>CM023095.1:50114750-50791115 GCA_013103745.1 Gardenia jasminoides | reverse complement strand
ATACTTAAATGGAGCAAATCTTATACTTTGAAAACTATAGTGGGATAGATTTTACATTTTAAGTATTAAAATATCTCATTTTAAAGAGTTTAGAGACCGAGAATCATATATAGTTAAAAGGTGCAAAGTGAAATTAGCTCCACAAAAAAGTTGGAATCCGAAAATAGGCAGAAACATCAATATTGTTGCCGGTGTCGGAATACTCAATTATATGTTCGTCTCCATGTCTTTGTTGCTCATCTTCCTTCATTGTTGTGCATCAAAGTTGGCAAGAAATTTGCTAAACTATATATTACTAATCGTCAAATTCACCGTTAGGGAAAAAAAAAATCCTTGCTTTAAGTTTTTCTCTATGGACGCAAGACTGAGGCACTATTTGATAATTCAATTTAACACTTAAAATTAGTGGGTTCAAATTTTAACACTTTCAGATTCATTTGATAACCTAAAAATAGTAATAACCAAAAAAAATCTGAATTAATAGTGGCACTAAGGGTGCGTTTGATAAAACTTAAGTCTGAAATTTGAATTCTAAATTCTGGATTCATTAAGTGATAGTATTGTTAAGTATTAAATCTATTACATTTAAATATATATCACGTGCAGTGATAAGTGAAAAGTTTATCACTTATTTTTGGGAACAAGTTTTGCCTAAAAGATTCAATGCCACTTAATTAATTCAAATATTCTATTTTTGGTTATCAAACACATCTAACGGTTAAAATCTAAACGCATTAAGTTTAAACGCTAAATTGGGTTATCAAACGGGGCCTAAATTGTCTGGACAAAATTTACTTCTAAAAATAAATGATAGACTATTCGGTTATTACTTAATATGATGTACATTCAAATGTACTATATTTGGTACTTAACAATTCAATCACTTAAGACCTTAATTTTATCAAACGCATCCTAAGTCCCACATTAAGCAAGGTCGTACAAGGTTAGAAAGTTAGACAAATCCTCATTTTAAAATTTTCCAAGATCTTTTTTCACATAAATGTGTGCCTTAATGAAAGAAGGACATCCTTGTTATCCATTTTGCCAGGGTTTATCCTGCTCTATATCTTCACAAATCTCCTTATCCAGTCATCCTGCTTTGACATGTGATCATTCCTAAGTTCCGAAAGACTTCTGGATACATTGGTCCTCCAGCTTAGAATCTCCGACCTTGTCAGTCAGGCCAAAACCCAAGAATGAAAAAAATAAAATGCCCACAACTCAAAACAACAGACAAGCACCGACTGAAGGACTTGTGCTCTCCATCTCTTGTTTGAACTTCCTAAGGCCTATCAATACTTTGTTCGCTAAGCTTCATGTTGGTGCAGTTTTTCGAATCCACTGTCGAGCTAAAATTCCTCAGTTGTAACTGCCACCTTTTCAGACCATTTCACTATCGAGCACTTGCTTGACTTGAGAACGTATTGGATATGCCTGCCACTTCAGAGATGTTTAACTTACAACAACTGGGCTAGGAAGGCATTTTTGACAGAGAAACATCCAAGCCACATCCCCAGCAACACAGCAGAAGCAATCCAACCTGACTGGCCAATCCAATACATTCTTCCCCAACAAGAGGAAACGACAGGAAAGGACAGAGACTGCACTGACAAACTTAACAAGTATCCAAACTTGTCCGTTGTTTGAATCGTTCATGCATATTAATATGTTACACATTACATGTACAAGGTGATACAGCCAGATAAACATATTCATTCTCTACACCTAAAAGACTTTTTTTGAACTTATTGAAGTAGCACCAAAAATCGCAAAGAGTTTACAATATTTCACTTCCAGGTATTTCCCTCTTGCTTTACTTTCTTTTCTTCATTGAGGGTGTGCATGTTCAACTCCTCCACTCTCTGTTTGATAAAATCTGTCCGCATTCAGCTTCCATCTAGAAGTGACTGGAAGCTGCAAAGTACACTCATTGAAATTTATAGGAGGAACTGAAGCAGCATATAGCCTTGCCTTTAGAATCATGAAGGTTCATCTGATGGACTGTGAGCGACCAAAACAGTGTCGAAGAGAAAACAAAGTGGATTTTCGCGGTTCCTTAAGCTCAGCCTTCAATTTCCTACGAGCAAAATGTTTATAAAAAGCTTTCACAGCTCCTGTTACCCCATCCTCATTTTCCATTGCCTTAGCTAGTTTGACAGCACGTTGTTTAACCTGCAAAAAGTGGGCGATTAGATTCTCTTCTTTGCCTTGCAAAAAGAGACAACCAAGAAAAAATCCCGGACTATGTTCTAATATTTAGACCAAACTTTTAGCATCAAAACTTGCTTATGACAACTTCTTTCTAAAAGCAGTACAGACACACACAATTTTTCTGGTCCCAACCTCAGCTTAAAGTAATCTCCAGTAAAAAATATATCCTGCATAACACATCCATGCGTGGGGTGCAACTACACTCTCAGCATCAATATCCATTGTGCTGCTAGGCAGTATGCAGCTTCCCCTTAATTAAGCTCTTATACTTGGCCAGCAAAAGCATCTCGTCTTGGTAACATTGGAAAATCATTAGTCTAGGTAATAATAAAATATAAAAACATTTAATTCTGAATGGAGACTTTTAGACCCCATGTTTTGCAGTCTGCCAGAGACGAAACAAAAGTATGCCTGACACTATTTGATAAGGCAAGCATCATGCATAAGTGTCTCCTTCCATTTCCACCAATTAAAACACGAAATCATGCAGAGAAGCCATAATTTCCATCATAATCTAACACCAATTCAACAAGAGAAAAAACTATAATTATCTTTTGTTAGGAATAACATACACAATCAGTTCTCACTCATTTACACTGTCCTTGTATGCATGACAGACAGGATGGCAATGATCAACTCCCTTGAATACTTAAACTGAAGAGAAATGTACATAGTTCGGGCTTTAGCACCATAACCTCTGAAAATCTAGTTAGTGCTCGACCTCTCAAGCTCAATGATTTAGGCATGAAATGGTCTTTTAGAAATAATTCAAGAAAAAGGAAATCCCATGTTGGATCCATTAGGGCTTTTAGAGGAAAATTTGCAGTGGGAGATACCATATCTCCCACTCTCTCCCTTTTCTTCAGTGCCAAGGCCCATGGCTGCACAGCTCCCCTCTGGTCATCTCCTGGTCCTCAAGAAAATGGAAATGAAACTCTCTCTTACTCAAAGACCCTTTCCACTGTCCTTTATTTCTCCTTCTTACCAGACAAAGACATTGTAATGGGAAAATGATGAGCAAGGTGAATTTTGGCAAGGGTATAGGAACAGCAAAACGAGATAACAGCAAATTTTGTCTACTCTTTTGTGAAGACTCGACTCAGAATGACACTTGCTAGGAAATTTGTGAAAATTACAATTTAAGTATGACTATGACAGCCTGTAATTCTATTGTCCCATGGTTTAATGTCTGTAACTATTTTTAGGGCACGTTATGCATGTTTTTGGGTTATCCATCCATCATCACAAGACATCTAAATTTTGGTGTCATGTTAAATTCTTTCTACATCTGTAGAACCAAAGTAGAATCAGTTGGGTGTCAAATTTCACATCGGCAACATGAGCATTATAATTTATGATTGCCAAGCAACATGAATCAACCAAAAAAATGACATCAATACATCTTAAGCTAAAATGTACTCTTGCAGTTACCGCATGTACCATCATATGCAATTTCGTAGCACATACACATCAAAAAGGAAAAAAGACTAGCCTTGTGTATTCATCATCAGAAAGTTTCACAGCATGCACACATAAGAAAAGAAAATAGCTAACCTTGTGCATTTCTTAGAACATGTTTATTCATTTTTTGTTTATCCAACACT
This sequence comes from Gardenia jasminoides, assembly GCA_013103745.1. Taxonomy (NCBI): domain Eukaryota; kingdom Viridiplantae; phylum Streptophyta; class Magnoliopsida; order Gentianales; family Rubiaceae; genus Gardenia; species Gardenia jasminoides. The sequence goes on along the minus strand of CM023095.1, from coordinate 50,787,300 downwards.
GCTTCTCTTTTAACAACATCCTAAAAACTAGATTAATGTACCATTTGAGGATATCTATGCTTCCAATTCATGCAATAATTTATTCTGCTGAACTATCACCTTTTTTAAACAAGCAATGACATGCCGGACTTTGAAGTTGAACATCACAACCATTAGCCAGTATAACAAATTTGTTCACAATATTTACATAATTCCCATCCAAAATAAACCCTCATACCCAAATACAAGGCAATAAATATTCATTGAAGCTATCAAGTTAAACAAACAACAAATACTTCCTCTCATATTTTAAATTGCCTTCAACCAAGCAGATAATCTCAAATAAGTGCATTTAAATCATCTACTATAAATATACACCCCTCCTGCATTTCACTTAAACACCTTCCAATACAGAACTTCATGCTGAAAAATCGTACTCAAAAGCAAATGAATGAAGTCTTTGAATATGGAAACAATGTGCAAACTACTCTTAACTCTGTTGTTTGTGTAGTAAGTGATGCTTGGTATCAGATCCCTGATGTCTATGATTGGATCACATTTATTACATGACATGCTAAAAATTTCATTCGTGTCTGAGAACCAGAGAGAGAGATAAAGAACATTCCACAGAGCACATGCATTAAACCATGCAACTCAATCACTACGGTTTGAATTTCTCATTACCATTGGGTCCAGCATGAAATTGATTGCAGCAACTAACTTTCCAAGTGAGAACTCATCCACAGGAATGGGTGCAGGACCAACTCCTCGGGCATGAACACGCTCTCCCCAAAATGGTTGGTCTCCAAAGAATGGTACAACAGTTGTGGGGCACTAGAGGTTATATTATTAAGTAAGAAACGAGTAAGCTCCAAAAGCCAAAAAACTACAACTGGCGTATAGCACAGAAATTACCGCAGCTTTAAGACCAGCTGCTGTTGTTCCTGCCCCTCCATGATGCACCTGGGAGAATGTGCAAAAACAGATTACAAGGCAGCAACTGTAAGCAAGCCGAGAAAGTTCATCCATATACACAAAATAATAACAATAACAATAACAATCTACAACATAAAATTAAACTAGATTCAAAGTTTCCAAAAATGTTGTTTATTAACTAGAAATACAGGTAAGACTGCCTTTATGACCAAGGAATGTAACAAGAGAGGTTTAGGGCCTTAATTCATTTGCTTTGGCTTTTCTAAAGCTTCTTAATGACAGTGATCATTAGAGAAGCTGTCGAGTGAATTGAATCAATATTTTTGTTTTGAGAAAGCCAAGATTTTCAATGGCATCTCAAGGACTGCTTCTAAGAATCAACATTTTTCAGATTGGAATAAACTAAAAACTGAAGTCAAAGGAAGCAAAATCCTTGCAGAACAGCTTTTAGCTAATTAGAAGCAAAAGAACAGGCCCTTAAGACCACCAGTACTACAGTCACGTCTCAGTGAATGAAAATCCAACAAAGAGCTAAGGTTGTACAAACACAAGGTAGCAATATTATCTATCACATTCCATGTTCTACTAAAAGAACTGAAATCTAGCTTTAACAACAATTCCTGACACAAGAATTTCAAAACTATGTAGCATAAGCAATTACATGGATGATGCCTAGCATAAGGAGTCAGATCAGTTGAAACCATAAGTTGGTGTCATCATGCCGAATGTAATCTCGCATTACCGAGCAAGCTATATATACAAGTTTTCCACAGTTGAATGCTCTTCCAACTTTAACAAGTTTACTGAGCAACTACAAAGAAGATTTACCACAGCTGCACATCGTACAAACAACCAATCATGGGGGCAATTGTCCAACAAGTACACGAAGTCTTTTGGTTCTTTCACTGAAATGAAAATAAGTGAAAACAAAGAGCTGGTAAGATCACGGAGGACAAAAGAAAAGGACTATGTTGCACCGAGGATAAAGATATCAAATGACTAGAGTAAACCAAAAGGCGGATACATATACTGCTGATTAAAAAAGTAAATATAAACAATCACGCAATGACATACAGTTTCCAAGACCACCCCAGCCTTTGTTGATGATCCCTCTTTGTCCTGTCATTTCCAAAGCTTGAACAATTATCTGAGTCATTTTTTCTGGTTCTTGTACAGGCTGTTGCAAAAAAATAAAAATAATCAAAACAGGAGAGAATTGAGCTCTATGAAGCTGCTATGGATACACACACACATATACATATATACTTACACACACACACTCTGTGTGTATATCTATGTATATATGTACGTATGGATGTATATTCATAAAGTTTTAAACAAAAGGTGAAAAACAATTGCTTATAAAGCAAACTTGGGGAAAAAAAGGCACGAAGTGGAAGCTACTTTAAGAAATGGCACCTAATTATATATTGACAATTTCAGAATCTTCAGAATGCTTAAACAAATTACTCATATTCCTCCAGGATGAATCAACATATTATCAGAATAGACTAGCAGCTGGAAGACTTGCTTGTGACCTTGAGCTCATATTAAACCAAGCTTTAGATCCTTAACAGCCAGGACAATGGGAAAACTTTAAAATGGGAAAATGTAGTACAGAGTGTTTGTCCTCATTTAGAGACTAAGACCCACATTATTCCAAGGGTTTAAGATGAGTTAACTAGATGTTGTGGCAATCCACTTATTACCAATTGGCTTTGAGTGGGTTTGTTAATAAGGTATCAGAGGTGGTGTTAGTTAAGCTCTAGTCCACAAGTCTACAACTGACTAGGAACTTTTCCTTCCAGATTCATTCCTCTTGAGAGTTCAGCTGTTTCTTCACTTGTACCTCAACTAGAATTCACTAGCCATTTCAGTTTTGTCATCCTCATGTCAGGCCCCTTCCAGTTTTTACATGGACAGCTTGGAAGCACTTTCCAGTTTCATGGACTCGTTAGCCACTTCAATTTGTGTCATTAGCTCCTGTAAAGCCCCTTGAAGTTCTAGGGCTTTTGTCAATACTGAGTCACAGCAATGGGCAGTGTTAAGAACCTAAGCCCCACATCGCTTTTCAAGAAGGTTTGAGAACTAATAGTCATGCATTAGACTGAGCCCCACATCGTCATGGCACTGGATTCACTCACCAAGCAGTCATGCAGTATCAATAAATGTGCTCTAATTCATCCCACAGCACCACTCTAGACAGACAGCTATGTATGTTCCACTTGTTGAATAGGGTTCCCTAGTTGATCACCGACCCTAGACATCAATTTTGCACTCTGGGCAATCTAACAGTACTTATTTGGTGGTCAAGAAAATAACAACCTTTGATAGGTTCATCTCGAGTATTTATGTACACATTGTCCAATATTACACCTAACCATCAAACATAAACTAAACTGAAATTAAAAAATGTAGCCATCAGAAAATGTGATAATGGAATATATATAACTATTAGAAATAGAACTCACGAGACTGCCAAAGCCAATATAAATAGGCTTTTGACCATCATCAAGCCATTTTACAAGTGAATCAGGTGGAACATAATTTGATGCAAGGTCTAGGAAACAAAAACCAACTACATCGATTTTGGGTCCCCAATCTGCAAGACACACAAAACAAGAGTATCAGAATGACTTTAATGCAATAGCAGCTCCTGTTGTTGTGCCTCTTAAGACTTCCCCTACAAGAATGCAAGAAACTAAAACGCAATGACAACTTCCATTCAATAATGGACCATACCAAAAATATCATAAAAGAGTGATCTGAGTACAATTGTATGTTATACAATAGGAACAAGATGAAAACATACAGTATAGAAAAGAGCAAAAAGAGGCAATGACAGCCAAATATAATGTGTTAAATGACTTCCAAACATTGAATTATTTGAATATACATCTTTTTTAGCATGTCAACAGAAAGTCTTTCAAGTTTCACATCCAGCAACTTTGGTTGTAGATGCAGTATAATGCTAATCACAAAGCTAGGGAAATTACAGATAATGCCATTATAAAATATCAATACATTCAAATTTTTCTAGAACTACCGATCTGATTTTTGTAGGCCTCATGGCCACTCTCTCTTGATTTTGCTGTATGCTAAAATAAAATAAAATTTTCTATCAGTGACGTTATTCGGGTCCATAGAGTAAAGTTGATGCTGCAAAAATTTGAATTTTTTGCCCTTTTTTTAATGCCTTGAAGCCATACATGTACTGTCACCTGGATTGACAGCGGAATTTGTACTTCCAGCCAATTGTGAATTGTTGGTCCTGTGCCTTGCTCTTTCTCTTGCTTAAGGTGGTTTTATTTAGGTATTTCAGATTGTAGCTTAAGCAAGCTTCAATTTTTAGCCAAAACTTTCTAAATTTTTCAAAATAGCATCCAGCAGGGGTAAACAGGACAGTTGTCATTAACAAGAAACAGAACAAACAATCCCAATTACTCTACCAATGCCCAAGTAATAAGTGCCTACAAGATAACGTTGTATATAATATTTAAGAACTTGGATGTTAGAGAAAGATTTAGAGAATGACCCTTTGGTTTTGGCACAAGGTGTGGACTCCAAATATATGCATAAGGTACATCAAGCGGTGAACTGTAAGGACCCCTCAAGTATGTGACAGGCCTTAGCTTCAGTTTTTTCTTTCTGAATTCATTTATCATATCCCGTATCCCAAGCCATATTAATGCATCAACAACCTGATATGATAGCTGCAGAAAAAGTATCCAACTTTCAAGACCTAAAATACTTATAACCAAACAGATAAAGATAGACAAAATAAAAAATGACAAAAAAGCATCAAACTGTGCTTACTCTATATCCAACTGGTTGCTTCACACGAGATAGAGGATGTGGAAACTCACTAGTTGGCCTGCAGAAATCAAACATCATAAGATGCGTCCATCATCTTGCTACAGTATGATATAAGTGCATAGGGGACCAGACAATGCCAAAATAACCTTAATACACATTAAATTAGAATGCACAAAAGGGTAAGAGTTAAAGAAAGAAATGTAAATAAAACTCACGTCCAAGGCATTGTGAAAATTATGTGAAGTGGTACTTTTAGTGCCTCTGCAACATGCGTATGTCCTGAAATAGAACTGAATAGTTGAAGGAGCACTATCAACATGTTTGTAGATGACATCACATTTATGCAACTTAATAACAAGTCCTTTGTGCATATCAAACACGAATCCAGATAAAACAAAATTGGACTAGTTGAAGGAGCACTATCAACATGTTTGTAGATGATGTCACATTTATCCAAATTAATAACAAGTCCTTTGTGCATATCAAACACGAATCCAGATAAAACAAAATTGGAGCAGAAAAGCACAATCCAAGAAAAGATAATAAATTGAGCAAAAACACTATCTAGACACAGGAATCCCTTCAATCAAACGTGAGTTAAGAATGTGCAATTTGTCAGTGACAATCATGCAATTAAATGTTCTTAATCTTCTGTTAGAACATGACATGAAGGGAAGGGAGATGCAGGAGCAAGGACCGAGATAATTTAGAAGACATTATTACCATAAGCAGGGGGATTTGCAATTATAGCATCTGCTTTGAATGGAACTTTTGTTTCTGGATCAGGATCAATGCATGCAGAATGTAAAGAGAATATAATTTCTTTAATTTGATTTCGCTGAATTTGAATTTCAGAAGGCCCAGAAGGCAAGAATCCTTTATTCTTCACCATGTCTGCAATACACATCAGCAATAACCAAACAAAACAGACTGAATCCCTGATCATCAATTGAATATTCAGAACCAAAACTATACAACGACAAAGGAAAAAGAATATCAAACAGTGCAACAACTTTTTCAGAAATGCACTCAAGTTTAACTATAGTGACCATCGCTGCATTAACAAATTATCTACATAATATGAAATTGTACAATTGCGGAGAAGTGACACAATTAAGAGGTCCACTAATGATTAAAGAAAGGTCAAAAGTTACAGGACTACTATACAATCTACAAACAAACATAGCTTGTTGGCAACAAAACCCAAAGGCAGTGGTCAATATGTAAAGATCCTATATTCTACTATCATCATACGAAATAGTAGACAATTTATAAATAAACAGTGCTTGTTGGCAAGAAAATCCAAAGGCAGTGATCAATGTATAAAGATCCCGTTGTTCTACTATCATCATCCACCCTAAAGATTGCAACCTATCACAGAATTTTCCCAGAAAACAAAACCACCAGCACATTTGCTACAGATTTTTCGGTGCTTCTTCTGTCACAGAACCACAAGGTTTAATTGTTATAAAGGGTATAATTATAACTGAGAAAACCCACTTCTCACTAGATAACTACAGAAATTATCCCAGAAGTCCTAGCATCTCGCAATTTAGTACAAGATTACTTCATCTAATTATCTAACCTAAGCATACAGATAACACAACCTTATTCTAAATCATCAAACCATGAACAAAATGGAGTTGGACTAAATTTACTCCAGTTGGATTCTAAAAGCAATGGAAAATAATAATCAACAGACCTGCACTGAACCAATCGCATCACATGAGGAGAACAAACCTCCTAATTATTTATCAAGAGAAACTTATCCTTGAAATTGGAAATGCAAAAGTTGACCAACTTAAAACCTAGAAACTGATTATGGAATTATGGAATCCATCGCATAGGATCAATCTTCTATCCCTTTGTTGGCATTTTTTTATGCATTAATGGTACAACGGATTCCATGACTGAGCCACACTACACTATGGCATTGGTGAAACCAAAGCAAATGGATGGCAATTCTACTTATAATCAAAGAGTTTTTAACCTACTTATTGCCTCTTCATTTATAAATATGCCTAGATGTCATTTTAGTATATGATATAAAGAAAAAACAGAGAAGGAAAATCTAATCAGAATATGATCATGATATCACTGAAGGTCAATGATATACTCACAGCCAGCAAGAACTTTTGGATCTCCACCAAGAGGGTAAAACTCCAATCCAGCGGTCAAAACAAACTCTCTAAAATTTGAATGGCTTGCTAGTCTCACCCTATGGCCATGGTCCTGCCAAAAGACAGAACCAAAAAGGTAGGCACATAGCGCCGAAAGGTTAAATTCATGATCGAGACCCCCAATATTTCAAAAGGAAGTTGCAAAAAAATGCAAAATGGGTCTGTGATTCTAATTCAAAAGAAACAACTTACCTGTAAATGTTTCCCAATTGCAACAAAGGGTTGTACATCTCCACGTGTCCCAACTATAAGCATAACAATCTGCAATGGAGGTAGGTCTTGTATATCTCCTGCACCAGTAGATTCTTCCTCTCTAGATCCACCATATATAACTCCAGTACCAAAATCAAGAGCTTGGGGTTTGACGTCTCCAGGGACTTCAAATTGCACGGTTCCATCATCTTGAACAGATGCAAATCGGTTCAGCAACTTGAGCTGCATGATTAACATTACACTGTGGGTTCAGGAAAAAAAATTAATGGAGAAAGGGTAATGACATTTGCAGAAAGGCCATTAAATGGTGAAGAAAAATATAGCCTTTGGATCCAAAGGGAAAGGCTACCCTTTCCATGCAAGAGGACCCTTCGTATGAAAAGAAGAGACATCCATTTTGATCAAAACAGTCTTTACTAACCTTTATCTATTGTTAACATGAAACAATCAACTTGCAAACTCTAGAAATAATTGGTTTTAACTTATATGAGTCAAGGGAACAATAATCCTTGTCATTCGAGGAAATTTAGAACAACTCTGGCTGCTGAGTCCAATCTAGTTACCTACTTGTACTCTTACAAGTCTGTCTAAAGCCCCAGTTATGAGCTAGCATTGATAAGTCATGTATTTTGAGTATCATAGCTCTCACCTCAAGATATTCAATCTCAAGGACTATTTTCATGTATAAGTACCTATATGATCATCTTATTCCACGAAAGAATTGTTTCCTGAGCAATTAACCTATTAGAGAGGCATGTGTCCTTTCTTCTGATTACACCCACCACTTTCCTAGCATCTTCCTTCTCTTCTTTTTACCCCATTGCAGTTCCTAGGTACTATCACTTCTATGCTAATTTGTAGGACAATTCTCCCAAAACATGCATGTTTCTCATACAACTGATGCAATGAGGAAAAAAGACGAGCAAATGGGATCTGAGAGTATATTCTTCTAGGAAAAGAAATATATATCTGGACTTGAGGATATAGTCTTCCAGTAAAAGAAATATATATCTGGAACATAAAGGTCAATATTGATAACAAACCTACCAAGTGGCACATGCATACACAAGTTAAAACAAGGAAGAAAACAAAAAAAAAAAAAAAATCTAATAGAACTTGTAAGAGATAACAGGATTTATTAATTAGAAAAAAATACTTAGAAATATGGTTCCCATAATTTTCCTTCCAAACTCACTTAGATCAAAGTCCCTCCAACTGCTAATGTGCCTTGCCTTTTCTTTTCTATTTTGGTCTTTCTATTCAACTTTCCTCTTACCATCCATTTTAAGCATTTCATGTTACTACTCTCCCTGTCCCTATTTACTTGTCCATCATACTTTCAATGAATAACCGCCTGAAGAAGTACAAGATAATGCAATCAAAAAAACAAGTGCCAGGAAGTTCATGCTTAATTAGACTAGAAATTATGAAGGAAAGAAGAGGGACCTCTTAAAAAATCAATTTAGGAATACAAGCTACATTTACCAGGTTATACCAACCTTTTTCTTTAGAGGAAATTTTTCATCAAAAAGCTTCAAGGCCAAAAATCCATTCTTTCGAAGCTTTGTAGGTTGGCTAAGTTGATTGGAAGTAGGCTTAACATCTTCCACTGCTAAGTCTCCAATAGATGCAAGACTCTGCCCAGGCAAATTCTTGCCAGTGGATCCTGGGGAAAACCAGATGACATCAAGATAAGAATGCAGATAATATCTCAGGTGGTGTCTCTGGATCAGCTTAAGAAACCAAAATGTAATAAAAAAATCAGAGCTAATTAGAGTGCATAAGTTTAGACAATATGATAAATTCCCACAGCAAAATGTGTCAAATCCAAAAAAAAAGAGCATAAAATTTCTCGGTCAAGTGAGAAAGATGAGTTGAATAATGGATTAGTGTTTCAAAAAACCTATTTCTATGACTATGTTGTATCAGAATCTCTTTCAATTCTTCATCCTGTCGCTTAATAGACCTCATTTACAACCACTTTGTATCATCATGCTACCAGTAAGTTTTCCAGCGATCCGTTTTTGCTTGTTGAACGGACAAAAGAAGCTTCTGAAACATATCATTGTTGCCCTCGAGAAAATTTAATAATTCAAGGCCACTGGAAACACCTCCTGACTAGATGATATGGTTCCTATAAACTGAAACAGTTTACAGTACGAGTGGATACTTGACGCCCTATAAACTGCCATACCTAGTGGTCTCAGTTTATTATTTACGCCTGGCCACCTCTGTCAAAACTCAAATCATACTTAAGGGACAGGGGTTTAAACAATTGCACCACTCTCACAAGCTTTGCAGAACACTTTTTTCTCAACCATCGGAATCATGAGATTACATGCATGTCAATTGCAAAGAACCCAAAAAATCGCATACAGAAAAAAAAAAAAAATCACGTATCAAAGGAGCTTAAAAACGCTAAGTGGTTCACAGATTCACCCGTTCTTATTCATACTCATCGAATTAGGACACTCTAAAATCTTAGGACAACATATATGATCAGAAATACAAAATGGCCCTGGAAAAGAATTCTTCCAACGAATTTAAAAGTAGCCCTTTTGGCAAGAATAGAAGAAAGAACCTGCGGTACTCGAATAATGATCGTCAATGCTATCCTTGTGCTGGGGTGATGCATCTACATTGCTGCTAGCTTTTCCATTTTCTTCAACAATTTCCAATTCATGGTCCACGTCAACTTCCCCTGAATTACTACTCTCCGCAGCCGGACCATGATGACTTTCTGATGATTCTGCCATTGCTTAACACTAACGACTAAAGCAAGGTAAAGGAAAAAAAAAAAAAAACTGTCTCTGATCGATTTAATCCTATCATAAAACCTCTTTAATGAAAAATCAACAATGTTCTTGATATTCAGTAAAGCACACCTTGGTTGTGTTATAAAAATGATATGGGAATGTGAAAAGTGAATGTACGTGGGTGGTGGGGGGGAGCTTCTTTTGTGTATTGGGAAAATGGAATAAGTCTAGAAAGGAAAAGATAGGTGAAAGGGAAGGTAGGAAGGAAGGAGGAGTAGGTCGCCAATACACTTCTTTTAGGCTTTTAGCTTACTTTTGTTTTCTTTCATTTTCTTTAACATTTGATACGGATTCTTTGCGGGGAAAGAGACCAATAAAGAGGGAAAGACAAGCGAGCGGCGGTGGGGACTTTGGGCGTTGTTGGTTGGAGTTTGAGACTTGGGAGACGAGGGAAGGAAAACCGTTGGAACTCACGTTCGTGTTGAAACAGACCGATATTCGTAGTCCACGTGCTCCTCCTGTGTCCGAAGCACAAACTCGGCAGTGATGGTTTCACAATTTTGGAGATAAATTTTACTCCCGCTAAAAATAAAAAAAAATTGGTTGGACATTGATTATTCAGAAAAAAAATTTAGGATTATGATGTAATATGTCAGGAAAAAGTAATTAAAAATAAAAATATATATAACTAAAGAATGTATGTTTTATCATGCAACAAAAAATTAAATAATAATAATTCAATACTAGAAATGTTACATGAGCATAGGTCAAATGCTAGGGGTGCAGACGAGTTGAATTTAATTGAATAACTTGTGAATTTGCTCAATCAAAATTTGTTAGAACTGGTCGCAGAAAATTGAATAACTTGTGAATTTGCTCAATCAAAATTTGTTAGAACTGGTCGTAGAAAATTCACCAATGAAAGTTTTGACTAGTCGCAGGAAATTCACCAATGAAAATGATCGATCTCTTAGCAACCCAATAAAGACAATAATATAACAAATAAATCAAATGGAGAGATACCAGAATTTATGTGGTTCGTCAAACGATGTACATTACCGACCTACATTCACGGGCGAAGGGATCACAAATTTGCTATAACAAATAAGAGTACAAAAGAAATAAATCAAAAGGAAAGACACTGGATTTACAATCAAACGACAGCAGATTTAACAAGATAGAGAGTACAAAATAGAGGATACAAAAGTATAAGAATAATCTCTAGATTCAAAAGTATTTAAAACTAAAAACACAAAAGAGACTAAATAGCACAAAAGGTTTAATGGGTCAAAGGTCCACAAACTTGCTCTTTTGATTTGATACCTAATCAAAAACCCCTCATAAATTGGGGCATGGGCCCTTTTAAAGCTCTCTTAAGTTGGTGCTTTTGGCACTTGGGTCGGTATTCTTTGCATATTTCAAATTCACTTAAACCCACTATATTTATAACTACCAAAAGAAGAGATTTATTTGTAAAATATCTGGTGTGGGATACAAATCTCCACTTTGGCGTATATCCAACATCGACAAATAGCAAATATGTTCTACCTTCTCCATGAAAGTCCTAACAGATTTCAACGAGTCATAGAATTCCCAACAGACCCCAATGTATCACCAATGAACTAAGATGCAAAAGACTCAATGGGTCCGAATGGGTTAAAACTCACAAAAGGTTCAATAGATCCCAACGGGTTAAAATTGTGAATACAATAATATTGTTTCACCTTCTTCACAAATTCTGAGTTTCAATGGAACTAATAGCTCTTCGTCACAAAACCAACTGAGCTCCAATAGGGTCTTTTTCTTTACTCTCTGTAGTGCCATCATTGCCACAAAATCCAGAACCTGTTGTTGCCATAGAATCCAGAATCTAAAACCTTATGCACTGATACTATCCAAAATCTGAAACTTGGTGCCTAATACTAGTTTGTTAGGACTGGTTCTAGAAAATTCACCAATGAGAACAATCAAGCTCTTGGCAATACAACAAACGCAATAACATAACAAATAAATCAAACAAACAAAATAACATAACAAATAAATCAAATGCGGAGACACCAAAATCCAATGTTTGGTCAAATGACTTATATTCATGAGGCAAAGAGATGGCAAATTTACTATAAAAGAGGGTACAAAAGAGAGGATACAAAACCCTAAGAAGAATTTCTAGATTCAAATGCACCTAAAACTAAAAATACAAAAGAGACTAAATAGCACAAAAGACTCAATGGCCCAAAGGTCCACAAATTTGCTCTTTAATTTGATGGCTAACCAAAAACTTCTCATAGATTGGAGTATGGGTCCCCTAAAACTCTCTTAAATTGGTACTCTTGGCATGTGGTCCAGTACCTTTGGCACGTGGATCGGTACTCTTGGCACACTTCAAATTCACTTAAGCCCACTATATTTATAACCATTGAGAGAGAGATTTCTTTGTAAAACATCTGATGTGGGATACAAACCTACACTTAACAAAACTCGAGTTCGAACTCGCATTGATCGAGTTTGAGCAGTTTGAACTTTGAACTATTTGACGAGTCGAGTTTGAGATTAATTTGTGAAATTTAAAGTTCGTCGAGCTTAATCAAGTTTCACACACACACACACATATAGTAAAAAATGTCCAGTTTATCCCTTATTTAAAATTATATAAAATATGAATTTGTATTCCGTAAATTTGATTAGACTTGATTAAGTTTGATTAAGCTCGATTGGATTCAATAAGTACGAACTTGAGTTCGAGGCCAGTACAAGTTTTGTAACTCAAGTCGACCTTGAATAGTGCACTACTCAAGTTCAACTCAATTCGATTACATCCTTATCTCAAGATCCTCCCCCATACAAAAATCTTTGCCTCAAGATTTTCTCCAATACGTGAAAATTGATAAGCAAGGTCTAAATTCATACTACATTTAAGAAGTGGATGGAAAATTTTAGTGCTTAAAAGATTGGCTAATAGTAATAATAATAATTTAGCTAATAATAATAATAATTCCTCTCCACATCGAAATCTCTCTTTTGATAATGGTTCTTAAAGTCTCATTTGCTATTAAGTTCAGGGTTCAAACATTTTGGTATGAGGAGCGATGAAACAATTAATTAAAAAAAAGTTTCACTCTCTTTCTTATTATTCTCGTGTCTACACATAAAACTCAAGCAACAATTTTGGTAAACAATTTACTACTAAACTTTCAATATTCAAGGAAAGTTTCTAATCCTTGGAAAACAAACCTTGCTTTTCTAGAATAGGTTTTTGGTGTTCACTGACAAAAAGCCATGGGTGATATCAATGGAGATGCAATTTCTATTTTTTTAAATTGAACAAATGTCAAAAAAAAAAATCATTTGAATCCAACTTGTCTACATGTTGGCTACTAGTCGTACTCAAAGTTGCACGTTCTAAAAGGGGGGAAAAAATTATAGCACATCATTCACATTTTGTGATTAGACTTTTTTCCTCACTTTTAAGTGAATGTATTTATTTTCAAAACTAAAGCAAAACATACCAATTTTATCATAAACTTTAATTTCAATAATCTTTTCAATTGAAATTGTGACAATACGTTTACATGATGAATTTTAAATGAGCAAAAGGGACAAATCACCATATGATCTTCGATCCTCGTAATATTTTCTGATTGATTTCAATCCCTTTGTCTTGCTTAAAAAAAATTCCTTTATTAGATTAAAAAAAAAGAGAAAATAATCAAATAAATTTCAATCATAATTTGATCAACCTTCAAAGAAGGTATATTAATTAATCCGATCTTTTACTTACCTAATTCCAAGTTTATTGCTTTTTCCCTCTATCATTTTTACATGATAAATGGATTTTATGATCAGATAAAATAGGTTGAATAAATGTGAGCGGGTCAAAATCCTTATGAATCCTTTTGCTCCTTTAACTTTCATCACATGTAGCCCATGATTTTTTTTGGTGAAAAGTAATCAAAGTTAGAAATTTGGGATCAAACTAGTGTATTTTACTTTTATCAATGAGAGATATAGATCATTTTGAAAGTGGGGAAATTCACAAAATTGGTCCCTGAACTTTTACACTAAATCCAATTTAGTCCTTAATGTTTTTTTTATCCAATGTAGGATCTAAATAATTTTTCCCTATCCAATGTAGAGTCTTTGCGACAGCGACACCAAATATTACATCTCCTGCGTCGGGGGCATATCCGTCTCATCACCTCAATTTCTCCAATTAAATGATATCAAAGCACTGAAACAACGATTAGGTCAGGAAAACATTTGGGGCAAAATGTCTGTGATTCAATTCAATCAAATTAGACAATGAGGGCAAAACCGCTGGGAAAAACACTTGCAACCAATTAGCAACCAATTTTCTGGTAAATTTGGCACAATATGATGGCTGAAGCAACATCATTGACAATCGAGGACAGACAAAGACAAGGATAAAGAACATCAGACGGATTCTTCACGGCTGCCGAGTAAGCTTCAATGATTCTTGTTTATTTTTTATGCCATTTGTTATGCAATCGATGAGTGTTAAATGTCTACGAGAGTATATAAAATGGATAGATCTAATGGTTTGCCTAAATTTGATGTTAATTATTCATTTGGTGGGGCATCCCTAAACCTGAGATGTTGAAATTATGGTGCTTTTGCATTTACTTTTTAAATTTTGTTGTTTTGCTTGATGCCTGATTTGGATGTTAAATATTCATCTAATGGGGTATGAAAAGATCTAGAATACCGAAATTACCCCATTTTTTTTTTTATTTTGCCGTTTAATGTAAATCATGGAGTACTTGATCATGATGCTAAATATTCGTGTAGTGGGGTAGGAACAGACCTAGGATACTAAAATTTTTTTGTTGTTTAGTGTTTTTTTAATTTAGTTTGATGCCGTATCATGTGGTCTCTTTAACTATTAATTGTAATTTCCTATTGCTTTCTTGTTGGTTAAAAGTAAGACATAGTAGGCCTGACATGTCCTGAATATGAATCATGAAATGGTTTGTATGTAATTTTTTCAAAAAAGAGGAGAAGATGGGGATTCGTTTAAGTTGATAATATACTATGATGGTGCATACATCATTGATCCAGAAGAGAAGTACATGGGAGGTAGCATGAAGACCTTTGAATGAGTAATTGCCATGAGAATGACAAAATCAGTTCTTCAGAGTTACTGCAGCCTACTTGGATGTTTTGATAGTGCAAAGATGATGTACAGCTTTTCCAATGAAAAAGATAAGCTTAACCTTCGACAAATTGATTCAGAAGATGATATCTGGCTTCTGTCGGTAAGCATAATGGAGAAGTTGTACTGTATGTGATGGAAGACTTTCACATGAGAAATGTAGGTAATACAAATGGGAGCTCTATTCAACATGACAATATTCTAGATATTCCATCCAAAGAAGATGAATTTTGTGTGGACATAACATTTGAGGATACAATGTTGGCTGACCCTAAAGAGAACCCGTACATGTGGAGAATATTATGGAGCATGTGGATGGAAAAAATGAGAAGAGAGGAAATGTTGTGCATAAAGATGCTGACCATGATGAAGATGATGATGAGATGAACACGTGGATTCATCCGAGGGTGAAAGCTTTTATGATTGTGACTATAACTTTAGTAAGGATGATGATGGTGAGATATTCCAAACCTGCGTTGTTGGGCGTGAGAAGGAACTAGGTGCTCTGATTAGCAAATTTGAAAGTAAGAATGGTGAGCAAAGAGGAGGTAGCACTCCAAAGAAGCAAAAAGAAGCAGCTGGTACTTCAAAAAAGAAAAAAATGCAGTCCATGAAGCCTTTGACATGCATCTTGATGAGAAAAGTATATTCCAATCCATGAAGAATGTAATTCAATGGAACACGGATGAGTTGAGAAGTCCATATTGTTTCTCAGATAAAGATAGTGCAAAGAAGAAGAAAAGGCCAAGACTT
Organism: Gardenia jasminoides; assembly: GCA_013103745.1. Lineage (NCBI taxonomy): Eukaryota > Viridiplantae > Streptophyta > Magnoliopsida > Gentianales > Rubiaceae > Gardenia > Gardenia jasminoides. The sequence goes on along the minus strand of CM023095.1, from coordinate 50,771,497 downwards.
GTGAGGTTTAGACCTGAAACCAAATGGAAGACCTAATATTCTTTGTTGGTCAGGTTTTTGATGACAAACAAGTATTCAAGACGGCAGTAGATAACTATGCCGTCAAATGGGGCAAGGAGATTAAGTGGGTAAAGCAAGATGCTTCGAGAATGAGAGTTAAGTGCAAGGCTGAACACTGCAAGTGGTACTTGTTTGCTTCTAAGATTGAGGAGGGTGATGATTCATTGGTGATGAAGACAAAAGGACCAGATCATACATGTGGCCAAACTTTTTACCATAAGAGAGCAACTTCAGGGTTTTTAGCAAGAAAGTATGTTGAATTTTTGAGGATGAATAAGAGAGTGTCAGTGGAAGAATTTAAGGACAAGGTACATTTAGAACTGAATGTAAACATCACTAAGGCTCAAGTTTATAAAACATTCATGAAGACAAAGGTGTTGATCCATGGACCAATACATTAGGCTGTGGGATTACTGTGATGAATTGCTAAGGTGCAATCCGGGATCTACTGTGTATATGAAGACTACATTAGATGAGAACCTTGGCAAAGAAAGATTTCGGCGGTTATATATTTGCTTTGATGCATTTAAAAAAGGATTTAAAGCTGCTTGTAGGCGTGCTCTCGGAGTAGATGGTTGCCATTTAAGAGAGCCTTACCCAGAGGTGCTACTAACTGCAATGGGGATAGACCCAAATGATTGTATATACCTAGTTGTTTATGCAGTAGTGGAGATAGAAAACAAGAGGACATGGAAGTGGTTTCTTGAATTCCTGAAATACGACCTGGATATTTATGATCAACGAAACACGACATTCATAAGTGATAGACAAAAGATGAATTAGCCACTATCATCTATTGCAACAATGAATTACATGGTTATTGTAAATTTTTATTTTTTCTTATTGCCTTTTGTTTTTGCGTTATTGATAGGACCTAGGATCTGCAATTCAAGAAGTAGCTCCAGATGTTGAGCATAGGCATTGCGTATCTCCATAATAATTTCAAGAAGTTACATCCTGGAGAAGCTTTGAAGGAGAGGTTTTGGACATGTGCGAGGTCATCATACATGACACGGTCTGAAAATTAGATGGAAGCTTCTACGAGAGTATGTTGGCGCAGTTTGGAAGTGGTTGATAGACAATATGTCTCCGTACCATTGGTCACGATCACACTTTCGGACCTCTTCTAAGTGTGATATTCTACTCAACAACCTATGTGAGAGTTTCAATTCGTGATAGTAGATGCTCGAGAGAAGCCAATTCTTAGAGACAATTCGTATCTATCTCATGGAAAGACTTTGAGACAAGAGGGAATGGATGAAGAAGAGGATGGTTGTATGTATTTGTCCAAAAATACAGAAGAAGCTCGAAAAGGCAAAAAAAAAGCTGGATCGAACATTGTAAGGTGGTCAAAAAAGACTTGTTTGAGGTGAAGCATTGTTATGGGGGTACTCATGTTGTTGACATGGCAAACAAAACTTGTACTTGTAGAAGATAGAAGTTAACTGGTTTGCCATGCTGCCACGCCATTTGTTGTATTTCTTTGACAGGTGACTCCAAAAAACTTGGTTCATCCTTATTACTCAAAAGAAAGCTACCTAAGGCATATAAACCAGCTATAGGTCCAATGAGTGGGCCTAATGCTTGGATCAAATCAAAAAACGAACCTGTGTTGCCACCTAAGAAACTGAATTTGCCAAGCCAAAGAAGGTGAGGCGAAGAGAACTAGATGAGCCAAGGACAAATTCAAGTAGTGTTACCAAACTTCCTAGATCTAGCCTTGTAAAGATGTCATGCTCCAAATGCTATAAACTAGGCCATACAGTACAAAAATGCCCACTTGATGTACCCCCTAATGTGGTTGCCAGTGCTTGCAAATGAAGGCCTTCTCCATCTAACACAAACCAATGCAGCTTGTGCAAGATGAAAGGCCATAACAGGAGAATGTGTCCTCAAAAAACTGCTATGCATGGAGAACCTCCTCCAGAGACAAGAGTTGGTAAAATAGAGTAGATAGCAGATTTCCTTTTGTGATGCATGAGTATGGTTATCTTATAGCTATGACATTAATGTTTTTGATGGTTTTTTGCAGATGAGGTATTTGACAATGAGGGAAATCAAAGAGATGAACAAGGTGATGGTTAGTTCCTCAACCACGAACTAGGAATAAAACTCTACTGGTTTATTAATATATCATTTAAATCTTGTTGCAACTAAGAATCTACATGTGATTGAAGTGATTGATGTCCAGACTTCATTTCTGGACCAAGTTAGTCAGCCACAAACTAAAGTCAGCAAGTGTTCTGTGTGCTTTGGAACTGGACACAATAGGCAAACATGTGCAACTGCGCAAGCTCAAGCTTTGAGAAATAGAAGGAAGTCTATGCGGTTTGTCCATGGTCCACGTCCCACACCAAGGGGAAAGAGAACTAGGAAAAAGGAAAAAGTGAGTGTACTTATGTCCGTTTCAACAAATACTCCTATTGTATAAGAATAATTTGTTTAAGGTGTTAATTTGTTCCATGCAGGCTCACCGGTTGTTAGATGAAGAATTGAAATTCTGGACATAGACCCAAGCGCATAACTCAGTCTTGTTTAGTCTTGTGATTTTGGGATGTACTCTCTTTTGGTTACTACTTGAAAACATTTAAATGTATGCCTTTTGTTCCAATCATCAAATGTAATGCACTTTTGCTAATGGAGACCGATTTTATCAGAAGTGATTGTAGTGTCTAGAAACGAATGTACTAGCAATTGCTCCATTTTGCAGAATTAAGAAACTAGTGTACAAATTTCTGTTTTTGTTTGTTAATAAAAATTTCGTTTCTCCATTGTCCGGTTTGGTCTTCCCATAGTAGCAATTCATTTTTCGTATGGCAATTGACTTGCGGTAAGTGGTACATGTCCAGATTAGCGTATTTTACGTTGACTCCTTGCCAGAATTTTTTCAACACCAATTTGCACAACAAATACAATCAACATTTTGCTCCATAAATAACACACATTACATAAATTACACCAATAATTACCCCATTTTCAAATTACATTATGGAAGTCTACTTCAAGCACAACTATAGTCCATCTCAAACAATATCTACCACCTACTGCAACATTTTTTGCTTGTCATCATAGACAAGTGGGCTTTTCTAGCCATTACCAAGTGCTATCGCCATTAGCAATACACAAAAGCATAATGCTACCACCACTAACAGCTTGTTTGTGGCTCTCAATTTCCCAATTTCAATCTTCAGTACCCTTTTCTCTTCTTCAAGTTTTTCAATTTCAATCTTTAACAATCTACCTCAAATTTTTTAGAATTTTAGCCATCATGTTCTTCGTTATCTACGACATAGGAGGATCATACCATAAGAAGTAGCTGCAGGCTCCAGGTGACTGAAATAAATTTAAAAATTAAAATTAAAATTAAAACCATCATTATTATACAGTACTAATATCATTATATTTTATTCTCCATTGTCAATAAATTACTACAAAAATTACCCCATAATTTCTACATCCATGAAATCGTTGACCTGGGTTGGATAACGTCCATGAAGTCACTACTCGACATACTTCGCGGCAATGACAGTACACAACCTCATTCCCATTGTAATACTCGAGGCAATGAAGTCACTTTCTTCACCATCTTGCGTTGACTATACATAGTTGTCCGAACATGCTCCATCATAGGCCATCTTCCTCCTTTGATACATTTCTTGGGAGAGGATCTACACAAGGACAAGCAAATTTGACCTAATCGTTGCACTGCAGTGACTGTGAGAAGAGAGTAGACATTTTGCCCCAAATGTTTTGCTAACCTAATCGTTGTTTCAGTGCTCTGATATCGTTTAATTGGAAAAATTGAGGTGATGAGACGGATATGCCCTCGACGGACTATGCAGGAGATGTAATATTTGGTGTCGCCGCCGCAAAGACCCTACATTGGATAGGAAAAATTATTTAGGTCCTACATTGGATAAAAAAACATTAAGGACTGAATTGGTTTTAGTGTAAAAGTTTTGGGACCAATTTGGCGAATTTTCATTGAAAGTGAGAGATAAAAATGTTAAATTACAAAATTTAACTGACGTTTGGTGCACTTCCCCGTTCTATAATTTAATTTGAACATTTAATATATCTAGTCTAGTATATGTATGGGATAACATTTTATAGTCCAGCAAGAGAGGCAAAAGAAACATCAAACTAGTCTTTTTCTAATAAACATCCCATGCACAATTGTTAGTATACAAAATTTACCATTTATTTGTACACAGTCTTACTTAAAGCCTGTTGAATTTTAAATATTCTTTTTTCGCATGGGTTTTTCTAATATGTGTACATGTTAATATATTTAAATTACGCTCAACTAAATATATGAATATATACACTAACAATTATTATTCTATCTTCTGTATAGACACATTTTCTAAGCTTTCTAAAATATACCTAAACTTTATATTTCCGTTTAATGCAAATGTTTGGGAAAAAAACTATTACCTAGTTACTCTTCACTAGTGCTCTATAGGCATTGGTTGAACAAAACCAAACATAAAGCGTCCAAACAAATACTCTAGGATTGTGTTTTATTTGTAAAAATGCATTTGAGTGTATCATTAACATATTTTTAATTACATTTTTATCTCATATACATTACATAAAAAATGTTATAGTATTTTTTTTTGCCAAAAATTAGTAATAGCCTACTATCCAAAAACACCAAAAATTTACTTACACTATCAGCACAATTTTCAATTACTTTTTTTATTTCATATACATTATATTAAAAAAGTGTTATGATATTTTTTTTTTCCAAATAATCTATTGTCCAAACACAAATCCACTAGTGGTTTGTGACCTTATTTGAAAGTCATTTTTTCCCAAAAAAGGATTACGTTTTCTGTATTTTTCAGTCACATTTTATTTTGTATACATCAAATCATTATAACATATTTTTTTTATAAAATTCTAGAAAATAGCAATTCAAACGGGTAAAAGTATACAAATAGAGAAGTATATAAACCCTTTAAAGTTAAGACTTTTAAATCTACTTTGGCATACAACACCTTTTCTTCTTCTGTAGTCCTTGCTCCTTGGATTCTTCAGCAGTCGCTATTTTACTGTATTCAGAGACTAAGAGCCCGCCTGCCTTGCAAGTTTTGAGAGTTTTTTTATAGAAAAATATATTATAATGATGTGATATATAATGATTAAGAAATAGTAAGAGATGAAATTACGTACTAAATACAGTGCTTAAAAACTTTACACCTATACAGATGCAAAATTATAGAAAAAAAAAGTTTGAAAAACATCACCCTTTCAAAAATTCTTTTTTAAAGCGAAGTGATATATCTGATTCTCAATCAATCAAAGCTTCTCTCTTTCACCTTTTGAGCCCGTTTGCAGTTTTTTGCTTTGCGTAGTCGTCTGCAAATTCACATGCGCTTCACGCGCCCACATACGTCAGACGTGCCAGAGAAGGCCTCTGCATTGAAGGCAGTGACGTAACGGCAGCAATTGTCCACATCACCTGCCCCACTACCTGCCAGATTGGTTTTGGGGGCCCCACTTTCTTTCCTTCCTCCGCTTGACGATCTAACGTACGACGACGTACTTGTTTCGACTTACATGTGAAAAGCAATTAGTGAAGGAATTTGCACTTGCTTCCCCCACATACTTGCTTTAATTACATGAACCGTCGACAATACTTTCAAAATTGCTGCATGAGTCTTTTTTTTTTTTAAATGACATTTTCTCCCCACTCTCCAAGTGACTAGACACTTGTGGAAAATTAGAAATATATGATAGACAGTGAGTGTGTTCGGATAGTAGATCATTTGAGATAATTTTTTCAAAAATAACTACAGCACTTACTTTTTTGACGTGATGTCAATAGTTGGTTGGAAAATATGTTGATCATCTAACCAAATAAATTTTTGTTAATAATATACTAATCGAACAAGTCCAGTATTTTTCTTTCTCTTGCTATTTAATTTGTATCTTGTCAGCCACGCTATAACACTATTTTACTTTTTGCCTTTTGAAAATAAAATGATACTATTACGTTTCCGCTACTCTTTCTTTTTTCAAAACCATTTACTCAAATGCTTTGGCTATCTTTTATGAGGCAATCATCTGCTTTAATTTTAGTGAAATCTTTTATGATTTTTTTAGTATATAAGTGAAACACTTAATGTATGTGCATTAGAATTCAAAGATTGCAAATAGGTATTTGTTTGAATTGCTATATAAAAGTGGTTTATGTAATAAATGTGCCAATATGATATGCAATTTATGGAAGTGATACTCAAACTAAATTATCATACTATAATATAAAAAATTATATGGACCACAAATGGAATTATGGAAAACATTCAAGGAGGTCAATGTAACTCAAGCAATTATACAATTATTAATTTTAAAAGAATGTAAAAGAAAAACATAAAGTTAAAACGTAAGCTTTTTCTCTCCCTCTCTCATCGCTTGTTTAGTCTTTACCATACCACATTGCCACTGTGCTCTCCATCCAAAGTAAATTACTGCTTTCTGTCTCTCCTCTTTCATCTGTCCCTTTCTCTCATTCAACACAAGCCAAAAAAGCACAACACTCACACAGTGCCAGTGGCAGTAGTAGTTGGATATTACTGTCGATGGAGTGTTAGTTGGTGTAGCTAACAGCTAGCAGTAGTACTTGTTTCTGTTTCTTCAGTTTTTTTCATTCTCTCGAACAGCCAAAGATGTCATTTTTATGCCTCTGAAGGACTAAGGTGAGTCTCTTTTCTGATTCTTGAGCTTCTTTTTCTCGCGGGTTCTTAAGTGAGTTGTTGTTTATGTAAATTGCTGCTCTGAAAGTATGTATTATGACCGACTGCTGTTTCTTCTTGATCATGGCCGCTGTAAATTTTATTTCTTTTTTCTTGTTAACTGCGCGTTTATCTTGTGGTTCTCTCTTTCATACTGGTGTTATCGTTAAATTGTGCCCTTATTTTTTATAAAAATGATAAAATGGTGCTGTAGAATTGGTAAAGCTTCTTGCTTGCTTTTATTATTGGTCCGCATTAATGCTGTTAGCAATATGCCAGGTATAAATTCAGACATGGTATACGAAATTTCATCTGCGGATTTTCTTTCTCTTTGGTGTTGGCCTTTGGTATAAGGCTACCGTTGTTGAGGGATTTTCTAAATACTTCTCAGTTGGGCTTTAATCATCTTGTATGATGATCAACAAATGGCATAGTGGCTTTTCCTTTAATCAGATGGGACGGTTTTGTGTGCGCTTGTATTCTTTGTACTGGATATTGTAACAAATTGTGGATTTTGAGGTGCATATGAAGGATTTTGAGATGCAAAAAGTTTTGAGGGTTAAGATATTATTGGTGCATTTTCGTGAATTTGTTATCTGCAGCTTCTAATTTTTATGATGCAATTTCCCATGACAAGAACTTGTTGATGCTTGTAGTGATGCATGATGACTGGAGGCAAAGTCTTTTTAACATACAAGCGTCAGAGGACACCGCATTGGATTGCATACAAGCGGAAGAAGCCTCCATCAAGGAAGGATTTTTCTCGGGATAATGAGGGGCCTGATACATCAGCAAGGTGCCCCAGTCGTAAGGACTCAAGTACAGCTGAAAAGCAAGGGGAATTAAGTGAAAGTAATACATCAGAATGCCCAAGTTATAATGCCCCAACTACAGCAAAAAAGTATGAGGAATCAACTCAAGGCAATAATTCAGAATGCCCAAGTAGTGATCCCTCAATTACAGCAGAAAAGCAAGAGCAGTCTACGGAAGGCAATAGATTAGAATGCCCAAGTAATGATGTCCCGGCAGCACAAAAGCAGGAGGAATCAGGTGAAGGCAATAGATCAGGATGCCTACGGAATGATGTCCCAACTCTGGCAGAAAAGCAAGAGGAATCAACTGAAGGCAATAGATCAGAATGCCCTAGTAATGATGCCCCAATTACAGCAGAAAAGCAAGAGGAATCGACTGAAATCAATGAATCAGAATTTCCAAGGAATGATTCCCCACCTACTGCAGAAAATCAAGAGGAATCAACTGAAGACAATAGATCAGAGTGTCCCGCCAAAGATCATGAGGTGAATTATTATCTTCAGTTGTTTAAATTCTTACTCCTTTTTCATGTCGTGTTTTCCATGTTGTGGTTGTGGGAATTGCTCTGGTAGTGTTCTTTTGCAGTTAGAGTAAGATATTTTTGGTTTCGATGTTGGCGTAAGATGCTTTTTTGGGTGTTGGAGCAAAACTGCCTGTTCATGCAATCAGAAGGTTGGTCTTATATGCTTGTTTTACTGATATACTTAGGTTTTCTGGCACAAAATGCTGTAGTATAACCATGTGCCATGCTTAAAACTAATGTTTGCTGTCTGTACTTTCCCTCAACTGGGAAAAAGATAGCTATGTAGCTACTTGTTGGTTATTATTACTTTCTATGGTTTGATGGTAAGCCAAAATTTGCATATTGAAATATCTTCACTACCAATCGGACCTGAACTATGTTAAGCAACTTTGTTAGTCCAAAATTTTGCCACTGAGTTGATAAGAGTTTCCCTGTTTGGTCTTTTGTTTTCCTTATCAAAGTAATCCGCATTTTTTGCATGATGAATATCCACCCTTTGGACCTTTGATCACATGATGATGAAAAGTATGTCTTTTGTTAAAATTTCAGTATTAGAGTTATTCTCGTCACCACTCAAAGAGAAAAAAGTGTAGTGGCATGGGGTGGGAGAGGTTGTTAAGAGAACCAGTCTTCCGTGAAGCTAGTTTGAAACTTTGGTCCTAACTTCTGCTTCTGGCATGTGAGGGATTTGATACGAGTGTCAAGTGCTCATGTTCAAAGTTCAAGTCCAGTCCCAACCATTCTTCAAATTCTGTCAAGGATTCGTTGGGAACCAATGAATAAAGTGAAGAACAAGATTGATGTTGGGCTTAGTCATGGAACATTGGAGTTTATTTAGTCTGTTTGTTAGTTGATAGTTGAATTAATAAGTGGCCTTTTGTGTGTTCAGTTTGGTTCACATTGATAGTTTAATTAGTCATTTAATTAGTGAATTGTTAGGTTGTTTTATTTGTTGTTAATTTGGCCAGCTTAGCCATGAATAAGGGTTGAATAGTGCCCTATATCAGTTAGGAAAAATTGGCCAGCAATTGCTTTGTCCTAGGGCCGAATGGTTTTGTTAGTTTTTCTAGTTTTAGTTGGAGTCTTGTAAGGCTATAAAAAGGCCAAAACCTAAAACGTTTTCTTTTGGTCGTGAATTATTGAGGAATTTTTCAGCAAATTGATTCTTGGGTGAATCGTTTCTTTTGGCTTGTGAAAGCTGCCTTGAACATCTTAGAGTAGTCCTAAGGTGATCTTCGACTTATCAATCAAGCAAACACACTTGATTCTGGCATCGTTCTACGCATCTAACTTGTTCTTGAGCTGTCCAAGTTCGATTTAGATCCCCGTTGTTCCAAACTTTGATACCTTTAATAGATCCGGGCTTGTGAAACAATATGTGTCTCCTTCAAGGCATAGAGTCGCGTATCAGGATTGAACACTGGAATGATTGCATGTAATTTGGTTGGCTGTTTGTTTCTCTGTGTTTACATGTCAATTCAGTTTCACAAGAGCGATGGTGTTAGTAGTAAGGATTCTTCATTTTCATTGTTATTTCTCTTACAGTGGTTAGTTGGTCTTCAGCGAATTATATTAGGTAAAAACTGGCTCGCCAACTATAGAAAAAGGTGACTGTTTCGCAAAAGTTGCGGAGCAATCTCACTCACCATTTTCACTTATGGAGTTACTTCCACATTCTTTCTTTGCTCCGAGTATCCTGAGATGTGGAGCAATCTCACTTGCCATTTTCACCTTATCACTTCCCTTGGCTTAAACCCCTTAGGGAAAAGATAGGAATAGCTGAGTTCATCTTTAGAAAATAAAGGAATATTTTCTTTTTTATTTTTTTCCCTTTTCTTCTATACTTTCTGCAATAGAGAAAATAAACTGCACAATGTAGTGATCAAGCAGCATTCTGGTCTTTGAGTTTTTGATGCGAAGCTGGACATATGGAGAAATTGAGATTTGCTAGTTGTTAGAACCAGTAAAAGATTCTGTACGTGTAAGGAGGATGCTAATCAATGATAAGGGTAGTTTTTTTAAATAGGGCCAGGTATCCTTTCTCCCAAAACTTATTAACCTCAAATAAGTTTGATTTGTCAAATGCTTGAAAACATATTTTATATTCACAACCAAGAATTATGTGAACGGACAAACAGAAACTAATACTTAACTGGGAATCTGGGGCTAAAGTTGGACTCTTAGTCATCTTTAACGGAGTTCACTTGACATCAAGCTGATTTCCCTAGTTTTTTATTACTCTAACATTGTCTGCTTATATGTTTCCTGTTCTAAGTGTCTCTTTTGGCTTCGATTTTCTGGTTGCTGTAGAATGTTTTGATCCTCGTAATGCATCTTATCTTGTCATGTCTTTTGTTCATACTTCTCTAGATTACCATTACCTATAGACATAAATATGCAAAACTTGTGTTGGCAAGAGAATGTTCCACTGATATTTTATTGCAATTTGCAGTCTTATCTCTTGAAGCATGCTTCTGAAGGAAAAGGGCAGTACTCTGGTTACATCAAACAGCAAAATTTCTGTTTATCTGCTGAAAAAGCAAGCATAGAAGAGGATAAAAACCTGTTTGTACATGATAGAAGACAGTTGGCCGCTGATTCACATGCAGTTTTGGAGGCGAGTCCTAGGAAAGGCATCTTTCAGACTGCTTCTGGGGACCAACTCTCTGCAAATTTACATACTCCTGGAAAGTCGGATAGTATCGAAGAAGCCTCATATTCGGTTGTTAAATCTATCTCTATATGTCACAATAAATCTACCATGAAACGTTCCATTCCTTCTTCTGCAAATTACAATTCTGGAAGCAAACCACATCAAGTTAGCTTGAAATCATCAATTGAAAAAGATTATGCCATTGGCTACAAGATTGCTAGTGAATTGGACAAATTTAGTTTGAAAGAAACGGGTTTGCCGGTTGAAGACAAACCCAGTAGCTTCAGTACCTCTGGAACCTTGCAAAGCAAATTAAGCTCTCCACTAATTACTTTTCATCGAAGATGCAAGCGGAAAAAGGATACAGAAAACACCTCAGGTGTCGTAGAGGATTGTTCATTGGAATTTACAGGGTCTAAGTCGGCAGGCTTTGCTTCTGCTGGGGAAGCAAGGCCTCCTGAAAGTCGTGAAGAACATATTTTGGTGAATACAAACCCATTGGAGGAGAATCTTAACAGGAGGGCTGCCTTTGATGCATGCCATGAAAAAGTACGTTATCACTTTTGAAGTAGCTGTTCCTTTTTTCTCCCCCTCTCTTTAAACAAGAAGATGCTCACTTGCAAAATTTGGAGCCTCTGCAGTGGTAGTCTTGTGTGGAGTTAAGTAAGCAACAAGACAGGCTATTCTTGAAAGTAGTTAGTTTTCTAGAAAGTGAAGACAGGTATGTTGCATTAACAAATGGAACCAAAAGTGATTTTGTATTTAGGAGATTGAGGTAATAGCATACATTTCCTATTAAGATTTTATTCAGCCCAGAATTCAGTTCCACATTAGAGCAATCTAACAGAAATTTGGTTCTGAGTCATTATTCCATTTCTTAGATACTGTAAGTGTAAATAATGTGCTGGAAGCATTAATGTTTTAAATTAATTTCCTCTGGTAAAGATGGAAGGAACATGTGATTTCAATTCACACTGTTCAACTTACTTATCTGTTCATATATAGCAACACGACACCAAAATACCTGAGGCACTTGATTTAAAGATGTTCTGACAGCTTGTTGCAGTCATACGCTCTGGGGTAGTCTTAATTTGCCGTAGCTGAACTTTGTTGCTTTTATTGATTCAACATGGTAACTCTATGGGAAGGGGAAAGAAATGATGCTAGTAGTTGATTGATTCTGCTCAATGGTGCATGTGCTTTCTTGTTGAGTTCAATAAGTTTGCTGGTCTTCAACAGATGGCAAGCAGAGAAGTTGAAGAATCATGTATCTCTAGATTATCTCCTGAGAATGCAAAGTAAGCTTCAAACTGTTGTAGAAAATTTTCTAGTCCACCAAGTAGTCATGCGAATTCATCCTTTTGTAATGTTATTTAGCAGCTTCGAGCAAGCAGATGACAAGCTGGAAAACACACTGGACAACCAATCTACGGTGGAAGTGTTTCCTCAGAACTCTGTTGGGGTTAACTTCCTACAAGGTCCTGTAGGTTTTTCAGGAAACTTATCAAATGATTTGGTTGATGACCTTTCACACAAACCTGTGTCATTCCGTTGTCAAAATACTGTAGCTAAGGAATCTCCAAGATTGTCCTATGATGATCAAAGCACTGTAAGAATAACCAATGAGATTCCTTGTGGCCAACGTGCTGTAGTATCACTGGACTTAGCCGTGCCACTTCCTGGTGAGGATTTCTACATCATATTTGAGATGGATTAGTTTTATTTAATTCTTTACCCCCTTCTGCTATGTCTATATTTTCAGTTGGTTTTTGCTAAAACTTAATTTTAACGTCATGTTATTATAGATTCTCATGACCATGGTATAGCATCTATCCATGAAGAACAGCCATTCTGCAGTTTGCTGAACTCACAAAGTGGAAGTCATGCTATGCTTATTAAAGATGAGTCTCCAGGAAACAAACGCCCGGAGTTGCTCTGTGAGAGAGTTGGGGAAAGACATCCGCTTCACCAAGCACGGTTACCAGAAGATGATTGCCGTTCAGAGGAAGCTGTGGGTCACAATTATAGTAATGTAGCAAATTCTTCTCCAGTATTTGAACTGAAAAACAACTGTCTACAGGTTGGTGGGATTTCTAATTTCATGAACCGATCTTTAAGAAAATATCTGTCTCGTGATTTTGTTGTCATAGGTAAAAATTTGTTAGTCATTTCCTTTTCAGTAGGTGAAATAGAGTTTAATGCTTAAAAATAGGCAATCTGGTATCTTTTCTCAGCTATTTCCAGAGGATAGATCTGATGATATGTTCCAATCAAAGAAGACTCACAAAAGTGCCACAGCTTGTGCTGATTCTGAAGAAAGGGCCGTTAGTTTGATGGAGAGCAAGAGCCAGGGGAGACTTTCGGCAACAAAATCTTCGCTCTTTCTTGGTTTATTTCTGCCAATGGAACTGATAAATGATGGTCATGATCATTGTTCCACCTCATCTCAGAGGCCTAATGTTGGCAGTCAATCAAAAGAATTTGCTCAAGATACGGTGCCTCAATTTCCACATCAGGCATCATCCTATAGAAGACACAAGATGGTGCTTGATAATATTGTGAGTAGAGCAAGAATGCCCAAGCGAAAGAGAGGCAGCTGTCTAGATTCGTGTGATTCTCCAAGAATGTGGTCAGAAGAAGAGCTAGATTCTCTTTGGGTTGGCATCAGGAGGTATGGAAGAGGAAATTGGGATGTCATGTTAAGGGATCCGAGGCTGCACTTCTCTCTATGGAGGACTCCCAAGGATCTTGCTGAGCAGTGGGAAGAGGAGCAATCTAAGCTTTTCAATACCAAGCCTTCTGCCCGAGGGAGACATTCGAGAATGCCCAATATTTTCCAAGCCAGTTTGGATAGCTTTTGGCATTCCAAAACTGGAAAAGAAAATCTGGTGGATGATGTTCAACTTTCACTTGGGGATGTATATTCCCAACCAAATGACTCTGTCCAGAAGAGATCACTCGTTAATTATTTCGATGTGCAAAGTAACGCACCTTGGCAACTTCAGAAAGCTGCAACAAGCACAAGGGCCATGTATTCCTCCTGCAGGGAAAACCGCAGGAGAGCTATGCTTCAAAACAATACAATGCCAGATGTCGAATGTTCTTTTAGTGTCAATCAGTCAACTTGTATGGCTATCGGGGGAAATTTGCCTCACTGGCTCAGAGAAGTTGTCTCAATTCCTTTAAGACCTCCTCAGACAGTTCTGCCATCAGATACCTCATCTGTTGGTCCTGTTGAAAGGCAGTGGGTTAAGAAACCTTTTCTTGATGCCAAAGGCATTCACCATGAGCCAAGGTATCGAATAAGCAGCAAGCGCACCATTGCAGAAAGAGCCGAGCAACCAACAGGAGCTGGAGCTCATAATGGCAACTTCCCGTGTGTGTTTGAAACTAATCAAGCTGAAGTGCAGAATCCTGGTATCAAACAGGACTTGATCATTATTGACAGTGACGCCTCTTCGGAGGAGACTATTTCTGATAATCATAGTGCCAAGGTTTAGCTACAGATTTTAGCTTTTAGTTAGATGTATGATGAAGTTATGAAAGATCGATGCTGAGGATTCTGTAGTTTTCTTGAGCTAAAAATTCTTTGATTATTATTCAATGTAGTTCTAAATATAGAAAATCTTTGGTAGAGCGGCCACTGAATAACAAAAAACAAGAGAGCAATATGGTTCTTTGTGTCCCAAGAATGATATCTCTACAGTTCCTTGGTAAGCCTGCTTTCTGGAAATTTAAACAGCCCCACACGTATTAGGTGCTGGCGGAGACCCTTTGTTTTTTTTTTTTTTTTTTTTGGTGGGAGGGGGGGTGGTGGTGTGTGTGGAAGGGTTGCTCTCATTTTAAGTTTTGAAGGGGAGAAAATTTTCACTTAAAAACCAGATGACAAAAAGCCATTCGGACCTCCTCTACGGTTTTTTTTGGTGTAAGTGTGGAGTTTCGAATTTGAAACGTTTTATTTATTAAGTGTGGAATGCCATTAGTTATGGGTCTTTGTTTATTATCTTAGAAGCTCAATTATCACCTTCCCTACCCTTCTCACGTTTTGTTCATGCCATTTTTTTATGACCCCCCTCACTGATTCCCCCGATGTGGGATAAAATGGAGCTACAGCCCGCTGAAGCTCATCCTTCAAGAGATGTCCAAGTGAATAAAATGTTTTTAATATAAAAAGAAAAGTTTTACCATAAAAAAAATTCTAATCTGAAAAGATAGCTTTTTGACAAGCAGTAGAGAATTAGCAAAAGAAATGATATCGGGATGTCCTCAAAGATAGAATGCAAGAAAGATGTAAATTTTGATTCATACAGAAATGAACTTTAAGTTGTTAATAATTTTCAAAATTTTTCGCGTATCCAAATATTTGAGTTGAAGAATTCGCTTGCATAAAAAAGTAAAATGAAAAAAAAGTAATTATCCCTTGGTTAATGTCTCTTCTATCAGTTGCATTGAATTTTTGGGTCTTACAAAAAAGTTTCAACCAAGGAAAAAAGGGAAAAAAATAGAAAGTGAGAGGAGCATATAACTCTTTCTGTTTTTTTTTTTTTAATACAGATAGAATAACTCTAATTTTCATTACTTAAAACATTTTTTTTAAAGTAAACTTCACTGAAAATATAGGTGCTTGAAAATTTTTAGAGGGTCCATAAGCTGCTTCACAGAATTACTACATCATACGTCGTCGTAGTGGTATCCTATGGCTCAACCGCAGAGTCATGGTTGGAGTTCGTTAGTCAGCAGTAAGCGGCATCTCACTCTGAATTCATATTCACGTTGGCCTTAGTACAGCAAAATCATCAGCAACAAAAAATGAACAGCTTATCATTATCAGCGTCTCTCTGCAACTGTAACTGTATAAATTCTAACGATTTAAAGCCTCCCTTAATCTCCGCATCATTCTTGAGAAACAGGGGCTGGATTTGGGTTGGTTCGCATCAGCTTCCATCCAAAAGATTCAGACTGTATTCAACCAGTAGTTCAAAGGGGCCGTCGGATTCAAGGATAGCACTCAAGGAGGAGGAGTTTCTTCTTCTTCTTCTTCCCAAGAAGAAGAGAGAGTAGTGCAAGAATTCAATGGAAAAGAAATAGCCCAGTTGCCAGAAAAGGAAGAAGCTCAAGGGCCGAGAAACAGCTCAAGCTCTGATGCTCCTCTACTCGACAAGGACCTTAAAAAGGTGAATCTTTCTCCAAATGGTTTCTCTTGATTTCAATTGTTATTGGCAATTCCCAGTTCATATTTTTTTTTCTTACATGTATTAATATTTAATTTTGCTGAGAATCAAATGTTTTAGACAGGACTATTAATCCTGGGCTTCTGTAAATTGTAATAGCTGGATTAATAGGTTTCTCACTTTCTCATCTGGCCTATGAAACAGATGAGCCCTTGAATGGTTGTCAGTAATGGGGCGATTTTGTTTATCGTAATGTCAATGTTTATCCACACTTCTTATGCATAGCACTCTGTATTTATCTCTTCCTTGAAGTCTAATCCTACAATTTCCAAAAGGAATTAATGACTCCTACTAATTAGCTTGGAGGATTTCAATAAACTGTTGATAATAATCTTGCACAAGGAAATATTATACTTGGTTCTTTAGCAGTGCTGCAGCCTGCAGATATCAGGAAGTCAATAGCTACTACATGCTGGCAGGATCAGAATGAATGTCGTGTTGTTTTAAATTTTGATGCATTCTACGTGCTGTTATACAAATGTACAGTCGTCAACTATTATATCTGATAAATTGTAATTAGAGTCTGAAATGAGATTACGAACCTCATGTTTATATGGTCCATTGAACAACACTAGCCACTTGATTGTTTAGTGACACATGTCTGGTGAAGTTTCTATTACTGGTTTTCAGCTTCCATAAGTTTCATAGGTTTTTCTAGACAAGGACTATTGTTATATTTCATCTACTCTTCTTTTCTGCATATCTTTCTATAGTTTTCAGGAAAGGTAGAAATTTTTATATGATAATCGACTTTTGGGCAGGTTGTCCAAAAGACTGCAGCAACTTTTGCACCTAGGGCTTCTGTTGCTACCAAAAATCCTGCTGTACCTGGAACCGTTCTATATACTGTTTTTGAGGTGCAAGGTTATGTCTCAATGTTGCTGGGTGGAGCTCTGTCGTTCAATCTGATATTCCCCTCTAATGAGCCTGACATATGGAGACTAATGGGGATGTGGTCCATCTGGATGTTCAGTAAGCAAGATTCATTCCAATAACAATAATAATTCAAAATGGAGATGTAGTACATGATAGATTGTTTCTTTCTTTTCTGATGCTTAATGATAATGTTTCCTTAAATTGTGCTAATCATCTGAATTGCATTGCTGGTCAGAGAGGGAGATTCCAACAGCCTCAGTCATATGCTATGTTATGCTTCTTACTTGTTATTGTATTTCCATTATGATAGCTGACTGTGTAATAATCTTCAAGCAGCTTATCTACTGTATGTATTTGGAAGATGTATTACTTTTAGGACTAGCCATATTATGTCAAAAAGCTACTAATTGGTGTAGTTAACCATCAGTTTATATGTGTTTGTAATGAAAAGAGAAAAATAAAAGATGAACGATGCCTGTGGACAGACATAATGAGCTCCTAGATGGGAGATATTTCAGCTTTATATCAGTGATCAGTTTTGGCTACTTTTGCTAAAGAGGTCAATTTCATGCTTTTGCAGCTATTCCTTCCCTCCGGGCACGAGACTGCTCAAAAAATGAGAAGGAAGCTCTTAATTATCTCTTTCTGCTAATCCCACTCTTGAATGTTTTAATCCCATTCTTCTGGAGATCATTTGCAGTTGTTTGGTCTGCCGATATTCTAGCCTTCTTCGGGATGTATGCGTGGAAGGTATTTGTTTCTTAAACTATGCCATTTCTCATACGTTTCATTTTCTTCTTGTGTAAATATATGATTTCTGCAGATGGGGTGGCTTCAAAAAACAGAGATGGAATGACATGAAGTAGCTTCTTTGCTTTTGACTGGTTAGCTCATTGCCTAGATGTATCTCAAGTATCACAGCTAATGGCTCAGACCAGTTCAGATATCGTAAGCCTTAAATGATAGCAAATGAAGGAACCACTTTATAAATATTGAAGTGTATCTACAAGTTTTGCATTATTTGGACAAAATGAAGTTAACTGCTGACTGCTACCGTAAGAAGGCTACATTCTAAAACAAGTGTGGTTGGTGTACAGATATCTTAGTTTTGTGTCATATGTCTTTATCTTTAGTTGAACATAATAACTTTCTAATTTTCTGTCAGGAATCAGGATGGTGACTCGTATAAATGCTTCTAGAGATGTAAAGCGGTTTTTTAACTTTCTAAATGAATTTTTTATTAACATCATTGCTGTTGAATACTTAAGTAAATGAAGGACAAAGTTTTCAACTATAAGGTAGCCAGATATGTATCTGCAAGAATGCTTATCTTACGTAGATTGAGAAGGAATAAACTAATTCGAGAAATTTTTGTCACTTTTTATGACATCTGTAAAAGGGGATACTGGAGCAAATTACATAGTAGCTTGAGCTTTTAGCTAGACGTTGAACTTGATTATGTGTGATGATTACTTTGTTGGAAGAACCGAGGCATGGAAAATGGAAAGCAGTTGGGAAGGAGTAAAGTGGCCCAAAATCTTACTAACTTATTCTTCAATGCCCTTGGAGATCGATATCAAGCTCCTCTAGTTGGAATGATCTCATTTAGTTTCTTAACAAGCTTCTTCAGTTGGAATGATCTCATTTTTCAGTATCCAAATCTTAAGGTTGTAATGAGATTCAACATTTGCACTATGGAAATTAATATGCCACCTTCCTGAGTACTTAGACCAGAAAATAAGAAAGAAGTTTCCATTGGGGATTATTTGACAATGCCAGAGTAGACAATTAAACCAAAGAAATATATTGGAATAACTTACAACTCAGAACACGGACATTGTTGCATTTTTGTTGAGAGTGGAGAAGATGCTTGTCATTAGTGACCTAATAGCTCAAAGGTCAAGCATATAGTTTTTTGACATCAGCCCCCCTATCATCTTCCTTGATCAAAATGAATTCGATTGTTTCAGCTCTCCAGGAATTTTTATTCTCTAAGGGAAGCACCTTCACTTCATCCCATTGTGCCTTCACATTGTACATAGACTATTTCATCTCACTCAGCAGCTGGCAGTTTGACATATAGCTCCAGAAGGGTCGATACATGCAGTCATTTGATTTTCGGTGGGTTCATCTAGTTTGAGATGGTGCAGGATTCTGACACTTGCACATAAAAGAAGTTCTTTTGATAGAAGAGTCTCAGCTAAATGCTGTCGAAGCCCTACAAATCCTTGTCAACTTAGAAACCGAATGCAATGTTAAGTTCTTGTACAATTGGGAATTCAATTTCCAAATAAAGTAGAGATTCACAGCTCCCAGGACCCACCCTCCTTTCTTATTCTTGGCCTTCCGCTATATAATGTCAATTGTTCCCATTTTAGAACCATCTTCAGATTTCTTTTCTGAGTTGAATGTTCTTAAATTTTTGGTCCTTCTTATACACTGTAAAATTCGGTTACAGATGCCAAAGATCTCTATTTGCAAATATATAGGATTCATCTAACCTGAGAAGATGTGTATTGTATGGACTACCTTTATTCTTCTCTGACCAATATTTGGTCCGTGTAACTTCAGTGCAAGTTTTATTGCGAATCTTCCCACCTGAAGAGTGTCTAAACAGTTTTCTGTTTGCAGATACTAGTGTGAGAAAACATTCACATAAGATGACTAATCTAGCCATAATACATGAGGGAACAAAATTTTCTTTTTAATGGCTGTCATGTTGCAAATGAATAAACATGGACATCGCTTTTGATCTTGCAAGCATGTTTAGACCCAAATATCCAACGTCTGACACCAAATTAGGGGTCTCATGGAACCTTTCTACTTCACCTGCCTTTTTTCGCCAGAAGGAAATAGCATGTCAAAGTTGTTATGGGGGTTGGAGTCATCTGAAAGTTTCAGTTACTGGCTAAAGAAATTGATAGGAGGTCTGTAAAACTATAGCAAACACAAAATACTAAATAGTGGATAGAAATCTAAAACTCCTGCTTCCTGGATCATAAATTTAACGTGATGAAAGGACTGATTATGGATTGCCCATCCCTAACATAAATGTGGAAATTGTCAAATGAGAAATGTTCTGATTTAATCATGGACATCAACAAAAGGAAGGGTGCAATTGTATGATCCAGATGGACGCGATGGTGATAATGATTCTGTTTTTTCCTACTAGGATCAGTTTTCATGTTCAACCTCATCATCGCTATAGTGTATTGGTCTAAAACTTTCATCATCAGAGTCCGAATGGCTGCTTTGTCTTGAACAAGAATTAATACTTTCAGTCTTGTATCCCATGCTGCTTTCTGTCCTCATTTTCGAATCAAGACTAGTATTGTGTAAATCCTCGTTGCTGTTAAATCCTGAATCTACATGACCACTCCCACTTCTGGAATCGAATCTTGAACTTGAACCAATACTCCATGAGAATGATTCTTCATATCTGCCATGTTCTATACTTGATCCAGCACTGCCATCTTGAGATTCTTCAATACTTTTCAGGCTCGAATTAACAGGAATACGTTCATTTGGGCCTGCAGCAGCGCTGCTGCTCCTTGAGCTATGATGAGAACTTCCGCTGCTACTTGAAGTGAAACTAGTGCTTCCCTTACCATCCTTTACCTTATTTTTCTTGTGTGAACTTGAACCTTGCCTTCCAAATTTTGTACTATCCATCTTTTCCTTAACCTTCATCTTGTGCTTTGAACTCGATCTCTGTTTCGAAAACTTCTTACTCTGATTCGCAGAATTACCTCCATCCTCACTATCTGAACTACTTTGACTGCCATGGGACTCATTATCCGAAATGCTTTTATTCTCGTCCTCACTTTCTTCTTCACCATCATCATCTGAGCTGTCACTGCTGCTGTGATGATGATCTTTATGTTCATCTGGCTGTTTCACCTGAGAGGATGAGTTTGGAGCTGATAGTTTAGCAGCAACGTGCTCCTCTGGAGGAGCCACAGCAAGGAAACTGAGGACAGCTACAACATCACCAATCAATGGACGGACAGCTGGTTCATCTTGGAGACACATTGCTGCTATCCCAACTGCTTGGTTTAAGCTTCTCTCCGGAAATTTCATATTGAGAAGTGGATCTGCCATCTCTGGAAACCTCTTTGGATCCTTAAAAATTGGTTGTGCCTGTTAAATGACAAACGTTATGCACAAAATCAGATTGTTCTGGATTACAACTAAGTCTCAATGAAGATGCTGGAAGAAACCAGCAGGGAGAGATCATTATTTTCATAGTTTCTTCCTTGATAGACAAGTAGAATTGATCATAGAAGTAAGGTCAAGGATTATGTTTACCCAGCTAACTAAATTCTGTTCCTCTGTTGGCCTTGTAGTATCCAAAGCTCTACGTCCTGTGATTAGTTCAAGTAGAACAACTCCAAAACTGTAAACGTCTGACTTCACTGTAAGTTCACCACATCTCTCGTATTCAGGAGCACAATAGCCATAAGTTCCCATAACCCTCGGTGATATATGCATCTTAGTATCGCCCTGTGCTAGCTTGGCAAGCCCATAGTCCGAGAGTTTTGGATTACAGTCTCCATCTAATAAAATATTTGTCAATTTCAAATCACGATATATGATAGTGGGGTTGGCCTTCTCATGTAAATATTCAAGTCCTTGAGCAGCTCCGTAAGCTATTTTCATTCTGGTTTGCCAATCTAATGGCTTTTTATCATCCGTCATGTCTGCAAGAAAGTTTATAAACTTGATTGAGTGTGTTTATTGCTTGGATATCCAATGATGTATTAAAATATCCAACCAAATAGCTACAATTCAGAGATGATGCCTAATGCATATGTCAAAGCTTAAAATGGTAGCCTAATGTTACTGGGCGTTGGGAAGAAATCGAAGGCATCTATTAGGTTGATGGAAGAAAATACTTGGATACACTCGGATCAACAGGCTGTTGTTAGTGCAGCTGATTAAGCTCCATCGTGATTTCAGTAGGATAGGTTAAGTGGCCAATTGCCCCTAGATTCAATCTACCTATGTAACTTCCTCTTTACTAGGTGAATGTTGGGGTCAACCATCAGCCTGAACTATTTCAGCGATGTAAACTTAACGACCTGATCATGTTAGAAGAGAAGCAAACTAGGAGACAAAGATGTGAACTGACATACCATGCAAATGGGAGTCTAGCGAACCAGTCGGTAGATATTCATATACCAAAAGTCTCTGCTCCCCATCGGCACAATATCCAATCAGACTGACAAGATTTGGATGCTTAAGGAGAGTCAGCATCAGAACCTCAACAAGAAACTCTTTATTCCCTTGCGTTCCATTTCTGTCCAGTCTCTTCACAGCCACAACCTAGTAAAGAATCACAGAGAAATCAAGATTGCAGGACATGAAGTACAGAAAATTTCAAGGGCAAGCCCTTGCCGTTTCCTTTCTATTTTTTTCTTTCTCACATGCTTCTGATAAGGGATAACTCAAAGTTTTGGTTGATATTACCTCTCCACTTTGAAGGGTTGCCTTGTATACTTTTCCAAAGCCACCTTCACCTATTAGACATTCTTGTCGGAAATTCTTCGTTGCCATGGCAAGCTCACGAAATGTAAATGTCCGTGCCCCGCTATTCGCATTTTTGGATGTATTAGAGTCATCATTGTCATTCTTGGCTTCCACAGATAAATTGGGTGTATTATTAACTGAAACAGAGGGAAAAGAGTAATCAGAGAAATCACAGATATTGCCGGATTCATTTCCTGTACTACATTTCTTAAACCCATCTAGCTCTCACAGTTTTCAACACAATTTTGCTTTCAGATCTTGAGAAAATTTGTGGATAAATGGCTCTTAAAGACCAAAATGAGGCACTCCTGGAATTATTGAAAACCTGTAGGGAGGCCAAGTCAATGTTAACGTACTAATAACAACTGAAAGAGAAGATGCAGCCTGCCCTCACTGCTGAAAACTGCTCAAACATTTGATCTGTATGTTACTGCCTCACCTAATAGAGTAGCTTAAAAGTAATTATAAGGTCCTTAGAGGTTCAGTCTCATTCCTAATCCAGATAAGGACACCTTGACCCTCTCAAACTTAGTTTCTTCCCTCAGGGGAAATGACAATTCTAAAACTTTACGCATGCATGCATGCAAATCAGAGTGATTATAATGAAGAAGAAATTTATACAAACTTGCACATGCAAGAGAAAAGAGCCCACCAGGGGGAGGAAGTGGAGGTGCTTCTTTGACCTGAGCGACAGGCACCTCCTCATGCTCGTTGTCTTGTGATTTCCTATTTGTAAAACATGGGAAGCAATTCATTCTTGATGCTCTCCGAAAACAATTCTAATAAAAAAATAAAAATCCAAAAAAGGAAAAAAGGGAGAGAAAGGTTCATCAACAGCCTCCAAAATTCCAAGAACAATTACATAAGGCTCATTACGAACCATTCAAACAAATTTTTCTTTCTTTTCGAATTATCGCATTTTTTCGCTGATTCAGAGGATGAACAAGAAGCTTAGAAAATAATGTACAAATGATCAGGAAAGATTAGAGAAGTCGACAAAGGCAGCAGGGCACAAAGAAGAAGGGGAAGAGAAAGGAGGAGGAGGAGGAGGGGGAGGGGGGTCCTCCAGGATGTTGAAGGACCCTGACCAGGAGGAGGTGTTGTAAGAAGGTGGAAGATAAGAAAAAAATCATATGGAAATTAGGAAGACAAACTCCATGCTGTTGGAGAAGCATTGCGTGGAGAGTTTTCGTTGGAGTTTCTCATCATACTATTCCGTAGGAAAAGGGGGAGATTTTAATGGCACATTTTTATGTGTTGGACTTTTTTCTCTTTCTCCTTTTCTCTTCGGGAGTTTTGTGACTTTTGTGGCAATGGCTAGAAAACATCAGACAGCTTCCAAACCAAATATTTCTGCTGAGCCTTTCAGCTTTTGGGTCTTCCTAGCAATGTTGGTCAATCACTACCATAAAATTTCTCCTTCTAGTTCTGTCTGTGTCGAGTGGGAGTGGGATCACTAGCTAATTTGATCATGAAGTGGTCAGCTCCAGTGTCCACAGTGTGGTTTGTTCTTTCTTACTTTTGTCCAGGGAAATTTGCCAGGTTGGCTCCTCACATTTTTAAAAATAATCTTTTGGCCCCTCACATTCAAAATCAGCCATAATAGTTCATCATTTATAAAAAAAAAAAAAAAGTTCGCCGGATTAGTTCCAATATTCTTTTCCGCTCACTTCTCAGGCCAAAAGCACACTCCTTTGTTATGTGCCTATAATTTTAAGGATAAAAATGGAAACACACTTAGATTCCTCTTAACCCTAAACGTTAGCCAACAAAACCCTAATGTAAAATGATTAAACAATTAAGTTCTTTCTTCTTCAGTTTCACCCTAATGTAAAAGACACTATCGACAAAGTGCAAAGATCAGATTGCTTTTTACCTTATATGCTTCGTTTCCTCTTCAACAGCAATAGTGAATCATTATCAAGGATACTGCCGTAAAGATACCAAATTTACTCCATAGTTTGGTTAGCCATAGAAACTATTTTTTCATCCCATGTCAACCAATTTTTTCCAAGATTGCCAAAATGAAATATGCTCAGACTTACTCCATAATTTAGGCATCCATAATCACCTTCTCGGATTTGCAAGTTTCTAAGAAGTCACAATCATGGACTCTTTGCCATAATCACATCAATCATTGTTTGCTTTCATTGTATTCTTTAATAAGTGAGTTTTTTATATCTTTTTTCTTGCTCTTCTTCTACTACTTGTTGGTGCCCTCATTGAAATTTTCTTCTTTGATTGGGGTTTGGTGGCTAAAATTAGGGTTTTCATAGCTGAAATGGGGAAGGGGGAGAAAGAGTGGCTCCATTTTTGATGGGGGGTTTGGTGGCATTTGAAAAGAAAAAAAAAAGATTTGCCCTTAAAATTATAGGCATGTGACAGAGACGTGTGCTTTTTGGCTGGAGAAGTGAGCAAAATGAGCATTGGGACTAATAATGCAAACTTTTTTATATCTAAGGAATTATTATGGCTGATTTTGAATGTGAGGGACTAAAAAGGTTTGTTATGATAATGTGATGAACCAATTTGGCAAATTTCCTTTTGTCTATCTTCATTGTCCATAATGTTACCATACTTTGTCAAAAGAAACTTTTTATACATTAAAAGAGTTAGTAATCACGAAAATGTTTTGGGCGACTAGCCAAATTTGGCAAAAAATTGATCTAGTTTGTATTTCATTGAAATACTAGGGCAGTCCCTTAATTAATTTATCTGTCAACTTTTGGTCTCTCATCTATTTTAAGTCTAGAATTGGCCCCTAATAATAAAAAGTTTCAGATTTTGATTCAATCTATCTCCAACGCTAATGCTGATGGATCTAATTCCAAAAATTGATGGATCAAATAGTGGAATCAGATGAAGGGCTAATTTAAGATTTGAAATACAGGGGTCCAAAAGTTTAAAATAAAAGTTTAGAAGTTCTTTAAAGAATTTACGCTTTATATTTAATGCGTTTTATTTAAAAAGTGACAATTCAAATTATTGAGCAAAATAAGTAAGAGAATTGAAAACCATGTATATTCCTCAAATTGATGCTAATCTAGACAAAATTTGAAGAGAAAAATTGTCATTAATTTTCACAATTTTCGTGCAAAATTGCGCAAAAGAAAACAAAAGTTTCAGGTGGAATAGTGTTTCAATAAAAAAATTCAAAGCAATGTATACGTAATTTGCAAAAGACAAAGAACAAAACGAATATAGATTGACTAGGATTAAGCCAAACACCTTAGAAGTTTTCATCAGGTCTGTTGGAATTAAACTAAACTTTAATGAATTAACCTTGTGTACATGATGGCGATATGCACATTACAAACGTACAAATATTGGTCAATTTTTTTTAATTTTTGAAAGAAAATTGATCAGTATGTTAGTGCCACCCTAGGTGGCCAGTCCTTAAGATTTTGAAATGTATATTAATTTCTCCGGTGAAAAAAGTTGAAAATTTTAGATAGTTACATTAAAATGTTCTGATTTCCACCCTCAAAATTTCACGAAATTTGCATGTTACCTGTATTTATAGGCTTGCCCCAATTATCCAGTTTTGGCCCTAGCACCATGACAAATTATAACTACAAGCAAAACCAATATTGAGACCTCATTTTGTTTCTAATTTTGGTGGAAGGAAAGGATATTAAAATAACATGTAGGAAAATAATTACCCTCACATATCCTCTTATAATCATTCCAATTGATGAACATTATGTCTTGGTTGTATATAAAATTTTGTAGAAAAGGCAATTGAAGTATAAATCCAAGTATTCGTTCTTTGCTTCCCCTTGTTATGGTTTTCCCTTCTATTTGAGAACCTAAAAAAGAGAAAAAGAAAAACCAATTTTATTAAAGCTTTTTCTTTTTTTTTTGAACTCAAATATGGTGAAGAATTTATAGTGTTGAAGAAAATGTATTGGGGAAAATTTTTTATTTAAATGGGTTACATTCTCGTTTATAATCTTTTGATGCATTATTTCTTCTAGTTTGATTGGAGTAGATCCACTAGTTATAACATCTTTCATCATATAGTTCATAATACACACACACATATCATTTTCTTCTTTTGATTTGCATTTGAGTATAATCTATTCTCATCGAAGTATCCAAGACATTTTTACAAATGGCGATGGTTTTGCCTTTGAATCTTTGTCTAACAATAGGTCATTGGGAAAATCTACCACTTTGTACCAAAGTTGAGAACTAAAGGCTAATAAAGGACACGAGTTGAGAATCAAGACCTAACTTAGTTGGCAGGGAAATGAATTGGGCTACTGTGAAGTCTTGATTCAATTCCCGAACACTTTTCTTTCCCCTTGTGAGGTCGGATTCCCCCCATAACAAAGAAAGAAAAAAAAAAAAAAGAAGATATTTTGTAACTTTGTTTGGGGTATTTGATGCCCAAAAGACCTGCGATAAGCATTAAAATGATAACATCTCATATTCATCCCACCAAATGATGAATATGAGAAGTCAGAAGTGTTTGGGAATATGAGAAGTCATCAAATAAATGATGGACTCAAGAAAGAGAAGTCAGAAGTGATAAAATCTCATATTCATCCCACCAAATGATGGACTCAAGAAAGCAAATAAATGTATGAAAATAATCCATAAATACATTTAATTATACTATAATAATAAATAAAAAAAAAGCTTTTAACTGGATAGTGGATACCTTTGGTCATAGCTTGCTTTTCCAGCCGTTTATACTTTTCTCCAAGTACCTAAACAGCAAACGTTACAAGACACAACATACCCAAAAAACATTACGAGACACTAGGCAGAAATATATAATGTTCTATAATATTTCCAAGGAGCATGCTGCCGATGCTTAAAACAAGTTGGAAAGAAAGTTGACAAATATTTTTCTTGAGTTTAGACTGAAGAGCTGCATTTGAATGTTAATTATCAGCTGGGAAACACCAAAGTTACAGTTCGAAATATTCTTGAAAATAGTAGTTTTTTTTTTTAATCTTGTTAAGTTTTTCAAAGACAAAACTTGCATCAAATTAGTTCTAAACAACTAATTAAAATCACTTCTCAACATTTTGCTACATTCTTCATCATTTTTCTATAAAAAAAATTCTTATAGTGAAGTGTGGGACTTAATAATGGGGAAGGGAGTAGGGAATTAGAACCCAGAACCTGTAAAGTGAACTTGTACCCTAATATGATTTCCATCGATTAGTGTATATCCTAACCCCAAAAATCTATTTGGGATAATTCAATATCATTCCAATTTCACATATTGTCAATAACTTTAAAATTTGCAAAACAATAGAATTAGGGCAAGCAAACTGTGATTATGTACACGTACATAATTTTTTTTTAAATTCTCCTTAAAATCATGAAAGTATTTCATACCAGTAAATCATGAAGAAAAGAAACATGTTAAATCCTGGGAGTCGGTGATATTATTCTGCCCTACGTAGCTTATCCCTGCCTTATCCCGAAGCGGTCCAAAATCCACGCTAGCAAGTTTCGGCTATTCGATCCCACTCACCGAATAATAAATTTTTATCTTTATATCGAAGAATAGTCATAATTTTTGGCATCGAATATTAACAAATTCTGCGTCCCAATACGTCGGTGTCAAATGTAAAGACAAGTTCTGGGTTAGATGACAGAGCAATTGGAAGCTTACAGATTTTAAAATATAGGGATAATATCGGAAACTTCCCTTGAGGTTTCTTCTAATATGACTTGGCACCTAGGAGGTATTAAAAATATCACTCACTTCCCTTAATAATTGTAAAAAGACTATAATAACTTTCACTTGATATATAGCTAGTATATCAAATAAATGGATCTGAAAAATTCACAACAAAAAAAAAATTGTTGCTTTCTTCTCTTTCTCTTTTCTCCAGCATTCTTTCTTATTCGGTTTTGGATGACTATGAGATTTTTCATTTATAATTATAATAAGTTGAATTTTATTTGTCTTTCATTTTTCGTGATTGTGATCGAATGGAGTAATTGATTTCTTTTTTTATTTTGAATTAGTTTTATAATGGTCAGTACAACTAAAGACCTGGCCACAAGTTGAGAAGAAGTTGAAAAAAATATATAAAGTTCATAAGAAATAGATTTTCAACATATAGAGTTAAATTGGTGCATGTGTATATCTTTACAAATATCTTTTTATTTTTCAAATTTATATTTGTATGGACTATAGCATTCTGATATGGTAATACTAATAGAGATTATTTTTAGGTGATGGTTTTCTTGAAATAAATAAAGTGATTTAGGAGTATTTTTATTTAGCAAATAAAACGACAGTTCAGGATTTTTCAAAATTTTGTTACATAATAAAAGTAAGAAAGATTAATGATATTTATAAAACTTTAAAGGTGCTAGGTGATATTAAGAGAACTCTCAGGGGAGGTTTATGATATAATCCCCCACACACACACATATATATATATATATATTAGATGCATTATACACACGTACAAACACACACACACAAACACACCTCTGTTTGTGTGTGTATAGCCGATAACATTAGAATAGCGTTATATACTTATTTAACAAAAAAAACTCTTATACCAAACAATATACTATTTAAGCAATTAAAAAAATGAAGCATTTATAGTCACTTTTTGTAGGTGAACTCTATTTAATATTGCATATCCATAAATAACAAAAAGAAATAATCTTAAATTGCTCAATGAATTTTTTTATGCCCAATGAAATTTTAATTTAAATTGATTAGAAATAATGTTGGTGACAAAATTGTACACTTAAACAAAGCATGTGCGGCAGCGTGAATGTTTTTGTCTGCCACTGTATGAGTGAGTAAGCATTGAATCATCAAAACTAGAGCTGAGATTTGGGACAAGCATTTGGTCCAAAAACAGAAAGAGAAAAAGTGACGAATGAATAAAATATAAAGGAAAATGATATTTGGTACATTGGGACATACATTTGGTACCAATGACGAAGGAAAAAAATTCATCAAAATTAGGGTTTGAGTTTGGGACTTACATATATTGTCCAGAAAAGAAAAAGAAAAGTGATGATTAAGATTCATGACTGCCTACTCAATCCTCCTGATTTTTATTGCAGTGGTAAATGAGGGCAGTGATAATGAAGTAGAATAAAAATACAAGAGCAATACAAAATCCTACAACTACTCAACCACAAGAGCTAACGCCAAACAGACAAAGCAACAGCCACACAACTACACTTCAAATAGCCACATAAGCTTTAGAAGCTTTGGGTTTAAGTATCACTAAAAAAGGAATTTATTCTAATTACACAACATTTATTTTCATCTCACTATTTGTGTGTTGTTAATTGTATCGTTGTTGAACTATGATCCTAAGTACTGATTCCACCACCATGATTGATAAGATACTCTGAAAAGTTATTGAGCATTGCGTGTAAACATATTCAACTCGATTCTGATTCAAAGATAAAAGTAAAAAAGGAAAAGTGTTACAGCCAAATTTCATAAAAGCAACCATAGAAATGAATATACATCCACTTTGAGGAGTAATTGTTTCCCTTGTAACCAAACCCTGAAGTTTCAGAAGTGAAATAGTGAACCAAGAAGCAGGTGAGATCGATAACCCTATCAAGAAACCAAAGATACACCCCAAAAGAAAAAAAAGGAAAAAAGAGAATATATCAAATGAAGAAGGAATAGTGGCCCTAAAGCTTTGAGGACACATTCAAATAAGGTAGGATTGAATATATATGGTTTTGACGTGGAACGCATGCAACTTGTTTAAGTTTCCTTAAAGCTAAACAAGAAAAGATGTTTGTGGAGCTTTTTGGGGGCCTCCTCATACCATTAACAGCTAGCTTTCCGAGTCAGAGGATCCTATAACAAGGTAAAAGATTGACCCTTTTTTGCTTTATTCCTCTTTTTTTAAAATATATATCTCCTTTTAGCCAAAAAAAAAAATAAAGAAATAGTAGTATGAAACAAATATTTGACAGCTATGCATGAAGAGTAAATATTTCTTAAGGGCTAAGGTTTCATTAGTTCATGCCGACTCAAAACTTGGCCCAAGTAACAGTGAAGGAGTGGCGAAGGGCTAAGGTTTGGTTAGTCCATGCCGACTCAAAACTTGGCATAATTTAACATCGATCATTTGGTCGAAGTGCAGCAAATTAATTCAGCAAACTAAAATTTCTCTGCCAAGTTGCCATCACCCAAGTACAGGTGCAGAACTTTCAATAAAATTGTTGTCAGCAACTATTGGTAGTAAACTTGGGTTTATCTAATCTAACAGGTGTCACAGAGCAGTGGTTAAGAGGACCATAACGTGTTAGTTTTTTACGTAATAAGATTAAATAAAATTACCTATATACCAAAAAAAAAAAAGAAAGAAAGATAAATGTGAGTGTGTGTATATATATTTGAATGGTAAATTAATTGGATATTGCATATATTAACCAACATCCATTGAGCATCCATGAAAACACTCATATAAGTTATTAAAATTATTACAAGAGCAACTCGCTTGATTATATCTTTTTTTTAAGGTATAAAATTAATTTTTTTTCAAGATTTAATATATCGAATGAGTTCCAATTATTAAGATAGACTAAATCCACACCTTAAAATCTAAATTCATACCTCTACTCTACTGTGCTAATGACTTGTATCAAATATTGATAACTTGTACTATTAGTATTAAAATTTATACTAAATGCAGATTTAGACAGTGCGTTCAACTTCTTAGCCAGAAATTTACCACTAATCATTTTCTTGATATTCTTAAAATACACATTTAAAATCCATCAACAAAATTGTGGGGCAAAAAAATGCTTATAAAGTCAAACATATATAATCATTACACAGTAGTGTCATTTCTTTATCTTTCTTGAAGGGGGGAAAATCCATTATATAGATAAAATTCAAGTTTCCACATCTCTCATAAATAAATAAATAAATAAATAAACTGTTGGCTTTGCCATCCACTAATGAATAAGCAACTACCCTTCCTATGGCCTATGGGTCCTATTCCCCCCTCCGTCCCAGTTCAACCGAGGCGGTTACACACCTCCCTATAAATTAGCTTCCTCTCCTGATCTTCTCGTATCCGGTAATTTTGCAGATAATCAAAGCACCAGAGAAAGAAGGCCAGATACAAAAATACAAGCAGCAGGCTCCTCCCCTATGGCGGTGGAGACGAACAACGAATCAAACGTCGGCATTGATCTCTACGCATTGCCCGAGGGCTGCATAGCCAACGCCTTGTCTCTCACGAGTCCACGAGACGCATGCAGGCTGTCCTTGGTGGGCTCCACCTTTCGCTCCGCATCTCTATCTGACGACGTCTGGGAGCGGTTCTTGCCGCCTGATTACAATGATGTCCTCGCCGATCAGCCGACGGGATTAAACTACTGCAGGTCGGCTACTTCCAAGAAGCAATTGTATCTCCATCTTTGTGATAATCCCGTCTTGATTGACGGTGGAACCAAGGTATATCTTTTGGTCCAATTTTTTTGTCCTTGAGAATTTTGTTATTGATTACTTGATTTTGTTTGGGGAGTGATTAAGAATGTGGGATGCAATAGTTTAACTGATATTTGTTATGTTAATTATCTGGGTTTATAGGATTTGTGGATAAATTTTGGATTTTTAATAGAAAGTTGAGGATTTCTGGTTTATCGTCTATTAGTTTTTCTTTAAGTTTTGGTATCTGTAGTTTGGAAGGTGGAACTTTCCAAGCTGAGTTATCAGTTGGTTACAATTTAAAAGTTGTTTTTTTTTATTATTATTCTATCGTTATTATTCTTGTCCATTTGGATACAGTTTTTGAAGAGAAATGTTGCAAGATATATAATTTGGATAAAGGTGTCAACAGAAATCTAATTTCATCAAGATGGTATTGTGCGGTTGTGCAAATTTCGGCTGGCTATTTTATCATTGGACGACTTGGCTTGATGTTGGTTCTGGTTGATTCACTCTGCATCTTTATAAACTTGTTGGTCATTTTAGCTCTGCATTAGAGTGTTTTGTTTTTCAAAATGATTAAAAGTACCTTAATACTTTCTGTTAACATCGTTCAGAGCTTCTCACTGGAGAAATCTAGCGGAAAGAAATGCTACATGCTGGCTGCAAGGGACCTCACAATTGTGTGGAGTGATACCCCAAGATATTGGAAATGGATCCCCTTACCCGAGTCCAGGTACTTGAATTTTTTCCTCCTACAGCACTTCTTGTAAAAAGTAGACACAGATAAGATTTTTAGTTTCCTTAGTTGGAATTTTCACATGTAATTGACTTTTATTGGTATGTTAAACTTCAGGTTCAGTGTGGTGGCCGAGCTTCTTGATGTCTGTTGGCTTGAAATTCGGGGCAAGATAAGAGCTAGCATGCTGTCACCAGAGACAAACTATGCAGCTTATCTTGTTTTCACAACGAAATCTAGAGTCTATGGCTTTGAGTATCAACCTGCAGAAGCTGAAGTCGGAATTAGTGGTCAAGAAGGCAAAAAACAGGCAGTTCATCTGGATCCTGAGGGACCACAAAGACAGAGGCAGCAGATCGCGCCAAGATGGCGAAGAGGCCTGTTTGGCCACTACCAGGCTGGAGGGATGATGTACCAAGAGACTACGCCCGCAGACGGGGATGTGCAGAATCCTAGGCAGAGAAGGGATGGATGGATGGAAGTAGAGTTGGGGGAGATTTTTATAAAGGAAGGGCAAGAGGTGGATCTGGAGATGAGCTTGATGGAAGTCAAGGGGGGCAACTGGAAGAGTGGTTTGATAATTGAAGGCATTGAGATTAGACCCAAGGAGGGAAACTGATCAAATGATGCCATTACAGAACCTTTACTTTTACTAATATTTCATTTCAGTTAAATGTTTTCACCCTCCATCACCCTTCTGTGCTGCCCCCCTGCACCCCAGGTTGTGCATGTGTTGTATTAGTTACTAGTGTATGCAATCTTCAGCCTGTAAGGCAGCAAGTGTTGCTGTTTTTCTATGAAATTGAATTGGTCAAGCTGCTCTTGAGAACTTCTGACTGGAAAGTTTGTGAATAATTCTCTATTCTTTCAGATGGGTTCCAAGGGATTGTGAACTCATTTGACTTGTTATTCTTCACTGAAATCTGTTTGGTTTATCCACCTTTATTGCGCAACATTATAAGCAATACATATAAATATATACATTGTTAGGATTCTGATTGGGTTCTGAGACTTTTATTGTTGATATCATGATATGGTCTACTGGGATGCTAAGATGATGCTTTATTCGGCCCACAGGACTCCTAACTGGTCTACACACTTTGAAGATTCAGTCCAAAGATGCAACCCAATCCTTCCTTAGATTCGTTGACTGCTGGGATCTTTGTGAATCCTTCACGCTTGTTAGTACCAGAAAATGGGAGTTTAAGGACTTGCGACTGATTTTTTTTTTTTTTTAATAGCTTGAGGGACAGATTGAAAGTGCCCCAATACAATTTGAAAGCTCTATACTAGTACGATTCAGGGCATTCATCAAATTTTCAATATTTTCTTTTGATATATATTAATAACCTATATCAGGTAGGGAACGAGTCGAATCGAGTCAATCTTTGGCCTTATCGAGCCGATCTCGAACTCATTTTTTACCGAGTTCGAGGTCGAGTTTGAATTCGAACTTAATCAAACTCGAGTTTGAAAAAATAAAAAATATTTATTTTATTTTTTAAAAAATAATTAAAATAATTATTTTCCTTAATAAATAATAAATATTAGGGATATATATGTAATTTTACTATTAAAATAATAAATGATATATATATTCGAGCCGACTCGCGAGCTACCGAACCTGAGAGAAGGTTGTTTGAACTTGACTCGAATATGAAGACGAGCGGTTCGAGCTCGATCAAAATATCAGTTTGCAGCCCTACCTATATGCAACATTAATCTGGCTAATTTGCGTTAAATCAACAGCCTTTTATAGTGTGGCGGATGGGATCTCAACCAATGTGACTAATGTGCTTTAAATTAGAAATACAAAAGGTTTGATTCCAAAAGCTGATAACTTTGGCTGCAAACTGCAAATCAACTCTATAAAAAGCTGACTAATGTGCTTTTAGGATGTGCTAATACTGCGCATATTTTCCGCTAATCAATGGCAGGTGTATAGTTATCAACTCTATAAAAGCTTAACTTAGCACTTAAGAAAGCACTTTCTTGCTCTAATCACTCATCACTTTTGTCTAAATGCAATAAAGTTCCAATTTTGAAACATCCCGAAACGGAAACAACGGCTGTATACCAGGTCTAGAGAAGAGAAAACTAACTTCTTAAGATACGACCAATCTGCTTTCACACAAGGCACTGTCACGGCAATTTCCTCAAAATATTGCTAATTTCAAAAAAATTCCCCCGTTTGATACTATTTTTTTTGGTTTCCCCATCTAGACCATGGAGGAATTTTTTTTTATTTTTAAAACAATTATGGGAGGGCCAAATTGCAAGGCCCTTTTTGCAAAATTAAGAAAACTTCATTGGTCCCGCACGCCTGAGACCAATAGGTGTGCGGGACCAATGAAGTTTTTTTAATTTTGCAAAAAGGGTTTGAGACATTTTACCTGACAAAATTTTATAAAAATTGCTTAGAGGGGCCCCGAAAATTTATATGATTTAGTAAACAATTTTAGTAGTAAATATGTCATATATATTTATATGTATATATAGCTATATACATATATATATGTTACGTATATTTATATATATGCATATATTTATATACTTATTATATATGTATATATTTATATATATTTGTATGTATGTTTATATATATATATATTTAGATATGTATATTTATCTATGTATATATTAATTTATGTATATATATATATGTATATACATACATATATGTATATATATATATGTTATATATTTATATATTCATATATATATATTAATGTTGAGAGTTTAGGGTTTTAAGGGTTTCTAGAGCTTACGGTTTAGGGTTGCACAACATAGTATATAAAAATAAATCCGCGGTTGAAGGGTAAAAAATTTTCATAATAATAAATTAAATTTAAGCGGAGAAAATTTTATTGGAAATTAATTTAAATCCACGGTTGGGTTTTAGGGTTTAGGGTTTACGGTTTGGAGTTTAGGGTTTACCATTCTTAGGTTTAAGGGTTGTGGTCAGTTTGGGGTTTACTGTTTTCATATTAGGGTTAAACATTTTAGGTTTTAGGGTTTTAGTGGGTTTAGCATTTAGGGTTTAGGGTTTTCTTATATTAGGGTTTAGCGTTTTAGGGACATTACATGTTTATAATTATTTACAAAATTTAATACTAAAAACAAAAAACACTAAAACTAATTTAATACTAAACACCAAAACCATAAATCATAACCAAATTTACAAAAACACTAAAACAAATTTACTTTTTATTTACAAAATTTGAAACAATTCCCGGAGGCCCCCTTTGCAAATTTTAAAAAAAATTGTTCAATAGAAATTTCTTATGGGGTAAGACAAAAAAGATTTTAAATTACTTTGAACCATTGTAGTTTTTCACTTTACTAGATTAGGACTTCTCTTTTTCTAAATACAACTTTTTCCCCCCTTTCTAGATTGAAATATCTTAGTAAGTTCTCAAAAATGAAAAAAAAAAGAACAACATTAGATAAAGCCATAAAGGTTTTTTCTTTTTTAAAAGATCAATGTAACAAATTGTTGGAAAAAATACACCCAACGCCCTAATCAATTAGAAGGGATGTTACTGCATTAGCCAATGCAATAAATAGCATTTGTCTTTATCATTTCTCGATGAAAAATGTATTCATAAGTAGGATTCTAGTTTCACATAGATACTTTTCATCCTTATTATTCTTGAGGAAAATATCCATTAATAGACAAAATTCAAGTTTCTTATCATTCAATACAAATAGAAAAACAAAACAATAAGTCAGCTTGTTCGGAATGGCTTTCTTTCTACCAAAAAGTCTTTAACTTTGCCACCAAGGAACTCCAAAAAAATAAAAAAAAAAAAAAATCTTTACCACCAAGACTACACTACTCATAGTTTTTTTTTTTTAATTTAACCTCATTTTTTTAAACATATATAACAAAACAAAATTATCCTCTTATCACACATATTACCCGATCATAAGCTATAAGGTTTAATTTTTGGGTTCTAAATGCAATCAATTACAATATATTGGTATGAATCTTGGTATGTTACTAGCCTAAACATTAAGAAATCTTCAATTCTATACCCTTGATCTCTATTAGAAGCAGTGGCTTATGTAATCTGGAAATTGATTCTCCATTTTTTTAATTGTAACACATATTTATGCATATAATTATATTTATTAATTTAAATATTTATATGCAAGGGATGGGATAGGGGCATCCTTCTCACCCCCCCCATCTAATACGGAGGGAGAAAAATCTCTTTTCCCCTTAACTAGTCAAGCACCTATTTCATTGCCATTCCTAGTAATATCAACATGAAGCACTAATACTTTTCTAGCTTAATCGAATTTGTAAGTATAATTTACTTAAGATACCTCCTTAACCTTTTACACTTTTCCATTTTTTCCCAAAACCTGAGGACTCTTCATATAATTCATATACTAATGGATTCGTTTGAATTGGAGATTGTTGACTTATTATTATTATTATTATTTTTGTAGTATATAATGTAACACTTTTGGTGATAATGCGTGTGAAATAAAAAATAATTAAAAATAAAAAGATAATTGAAAATGTGCAATGAATTATGATTTAAAAAATTACATATTACAATTTGAAATCTAGATGATTGTAAGTATGTTTAAATACTAACATTACGGTATCATAATAAATCTGATAAAAACTCAAAGAGTGTTTGGATACTTTACAACAATAGATAAGTGAAATGTTAATCTTTAATAGTTAATCATGAAATCTATGGATCCGTGAAACCCACAAATTACTCTAGTCGAGTTTGAAGTTTGAACAAACATTATATATGGGTATGAATCGTATGATTGAAATTGAAATCCACCCACGAAACACCTCCAAAATTATCTTGTGGAACCAGTTCATTTTATTTTAACAATTACTGCGTTTGATAAAAATGAAATCTGAAATCCGAATCCATTAAATTATTAAATTATTAAGTATTGAAATTCTAACATTTTGAGCATAGTCTCTATTGAGTGATAAGTGAACAACTTATCACTTATTTTTTAGAGTAAATTTTATTTAGAGAATTCAGACTTAATTAATTAAAATGCTCTAATTTTTGTTATCAAACACGTTTAAATATATTAATATCTCGACTCATTAAATTTAAGTGATAAATTTGATCTCCATACTTTCGACTTAATTAAATTTAAATGCTAAATTGAATTATAAGATGGTCACAATCTCCCCTATAAAACACCCTCCTCATCCTCTCCTAATTCAAATTGAATTATCAAACGGAAGTGCTCAATTGAATATTCGAACAGCCAGAGTCTCCCTGTACTGTAAAATATCCACCGCCTCCTCCTCCTCTCCTGACTTCCCGTACTTCCACTTCCATCATTTTGCAGGGTAGCAATACTTACCCCATAAGCAAACTTCCATCAATCAGCAGGGTAGCAATTGTTACTCAATAAGCCAAAAAAAACCAGAGAGGAAAGTAAAACAAGGAAGGCAACCATGGCTGTTGGGATGAATAACCATGGCAATGAAATTGATTTTAACGCTTTACCCGAAGGCTGCATTGCCCACACCTTATCTCTCACCAATCCCAGAGATGCATGCAGGCTATCCTTGGTCCATCCCACGTTTCGCTCCGCTGCCCAATCCGACGACGTCTGGGGGCGGTTTCTGCCCCCTGATTATCGTGATATTCTCAGCCGATCAGAGCAAGGGATTCAACTGTTGCGCTCCTGTACGTCCAAGAAACAATTGTATCTTCATCTTTGCGATAATCCCATTTTGATTGATGATGGGACCAAGGTACAGTTTTTTTCTTCTCGATTATTTTTACACTACTTTTTTTCTCCTTGACAAATTTGTTTCTTTGCGTTAGACTGTGGGAGTGGATTACTTTGTTTTGATGAAAAATTCTGGATAGATCAGGAGTGTTCTTCTATTTTTTTCTTTGAATTTTTTATATGGGAATCATGGTATCTGCAGTCAAAAGTTTGTTTTTTGCTTTCTTAAATTTGGTGGAGGTAGCATTGGAATGTATTACTTATGCTAAATTTTGTTGTTTTGATTATTTGGCGTAGTGAATTTGCTGAAAACTTTTGGAATTCTGGTATCTGCTGTGAGTTGGTGAAGAGTTGCTGTTCGATTTGTTAAATACTATGACTTTGCCAGCTAAATGGATGGATGCTTCAGAACAGAAAATTAAGAACCTTGCTTGCGGACCCTCTGTAATAGCAATAATTATAATATTTGTGATTATTATTATGGTTATCAACATTCATTTGTGAGATGAGTACTTGAGAGAAGCTTTAATAGGGATTTTTGTATGCTATGCAGACAATGTAAACAATTTAGAATTGAGGTGGGAACGTTGTTTAGTTAATGGTGTGGTATGTGAGCCTCTCTAAGTATCCAAGGTCAGTACTGTGCAGTTGTGCAATTTCTGGCTGGTTGATTCATTATTCCATTTGGGCTGATCTTGGTTATGGTTGATTCAATTCTGCACGTTTTGAGTTATGGTATGTTTTGGCTTTACTACTGTAATTTATCGTGCAAGTACCTAAATGGTTCTTGTTGATACCGTTCAGAGCTTCTCGTTGGAGAAATCCAGTGGAAAGAAATGTTACATGTTGGCTGCAAGGGACATCACAATTGTGTGGGGTGATACACCATGTTATTGGCAATGGATTCCCCTACATATATCTAGGTACTTTGAGTTTTTCCCTGCTCTAATTGAGTAAATAATGTATGGAGATCATACCGGTTGTTTTCTTTATTGATTGTGGATGTAATTGGCTGAAATTGGATGTGTTAAAATTCAGGTTCACAGAGGTGGCGGAGCTTCTCCGTGTCTGTTGGCTCGAAATTCGGGGCAAGATAAAAACTTCCTTACTGTCACCAGATACAACCTATGCAGCTTATCTTGTTTTCATATGGAATGATGCCTATGGTTTTGATTACAAACCTGCAGAGGGTGAAGTAGGAATGAGTGGACAAGAAGGTCGAAAAAAGACGGTTCATCTGGACCAAGAAGGCATAGAGGGAGGTTTGGCCATCGCCATGCTGGAACAATGAGATGGCAGGAGGTTACGCCTGGAGACAGGGATGCACAGACTTCCAAGCAGAGAGGTGATGGGTGGATGGAAGTTGAGTTGGGGGAGATTTTTATAAAGGGAGGAGAAGATGTTGATATGGAGATGGCCTTGACAGAAGTAAAGGGCGGAAACTGGAAGCATGGTCTGATTGTTCAAGGGGATTGAGGTTAGGCCCAAATGATGGTCATCATGAAACTGTTCATAGTTAATGCTCCCGATCTAGAGTTGGTGCATATTCTGGCATTGCTTTCTAACTTTACTGTAAATTTTCTAGCCTCTATTACCCGGTTTGCATCCTTAAATTCAAGTTTCCCCTTCTAGCACCCCTCTTTGCTGCTGCTGTGCTATAATCCTTGTAACATTATAATTATATGGCTATTTTTAGCTCATGTAGGCAGAGTATTGTCGTTTTCCTATTACACAGAATTAGCTAGCAGCTCCAAAGATTACTGGCTTAAAGCTTGTGACTGATTTTGTAGTTCTTAAGATAATTTCAGAAGTTCAGATGTCAGAATTTTCTCTAGACAATACTTTGATTTCATGTTCTGGATCATATTGGGATAGTTATTAGGCTTACCTGCTGTCAGAATGCTGTTTTCTTCTAAAGATGTCTCCAGGACTCTGTCCAAACTTTAAAAGCCTATCTTGCTCAAGATCTAACAATAGTTGGATCTTTTTCATTCTTCTTATATCACCACCTTGTTAATTCTTCAGATGTATATGAGTATCAATAGTGGAAGTTTAAAGACTTGCACACTGGGAAAAAAAATGAAAATTTTGGATGAATATAATTGTTTTCGTTTCCTATCTTCTTGTGTAATTCTTCACCTCTCGACCTCTGGATGATTAGATATCGGCGGATGCTTTCTTATTCATTTCGCTTCAGCTTCAAAGTCCAAACTCTAAAATACAATTGGTGCAGTTATGAATTCCGCCAAAGTTAGCGTTTCTACCGTCATTTGTGATTGAGTTACACCCTTAAGGTGGCATGGGGTTCAGACTTCAGTTGAAAGTTCAGAAACAAGTCTGTGGTAGCTCAAAAACTGGAATTGGCGCGAACTCTCCTCTAAATTCAAACCAGTTCCCATCAACAAATCTTTTGATAAGATCCAAACTTTCCTAGAAAAGTGTATAAATTGAATTTGGATGCTCATATGCTATTGATTCTCATAGTTACCTATTGTGTTTTAGTAATCACAGGAAACAAAAAGCGAGTTTGAAGCGTTAACCTTCCTCCAAACGGGAGTTAGAAAAGAGCCGATACGACACACTTATCTCTGAACCAAAATAAGTGCATCCTTGATCTCCCATCAAGAAAATGCTTAAAAGAAGATAATCACCTTACAGGAAGTTAATCACCAAGATTTCCTTCTGGGCTGCATTCATAGATCAAATACTGCTTGCAGCGTATTAATTTTGGATGTCAAACGCCTGAATGACATCCCACTTGCCTTCAAGGTAAAAAACTTTGGTCCTGATACCAGGAGGCCTGTCCTGCTTCTTGCACAGCACAGTGACATCCCACTGGCCCTCAGAATAATTAACTTGGGTCCTAATATCAGGAGGCCTGTTCTGCTTCTTGCACAGCGCAAATAGCATCATTTCAGCACCTGATGTCCATTGCAGTAAACGATTTGCTTGAGTAATGTGGGATTGAAATGATCAGGATGATGTGCATTCAAAGTAGCATCAGGTTGATCATATGCGCAGAATCAGCATCTAAAACTATGTGCCTGGACTTGCACTCTTTCAAGTCTTATCAGTTTGCCAAATAAAAATTGTGTGACCTGATCGATGCTATGAGAAAATTGGAGGTTCAATACCAGGAAAGGGAAGCAGAAGCGTATGCATTCTCTAAACAGGTTCAATAAGGAAAAAAAAACAACATTCACAAACTTGATGCCATACTAGACGGAGTGAGAAAGAAGTCAAATGTAGTCTTCGTGCCATTCTCAAGATTTCTCTTGCTTAGTCATCAGTAATCAGCAGAGTTTATTTTGTTGGCAGTTGATTGAATTAACAGGGAGAATTGTTGGTAATTTGGATATGCATATCAATCAACGATCCAAACTAGGTCACACGTCGTTTATATCAAACTCATCCACATGAGCACTAGTTAGTAGGGTACAAATACTCCAGTGTACAAGTTCCCCGTTCCTACCTTTTTTTTTTGGCTAGGATAAAGTTATAGGACGAGATGAAATTCATTTTAAATTTAATACATGTTATAGACACAATAGGGTATTTGATGATTTTAAGATATTGTTTGTCAAACAATGCTTTAACTAGCAGCGGGATTCAGAATCTAAATACTCCTAACACAAGATTCAAATCCTTAACGACTGAATCCTTGACACGTTAGCTTCTAACATACTGAATTAGTAAGAATTAGTTAGTATTCAAGAACAAGATAATTTCAAATCAACAGCTCTAACTTAACTCACAGTCTTGATCACTTTGGCTTCTAATATCTGCATTCATGCAAGGTGCAATCTTAATAAAACAACAACAAAAGGGATAGAGTCAGCAAAGCTTAGAAGGGGTCAAAAACAGAATAGTGAATGTGGAGGAAGGGTGCAAACCGAAACATTTGTCACTGCGTGACTGTGTTGTACCAGGTGCATAAAGATGCGTACACTCTTTCCCACTAACAAAACAACACATTTTCCAGTACCACTATTCCTAAGACTCGATTCATTCATTTCGGAGCTGCCAAGAAAGAAGAGGGAGTGATGAAGCCCACTTCAGTCTCTGCCTACTCTGCTAAGACTCTCCTTCCTCTTCACCTCAAATCGAAGTCATCAAAGCCATTCAATCCCATCAACCTCAACCCCTCTTCTCCGAGTTCATTCCCTTTCCCCTGTAAATTCAAACCCCTTCGCCATTTCGTCACTGCTGCCTCCTCTGAGCCGTCTCCCGTTGTCCATTCCACCGCTCCCGATCAGTCCCGGAATGTCAGCCTTCCTGAGGAATCCGAAAGTCAGGTGCTTGTTGAACAAGTCGGAAGCCCAGTCATGGGTCCGTCAAACTTTGGATTTGCCAAGATGAGCGCAAGCGATCAGGCCTTCTCTCTCTTGCTCTTCATTGCTGTGACGGTATCCCAACCCCCTTTCCCAAGTTTCGGTTTTTTTCCATTTTAATTCGGAATTTCGTTCCAAGCTGAGCTGAAATGCAGGTTTATACTAATATTAATTTGTTGGTGAATCGCAAGAGCTTCTGAAATTTAGGAATTTATGCAT
The DNA here is from genome assembly GCA_013103745.1 of Gardenia jasminoides. Classification (NCBI taxonomy): domain Eukaryota; kingdom Viridiplantae; phylum Streptophyta; class Magnoliopsida; order Gentianales; family Rubiaceae; genus Gardenia; species Gardenia jasminoides. The sequence continues at coordinate 50,728,647 of CM023095.1, read as the reverse complement.
GCATGGACTCCTAATCAGGCGTCTGATGAGTTTTTTCCCCCTGTATTTTGAAATTATGTTCCAATTGAGCTGAAGCGCAAAGTGTTTCTTCATACTAGTATTAATTTTGGTAAATTTCAACGGTCTCTGAAATTTAGGAATTCCTGCGTGCATGGGCTCCTAATTTCATTTTTGGGTTGAAGCAAAAAAATTTTTTTTTCATGTTCATATTTTGATATGATTTATGACCTCAAACAAAATGTGATTGAAGCATGAAATGTATGTGTGTACTTAGGTAGTGAAAAAAGTCTCTTCCAGGGTTCTATCTTGTTTTGGGGGGAGGCGGGGATTTTGATTCGTATAGCATCAATTATGGTAAGATCAATCACGAAATGTTTATAAAATGGTAAACAATGTTTATAAAATGGTAAAATGGTAAACTAGTAATTATCAGGAAAATTCAATTTTGGAAGCTGGTCTTGTTAATACTTAAGAATTCAATTTATTCATTCCAGATAACTTTGGAATGAATTATCTTTTGCAATAAGCAGATGGAATGGAATATGATTTTTGAAATTAAAAATTTGGAACATTTTGAGTTAATTCAGACAATGTATTCAGAACTTGAAGTGCCTCAAGATTTGGTTGATTTATTTGCACATCAGACCATTGCCTAACTTCTTCCATTGCAGACTACTGCATCACTGGCAGGCTTTCTTGCTGCAGCAATTCCCACCTTATCTGTAAGTAATATTATCCCATTTATGATGCTTCATTAGACTTCCTAGGTGTTGTTTTGTGTTTCTATCTTTGGTTTGGCTAACGTCTTGATATGGGTGATTGAAAGAGCTTGAGAAGTTTCAAGCAGCTTTTACATGGAGTTGGAAAAACTTAATAGTGATAGAAAAGCTCAGTCATCCTTATTAGGTGATTCTCCTCTGAACATTTTCTAGACTAAGTAAAGGAAAAAGTAAACTTTTTTTAAGTGACAAACTGTTTAATTCCTTAAACTGCTGCCAGAGCTTTAGTTTTAGTTCATATGCTGGGGTCAGGATATGTGGATTCTCTGTTAAACTGAGTGTGGACGAAATGCTTAGTTCTTGTTTCTTGTGTTGTAGGCCATGCGTAGGGTAGCAACTTCTCTTGCAAAATTGTCCGACACTGCTCATCAAGAGATCCCTAGCACAATGGCTGCTATTAGGCTTACCAGCTTGGAGATCAGTGATCTCACCAATGAATTGAGGGACTTGAGGTAGAAGGTTCAATTCTTCAACTATATGTGTTGCAGTGATGGTAATGCTTTGTTGTACCAAGATGGTGAATGTGTTGTAGAGATCGTAATGCTTTGTTGCACCAACACTATGTATGTGTTTTACTGGTGGTAATGCTTTGTTGCGCCAAGACTGTGAGACTGAGTTAGCACCACTTACTATCTGGTCTCAAACAAGTAGTGTAAATGTTTGCTTTTATGATCTAAGCAATAATGATCTATGAGTGGGACAATATGCTGAGTAATTTTCTATACCCATAAGCACCAATGGTAAATGTTTTAACAGTACTAGTATATTGGCATTTCTGTTTTTGAGACAGAGATTACATAAGAATGCTGAAGTTGTGGTAGCAGATGCTTGCACCTCCCTAGCACAATAGAAATTCTCTTCACTGATATGTACATATTTTGTTCAAACATGGCTTGCAATAAAATATTTTGTTGAATCTTGAATGCTGAACCTGAAATAACCCATCAGCCTAGAGGCAGGTGCGATACAGCAATTACGTATTGGGGCAAAGCATTGCAAACCATTTATATGAAGAAAGGAAATGTCAAGCTATTTGTCGAAGTTGGACATATAGTGGTGTTACAATGAATCTTAACACGAAGGTAGATGTCTGATTATCTGATTGTGCTTGGGACAGCATTTGAGAAGACCAATTAATGATGTTTGACTAAAGAAGAGACCTGGCAAGGAGATTAGTGGAAAGGAAGGGATAATAACTAAGATCTGTATGCAGTTTGGATTGATGCAGAGAAAGGGTAGGATGTATTTGAGATCAATTCAAATTGGTTTTGGATGAGATTGGTGCAATGTGGCTGTATTTATTGAAAGGTTATTGATAGCCTTTCAATAGAAATTATTCCCGATTTCCTTATTGTTAGATAGGCATTAGATACAATATTGTGAAGATACGTGATTGATACTAGAGTTTGAAATAAGTGACATTATAGATTTTAGGCCCATAGGCATATATTACTCGTTCTTCAGCATTCCTCTTACATTTAATATTAATCCTAAACTTTTCTCAAGACTATTCCTTCTTAATGCCTAACATTTTCTCAAGACTATGTGAACAAATCAATCAACCATTCACTAATGAGGCTCACTGAAAATTTTTCTGACCAAGTGCAAAGAGTCAATCTTATACAATGATATTGAAGTTAATTGTCCTTTGTTCCATGGGTGGATTGAAGATAAGTTCTCCACAATCCACTCATGGAACAAAGGACAATTAACTTCAATAGGATTGTATAAGATTGACTCTTGTCTTCCATCCAAGTGACGTTGATTTAATCAGCATTCCTCTTGAATACAGCATCCAACAAAATGCTAGACAACATAATAGAGTTTGCCACAACCCATCATATTGTTGGTGTTGCTTTTTCCATACCCTACATTTGTCAAATTCTATACAAAATAGACTAAGACTTAGATCCCAAAGGATTCTGGTGATCTAGTGTGTAGTGAAAGGAAGAGTGCCAGTGAGTGATGCTAGAGTGCCATGAATAGTAGCATGGACAGTGTCAGTGCTGACGCCTTGAGCCTCCAAATAACACACCTACAAAAATCGTCCAACCTGTAGTGGGCTTCTTTAGTTTTATGTGCAGTTCTTCTTCATCAATATTGCATACTTGCATTAATTGCCCAACCTCTAATGGTCTTCTTTAGATTTTATGTACAGGTCTTCTTGAAGTCCGCATGAGGTTTGGAGTTGACTTCACAATTAAACATCTAGACACTTCATTACATGGAAAAGGGAACAAAAAAATATAGAGTAAAGAAAATTTAAAGAAAAGAGATGGAAAAACAAATTCCAAGCTAGGTGTTCACAGATTGAAGTGATAAACCTGCTCTTATAGCATGTAACAATCTGATTACTAAAAAACATGTATATTTGTCTACTGCATGTTAGGTAAAAAACGGCAGAAACTCGGGTGGGACCTTTCATTATCCAAACCCGGCCTACTTTCAAGGAAATAGGAGACCCCAACCAGGACACTTGGCAAGTGTCTTCTATTGATACTGTACATGGGAGAAATGAATTAGGATATTCGTGGTTATTTCATTTTAGAGTATTGCGTGTAAATGTTTAGCGTAGAGGTTGAGTTTAAGTAAAAGACAACCATATCAAAGATTTTGAAACACAGTACAACAGATTCTAAAAACACGCCTCTAAAAGAGTTTCAGAATCTATGGTTTGCTATCATGTCTGTATCTTCATGTCACATGGAGGACTCTACACTAGTGATTTCTTGTACAGATAATTTGTAACACATAATAATATAGGTTAAATAATGATTTAAAACTATGTGGTGACGATGCTTCAATGGGGAAGATAAGATGTCTTTATTTGTTACTTTGTTTTTGCAGGATTGACTTTCAAGAAATGTTATCTGATGACAGATAAAGAGTCATGTAATTGTTTCTTGCCCCATTTGACGTGTGCACAAACTTTGAAAGGCTACAGGTTTCAAGCTTAAGTAGATGGAATATCAAAAAAGTTGACTTATTATTCTTCATCGTTCAAATTTTGGGTTTATATGGTTAGCGAAACATTTTATTGTCTACAAAGCTTTCAAGTTTCATCGAAGATTTATATAATATATTTTGAGAGGTTTTTTGAATTAGAAAATGTTTTTTTCCCATGCTTTATGGTAGCTTCTTAACTACATACTACTTAGAATGATATTTAATTATATGATTTTTTTTTTTACGTTGATCATCATACTGCTTAGAATAATAGTTTGAGTTTTCTTTTCTTTCTTTATGCTGGTGATGGTTAGAGGTATTCTTCAAGTCTAATAAATGAATAAAACAGAGCTTATTGGTCTTTAATATAGTTACTGAATGTAACTGGAACGTTAAGGAATTTTTATATGATTCTCTTGGAATTGCTGAGACCAGTCAACTATCTCCTGGTATTGTCTATAAAACCTATATCAAGAGTAAGTTAAATGATATAGCAAGTTTGAAAGATTTTCCATATGTTTTTGTGTATCTGTGATACTGTTTTCTTGTTCTGTATTTCAAGAGGATTACCCTGGTTACTTGGGAGGTCCAAGTTCTCCATAGCTATTGTATGCAAAAAGCTTCTCACTTTTAGTGCATGTTTTTATATTGGAGGTTTGGCACTCCTTATTGTTTTCTCCTTTTAGATTCAGGATAAGCATTTTGAGAAACTTAGTAATGTGAGAAAATCACTTGTAGAAGTACTATGTCTTTGACAGACTTGAAAACTTTTCTGGCACTATTTTCTCTGAAGTTGAGCCCAACAACCATATAGTTGTCTGACTGATGTGCAATGAGAACATGAATTTAGTTGATTTGGCTTCTATGTGGTAAAGTGATTAGGAGTTGGAAGGTGACACTGTCCTCTTATTGCTGGATTTGTGTACTCCAACAATGTGATATGTCCTGCACACTTGCTTTGGTAGTGACACAGCCTAGGGAAAAAAGTCCATTCCACGGGTTAATTCTCGTGCTATTGCTTGCTGGAAATAAGCCATATGTTCCTATTTGGATTGAGGAATACCAACTTTTCTAGAACTACTGGAATAATTCATGTAGATACATACCTTCTTTATGGTTGTTCTGAGACATTCACCTATCAAAAGGTTGGCATACCACTAAGATATTTGGAAGAGGTTATGCTGTTTGGACTTTGGCTAGAGGCCATAATGTGGTATAGGTAACAAGATTTTCATCCTTTAATTGATAGAAGATGCTTAACCTGGATATTTGATTGCTTGGATTTGACTTCCCAAGTACTGAGTACAATGTATTTAGGGCCAGTATATTATAAGATTGACTATTGTGGTGATGGTATTGAAGGTCACAGGAGGGGAAATAAGCAAATGTGAATGTTTTATCGAAATTAGCTTCTTTGTATATAGAACAACCCTTTTTTTTAAAAAAAATATATCAACCATTTTAAGTTTCTATGATCTGATGTTTAATTCTCTGATATGCTTCCCTTTTTCTAAGAGCTCGGTACCTCGTCGAAGCTACTTATTCATAACACTGGTCTATGACTTCAGGGAACTATGTACTTGCTCTTATCTGACTCATTAAGCTGAATTTTGAATATTTTATATCTGACTTGCTTTTACTGAACCTTTGAGAGTGCACCTTGTATGGCAATATTGTCTTGCTGAAAAGAAGTGAAAGACAGAAGGATAATAAACCTACAGAAAGATGGCAAATAATTTTCTGTCAAGGCAACTTGAAGATAAGCGGTAGAAATATCGAAAAGAAAATTGTGGAGCACCAAAATCACTTGTATACTGTCCAAATAAAACAAATGGCCAGAGAATAAGAGGTCAAGCGATCCAGTGGTTCAAGGTCAAAATCAGCAGAAAGTTTTTGCTGTCATGGTTTGGTGGGCCACTGTCAACAACTAAAGGAAAAAAAATAAAGCTGTATGCATAGTCCAAGTAACTTGCTACAATATCTCATGCCTCTAATACTGACAGAAGATCTACCTGAGGGAAGAACAGAACACAAAATTGCCTCAATTGCGGCTGACAATCACAAATTTCTTTAGTTTATTCTCTTTTTGTAATTGGTGGTATTAGGTATCTGTGACATTTCCTTTCAATTTTTGTTGGTGGGTTTTGGCATGTCTAATTATCCGCTGCATTTTATTTGTGGCTTATACAGTATTATACACTCTTGCCATGCTAGATCTTCATTTATGCAATCTTCCTGCTCCTACATGCTCTGACACCTGTTGTCACATGCTTTTTCTGCTCTATAATATGAAGTTAGCCTCTTTATGCATTCTTGTAAGTGGAGATAAATGAATCTACCTAAGAATCTATGACGCAAGAAAAGCATGTAGAGGAAGGATTACTATTAAAAAGGCACTTGTTGTAGGATAGATTTTTTTTTTATACTATTAAAAAGGCACTTGTTGTAGGAGGGATTTTTTTTTATTCACACTCTTGGAGAACCTAATGTCCCACCTATCATTTGGATTAGCCTACAAATCATTATCCTTTTCGGTCAAATCAGTTTCCATCTCCTTAATTATAACCAATGTCTTATAGTATCTATTCTACTTGGAATTCATGATGTTTATCTTGTATTAAGAAAATTTGGTGTCTTAGCTTTCCATTTATTCTTCAGAGATTCACGTTGGTTTAGTCTGTAGTTGATTTTTTGATATTTTTTTCTTTTGTTACTCATAGGTGCTCAAACTGGTTTTTAGTTAAATACAAAGTATTTTCTATGGTATGTACTACAGGCGATTATGCGGTTTTGCAACTTTCCCATCTTACCACACTGTAGAAGCAGCCAAAAATCCGTACTATGTTTTTCTGCAAATACAAGAAGCATAATTGCGAACTCGCTGCTGGTTTGTGGAAAATAAAGTTTGATCCCATTGTTACCTGTACAAGCACGTAATTTTGGGAAAGTTTAGTTTTTGTCTGGTTCTGAAGTTGGTTGGAGTACTCTGATGTTGTTTACTGGTTGAGCTTGGTCCCTACTGTTCTGATACTCCTGTTTGGTCCCTACGGTTCTGACATCTCTTCTGTTTATTATCCTTGGAGGAACTCAACACTTAGATGCATGAATAATGTCCAGAAATTAAAAGCTGGCCCCTACTGCCTGTCTCTTGTTGATTTTTTCCTCATACTCATAAATCATGGTCCACATTATGTAGATATATGGAAAGAAGTTATATGGGACGAACAAAAAATTGACATTTTTGTAGTGCAATTAGTTGGTGAATATTGCACCTGATGGTAATACTTATGGGAGTAAGTTATAGTGGTTAATGCTGCTGCTTTGGCCAGTCATTTACTTTGTCACTTCCATGACACTATTGGTGTTTCTTTCCTTTTTTCTTATTAAATTTATTCTTTCCCGGTGTGCATCCTCTTCTTTTTTCTTTTTCTTTTTCCTTCTGTGTTTCTGTTAGTTCTGTTTAAGCTGTGGTGATGACAATTCTTGCATTTCTCATTTGATGCTTAGCCAAGAGATAAATGATGGGGTTAGCAAATCTGCTCAAGCTGTGCAAGCAGCAAATGCTGGAATTCAACAAATTGGTTCTCTTGCTCGAGAGCAGACGATGTGTAGGGTTTTGCTCTTTTGCCTTTTTTACTGGAGTTTTATTATTTTCAATGCTTTCTCACTTGCTCTTTGTCTGAACAGCAATGATTGAGGAGAGAGCAAACCTGCCGGTTATCTCTTTGCAACCAGTTGTTGCTGGAGCAGCCCAAAAGACTTCTCGTGCTGTTGGCCGGGCCACAAGGACATTTATGAACATCATCTCCAAACGCGAACCTAGCTTAGAGAATGAAGATGCCAGTACCCTGGACAGTCTACAAGTTTAGGAATGTGTAACAGCATAAGCAGCCTCTCTCTACAATCATGTGCAGAAAAGAGCAAAGCGAAATGTTGAGTTGCTGGGGACCAAAAAACAGGCTCACGTAATTAGGTGCTTGTCAAGAGGGACTTGGGATGAAATGTGAAGGTCAAAGAAGACACAAGTCGACAAGTGGTGCAGTCCACAAATTTTTGCTGGGCCTTAATACTGCATATCTGCTGTGTATATATTGATTTTCCATTTTGGACAGAAGTTAGATCTGTGAATTCATATTGAGCTCTGATTCTAATCAAGCTTCATTGTTCTTTTGGTTCCTCACATACTACAGTGTTTGCTGGACAGGAGCCATTTCCTTGGTAGAATGCTATTTCAAGTATAAAATGGAATGATATAGTCAAGTCATTTTGAAGGGATCGCGAATGGGATAATTTCACGTTTTCAATTGGTTGAAAAAGCCTTCATGACTACAAGGCTTAAAGGCGTGGTTCTTCAAAAGAAGAATATGCGTCTTCTCTGAAAGAAGCCAATATTCATATACTGTTTGGGGGAAGACATTCAAACTCGAAACCCCAAACTCCACAAACTTCGATCAGATTATGGGAACTCCCTCAATTTGGCTTTGTGGGTCTCCCTCTTTGTTTCTCCAACTCTTTATATATTTGTCCTTAGGCTTGTGGTTATGTACTTCCTGCAATTTGTTAGTGAAATACAGCCACATTTCCCATGAAAATGTTGTGTGAAGTAACTATAAACCATTTTCTTTTGCAAATTTTTGGAAGGGGAAGGACGAAGTGGTAATCGGCTATACAAGGAATTTTCTGCGAGCAGTGGAGTTTCAGTTAGCCAAACATTTGAGTGGGTTCGGCTCCAATCACCACCACGAGTCAGGGCAGCTTTCGATGACTTATAAAAGGTACTTACAGATTACCCACTAATACAACCTTCATATCGATAACCTTCATATCGGCAACAAAATTATAACCCACACTTTTTTGAGGAAGTGGCGTCTTTTGTCTTCATCTCTTAATATCTTTGTTTCTTCCGTTAACTTATATAATTTTCTTTTGTTGTAAATCTTGCCTAGGAAACATCGTAGGACAGCTTATTAGATTATTTGCTAGTTTCCTCGTCCTGTACTACCAAGGTTGGCATTGACCTTGGCTTTTTAGCATGATCCTCCTCTTCTGTACTGGCATTGGAACTTGTGATCAACAAGAACAAAGGAAAATTCAACGTAAGTGCTAATTAATGTATGTTCATTTTTGTTAAGTGAAAAATTAAAGCTTCGGATCGATCTTAGTACTGCTTTAGTTTTAAGGCTAAGCTGTAATCTTCTTAGCCGATTTGAAGATGTGTTAGAACTATCGTTAAAGCAAAAGGGAACTGTGATTATTAGGAACAAGTGTGAGACTAGCCTATTGACTGCTTCATTGTTGTGCTGTATTAGGACATTAGTTAAATTCAGGACTGTCTACAAGAGAGTAGTATTCTCTTACGAGAGTGAGAGAGTCTTACATCAGTCAAGAGAGTTTTTATTTTCAGATATAACCATATCTCTGTATACGTAATTATTATTAGAACCCAAAATTTGAGTTCTACAAATTTTCCATTGTCATCACACAGACTTGATATCTGTCCGATTACAAATAAAGAAACAAGTTTACAGAGCGATGTATCACTCACATTGAAAAAGGTAGAAAAATCCATTTCCCTGGTGCGTATTACATTTGATAAAAAGAAGCAGAGAATATATGCACACACATGGGTATGCATATTTTGACATCAGTAGTGACAAATGAGTAGACCATTTTGGTTGTCATTTTTGATGAATTTCAGTATGATTCTCCTAGATCATTAAAAATTTACGTGGGATTTACACTAGGTATCTTTATCTTGTGACCATCTGCATTTTCTCTGGCATGGATTTGCTTTGCTGCATCACATCATTGTGTTCGTCATTTGCTTTCTTGTGATACGAAAACTATGAACAAAGCTTCTCACGAGTCTTGCATGGAATCCCAAATCCAGACTCAGAGTTGGGTCTCAAAGTGGCATCACTTCTCCTGACTTTGAGCGTGATGTCAGTGATAAACCTCTAACCTTCTGCAATGGAACCAAAAAAATTTTAATTAGTTTGCATCTCTGTAAGTTATTTATGTTGCACTAAATCTAATGATAGAAGGACCAACCTTGTCTGCCACTGTGTTTTTCCATGCCTTGTCCAATTCCTCGAACACAATATCTATTGACGGGCGGCCATCACTTGATTTTGCGACACATAGCACTGCAATTTGCAGTATGGATTCAAAATCAACAGAATTCAAGTTACCCTGCAGCTTTGGGTCTTCAATATCTTTCAGTGGACGTTTTCCCATGCTGACATCCTTTGCCTGCATAGATCTCATTCCTCAGATATTGCAACATGTATAGTATTCTTGTTAGTTGACAATTTGGAGACATTAAGAAGGTACCTTTCTAGTTAACTGGTCTCTGGCATCTAGATCCAGCTCAATTACTTTCTGCCCAGAGAGAACTTGCAAAGCAACAATGCCAAAACTATAGATGTCACTAGCACAAGTCAATTTGGCATTACTCATGTATTCAGGGTCCATGTAGCCTATAGTTCCCCGAACGTCTGTAAATACTTTGCTCTCCTCCATTCCCAGAACTCTTGCCAGCCCAAAATCAGAGAGCTTTGGTTCCATACTCTCAGTTAAAAGAATGTTTGTAAGCTATCAATTTTCCAAGGGAAAAAGAAATATATAAGAATAGGAAGTTGCTTCCGTATTCTCAGTTACGAGAATGTTCACAAGGTTCTAGAGTAGAGAGTAGATGGAATTCTCAGTGGTCTGTGATTATAATGTTTCATTGTGAAAGAAAATCATTATTTCCCTCTCAGGCTCATTAATACTCAAAATATGGTTTGATAGAAACAATTGTTTAGGCTGAAAATCTCTGTCAATAATTATATTTGTCAAACAAAGGTCATGGGATTACCTTAATATCTCTGTGAACGATGCCCCCATCTACATAATGATGGAGATATCTGAGTGCCAGGGCACAGTCTCGGAGGATTTTAACTCTTCTTTCCCATGTTAGGACAGTTTCTCTCTCTGAAGATGGATGCAGGAAATAATCAAACGTGATCAGAAAAGTTAAAAAGAAAAAGGTGATCAAAAAGCCAAATTGTTTGAAAAGAAAGGAATTTCCAAGGCAAAGTAGTGCCTTGGAAATGCTTTTCATTCTCTTGCCCTTAAAAGAGAGAAAGCATTTTCAAAATGCTGTAAAATAACTTGGGGAGAAGAAGAAATGACGTACTTAGGAGGTGCTGAGCTAGATTTCCAGCTGAACAGAATTCATAGACTAGGTACTGCTCACCATCTTCAATGCAACAACCAAATAGGCAAACTAGGTTTGGATGTCGAACTCTCGAAAGGCCTTCAATTTCCCTAGTGAAAGAGTCTGAGGTGTTACTCCTATAGATGTGCTTAATCGCCACCACTTGTCCACTTGGTAGAATTCCTTTGTAAACCACCCCAGCACTCCCACGTCCAAGGCACTTTTTTTCATTACCATAGTTTATGGCATTTTCAATCTCGGCTTTAGAGAAGCTATAGAGGGCTGAACATGCAATAATATCTTTGGCCCGAGCAGGCTTTTTCTCTCGCTTCTTGTCCTTGGTTACATATTTTATCAGAGTAATGATCAGCATCAGCCCAGAGGTAGCCAAAAGGACAGCCAGAAGTGCTTTTGCGAGGGAAGCTAATTACGATATAGAGTCCACCATTTAGATGAGTATCAGTTAAATTGTAGAATGGTAACAACTTTTGAAAGAGTTCCAAGGACTTACATTTCAACCTAATGTAGCTCGTTGATTCTGCATACAAACAAATGTATTAATTTCAAAAGATTGTAAAGCAGGAATGAAGAGAAGAGCAGATTTTGCTTGCTAATATCAGGAGTGTATTGTAACATATTTGCAGATATCCATTTGTAAACCTGTGTATATCTGTGCTTCAGGTGTATGTCCAAATGTTTAGACCTCTCCAACAAAAATGATAGTTATCTTTGCCAATTACAAGTTTTTAACGTTCACAGACATCCCTGATGAATAAATCATAAATGGGAAAGTGGAAAAAAGTTATGCAACAGTCTTACCTGATTTGGTCAAAGCAGGCAAACACCGGTAGAAATCTTTAATTTGAGATTCGTTGTCTATTTCTCCTGCTGCAATTGCTACGATGAGAGCGACTCCGCAGATGACTCTTTCAGTATCATTGTCTCGTACATATAGCTGATCCAGGAACTGATCTCTTGCACTTATTAATGCATTCGTGCAGTTTTTGCAGGAATCATCAAATGAAGGATTGAATGAAGCACACTGATGGAAAGCATCTTGAAAGCTCTGATTTTGTCTAATAGTTGACAATGTAAGGCTGGAGCATGAACTACTTCCATAGAAGAGATGGTCGAATCCACATGTTTGAACAGAAACAGATGGCTGCTGGTGAAAGGGGTCGTTACAGTTCTTCCATCTTTCTCCATCGATAAAAATATTTCCATCCCCAGTAATTGCCTGCCTGGCTAGTGCATGTGACAACGTATTAAGTGCGTTCCTACAGCAAATTGACGTGGGAATGCCATCCCAGTCATCAGTCTTTTCTTCGATGCCACGAATGCATTCACCGCTTGGTTCATAAGGAATGGAACTGAAGTTCAGTCCACAACCTGCATATTCCGATGATACAGTTAGTTGCAAATGAACTTCATATAAATATTAAAAGAATTTCTCGAATTTGAGTGCAAATGCTAAGGGACTTGAATTTATTGCAGCAGCTGATTAGCCAAAACAAACATTATTGGAGGTTAGTTTGGCATGTTTTCAAAACGAAAAAAATGCAATGGAATCAGTAAACAGTTAGAAACAAAGTATGTGTATGTTTATCGAAATTTACAATGAACTTGGTGCTATTCTCTCAATCTAAAAAGAATGTTCTTGCTGTCAGTTGCAAAATCTGCAGAGATAGGCAGCTAAATGCATCTTTATCCTGGCTAGTGCATTTCTTTTTATTTTAACTTCATGTTCAGGCCATGTTGATTAAATTTTTTCAGAAGCAGCAAGAGGATGGTGATAAGGAATCCACGCAAAAGAAATAGTAACATAGCTTATAATAGCCAAAAAAAAAAAAAAAAGGGTAAAAAGGTACTGGCAAAAGGACCTGCATCTCCCGGCGCGGGTGATGAAGCAGTCTGAAGAAAGTAGCTACTGAAAATGAACAGGGCGGACAGTGCCTTGGCTGGATCAAATGTTGATTTCATCTGCCCTTGTTGTGCTATGTGATTTTACAGGAGGAGTTTGTCAAAAGCACTTTACTGCTTCTGAAGGAGACAATTGAAAGTTACTGTGGCAAAGCAAGAACAGGAAATCCTGGTCAGGGAAGGTTGTAAAATCTTATCACATTTATACAGTCACTGGTGAAGTTTCTCACTAAAATCGAAGAATTTCAGCATATTCTGCTACCTCTCATGTTTCTTGCTTAGTGATTTACAACCCATGCAGCCTTGAGATTCTCGTTGTGCTGATATTACTAAACCTTGGCCTTTTGCTATTGGCAGCACAGCACTGCTGACAAACATCCAGCGATTTGTAAACTAAGCAATGAATTACCAACCATCGTTTATGAAAGTAATAGATTTATCATAATTACCTGTCTCTGTATTCAAAACAGAATTTTAATGCAAATAGTACAAACATGCAGACCATGGTTTACATCAATCTTTCTCGAAAGATATACCAGTGGCTAGCTGTTTGGCTAAACGATGGAAGAGAGTTTTCTGCATGGTTCTGTCTCTTAAGCTTCTTAATCCCTTCCTGTTGTTGCCCACAAATCAAATCTTTTATGCATGTATTCAATTAGCATGTGAGGTTAACAATAAATTTCATATGAGGCCCTAAAAATGAAATTCTTTGAATTCTTTCCCTCCAAAATAATAACTTCAAATAAACAGTCAATTACAAGCACATATCTGATGTTCATTTTTAGAAATGAAAGTGCTTTAGCACATCTCATGGCTAAAAAGAGATAGAAATGTGATAAATAAAAAAAAAACAATTACTGAAACATTTTGAAATTTTTAGGGTTACTTTTAAGTCCTTGTTGAATGATGTGGGCTTGAGAGAACATTAGGTTACATAAGATGAATAATTGACAAGAAAGGGCAAATTAACGCAAGTCACCTCTGGATAGATACCCAAATTGAAACCTTTTTTATACTTGTAAGGGCTCAATTGAAATTTAATTTCTACTCAACAAAAAATTTTAGAGGGCCACCTTGAAATTAAGTGGAACAGAAATATCAGAGTATGCCGTCACTAGGGCGATTTGTGGACCATGTAATTCTTTGTTAGTACAATGTAGACCACTACACATTACTTGTAAAATCTAATAACATGGTTATTATGCTCTTATATCAGCTTGTAATTATTAATTGTATTAAAATTATGTGCCGTTACTTGATCTTATAGTTTAAATTCTAATCTTATTGACTAATAATAGGCTTTTTATTGTTTGACATGGTAGTCATCCACCTCCTGCCTATCAAGCGGATGGCGCCTCACAAGTTTTATATTTTACGAATTTGCTTAGATGTAATTTTTTTCTATTTGCATACTGTCTGAGTGTAATTAAATTGAAAGATAGTATAACAAAAATTGAGGATATAGTGTAACAAAAGTCAAAATGAATTACCTTAAAAGAGTAAAAGGGAACTTGTGAAACCCAAATAAAACGGTTTCATGCATCTGAATAAAATGTACATATAATTGTTCAGAATATAAATCAATTTGAACTCAACGTAAAGTTTAGTTCTTTTTTGTGAGCAGGACACACGTTACTGAAATCGATGTACAACTTATTATTTGCATCGTACATTTTTTTTTTTTTTTTTTTTTTTTTGTTTTGTTTTTTTTTTTTTTTTATTTTTTTTTGGGATCAGTCAAGGTCGTGAAATGTTCAGGTCCAAAGTCCAAACCGTTCCTGTCCCGAATTCCCGAAATAGTTCTGACGTCTGACCCCACGCGCCAAAACATTGACGGACACCAACGTTGCAACCCTTTCCATCACAAAATCATTTATCCAAACGTTTTACTAACTGCTTTTCGAGTTTCCCACGTAGCTCTGCTGCTGCTGCCCTTTGTTTTGCATTTTGCTGCTGTCCTCTTATTGGTTGCACTCTTCTCTCTCGTACAGGTTTTAATGCGCAGCAGCTCCTCCATTCTTGACGAGGTTGGGGCTTTCTCCTCTCCGCATAAGCTTTGCATACAAATGCAAGATACCTGTGTTCAAAGCTACCCATTCTTCCATGTGCTTATATGTTACTATGCTTCTAAATTCTTGTCTTTCAATTGTTGCATGTTGATACAAATGCTAATTTATATGAGTGCATTGTCATTTGGTTCTGTTTTGGATCTGAAATGAACTATGACTAGAGCTTTTTCTTCAATTGCCTGTATTTTGAGCTTTGTCTAGATTAGATTCTTTTTCCCCCTTTGAAGCTATTGTCTTATGGGATTTCATTATTCACAGCCTTAGCTTAAATTTGGAGAGTCAACTCGATAAATTATACTCAAAATTAAGAACCATGATATGGGATTCAGTGCAGTATCCCCGTTTTCATGATATGGGGAGGATTCCCCCTCCCACAAGACAATACCTTAAACGAAAAACTCCTTTTCTCTTCTGAAGTGGGAATTGGTTGATGGATGGCTGCAGGACTATAGATTACTTGTCATTTCTTGAATTTTCTTCTAGGCATATCTGGACTAACTGAGTCTAGATACGGTTACCATTAAGGAGGCATATTTTGATTCATTTGGTATTATATTCAGGGTAAAGTTTGCGGCCATCACCTAGAAGCATGGCTTCTGCTTTGCATTCAGCTTTTCACTCAAATGATGAGAGCATTCGTTTTTATATTAGATCGCAACACCGTATTGATGGAAGATCTAGCAATGGTGGGGCTCATCCTCAAAGTACTTTATTTAAAGTGAACATGGGGTCCAAAAGATGGGGATCAAGATATATTCAATTGCCAAGAGCTCCTAGAATATGTTTGAGCTTGGGTTCAAAATGCACCAGCCTGTTCTTGAATGGAATCAAGGTTTCAAACCATAGCATCTGCAGAAGAATGCCTGAGGTGATATCTCTTCGGCTTTCTAGGTGGTTTTGTGAATTATGATTTGTTGTTCCTTTGAATTTTGTTTATCTGGAAAAAAAAAAAAGCACTTCCTCCTTTTCCCTTATATGTTTTGTTAAAATTTTCTTCTAGGTAAAAGAGGGAATTGAGCTTTTGAAGGAAGCATTGTTGATTATTTGGAAGGAATGGAGTCAGTCCACTAAAATGGCTGTCTTGTTGATATTTGCCTTGTTGATTATTCCAAAGGCTGATGCTGTAGATGCTCTAAAAACTTGTACTTGCTTATTGAAGGAATGCAGGTATGGCCAAGTACCATGCTGTAAGGGTCCTGGAGCTTTATCTTTCTACCTTGCTGTCTAACTAAATCTTTACCTTCGCCATCCACCTTCCTGGCCTGTAATGTTACTTCCACGATACTTGTCGAGAAATGCTTTCATCTCACGTCATCATTTTGGGTACCTAACATCGCCTGCTTCCCCAGTTTCTTTCACTTTTCAAATTCATTTCTACCCTGTTTCCTTCAAATTCTTGAGTAACTTTACTTGTCTTATTTGAGAAGAAAGCTTTTGGCCTCAAAACCTCTACTTACATCATATTAAAAGAAAGGAGGTAAAAGGGTGCACAAGCATGTCTCTGGTCCTGCTACACATTGCTGCTCTTGAGAATCTTCTTCCTTTTCACCGCAATGAAGCCACCTACTGTCTAGTTTGAAAAATTTGTCACAACTTAATATCACAAGAACAAAAGACCTAATTTTCACGTGAGCTTAGAGACCAGAATACTACATTTGACTTTTCAAGTATGATGTCAATGGCTTATCTTTAGTATTCAGTTACTCTAAAAGATCAACTCTGGTTGATAAGCACAGGCTGCACAGCCATGGTAAACTAAGTCTAAATGGCGGAAGGAATTTCAGAAAGATCATGTTGACATCAACCCTGATTATCTGTCCATGAGAGAGGAATAGGAGCCGTTATTAGGAACTGCAGACAGGCTACACCCTGAAGCATAATCTGGTTTTACCTTAATGGTGATTTTGATGTTTGTAGGATAGAGCTTGCGAAATGCATTTCAAATCCATCATGCGCAGCTAACGTTGCCTGTCTTCAGACCTGTAACAACAGACCTGATGAGACTGAATGCCAGGTCTGTTCACACCTCTTCCCCATTCTTGCCTGCATGCCTCATGCTTGTGTGGAATTCTACTTGCAATGACCTTTTCCTTTTCCTTTTGCAGATCAAATGTGGTGATTTATTTGAGAACAGTGTCGTTGATGAATTTAATGAGTGTGCAGTCTCACGGAAGAAATGTGTACCCCGAAAATCTGATGTGGGTGAATTTCCAGCTCCTGACCCTGCTCTTCTAGTTAAGAGCTTTGACATTAAAGATTTTAGTGGGAAGTGGTATATAACTAGTGGCTTAAATCCCACTTTTGATACCTTTGATTGCCAACTACATGAGTTTCATACAGAATCTGGGAAGCTTGTTGGAAATTTGACATGGCGAATACGAATGCCAGACAGTGGATTCTTCACTCGGTCTGCCCTGCAGAGATTTGTGCAAGATCCAAAATATCCGGGAATACTGTACAATCATGATAATGAGTATCTTCATTATCAAGATGACTGGTATATCTCTCTGTACTTCCCCAGTGGTTACTAGATCTTACTGGTATTTCTCTTTATACAGCTTGCTGGCAAAAAGATGTTCTGATTATAATTTTTTTACCATTATGCAACATTTCCTATAGGCAAAAATATGTCAATAACTTCCGTATTGGTAGATCCTTTATTAATAGATTTAGAGCCAAAATGTACAGTTGGCCCTCTTTCATTATTTTCTGGCTGGAAGAAGATAGTGGTTTGTCAGGTTTTCTAGTGATTTGTACAATTTGCTTTGAATTTAAAGCATAGGTATTAATCCTTTAGCATCTACTGATGTGCTCAAAACCTGAGCAATCTGTCGTCAATACTCTTTGCAGGTACATATTGTCCTCTAAGATTGAAAACAAACCAGATGACTACGCATTTGTGTACTACAGAGGCAGGAATGATGCCTGGGATGGGTATGGAGGTGCTGTTGTTTACACAAGAAGTGCAGTTTTACCTGAAAGCATTGTACCTGAACTACAAAGAGCAGCACAAAGTGTCGGGCGTGATTTCAGTAAGTTCATCAGGACAGACAACACTTGTGGACCTGAACCTCCCCTTGTTGAGAGATTGGAGAAGACTGTGGAGGCAGGAGAAAAGACAATCGTAAAAGAGGTTGAAGAGATAGAAGGGGAGATAGAGGGTGAGGTTGAGAAGGTGAAGGACACTGAGATGACCTTATTTAAGAGGCTGACAGAAGGATTTAAAGAACTCAAACAAGACGAGGAATTCTTCCTAAGGGAGCTTAGCAAGGAAGAGAAGGATATTTTTGACGCACTCAAAATGGAAGCAAGCGAGGTTGAAAAACTATTTGGAGGAGCACTACCACTTAGGAAGCTAAGATAATTTGATGGAGAAATGACATGCTCCTGATACTGATTCGGCTGATGAAACCATTTTCTAATGTATAGCTATCATACATCTCTATCTTACACTCTGTTCTCCGACGCATTTTTAGCTGATTCTTTCAAAGGAAAGACATTAAAGATGTCAACTTTTGTACTCGCGCTTACTCGATTCTGGAGTCCTTGGCCATGAAAGGAAAAGAAACATGAGCTGAATTTCTTCAGCTTTCAGGGTTAATCTCGTTGGCTAGAGAAGAATTCTCTGTTCTTTCCTTTGATTTGAAAACTTACCAATTTTGAGCTTGGAAACATGTATTCTAAGCAGCCCTATGCGTTCATTGACCAGTTATATACTTCATCTGACTTGCACTATTAGACCTATAATGCTCTTTCGTTCTCATCCTCTCCCTGGTTGCAAGCTCACATTTTCTCGAGTTATCATGAAATATCTAGCTGAATTCTTTTCTTTTAACATAAAGACTGTGCTCGAACATTTATTTGTGAAATTCTGGGCAC
Organism: Gardenia jasminoides; assembly: GCA_013103745.1. Classification (NCBI taxonomy): domain Eukaryota; kingdom Viridiplantae; phylum Streptophyta; class Magnoliopsida; order Gentianales; family Rubiaceae; genus Gardenia; species Gardenia jasminoides. Next base: position 50,709,853 of record CM023095.1, on the reverse strand, counting down.
AAATGTTGTTCTAGACAATCAAATCTCACAATCACAAAGCCAGATCTTCAATACCAGAGACAGCTTGTCATCAGGCACTTATCTTAACAGATGGTTTTCAGTAAAGTTCACAAGCTCCACGGCTACATACTTCGCAACATCCATGAGAAAAACTGGTGCTAATCTAGCTTCCTGCTACTTTGATTTCAACAGGGGTCTTAGTCATAGAGACTCATTCTTGTTACCTGTAATTTCATTATTTAAGGAGAAAGACCATAATAGAGAACGGAAATATGAAGCCAGCGACTGCCGATACCAACCGCAAAATCAGTACCTGCATTTTGCCGAATTATCCACCCACTATGAAATTAGTATCTACATTTTGCCGAACTATTCACCAACCATGGAATTAGTACCTGCAATTTTTGCACTTTGTGATTGGCAGAATTGCAGGAGATCGCCCAATGTGAATCAAAACGTGGTATTCTGTTTGAATGCATTGAGTGCCCATACTACACAAGTAGATGACAAATGCAAACTACTGAAAAAAATTTTTTGTTCTCACCTCCCACCCCTCACTACTACTAGGACCAAGATTTGAACTCTAAACCTGACATTGGGGTCAGTCTTCTTTTTCTTTCTTTTTCCTTTTTCCTAGCAGGGGAGGGTGAGAACTTGTGAATATCAAAACTGGTACTACAAAGCAATATGCGAAATGGATTTTCATATGTTTTTTTTTTTTTTTTGGTGCGCACACGCCAAATAGTTACTTGAGATTTTCATCTTACAAACATAAACACTTGAGCTGTACTTTGACAATTCCCGTGCTGAAAACCCAGGCTGATCAAGAAAAACATTTACATTACAAAAGTTTGGAGGAAGGAAGAAAACTTGGTTCAGGGTATTGACAAGAAGCACAAGCAGTTTTCCCATATCAACTTCAGGCTGCTACTAAGCATTTCATAGAATAGGTCATCATGCTTTGTTTGCTCCTGCATATTAAGAGAGTTCTAAACCACGTCTGGTCAGTAAAAATGGCCAGGAAACAAGCACAAAACCATCGAGAAAGATCAACTGGAAAAGTACTTCAAAAGAAACAAATATACCAAGGAATGAGATTTCTTGTCTAACTAACAGATAATTTCAGATTTGAAGTAAAGCACAGAGAAAATATCTTTAAAAATTTAGTCCACATAGTAATACTTAAATTAAGTGGAACATTATTGCAGCACACATCCAGCAGGAGGACATTTATTTTCCATCACCAGCTGCCAAAGTGCAAATTAGGAAGCTATGCTTGTTTTCATTAGTTTCTAAGCTAACTCCCTTCTCTCACTTTGTAGTTAATAAGATGCCACTCTAAGTGATGGAACTCCTTGTGAATTCAAATTGTTTGAACAGAAGCTTTAACACAACTATCCACCCATAGTTCTGATTGTCAAACCAGAAAATAAAACTGATCTCTTTTGCCAAGATGTTGCTAGCAGGAGATGCCAGGAAATGACAGGTTCAGAGGGACGTTTAAGATTCTACACAAGTATAAAAGGTCATTTTAAGGTGTCCAAGCCTGATCACCTAAATACTCATATATCTTCCTCTTAAGTTATCTCCAAGCAGCTCCCCCATTATTTTTATCGCAATAGCTTTCTCTCTCTTTATGTCTATATCCAGATGAGCAGATCTAGGACAATAGAAGTGGAGGCCTCTGATAGGGCTTCTTCTTATCTTATGAGTCTAAGAAGAGAAAAGATGGAGAGGAAAAGGTAAAAATAGGGATATAGGTGCAATGCAATGGGCCATTAGGGGTTTGAGATGGTATGAATGACAATAGATTAGGAGAAGGTGTTCTATGCATTCAATCATCAAATGTCCAAAAACAAAAATCTAAGTTATACGACAAAATGATCACATCATTACGTCTATTTTAGCATAAATTACTCAAAATGGTTCATTCACCAATTCTAAAGCATTGTCTATTTTCAACAAAAGTAATAAGGGTGTTTAAGACATGAATATCAAGTGACAACACACTGGGATATGCTAGCTAAATTTTTTAACTTGGGAACAGCCGCAACCACATCATACCAAGTTCAAGCATTGTCCAAAAAATGATGCTTAATGCATTCTGCAATTAAAGTCAAGTTTCTGGCTTGTCACAGTACCCACAACTATTCAACACGAAGCCCCCAGAATTTTCTGTCCTAAAATATCATTAACTTCAGTTTTTAGTTTTTGAATAGAAAATAATTCCAAGTAACTCGTCAATCAATTAACATTTGTTTAAATAACAATGGACCAGACAAAATATTATAGAACCTGATAACAGTAACAAGCACGCAGTAGATCACAATATCGTGACCCTCGGGGGGGAAAAGGACACTTACTGACAAATGTGATACAATTCCTTTCATCTTGATAGCCACTTCTCTTGAAACCTCCCCGGATGAAGTTCTAAAATCAAATCGATCGGCATGTCGAACCTTAAGCCTAATCGATGAATTCCTAAATGCTTTAGCATTTACATGCCAAACTCCGACAACAGCATATCTATCTCCTGAAGAGTCTGTTCCCAAGGGCCATCTTAAACCACCCTTTACTTCTGGGTCCACAATGGCAGAACCAATCAGACTTTTTATGCACTTGATCTCATTGTCCTGGAAACACATAATTAGATTGATAAAAGGATCTGATACTAAGTCCATGAACCACTCATACATACATACATACATTCTTGGCAGATGCACCAAATTTTGTTTAAGAAACAGAATGGCAAGTAAAATTGCACCTTGTGCTACCACTCATCTGACTTCCTACAGTCACATTATTCTGAAGGCTGTTAAAGGCCTTCGTATCAAGTATAATTAAATGTATCATTAATGATTTGATTTTTAAATATGGAGAAGGTCTCTGATGAAAGAACCAAAAGCAGATGAAGAGGAAAATGTAAGAAGACACTGCATGCTAAAATCTTATCCACCCAATTATTTGCTGAATCAAGTCAGAGTAGCCAAGCATTGCCAACATAAATAGATCAAACTGGTATCATTTTCTGAAGAAATGACTTACAGTTAAAGTTTTTATAATTCTCTTGGTGCACAGCATCAGCCTCAAATCTAGATTCTTGTCAAGGCAGGACATATCTACAACCAGATGTCGCACTTGGTTCCACTCAATCTACAGGAAAAAATGGATAAATATCAGTAAAAGTTTCAACAGGTTACGCTGAAGAAGGTCAACTGTTGCAGTAATTAATATGGAGTAAGAACGAGTAAGACCCATCTCCTAGCAACCAGAAGTGGGAAAAGGACTAAAAAGGGAAATCAACATTGAGGTGATCCCCAATTAATGCATGCACAGAAATAAACTAGGTCTTGTGTAATTGAGACAAGATTTAGCCATACACATAGTATTTATGTTCAATCAAGTAGCACCAGATACTGACCTTGTAGAATTCAAGCTTTTCACGATCCTTTGCCAAGGTACATTTGCATGAGATAGTTGAATCTGGCTTCATGTTATCAGACAGCTAGAGAAGATAGGAACAGAAATCAGAGTAAATATATTTCAAAGCAGGCATGTAAGATTGTGAACATGTACCTTTATATGGTATATCTCCTTTTCCTCCTCAAAATCAAATGTAAGCTTTGGGACAGCTTCATTGACTATATATTCCATATATGAAGCAGAAACATTTGTATAGAATGATCTCTTCAATCGTCTTAAACTGCTTTCTGGCAAAGTAGATTGACCCCTGAAGTACATGCATTTTAGAAAAAGTCACATTCCTCCTTCAGGCACAAGAGGTGCATGCAATAGATCACATGTCCTCCTATTATCCTGACAAAGATTTTGACTAAGCTTAGAAAATTAAAAACTTCAGTTAATGACGTCAACCATGCAATTGATTTCCAAGAAAGTGAACCAGGTGATAATCTAAAAAGCAGGGTGACTATTTGGTTGCCTATTTTTATGGCTGTAACATGACTGTTTCTCTGTCATTCAGTGGCTAATGTCAAGAATTAGAGGTCCTGGGTTCTACTCCCCTAACCCCCTCTGCATTTCTTAAATCCTAACCCTCCCCTGCTTAAAAAATATAGAATTTCTAAGATTAGTTGTGTCATCAATAATACAGCCAAAAAACATCTAGCTCAAGCACATAGATCAAAATAAATGTGCTAAAGTCAGATCAAAATGCTAAGCTGACAATTTTTCTGGATAAGTCTCACATTTGTAGTCAGCAGACTCATAATTCAAATACATTCAAGTATCATGACACCTTCAAGTCCTCCCCTTGTCATAAATTTCATAGTCAATGCAATCCACACAATACTCATCTTGGAACAAGTTCCTACGATGTAGAAGTAATTTTTTCTTTTCTTTACTTTCTTCCAGCACAGACACGGTCAATAGGGCATCTACAAAAAGAATAACAAGGAAGTAATACAAGCATCGTCCCTAAGATTAACAGACAAGCTGAGAATCGACTCAAAGGTCAGTGGTTCTTCATTCAGTCCAGTACATAAGAACATATCAATCACTGAAGAACGAATGAAAGAAAGCAATTTGGGCCGCAATAAGCTAATAATGATTGACGATTAATATAAAATTTAGGATTACTAACCCATGAAACAAAATTTGTCCAAAGCGAGCTACCAGAGTTGGCTTGACTTCTTCAAGTTTGTCATCCTCCACTTCATTTTGAACTCTTTGAAAAGCCGAAAGCAAGTCTTGCATCACATTTTCAGCTGCAAACAGCCAGGGGTTCTCCATAAACACGCTTCTCTCTTCACTACATTCTACAGCACATAAAAATATCCAACAAAAAGAACTTAGATTTCACATCCAGTTACCTAATACAAGAAGATACGACGTTCACTTACTATAGAGAGAGGAAAAAGAAAAAAAGAAAAAAAAGAACCCTTTTTCTTGCATGTGGTGCCTCATGGATCATATATTGTACAGCCAGCAAAGCTCAAAAATCAAAATATTACCATAACACTTTGATAGACAAAAATACTCAAGACAGAGAACAAAAATTAGCCATTTCAGAGTATTTTAGAACGAACCCTTTACGCGATCATGATTGAGTACCAAAGAAAGAGGCTTTTCGCCGGATTTTCTCTGGAAGGATTCAACGGAAATGGGCTGAAGCAGAGTCAGGGACATAAAATTAGCATCATTATTATCATTATCATCACCAGAAGCAGCAGCCAAGCCAACTGGAAACCATATAGAAACTGCATTCTGGTCGTAGATGATCTTCTGACCTCCTCCTCCTCCTTTGCCTCTGTCCCTGTTGTTCTTCTTGTCTGAGAATGATGGCTTGAAATTCAACCCCCGTTTGAAATGTGGAGATAAAGACTCAGGAGTTGGAGTTGGAGTTGGAGTTGGAGACGGCTTTGTTGCCGAGCTCGAGCCGCTGCTGCTGCCACCTCCTCTTGAATGCCTCTTATGGGGAGGGATATAGGCCGCCATAGTAGCAGGAGACTCCAGTCTAAAATCGGAGTTACACTTTCGAAAGTTAGCCTTTTTATCCTCTTTCTTTCCTCTTTTTTTTTTTTTTTTTGGGAAGGGACCGGAGAAAAGGGGAAAGGGGTAAGAATAGGGATGAAAAAAATTAGAGTAGCTTGACTCGAAAAATCGAGTAATTTGATTTGCTACTTGACTCGAGTTCGGTCAAAGTCGAGGTCAAATCGAGTTCAAGCAATTCAATAGAAGAAATCGAGTCTAGCTCGAGTCAAAAAATATCGAGCTCGACGAGTATCGAGCTACTTGACTCGATTAAAAAATAATTTAACAATTAATATATTTTATTTATTAATTTAACCTTTTAGCCTTATTAGTTAAATATATAACAATCTTTACCAACTTAGAGATAATTTTATAGAAGGGTCAAAACGTCATTTTATTGGTTAGATGCATTTCGAACTCGATCTTGAGCTCGATCGGCTTGTCGAGCTCCACAAGTCGAGCTCGAGTTTTATTACTAATAAATCAAGTCGAGCTCGAGTTCCACTCCATTGTTTCGAGCTCGAGCTTGAGTATACGGATACTCGAACTCGACTCGACTTGAATTTACCCTAGGTAAGATATAGCAAAATTCTAGAAAGTAATAATAATGGGTTAATTTCAATTTGAAAGATTCTTCTTTTTTTGTTTTTTTTTTCTTTTTGCCATTACAAGCATACATCTAAATGCAAATCGGTGGAATGCAAGAAATGAAAGGAGAAAATGAATTTAATTAGTCATGAAATATTTTATTTTATTCAAGAAAAACTCAAAACGGAAGAAGCAAGAAATGAAAATATCTTGAAATTTGAATTAAAAAGCTTGCGATCACTTCCTTAATGTTCTTATTAGGTTGGATTTTAGAAATGATCACAAAATATATTAGAATAACTCAATTAATTTAGCATGAATAAAAACTTAGTGTGGTTGTGTTATATGCCATTCCGTCTAGTAGCTATACATGTTTAAATATTTTTACGTACAAATATGTTATGAAATATTATATTAAATACACATCAAGTATTTTATTTATGTAGAGCACTTTTGTTCTAAATAAAATAGGAGAATGTAATTGTACACAAAAGGTAGAACCAATGGACCTAATCGCACCAAATCCAGCTGCACTAAGTTGTTTCCCCTTCGAGTAAGTCTTAAATCTTGAAAAAAAAAAAATTTTCTTTCAAAAGGTTTAAAAATTTATACAACAATGTAATATAATTATACATCCAAATAATGTAAAAAGGTAGAACAAATGGACTTGACCACACTATATCCAAACGCAATTTTAAAAAAAAAATTCTTTCAAAAAATTAAAAATTTAGACCTTGTCTTGATTGTAATTTTTTGCACAATAAATTTCATCAATATATTTTTCAATTACATATTTCTCTCACATATATCACATTGTTATAGAAAAATATAAAAACTCCAAAAACTCATGATCCAAATGGGATTTTTTTTTTCTCCTTTTTCAAAACTTTTAGTATTCAAAGTTGAGCCTTCAAGGAGGATTTTTTCTTTTTCCCTTAAATATGAGGGAAGAAATAGAAATGCTCTTGCGGGTTACTTATGTAGGAAACCATTGGGCCAATGGTCCAATGGCTTGCCTTCTTAAGGCTCTCCCGTGCACTAGGTCGGGGGTTTAAAGTTTAAATCCCGTCTAGTGCATCGATAAGAAGTAAGGTGCTTCTTGTCCTTAAAAAATTCAGAGAGTGCAATAGTACACTTGTTTGGTCTGGTGGTTAATCTCCCATTTAGGCTCTGGTGACCCCTATACAAGTCTCTTTAGGCTAGGTGGTTAATCTCCCAACTCCTATACAAGTCTCTTTAGGCTCTGGTGACCCCTATACAAGTCTCTTTAAGCTAGGAGTAGATTAGATAGTTACCGTTTGAAAAAAAAAAAAAAAAAAGGTTACTTATGTAGGACTAGGGAGTGGGGCTGGTCATCCAGATTTGGAGAGGGGCGCGGCACCTTAACGAGTCCAAATTTTGGCCGCTTAAAAGTTTTGACTTTTCTGTCTAAAGTTCTAAACGCGCAAATGAGCATCTATCCGGCATAAGGCCCGTACGTTTCAAATTGCCTTTTGCCCCGTCTGTTTCAAGCCACAATTTGAACCCAAAAATCACACATCTTAAGTCCATTGAAGCTGTCAGTTTCTCCTTGAGGTTCTGTGTAGGTTCTTGATGTTCCAACTTTTATGCTCCCTTTGCATGCTTGTTTCTTGTGATGCAGTTGATGATTCTTCAATGGGATGAAACTACCTCTTAAAAAAGAAGTCCTTTTGAAGCATGCAATTGTTTCACCAATAACACAGTGCTCACACTTGAGATGAAATCAAACACAAATAAATAAATAAATAAAACCACAAACCATTTGGGGTATGTCCTCACTAGCTTAAGAATGATAAAGTTGAGCATAAATCTCACCAGTTCTGTTGCCAAATCAACAAAATTAACATTCCTTGACTTGTTTTTTCGCACCCCGCAAGCTATAGGTTCAATACTTATGTTACTCGGACTCTTCACTTTACATTGTCTTATGCATGTTCAACTCTTCATTTTGCACTAAAATAGCCATGTCAACAGGACTCGGTAACTGAGTCAAAGTAACAAGGGTCCAAGAAATGTACAGGATAACACGTTCTCCTCTTGCATAATATGCCACGGCATTGCCATTACCACGAAAGTTTCATTGATTCAAACAACTGTTAAATTGAAGAGGACAGTAACAAGGCAATGACATTACACTGTAACTTCCTTGATGAACATTAGCATATGGATACGCACTGCCTCTTAAGGCCAACAGGCAGCCAGTTGCAGACGATAGCATCTATACAAATCTTTTCTTGCTTAAATTGACTTGGATTAGAATAGTTATGCACCTAGGTAGTAGTACCACCTTCAGTTGAAGCTCTAAACTCATGCCTTACAAGGAGGAACGAGGCATTTGGAAATGAATCCCAGCATCTTTTTCTGCATACATTACCAGAATCCACGGGTTAGCCATCAATTTGGAAATTTAAAACTGAGAACTTGTACACAGTATAAATTTTTCTTTTCTTAGTATAAAATTTTCAAACCATATTTTATGGTAGTACGGTTTGTGGGTTTACAAAATATAGAACTTTTAAAGGTACGGACAAAGATGAAATCCGTACCATTTTGCATAAACAATCGAAGTAACTAAAGCTTCTCCAAATTTCAAGGATCAAAATGAATGGATAACTTTGCAAAAGTCAATTTTTTTTAACTATACTATATGACATCTACTGAACCCAGCTGGATGGAGTACTACTGCAGATATCATTTTGGGTATGTCAAAGTCGAGTTCTAGACCAAATCCTAGGTGAAGGAAAATTATACCAAGTATGATTATATCAAGTATATCACATTTACTACTGGTTAACCAAAATTAACAAGGTCAAAGATGACCTATGTGGAGAGGTTTCACAAGGGGAAGGGGGAAGAGGACGCACCCTCTTGGAGTTTTGAAGCAGTAGCTCGGGAGGAATCTTGTACAGATCTTCATCTACTGGCTTTACGTTAACAGCAGAAGCAGCAGTGGCAGCAACAGTATTAGTAGTGGCAGCAGCAGTAGTGCTAGGCCTAGCAGTAGCAAAATGCTTTGGGCAGTGCTGCCTTTTCTGATTCTGATCAAAATTATTAGTAGTATTATTTTGATTATGATCATAGAAAAGCTGCTGACTTCTGGTTCGGGGTCTTGGACCTCGAGGCCTCTGTTGTTGCTTCAAGTCCACAACGTCATATACCTTGAACTGAACTTCTTGTTGCTTAACTCCGTGCTGCCCCTTAACGTGCGGGGGGCACCCGCATCTTCTCCTGGTGTTGCTCTGACCATTATTAACTGCTCCCCCTGCTGCCATCTGCAAGTATTTGATTTCACAATCTTTTCTCATCAATGCCATATTCTGTAATCCATACAACCTTCCCGTCACGTAGACACGAAAGTACAACACAACACCAGTAGTAGTAGGTACTAGTACCTGGCCTTTCTGCATGATCAATAATGAACCGTATATACTATACTGTTCCTATTTATTGTGCCATAATCTACTTGTGAAATTCTTGGATTAAGAGGCCTAGTCTAGTGCAGAGTTTGGTATTGTTGAAAGCCAATTCACCTCCACAATGCACTCATTCCTCCTTTTCAGCATTGTTATAAAAATCTCACCTTTTGACACTCAAGAATTTGCCCATATATGTGATAAATTCATAAACTGAAGACTGCAACAAGCAAGCACATAGTTGTGTTGCATGCATACACGACTATAGTAGCAACATTGTGTATAAAACTGATTTTTTATAGCTATTCTTATGTGTGTCATTATAAGAGTTTACACGGAATTTGTACTCCAATATTTGATTTTTCAAATTAACCAAACCGCGGAAGCAAGTCCACCGACGTGAATCCAGAATCAAACCGATTTAGACTTGGACTAACTCTACCCCAAAATTCAACAGATCAATAATCTATAGTTCTGTTGAATTTTGTAAGCAGTGTCCGCGTTGCTACTACTCGTGAAGTCATTTTAGAATGAAGTATGGTTTACCAACAGAAAAAGACTCGTTACTTTGACTGACCACATCCAATGAAAACCGAAAACACAAAAATTAGAAAAGAAAAAAAACACACACACACACACACTGACACTGCTGACTGTACAGGGACATACTTTAAGCATTTGGGAAGACTACAAACCTAGAACTGATGTGCCTTTCTGATGGGGTACCAATTTTTCCCCTCACTTTAATGTTCTGTCGTCCTATCTCTAAAATGGAGCAGAAGCATTTGTCATCACTAAAGGTTCTGCTAAAAGCATGAGCCCTCCCCATTGTTAGGTGACACAGTTTTTATGCCCCCTACTGCAATCACTACTAATTAAGTATCCAAGAAAGGATCCATCAGAGATGTACTACGTACTACATCAATAACATCAGCGTCGAAAGTTTGATGTATGTATCTTGGCAAATCATTGACAAGCAATATGGGACATCTAATTATTTAGTACCACCAAAACCAAAAGATTAATAGCATGAGCACCGACTAGCCATGAAATCTGACTAGTATTGTGATTTTATCTTTTGGGACTTCACATTGGTAGTTGTCAAAGAAATAAACAACAAAACAGATGAGTAAAACAAAACTTCATGAACAACACCGATATGCTAGAAAGTTAAGCGAAAAGTACCTTTCTGGGATGAACAGCGACAAGACGAACAGAAGGCTTCTGAGAATCGGCAGCATAAAGATCAACTGGATAACCGCCGCCGCCACCGCTAGCACGAGCACTAGTCATGTATGGATTACAGTACTGATGCTGATCATCAGCAGTTAAGGCAGAAGCATTATAACGGACCAAGCCAGCCTGCCTAGCATTCTCGAAATACTGAGTTATCGGCAGCTCATTTGCACTATCCCAGTTTCCAAATGCCGGAATTTGCCCACTTCTCTTTCCCTCCTATAATCAGAGAAAATCACATACATTCCACATAGCCATATAAATCCATGGACAGAAAAAAAAAAACAAAAAGAGGTGGAAGAGGAGTTGTACTTCAAGGAATGAAGGTGGACTTACGAAGTATTCCATGATATTGTGATGGAAAACCAGCAGAAGAGAGTAAGAACACTTCAGGGAGAAAGAGCTAGCAAACCAGAGTGAATGAATGAAAAGGGCTGATGGGGGGATAATCTAGTGCAAGAAGCAAGCAATGGCAGTGCTACTGTGCTGTGGTGGGTCGTTTGGTGCAGTGCAGGCAGAAGTGGGGTATGGTCATTTTCTTGGTGTTGAAAAATGAGACATTTTCGCTGAAGTGTAAAAATGATGAAATGCCAAAAAGTCAACAAAAGGGTCTTTAGATCTAGTGCACAAGTCCTAGAAAAAAGGTTTGTTAACTGTCTTTTAAATTTGTTTCTACGTTTCACTATGTCGGATTAAATTACTACTGGTATTAGATAAGTACAAAGAGTGCATGTGGTATTGAGCTGATTCAAAGATGAAATTGACAAGATGATGTGGAATTAATAGTACTTCTTTAGTTCAATCCAATTTTTAGTTTAGTGATTGTGTATTCTTGGCAGAATTAGGTTTATAGCGGTTATCTTCTTTTGTTTTTTTTCTTTGAAGATAATAGATATTCATTTATTCAATCAAATCAAGCCCAACAAGCTTTTTACAGCATCAGGAGGGAAATTATCCCACCAGCCCATCTGGTGGACAAGGCTTGATTATAGCCCTTGTTTGGAATGTAATTTTTCTTTCTCTAAAAAATTTTTACATTTTTCATTAATATATTTTTTAATTATTTTTTTATTTCACATATCATTAAATTGCTGCAACGAAACCCAAGATTCCCAGTTATTAATTAATGGTATCGATTAAGATAAATGAGAACCAAACATTCCAAAAGTTGGCAAGAACTTCTGAACACAGCCAAAAAGGAACACATCTCATAGAGTCATAGTCAATGGTAGGTATGGACTATAAGACTGGACCACGAATGGAATGGAAGGGAACTTGGACATCAAAGTCAACTTTGAGATTACCCAGGTTTCCATTTCAATTAAAAAAATATTTCATAGAGTAAATCGAAAAGCAAACCATCTCTGGTGGGTTAGCTGTCGTTGACGAAGCTGAGCCCAAGCGAGGACCATGGAAGGAATGCAGCGCCCATCCCATGTCGATAACCCAAGAAGTCATTTCCCTTGATTTCCGCTGAGCAAGAAGATGGTCCTTTCCTTGACTCCTTGTCCTCTTTTTTTTTTTTTAATTAAAAATTTAGTGGATTCGGCTCGCTCCGATCACTGCCACGATCACGGCTCATGGCAGGATTCAGAAATCATAAATCGCTTATAGAGTTAGTTGACCGTGGAAGAATACAGTGCCCATCCCAGGGATAAACCAATGAGTCATTTCCCTTGATTTCCGCAGAGCAAGAAGATGGTCCTTTCCTTGACTCCCTGTCCTGGAGTGGGTAAATTTACTACTGCTAGCAGTCGGCAATGGGACACTGTGGACACTGTGCTTCCCTTCATCTCGTCAGTTCAAACACACAGTCGGTAGCTCACCGGTCACTGCTCATTTGACAAAACTTTTACTACGTACGTGTGGTGCAGGAACTGAAAATCTTCCCATCTCTTTCTTTAGGGTTAAAAACAAAACAACTTCTCTTGTTAGGCTAATATACAGAAAAATCCTCAATAGTTTCAAATCGTACATTTCGGTATCTCATAGTTTAAACTAAAATGAAAATTAATAGAAACCGTTAAAATTAATGATTTTAGCTGAAAAATAGTTTTTTAATACAAATTTTGACCTAAAATGCTTATGTTGCCCCTCAGACCTTAATAAAACTCTAAATTGGCCCCAAATTTAATGATATATTCATGAGGGTAAATCTATCATTTTACTAAAAACCGTTACTTTTAACGGTTTCCATCCAATCTTCACATTAGTTCAAACCATGAAATATCGAAATGTACGATTTAAAATTATAGGGGGCTTTTCTGTATATTAACCTAACTATAGGGAGCTTTTTTGTTTTCCACTGTGAGAATTTCGGTATATCTTGACTCTTTTGTCTTAGTGGGTACAAATATGTCATGTGAATTCATTTCCAGCATTGCATTTGTGGGAAGTTTTGATTTCTCACGTCTGGACCCCCAATTTTACAAAAGAACCAAATTTACTTTGACAAAATTAGTTGGGTGTGCTTATTGCGGTGTACAAAATGTCTTAAAAGTAATGCCAACGTGTTGAGCTGAATCCACTGGAATTGGAAATAGTAGCATTGACAAGGATTAGCAACCCCGGAGTGGGGGAGTGTCCCCCACTCCCTGTCCCGTTGCCCAAACATTTCGTGGTCCCTGCCTCGCTTTCTCATGGGCACTTGGCAGTAGGAGTGTCAATTTCCAACCCAACTCGAAAATACGATTCGAGTTTAATATGAAACTAAAAATAATTTAATAAATATATTAAATAATTTATTTAATTAGACTAGCATACTCTTTTCTTCCAAAGGCATTAATGACTTAATTCTAAAAAATATTGTTTTAACTGAATTTATTTGACTTGTGTGAAGTTGGAGTTATTATGTTTAAACAGATGACATATTACATTGTTTTCTATTTTTATGGTGTCTTAATTTTCTTCAGATTTAACTTGGGATTGTTTTATCAATGTTTTTATTATTTGATTATTCTTTTCTTCCCAAAACCATTAACCACTTAACCTAAAAAATATTACTCTAACTAAATTTGTTTGACTTGTGTGAAATTGGAGTTGTTATGTTTGGACGGGTAATATATTACATTATTTTCTACTTTTAAGGTGTCTTAATTTACTTAAAATCCGACTTGAATCATTTGATCATGATTTTTATTATTTGATTATGTAATTGGTCTTTAGATCTTGTATGGAATTGATTTTGTTAAGAACTATAGCAATAAAATAGTAAATTAAAGTTATTATATTTCACATCATTTCGGGTCATTCAAGTCAACCGCCAACCTGTCGGGGGTTGCAGGTCGGGTTCAAGTCAGTAGATTCTATGTTATATGTGGATCTCAACTAGACCCGCCAACCCGTTTCTGACCCGATTATCACCCGAACTTGGCGGGGCTAATAAAAATATAATTATTATAACTAATGATATAATTATAGAGAGAGAAGAGAGGAAAATAGAAAAAAAAAATTTTGGATGAGCAAAGTTATAAGCTTTGTCGGTTCATGCAGGTATTAAGGGAATTTGATGAGCAACAATATAAGATATTGTGAGTGACGACTCCAAAGTGTAGGATGTTTTGACATATTTCTAACCTTTGCACTTTTCCTGCCAATTGCAAACTGAAGCTAGTTATCAATAGCCTCTTGAGAGGAGTCATCCAATCAAACTTGACCCCGAACTCGTCGAGTGCCGAGGCCTTGTGTGATTGCAGCACTCTGTTTAACCATTTAACATACTTGCATCTAGTACTGTTCATCAAAACGAGCTGTTTGAAAACTCGAATGAACTCGACTCGATAAGGTTTGAGTTCAACTTGTTTATTTCAATAAACAAGCCGAGTTCGAACTCAAAAAATACTCGACAAATAAACGAGTTGAGTTAAACTCAACTCATTTTTTAGTTGAGCAGCTCGATTAGATTCGTTAGTGAGGGTATATTTGTCATTTGATATTAGATTTATTAATTTTTATCATTTCACAAAATATAAAATTTCAAATTCGAACTTGAGTTCGTGCGAGTTCTGTTCGTTTATGATTAATGAGTCGAGTTTGAGCTCCACTTATCCCCTTTATCGAGTCGAATTCAATCAAATTTCAAGACTCGTTAACTTAAATGAGCGAATTCAATCTTGGCTTGATAGAGATTCGAGTTAAGTTCGAAAATCCAATACTCAACTTGACTCAACTCGATTAACAGCTATACTTGCACTTTTCTCTTTCTCGTAAAAATCATAGCTATAACCTTTTGTAAAATGGCAATCATGTTATAACTAATAACATAACTATTATAACTAATAATGCTAAATTTGTCATATATATAATTATAATATATTTTTATTTATTTATTTTTGAGGAGATTGACGAGATGGGGGCATACTTCCCCATCCCCTATCCTATTCTTTAACTGGGAGAAAATTATCCCCTACCCCGCCCCATCAACCCCCGAGTAGCACCAGCTCCAATTGCTATCATAGTATTGGCACGTGATCAAATCATCTAGAACATACCATCACCCCCTATAGTTTGGTACCAAAATTTTTTAGGTGTTCAAGACATTCAAAGTTTCATTGAAACTTCATCTATAGTTTTGCTAAAAATAAATTAAAAATTCGCTCTACCTTTCTTCACCACTGTCATCACCTCCTCCCCCCCTCTCTCCTCGCCTCCCCTTTCCTCCTCCCTCTTCTCTTTTTCTCTCTGCTCCCCTCCTCCACCACCCTCTTCCCTATCCCTCTCGATCCCCTTCCCCTCTTTCTTCCCCTTCTAGTCCCTTTTGGTCGTGACCTACTAGCTGCGACCAGATCTCGCGACTAGGAGGGAAAATGGGAGAGGCGGGAGGTGGAGTAAACGAGGGAAAGCGTGAAGGGAAGGGGAAAAGAGAGTAGAGAAGGAATGGGAGAAGAAGAGGGAGGAGAGATGATGGAGAGAGAGGCAAAGAGAGGAGAGAGGAGGGTGGGAAAGGGTGGTGGTAGCAATGTAGGAGGGAAGGGTGGTGGGTTATTTTTAACAAATTTATAAAAAATATTCAAAAATTTTTAAATTCTAAAAACATCCTGAAAAATACTGAATCTAAATTAACTGTTTATGATAAAAGTTTTTCCACACATACCACTACAGTAAAAGTTAAAGAAAAAATCCAAAAACATTTAATTCATATGGTGTTTCAAAATTTTGAAAAAAAACCCTAAAATAGTGTTTTATGAAAGTTGCTAATCTTTTTCTGAGTGACAATTGAGAAATGTCTCTTTCTCCATAGCTTCGAAATACAAATTATCACTGCTAAATTTTTTATCTCCATATTCATTAATGTGAAAATTAGTGTTTTATTTTCTAATTCGCCCATGTGTGTGACAGTGTGACAAACCTATTTATTTAAAGCAATAACTACGAAATTTTGATGATACTTGTATTTAATTAATCAGCCTAGTTTTAAACTATAGTGGATGACGTTGGAGGCAACTGGGGAAAAAAAATCATGCTTACTTGAATTGTTTTCCAATACTTTTTTTGAAAATGTTAAAGATGTTTCTTGCAACTTGTATATTGAAGCTATCATCATGACCCTCAAATTTGGTGGACATGTTAGGAATTTGCTAACCCCATCTCATTTATGAGCCCGCTCTAATATACATATATACACACACATACATACATATACACACGCGCACACACATACAGCACCAACTTCTAATGTTGTCGTAGCCATGGCCCATGGGTGTTAGTGTTATATCCTATGTGATGATGGGCAGAAGAATAACTAAAATTGAACGTTATCGCAATGACCAAATTTACTTGTTCTGTCACATAAATGCTAAAACAGTATGATCTTGGAGTCATTCTCTGTACAAATTTGTCCACGTCTGTTCTTGAAAGTGAAAGTTAATTTGTCCCTAAGATCAAATTACAAGCTTTTAAACCCCACCTATCCCATGTGTAGGGTCTACAATTAAGTTGCAGTATGGCTGGTTCGAAGATACCATTTGTTGTGGGCTAGTCCCTTCCATTCTGGGCTTCATCCGTCCATTTCAGCAACACAAAAAAAAAAAAATCTTTCTGACCAAAAAAGGCCAAAAAAACCATAAAATCTTCTTAGCATTGCAAAGAAAGAGACCCTTTTTTTGGGGTATATAAGAAAGGTACATTTGAACCGCATGAAAAGCAAGCAAGATATCTTCTTGGCATTAATAGTTTTGTTTTCTGGGAAGAATATAGGAGTGATAAAATGTCCAAAAAAGTTATTGATAAGAGAGGAGTGGAGTTGCAGTAAAAGAATATGAAAATATTGCCTAATCTTCATGGTAATGTAGGTCCTTGTTTCTTTAACTTTGCTTTCTTTTTGTCCAAATCCACAACCAATCACAAAGTTTATGTGATGAGCAATGGTTGAAGGTGTTGTTCGAATACTTGAATCCACGAGAAATTTTACTATTGGAAAAAAAAGTTTCATGGTCCCATCTTTTTTTGCAGCTATGAGAAGCCCATGATAGCACTAGAAAATTTTCACCAGCTGCTATAGTCAATCCATGTTGGAGCAAATAATTTCAAAGGCTTGCTATAGTTTTGTTTGATTGGTCGATTTGCAATTCTTCCATGATGAAAAGCATTTTCAAAAGTACTCACTCAACGTCCTAATCAATATCTAAACAATAGGTATTGCTTGTCAAATTCCTACAAAGATTCCGCTTATTAAGGACCACCCAACCGAAAGCAAGTAGTAGAAAGGCTTGTTTTTCCTCTATGCAGCAATATACATCACACATTTGCAGAAAAAAGGCACTCAACCACTGGCTGCTCATATTATTCTATCATACCTTTCTGAAAGGCCATCTTATCCTCTTCCTTTCCCAGCAAGAACAAAAGATTAAAAAAAAAATCTTATTGTCTGATTTGATTTCCTTTCCTTCAACCTTCACTGAAAGGGTACGAATGTTATTCTCCTGTTTTGATGTAGATTTGGTACTTTTCATAGTTAAAGCCAATAGGGGATGCTTTTTAACGGGTGGAGTTATTCTCCCTTTTAAACATTATTTTTCCTTCGTTTTAGTTTTGATATTTGGAGGCTTTTGTAAAGGTCCAAATATAAAACTTCTGTATCTGAAAATGACTCCACCTAAACCAACCTCAGACATAGAACAAGTTCACCATCTCTGGGACAGGAATGTAGGTGTTGTGTTCCCTCAAATTTGTCATTCCATTATAAGCTCTTACTGGAATCTATATGGATTTGAAAGCTTATATCAAAAAGCTTATTCTTAACCACCACTTAAATAACCTGTTCCGATAACATAAACATATTGGGTAAGAGAGGGTGCCCACAAATATGAAATAGGTGCGGTAGCATCATCAGCAGTTAAGTGAACCCAGACAAATTTCATGTGATGAGAGGCAGTCAAGCATAATTTCAAAATCAATGCATTAGTATACTACCTTTATTGGAGTGATTTGTGATAGCACTATAGAAGACATTGATTCTCTACCAAACTGATTCAAATGCCCAAGACCAAATAGTGTGAAGGTGAAATATCCTTCATTCTTACAACCCACCTTAGATGGACAGCAAAGTCTATCCTATCCTACTGCTGTCACTGTTAGGCCAACAATTTGACTAATGAAACAATTGGACAAAAATCAAGAAACAATGTGCATGAAATGTTAAGTCCCATGAAAGAATATCATAATGGGATATAAAATTCCCCACATTCCTATATGCATGGTGCCGTGAAAACAGCTTGGTACGGGATTTTCAAAAATGGATAAGAAACTATGGTGAATATATATGCATAGATTTACACAAAACTACGGTAGGTGTAGGTATAGAATGAAGCAGCATGGTCACTTACAATGGGTGAAAGGGATGTACAATGACCTAACAAGATCTAATTCAAGCAGTGTTTGCAAAGGCAGCATATCGATTTATTCGCTCTAGAAGGCCGTTTGCCTTCCTTTGGGCTCTTGAAGTTCCATTCGTTGCAAGCTGAGAAATAGTCCCATTTGCATCCTCCTCTTTTCTGATCTCTCTCAATTTTGCTTTGTCATTAAAACACATTGTATAGAGGATTGCAATACAGTTCTCTTTGTTGCGTTCACTAGTGTTCTCCCTAATGACGTTGAGCAGGAATGGCACTGCACCGAGTTCTGCCATCTCCTCAATCGCCTTCTGATGGCTGGCCAGCATTGCAAGAATAGCCAAGAGCTCATCCATGAGCAAATGATCAACAATCTTCTTCATAATGACCCCAACTGCTCCGTCAGACACCGCCCTACTCTTGTTCTCAAGAATAATGCATAAACTGAAGATTGCTGAAGCTGCGTCCTTCATTGCCGGTGGATGTCCTTCTTCCAGAAGATCAATCAAAGGCTTGAGAGCACCCAATTCACCAATCATGTATTTATTTGAATCAATGGCTGACAGCGTGAAAAGAGCTGCAGCAGCATTGCTCCTTGTCTCGATCCCTCTGAATTTCAGGGCCTCAATAAGAAGAGGAATCACTGCTGGATTCTCAGCAAATAACTTTTTGTTAGTGTCAAGAATTGACAGATTCAAAATTGTTGTGATCAAATCCTCTTCCAGATCAGGATCAATATCAGGATTCCCTGATGCAAGTGGTTCAATCAAATAGGAAATGGCATCAGTAATCTCTCCAAAAAGAACTCGGAAAGATGGCGACCGCTTTGTAAGTTGCCTAATCTCTTTTGCAGCAATCTTCTGATCAGAAATAGCAGACGAGGAAAGTTTCTCAAGCAGTGAACTCAAATGTCCTCGATCGGCATTTGCAATTGCTTTTTCCTCATCAACATCTTCTACAGGGGTAGGAAGCTGAATTCCATGTTCTCTGCTCCATCTAGAAATCATTTCCTTGAGCAGGGCATTAGGAATTAGAATCATATGCGAAAGAACTTGTTCTGTTTGAGGGCAGGTCCGATGTCCATCATTTAGCCACTTTTGAATGAAAGGCCGATCAAATGTCTGCAGAACAGAACAAGAGTGTTGGTTCTCTTGAAAATGACAGAACATTTCAGCATAGCCTAAAATCTGGAAATCCAACAGCTGAACTACAGTGACAAGTTCACTTTGACACGCAATTTTAACTTTTCTTGTCCCTACAAATTCGCTTAGCTTCTGACATTTCACAATGTAAAATCAGTAATAATTGAAAATTTTCTTTCGTCCAATTCAAACAGCACTGCAAGAATTCAACCTGACTTTTTGAAAATTTCGCCAGCCTAGAAAATTCTGCTGGTAAGATAACAATAATGTTCATGGACCTACAGAAATAAAATAGTGCATAGAAAGGAAAATGTGCCTTTTGTCACTGTTCAACAACGTCTAAACTCTAAAGGATGACCACGGATATTTCCGCGCCACTGGGTTTGTTGGTCCATGTTTACTTCATGATCTACAAGACTTAACAAGACATTCACTTTTTTTTTTTTTTTAAAAAAACAAAAGAAGAAGAAGAAAGAAAGAAAGAGGCAATTAGTTAGATTTAATCTTATCAGATTTTCCTCCATTGTCACATCAACCGCACTTTAATAAAGAAGTGCATGACCTCATTTTTCATGTCACTGTTCACTAATTAATAAACTACCTACATACGGTCTCAAAACTCTAGATTCATTTTCCAGAACGGTGAAAGCTATTGAAAGTCTTTAAAACATGAAAAGTTAATCATACACTTAATATCCTGCAGACGAGGCACAAGTGATGACGAATGATCTGCAAAATTATCCATTAAAAAATATTACTAGAAGAAATAACTTTTGTTGGTTGATTAGTTTATACATTTCTAGTTGTCTCAGAATCAAAGAAGAAAAGAAGACAATGGCACCGAGGAGGAAAAAAGAGAGAATTTTGAAACGTTGAATACCAAATAATCACAAGAAAAGTGGAGAATTAACAAGAAAATTTGAATGAAAAGGCAGAAATGCCAAAGAACCAAGAAAAAGTTTCAATCTTGAACAGAGGATTAATGGGAAATCCACTAACCTGGCCAGAGGCTATGACAACAGGGTCAACCATGAGTTGTCCAGAAAGAGGACATCTAAATTCAGGAGGCGGAAGAGTAAGCAAAAGGCTTTGCGGGTTGGAAAGCCTCAGCTTCAATTCTTTCAGACAAGACAGAGCGTGCATGGCACCATCAGTGGCTTCCAATGCATAATCATCTTCTTCCACAATACTCTGCACCATTCTCTGCAATTCCCTCTTGAGTTGCTCTGCCGTTGTTTTTGCCTCCAAGACCACCCCTTTATCTTTTGTCGTCTTGGCCATCCTCTCTACACCGCAAAACACAAATTGCGAACTGGGATTCAATCAAAAAAAAGAAGAATGGAAACTGCAGTTGGAAACTTGGAATTCAAGAATAAAGAAGAAGAAGAGAAGTTGGTGGTGCCCCGCGTAGCCTAGTCTACTCTTCTAGGACACCAACAATTCGTTCTTCTTTTCCTTCTTGATTTGTCGTCTTTTGAAAAAGAGCCCTTTTTGCTGGCGGATTTTTGAAATAACGGAAATGAAAAATTGTGGAGATGGCTCGATGAGGCCGTCGAGACTTTACTTGGGAGGACACGAAACCAATATATATTGAGTATTATTCCTGCTTGACTTTTACTCTTCACCATGTGTCGGTAGAATAAGCAGGGGAGAAAAAAGGTCTGGGAAGGGAAGTGCATAGGTTTTGTTTCTATTAATAGACAATTTTCTGGTTGGGGGATAAAACCCAAAATTAATTAGTGAATGGTGAATGTGCATTGGACGTAACATTCATCTGAATCTGGTCTTGCTACTGTGTAAAGTGCGTACCAAAAAACAAAATTGCTGTGGCCCTGAGTGATGAAAGTGGTGGGTTTACTCACTTACTTGTAGAGGTTAATGATAATTACACACGGTATAATTATCTTGTGTTGTTAATATCTACATTTATCTTTTGGTAAACTAATCCATTAGATGCATTTTATTCTCTCTCTCTCTTTGAATTTCTAATGAATGCTCAGTGAGTATTTATTAGCATACTTAAATTGAGTAAATTTTTTTCCTACATTGACAGTGTCGCTGCCGGATATATGACACACGTGTAAAAGTTGGATTTTAAATTCAAATTTTACGTAGTTGTCATTCATCCAATTGTGAAAGTGTATACATTGTTAGTGTAGGAAAGATTAATCTTGTTTAAATTACACTCAATTTACTTCATATATACACATAATTACAATTACTGTACCTTCTTCATTTTGATACTTTTTTCAAATCAGTTACACATTTGTTTTAAAAAAGAAAAAGAAAACTGACACCTGACACCCTTCTTATCGAGTTAGCCAAACCGTTATAAAAATAAATTTAATTTATAATCTATCTAACAAGTGTTTATGTATTTTTCTCATTTAATTGCACCTAATTAACTTGCAATCTACGTTTATTGCTGTCTTCCATTTAGACACTTTCTTTAATGAATTTCTTCTCTGCAAAAGAAGTTTAAAAATTTAAATTGAGGTCTCTCTTAAGGAGTGTCTAAGTAATTACTCCCTCCCTTTTTTTTTAACTCACGTTTAAGGTTTTTGTTCCAATATGTTTTTATCTATCGTTTATAAACCCCATGCAGCATTAATTATTTTTTTACAATTTTACCCTTTTATCTCTCATTTCCAATACAGGGTTCTTAGTTGCTTTTGGCCTAGTAAAACAGCACCATTTAATACTCTATTGAGAGAAAACATGGGTGAGTTGGACAATTAATGAGGGTACAAAAGGAAAGTAGCGTATAGATTTAAGCAATGAAAATTTTTTCTTAATTGGTGTGCAAAACCTTAAACGTCAGTTAAAAAAAATGGAGGGAATAGATGGCAATGACATGTATGGCTCTGAAAAAGGAGTTCATTATCAAATTCTGTACAAAATAAAAGCTAAATCAGATGTGGATTTACGAATTAAGCTAATACATTGTTTTAGTTTTAATTCCTCCAATATATGTCCATTTTCCTATTTTTGTCTCCAACCTTTTGATGTGTCATTTCTTAGTACATATAAACCTATCCACAAGACATCATTCACCACCAGTGAACAGCTCCAAAACCTTGTTTTTATATGACAAATGTTGTTATCACATCACATGAAGCAAAGAAATGCAATGTCAATTGACCGAGTCATATACCTTAATTGCATTGATTTGAAGATTACAGCTAAGGAGTGGATTTGAAACCTAGTTTATTATACTCAACAATTTGATTGGTTAATTTTCAGTGCAAATGCATGGTAATTAATTGGATTAGACGAGTCCATTTCTTCCTGAGATGTGATATTTGACTGCTTTTTTGTAATGACAAGTTCTAGACTAATGTAGCTATATAGCGGTCATCATGGGATTTGATTGGTCAAAACTTGGTCGGTTTACTTTGCTAATTGTCTATTTGATTGAAGAATTAAAGAATAAGAATAAAATGTGCCTACACTACAGCCCTATCAGCCTCCCTCTCATCATCAACCGCAAGAAAAACTCTTCCCAACCCCTCTTTCTTTTTCTTGTTTTTTGATAAAGTTGGGAAAAAAAAAGAACTCGCTCGTGGATAAATATAATTATTTGCTTGCTTGGATTGCAATTTTTCACCGAAAATTTTTTATATTTTTCATGATCACATTTTTCAAACACCTTTTTGCCTCACATACATCACATCGTTATAGTATATTTTTCCATGAAAAGTCTAAAAAATGGCAATCCACATAACCCCAATTGAATGATAAAAATTTCTTTTAATTATATATATATATAGTCCTCTTTCGTATATTATAATGCATGGACTTGAAAGCCACAGTACTGAATGCTGCTGTCCTTTTATAATTATTTTATAGCACAGACTAACCTTTCAACACAGAGCAGATTTAGTTGCTTACAGTTGTTTTTTTTCCCTTCTAATTATTGAAAATAATACTCTATGAATTAACTAAGAATGGAGAGCAACGACAAGATTTCATTATTTTTAATTAGCAAAAAAACTGAATGATTACGAAATTGAATTTTTGTCATGTTCTTACTGATCTTAAAACATCTTCCTGCTGAAATTCAGCGGCTGAAATTTGTCATCCTTACTAAGTCAAAGAATCATCATGGGAGTTATAACGTGAGTGGAAGACAAACAAAAGTACTCTGAAGTGATACTTTTCGTAATCATAGAATGAAGCAAAGACGAAATTGGCCGAACTTATACCGCGTTTTGTTGAAGAGGTTGGGCTGCTTACGTTTTGGCGCCCGCCCTTTCTTTTATTTAGATGTTGAGGCAAGGCAAGTCTCATTAGTATTTCCTTTTTGTTCTTTCTCTGTTATATGGATATGTACACCTTTTTATTAGCAATTTTATTACGATGCATAACATTAAGGATTGGAAATGAGAAGGCCACATGAAAACAGTTAGGTTGTGTTTGAATCGATGGATTTAGATTTGGCACGGAATTTGAGAGGAATGGATATTAAATACTCTTACATTGAATGGATTTGAAATGTTTCTAAATTAGTCTGTTCTATCTTATAAGTAGATTTAAAATCTCATTTTTAAAATAAAATTTCCTATCCAAACACAACGTTGCATCAATGTTTATTTGGTTCATTTGGTTTATAGGATGATATAGGATTGGATGATTTATACTGTCTCATTCAATATTTGGTTGCATTTTTATAATTGGATTAGATATCCATGTTAACCTCTCTAGAGCGGATAAAGTCATCCCATGGAGGGTCTTGGTATTATTTATCGTGAATAATGATTTATCAGATTATTTTATCCTTATCAAGAAAGACACAATCTAACTATATTAATAAACGAATAATAAAGATGAGTAATAATTAATCCTAGGTTAAATTCCTCAATTGACCACAACAATAAGTACCAGAGACTCAAAATATGTGTGTGTGTGTGAGAGAGAGAGAGAATTCGAAGAAGAAGAGAACAGAATGAGATGGAGGAAGGAAAGTGTTAGAATGGCAGTTGGCAGTTGGCAGTTGGCAGTGGGCAATGGCATGCGCCCTTACGTGACGGTGGCGGATATAAGAAGTGCGCAAAGGAAGGAGAGATCTGTACCGCATATGAGACAATTGGCATTTGTTGGCAGCCCGCGGGCATACGAAGCTAATTTCACCACCCGCATTTGGTGCTCAAACCTAGTATTTAAATTAATCATTTTGGCTTCGATACGCGTGTAAAGGTTTTCGGACGGCGTATCATTTTAACATCTAACTTGAGTACTATATACACTGATAATATATATATATATATTAGTAGGTTTGATAGATGGCATATGTGCAAGAAGTGAAGTTTAAACTAAAATTAAGATTACGTGGTAGGCATTCATACTCAGAGTCAGTATATATGCTATACACAGTATTAATACTTAAAATACCGAAGGATGCTGTGCAAACAGGATCTTATAGGTATGTTTGGATAGTCAATTATTTGGTTTGTTTCCCTACTTATATCATTAATACGTTTTACAATCACATTTTATCTCACATATATCATATCGAAAAATGACTACAGTATTTAAATAATTAAATTATGCCAAATAATCTACCATTCAAATACCCTCAGTATGAATTTATAACTAAAGTTTATACGTTTTTGTAGATGCATATGCACGTAAAATAAAAATATGGCTAAAAATGCATGTGAAAGAGACTTTTCAGAAATTGTTAGAGAAAATTGTCAAATGAAAGGAGCTTGTCTTGTTTAGATTGCTTTTTTTTTTTTTAAAGAAAAGTATTATTTTTTTTTGACAATGTATTTTATAATCATATTTTTTATTTCATATACATCAAATCGTTACAATACATAGATTTTGTTTATTATTCAGAAACTCTAGAAAATAGAAATACAAACCGCTTCTTATAATTTTTCCACGGAAACCTTAAAAGATGGACAAGCATGAAGCAACAGATCGATCGAGGATGCGAATCAAAACACAGCAACAGATGGATGGATCGACAAGCAACGTGGAAATAACAGAACAAGGCCAGATGGGAGAGTTCTTTGCCTCTTTGGTTTCGTTGGGTACAGCTCTACACGTGCTTCTTTATATACTGGGGGGGTCTAGAATCTAGATCTTCTGTGAGATTGATCGTGACATCTCCAACTCCTTTCCTACCCTAATTCACAGGGCTTCCACGTAGCAGATAATTAAGCAGAATTTTGGGAAGGAATGGAATGGAGACATGGCTAGACAGAGTGGACAGGAGTGTCAGAAGCAGAGGTTACTTTGTTGACTCTTGATACTAAGAAGATTCTTTCATCGGTTCGGCGGAAGGTTTTTCTTTTGTTGAATTTTTGAAACTGCCTTCCCCAGACCAATGTTGCCGCATTATTCTCATTGGAGATTGAGCCACTACAACCCCAGCAATCCTCCGACGACTTCGACTTGGGTGGCATCAAGCCATGAACTCCCTCCCAATCAGTGACAAAAGCCATTAACTACGGGTCCTACAATGGTGGTGGACCTTTTGATATGGATCCGGGTTTTACATGGATGTGGACCCTCGTTGTGGGGTTCACCGCTCTGCGTGACACACTTGTTCTCTTATTCACAGTATCGGGTTCACATCAGATTCTTTTTTTCTTTTCTTCTTTAACGGTGTGTTTGTCTACAACTTGAATTATATATATATATATATATGTGTGTGTACTCTTACAACTTTCCCTCCAAATCAGTCACAATTGAAAAACGTTGAGGGTATTTGGATAGTAGATTATTTGAATTATTTGGTTATTTAAATAATTTAGCACTTTTTTGATGCGATGTGTGTGAGATAAAAAGAAAATTTATTGACCTAATTATTTAATACAAATAGATGGCATAAATTAGGGTTGAGCTTCAATCCCATCTGAACTGTCGATTGCAACATGCATTTGCTACTATCAATTACAGGTGCCTTGATCCTCGGACTCTCGTATTGGAATTTACATATTACACCTAAACACTTGGAATTTGGACGTCAATGTTTGACCACTTACTTATACTGTTAATTATGAGTATATAACCTGGTGTTCTATTGACGTGGTAATGTGCCTTCATATGAGTGTGATTGTGTTGTGCAATTCTTCCTTAGAACTGCGAATTCTTGAGACTTGAATTCGAGTTGTAGATGATGATGATGCTATTAGAAGTGAGACTGGTACAGAACAAGTGTCGATGTCGGTCAACTTCTTGGTGTGCATGCATGCACTTGAAACACAAACTATGCTGGGAAACTTTAACCTGCTAACCAAACTCGATTGGGTTCTTCTTGATTAACTCTCTCTCTCTCTCTCAATGTTGCTATTCCTTGGTTTATATCTGAATTCGCCAGACTTTAATTACAACAGCTAATTGCACAACCATTCCATCTTGATTTGGGTGCAAAGAAATTTATTAAGGCTACATAGATTCTTTCTGTGCAATAAATACATACACAATTTTCATTCCATACAAGAAAGTTGTACATTGTATATACACATAGAATTCTTCTTCAATAGCTATGGTTCAGATAAGCTTTCTGTGAGGGGCAGGAAGGGAACCGCTCTCTGGCAGCGTGTCTGAGTTCTTCTTCCAATATCTATCCAATGCCATGGCCACAAAGACTGACGATATCCTCCTCATCCCTCTAACACCGGTAATTGACACAGTCTGCCCGCTGGTTGAAAGTGGAGACATCCAATGAATGGTGGACAAAATCCGGTTGAAGAAGAAGAATGTGGTGACATCTGGGATGCCAAATTATGCTACTGAGGGAGCATATGAAAATTGCATTTACCATTCCAGTTTGCTGGTCTACTAAAGAAGACTAAATATCTTCCTTATAGCGTCAGGGGGACTCAACAACTGGTGTGCCTACAGACTTCAGAATGCCCTCAAGGATTATATTGTAGCAGAGGAGTTGCTATCTTTTTTTTTTTTTTTTGAACTTACTACATGAATGATTTAGACGTTTCAACTCCATAGAACAAGATGAGTGGGTTGAATTTGGTGTAGATTTGGCTGATATGTATGATTTCTTGTCCGCTATTCTTTAAACAATACCACAAAATGGGTAAAGGTCGTTCTTTTATAAATCTGGTCAATGTATTCTCACAACTAGGACTGCATTTTCAAGGTTGAGAGCAAGAAAACTTGATCAATTTTTGACTACTCATTTCTTACCCCCTGCCATGAAGCAGCAGATCTTTAAGTAAAAGAATGATGTGCGAGAGCAGCAGATCTTTACAAGTCCGCAGCTATTGGAGCTTGTGTGTTTCTTTTACTTTCTTTTTCTTTCAACAAGGCACTTTCAGTTTTATTTAATTGGCCTTCACTTATCCTTTTATCTGGCTGATCACATTGCAAATGACTGATGGGAATTTTAGATGAAAAACATCAATGACTTGGTTTTTCCATCTCCATTGAACAGTGAGAGGCTTTGCATCGGTTGAAAATTTTACTCCCGGTTGAACCTCTGGCAGTAATCAACTCGCTTTGTCAATTATCCCTCAGATCGGAATGAATATAAACCAAAACAATTTAATTAAAAACATTAAAAAAAAAAAAAAAAAAGGGAGCACTCAGCCTGTGTAACCTAAGGATCCAGATGAGGCTTGGAAATCCTAAATATACAATCAAGATCTTTGCAGTAAATACAACAAGGCTGGCAAGCATCATGCAACCAATCATGGATGGCAAGACAATGATAAACAAGTAGCGCAAACCAAGCAAGGTGCTTACTTCCTTAGAAGAAAGACCTTACTTTATTCTGCTGCAAACCCGAGAAACCAGCATGCTAAATGCTATAGATTCATAGCGCACACAACACTCTGCACCTTTTCATCCAGCAAGAGATAATGCCAACCTGTCATTAGCCAAATTCACAATGACAGAAACATATTATACTGAGATAAATAGATATGACAGATGAACATGCACAATATTCCAAAAACATTTTTCTCGCTTATCAGGAGATGAACCAAACACTCGTCTTTCCTATTTATATCAGATGACAAGCCAAGTGCTCAGACTCCATATATAGGCTGAACTTAGAAAATTTTGAGCATGCTGACATAATTGAATAGAACAGATAGACCAAAATGCAAGGCAATACAATATTTGCTTTAATGCACGTGGAAAAAATAAAGCCACGCATTCAGAAGAAAATTGATGTCCAGAAAGCTTTTAACAACTAAGGATACAGAAGAGGATACAGAAGTGGATAAACTGCAACACCTGTCAGAAATCATGCTGCCCATCAATGAAAAGTCAAAGAGGAAATGAAAACTCAAATCTAACTGTCTGTCTGAAACACTAATCGTGAAATTATCTTTTGTTAATAATAACTTACCAAAATGGCAAGAAAGCCACTCAATATCTCAAAGATAGTACAGGAAGGCCATCATGGAAGACATTGAACTGCTTCAAATTTATCCAAGCATTGCAGATGTGAATCAATAAAATAGCTGCAAGATTTAAGCATCATCATCATAATCATCATGCGATTCCAAGGGATTATATCTGTCCTCAAACCCTGACCCTGATGCGATATCATTGTGCTTCTTCCTTTTTTCTCTATTTCTAAGTTCTGAATTACGTCCATCATCCTCTCTTTGGTGAGTCTTTCCCTCAGTTGACTTGCTGCAACTTGCATCTGAGCTTCTGGAGATAGTTGCCCTAGAACTTTTAGGATCATCTCGGCTCCGTCCATTCCATGTATAACCATGCAAATGGTAGCCACTTCGCTGTCGATCTGGGCTTCTGGAATAACTCTTTCTGTCATGTCTTGACCTTTTAGTACTTCTGTTGTTATCATCTAAACTTTCACCATGCTCCTGAGAACTACGTTTGTATTGTTTATAACGTTCAAAATACTTATCTTCAGAATGTATGGATACATGAGCATGATTAGAGTGCAAAGATGCTCCATAAACATGTGGTTCTTTTCCAATCAGCTCAAGTTTTGTTTCACTTTTCCTAGGCTCAAGAGTATCTGAATAACTATTACACAGAGAAGAACTTTTGAAAGCCCTTGCTTCTGTGTTTTCACTGTCTTTTGGAAAATTTTGACCACTGGCTTGCTTAATTTTATCCATGAATTCATCTATTATATCTCTCATCACCTGGAGGAAGGATAAACAAGACGGCATCATCAAAGATGGAACGTTTGCAAATAGCGAACTGTAAAAAGAAACACGAACCAAGAAGGCAGTACAAGTATAAAAGCAGCTATCACTGTGTGTGTCATATCAACATGCATAAGCCACCCTAGCAGAATAACTTTAAGCTAACAAAGACAAGCCTATCAATTTTCCGTTAAGGATAATGCAATACCTACAACACATAATAACTTGATTGATGGTTCCAATTAAAACGAGGAAAGTTTGGAAATATTAATTAAACCCTGCTAAGGGCTGTAAATATTAACCCTCAGGTCATGAACACCAGGATCTCCATAGACTTCTGCTATTTCATACTATTTATCAGCTCAGAATATGTACATTTTTCTTCCTCCTGATAATTCTATTTCCAGAATCTAAAATGGTAAAGCTGAAGTACAAAATCTGATGTACATAGTTAATCTAAATAAATCTGTACAGTTTTTTATTGTTACAGGAGAGTGATGTGACAATCCATCAGAAGTAGCAGCTTAAAATCTGCAAAGAAAATCCTAAAGACAAGCATCTATGACTCCTCAAATGCCAATATTGTTCCCCAAAACATTCTTTAAATGTAAAAGTAGACCACTTAAAATAGACATGAGATGCAACATATAGCCAGCAAAAATGTCAATTCGCTGAAGTTAACAATCCCAAACTCATAAACCTAGTGTTTGAAAATGAAAATTATTTCAGAGAATAAGAATTCTTATCTAAGATATTACATTAGACATACAAAATCCTAATTGTATATGAGTAATAAGGGAGCTAGAGAACCTCAAAATCCATCATGTAATGACAAAAGAGTCTATCCATGACATTTTACCAAAGAAATCTAAACCAAAACTACCATCATGCTAGACCTAAACCGTGTTTTACCTGTGTTGTTGTTCGTTTTGTCTTTTTGCCACGGTAAGACATTCTACGACGTTTATAATCTCTTTCCTCAGCCAGCAACTCTTCTCTTGTTTTTATTCTATTTGGCTCCTGCACATATACTGAGAGTATTAAGAAGAAGAATGCACGGAAAGAACAGAATAGCTTGTTATCAATATGCACACACAGAAAGGCACCATGTTGCCATATCACTATTTGCCAAAGTACCAGCAGAAATCCAAATGGCTAGCAACCTTTTTGTTTTAAAAGCTAAATTTAACTTGCTTAATCACCAGTAGGAAAGAGCCAATTAAATGTGCAGGGCTCAAGAGCTATTGCAGCATGATTTGTAGTCAACATTGAAAATTTCTAAATCCCGCTCAATAAAAAGCACTACTTAAAAGAAAAATCAAATTACTTCCCACTCCCAGAACAAGGAATCACGCAAATAACAGCACAAAAATTCTCAGACTCCCAAATGGTTTCAAAATTTCATTTAAAACAGAACTCCTATGCTTAAAGTTTTTCATGAGATAAACTATAATGACGTTCCACATGTGAAAATAGTTGTCTTGGCCATCAAAGACAATATGTTATTTGAAATTCATCTTCTAACTCCGCAAGATCTGTCCATCACATGTCAATATTTATATTTGCAAGGTCTTACATCTTAAAACACCTTAAATTTAATCTACCACAGTTATGTTAATTGATAAGCTCATTTAGTCAACTTACCCCGCTATGTGCCTGTTGCCAGAGCACCCCATCATGTTCAATTACAGGTCTATAGTCAGAACGTTTCAGCAGCTCCTCATCAGCTCTCCTAGATATGTGTTCATGCTCTACAGCTCTACAAACAAATCAGCTCCTTAAGAAACTTCCATATGCAGTTAAATAAATAGATTCATTCAAAGGAGACACAAAGAAAAGAGAAGAAGAAGAAGGATGAGGAGGAGGACATAAGGTAAAATGAATTGGAATGAAATTTACAGTATCTACAAGCACATACTGTAAAAACCACAGGACACAAATTAGTAACTATATAGACAGCTTCTTAAAGTAGTAATGTAATCATACAACAATATTTTCTATCACCAAAATCTTTATGTACCTAGAGAAAATTTGAGATCTGAAAGAATTAAAACTAGTTCTGCCACAAAGTCAAGTCTCGAGGAATTTAAGAAACATCAAGTCAGGTACAAAGTTTATCAAGCCTCTTTCCGCCCAATGTCAAGATCCATTAGCTACTAAGGACTCACAAATTCCCATGGTGTTTCACTTGACAAACACATGTCTATCACAAACAACTGAAGTAAATAACCCATGTGAATAACTGTCTGCCACCTCCCAAGTAAATAACCCACGTAGTTTCCTGGTTATATATTCAAGAAAGAGACAGAGAACCAGCAAATACAGCAAAATCTATACAGCTAAAAAACACATCTACAGCCATGGTCCAAATTAACCAATACTCTTAACACATTTACAGCTCCATCCAATTTATTACTAGCATCATAAGTTTGTCAAAATAGAAAAGCTAATTATTCCAAGCAAATTCAAAGCAGCATACCGTTGATATGCAGTAAGTGGGCGTGCATCCCTTAACAACTTAATTTTCTCTTCAAGCCAAGACCTCTCGTACAATGAAGCAACAGCAGCAGCTACTTGGGAGACAAAAATCATGCTGCTTTGAACAGTCTCATCTACCATGCCTTTTCTCTCATTCTTTCCACACTTTTCAACTGGCCCTTCAAGCTTATCATCTGGTTCATTCGATTTAGGGGATTCATTGGATATCTCTGCCGCAGGAAAAAATGAAGAGCTCAATGCTGAATCCAAGACACATTGTTTGAACATGTTAACAGCCAAAAACTTTCCATTAGTTTCACCATACAACAGAGCGAGTTGGGACCCTAACCACATCATTACTTTACTTAAAACCGGACAATGAATCTCATCCTTCCTTTTGTTACTAATTAAAGAATCCAAAAAATCAATAGCTTCCCTTGTGACAGCTTTCGAACAAACCCTAAACAACAGGAGTACATGACGGACCATTGCCAAATCAATAACCACACCATATTTGGGTGAATTCGCGATAATCCATGAGTGCAGAAATGACAAATCACTCTTCCACAACCTCAAAATACATCTGAGCACTCTATATGAATACGAGCACGGATAATCAACCCACGCTTCAATTTCATTCCTAACAGCCCAAATCTCCGAAGGGAGAAGCCTAATGCGCTCCACATCAAAACCCTTATCATCTAAACACCCATCAGAGTGTGTAAAATTAGCACATTCCGCGGATAAAAACCCAGGCAATGTGAGCATAGGAGGTGAAGAGGACGAAAAATCATGTTTATAAGGAGTAACGACAACTGCCCCGGGACAATTAGAATAAAAATGACTTTCTTGAGGTGAATTCAAATAGTTTTCTAGAGAAAAGCAGAGTTCGGTAGAGCTAGGATTCTTGAGGGGCTGGGTGAAGGAGTTTTCAGACGAACAATGGAGGGTTTTGGGGTAGTTAAGAGAGTGAAGGAGGGGTTGGGGATCTAGGAGGCTCGGGGAGGAGGGGCAAGAGAGGTAGTGCGAGAAGATGGAGGAAGGGGGAAGGCGGTGGTTAGGGTTAAAAGGGCAGGGGATCAGGGCGGCGGATGGAGGTGGAGGTGAAGGTGGGAGGAGAGAAGAGAGGGAGTTTAGAGTGGTTTGAGTGAGGTGGAGGAGAGAAGTGAGATCGGAGAGGGCGGTGGGGAGGTCAGCAGCGGTGGTGGTGGTGGTGGAAGGTGCCGGAGCTGGTGGGAGAGAGGTTAGGGGAGGTAGAGGATGGAAAGGAGGGAACGGAGGTGGAGGGTTCATATTTGCAGGGCGATGGCGGTTTCAGGTTGTAGAGTCAACTGTGGCTTTTATGGGGGGGTGATTGAAGTTGTACTTTCTTCTAGTAATGTGGTACTTTAATTTCGCTACACACAATGCATTGCAGGTAGAGCCGTTAAATGAAGAGGAAACTTTCCAGACGGCCCCAAAACTATTGCCTTTGTATGATTTTAGCCCCTAAATTATAAATTGTCACAAATAAGCCCTTAAATAAATAAATAAAAGGTTGGTTTAAGGAATTTTGTCAATTTTGGTCATTAGAGGTGACGGAATTATGGGTAAAATCATCCAAAAAAAAAAATCAACCAGCAAAATTAACCTAAAAAATCTCATTGACTAATTATTTCATCAAATTAGTCCCAAGGAAGATGAAAAAACATTAAATACCATACTATTAGTTGATTTAATATAGTTGATTTTAATCAAATCATGAGTTGATTTTCAATTTGGTCGATTTTGCCCCAAGTTCCGTTACATTTAACATTCAAAATTGACAGAAGTCCTTAAACTGAGCATTCTTTATTGTTCAAGGGTTTATTTGTTACAATTTATTATTAAGGGGCCAAAACTGTGCAAAGTAAATAATTTAGGGATTTGTTGAGAAGTTTCCTCCTAAATGAACTAACTGTTTGTGAATTCAGTTTGGATCGAATTGTATAAGTTCGAGTTTGGCTCGTTCGTTTAACTAAATGAGTCGAGTTCAAACATTAAATGATACTCGTTTCTAAATGAGTCGAGTTTAGTTGAAACCATGGTCGGGTAGTCTGATGTTTATTTTTCCTCTCCCTGTAATGTGAAGAAACAATTAAACAAACATTGATTCAATGTATAAATTCTCAAATGCATTTTGCTAACAAAAGTAATTTAGGGCAAATTTATTTCATTCTCTATAAACTTTTTTTTTTTTTGGGGTAAGTTATAAGTAGTTGGCCGCAATATTGCATATGCCTTATGAACTTTGTAAGTAGTTGTCGCAATATTGCATGGGTTGAATAACGGGGCAGAGCTTGAAGAGCGAAGCGAGCCACGGTAGCCTATTACGTTTTTTAGCAGCGAGCTGCGGTCTAACAATCCCTTAGGAGGTTGGGGCAAAAACTCCAAACCTTTCTCTAATAATGGTAAGCTTTCAAGCCTTTCTTCACCTTCTAGTAAAGAAACGCAGTGAATTGTAATTGTGAAAAGATTGAAAGATCTGGCCAATTGTAGATTCGCTCCCCCGTGATCATTTAGTTGAATCTTTCCAAAATTTTCGTTTTATGTTAATTCTTTAGGAAAATTAAATTAATTTATCTTCCCAAAACTTTCATTTGATGTTTATCCTTTACCAAACTTCCAACGTACAAGCAACTCCTAACCCATTACCACATCACTACCCAATCTCTTCACCCCAATCAAACTATTTGAATATCCCCCAACCATTTCCTACCCTTCAACCCATCATCTCAAAACTGTCCTCGTCCTATTACAACCTAGACTAATCCTACAAAACAACATAACCTAACTCAAAATCCCTCTCAACCCAATTTAGTGGAATTCAAACCCCAAATCAAGCCAATTTAGTGGAATTCAAACCCCAAAATAGTTCTGAATTTTCACTAATCTAGGTCAACCCATTGATCAATCATATTCATATCAACAACAGTTTAAAAACAGTAGGCAAATTTGATGTTGTGCTTCTTATTAGGATCCTAGGATCCCTTCTACGAGTTACAATCCCCAAACCATTTATGTATTTATCATTCTGGAAGTTCGAGTCATTTAACCGCTAACTATGGGTTTAAAGTATAAAATTAGGATATGATTGATGCGAATACATCATTCTCAGAAGAAAAGGAGAACAAGGGCGAGTGTCAATAAAAATCTGTGTTTAATGTTGGAGCAATCACTACCAGTGACGAATTTGTTGATCTTACCCAAAACAGTATAGATAAAACTGAAGTGTTCACACAATGGAGGCTAATTATATAAGGTTGAGTAAAATGTTGTCTGGTAGGGAGTTCATGGTAAACAGTATTTCTTTTTTTTCTTGATTCTTTTCCCAACAAAAGAAAGCAATAAATTCAAAACTCTAAACTTGTAAACAATAATCTATAATCAAATAACACAAATAGATGCTTTTATTTTGGAGTCACCATCCTTCGTTATGAAAATATTTTTCCTTCTAGTGAATTTTTCCACAGTAAATTCAAGCACAATATAGGCTCTTATCTCAATGGTTAGACAGTTGCAATTCTCCATTTCTTATCTCAGAAATAATTCAAGGCAATACAGCAATTCGTGTAGGTTCGTTCGGAAACAAGAAGTTCAACGGATACACCAGTTTGTTGTTGTGCCCGAATTCGCAGAACGGTTGCCTACTAATAGTTTGGAAGAGCTATGATGAAACTAACAAGATGATGTTAAAAGAGGAAGTGACTACTATCACTAGTTCTGGTATAGATTATAATATCTATGTTCAATCAACAAATATTACCCGTGATTAGAGGTGACAAGAATACTCAAAATTCATTAGGATTCCATATCCAAAATTAATTTGGGCGGGATGCGTATTTAAAATATGAGATTGGGCCTTATTGGGAATATATCCAATAATATCTATTTAAAATATGGACTTGTTTGGGATTTATTTGAAACTCCTATGGGTATCTATTAAAATAATATCAAAGCAACAAATAATCTTTCTTTCCATTTTCTTCTCCCTTTCAGCATCTTTTTCAATCCTCATCTTGTTTTCATTGTCTCATTTATTTATCAGTTTCTAACAAAAATGAATAGATATATATTTTGGTACATTAAAAGGTAGAACTTAGGAAACTTTGACATTTGAAAGAGAAAGATTTGATTCGGAAAAAAAGAAGAGCAAAAAAAAAAAAAAAGAGAGAGCAAGCAATATATGCACTATATTGTTATTGAGAGGTATTTATTTACTACATGCATTACAGAATCTCTTAATCTATCAAGTACTTTTCTTTCTTGATTTTTTGCTTGATACTAATTTTCCTTCTTTTTCGCTTGGACAAGAATACATAAGTTCCTTACACACCAATTGTTTTATTATCCAATCATTACTTTTGGCATGTAAAGAAATTTGAACACTAATATCTGAGAGGAAAAGGATAAGCATTAATGACACTTTGGATAAGCATTAATGACACTTTGGCCCATGAAGGAAAAGAATATATGCTTTGATCTTTGAATGTAATGGATTTGGTATTTTAACACCTCAAAAGCATGCAATTTTTTTCACAATTTTTCAGTCAGATCAATCATTGATTAAAAAAGAGTGTAGAGCTTTTACAAAGTTAAACAAACTAACTAAATGATATAAAAAGAAAAGGCAATATTGAGATATTTAATTGAGAAAAAAAAGATTTTTTCTTAAAAAATAAATAAAATGGAGATTGGGTATTTGTGCGGGATCAATATGGGCGTAACCTATTTTAGCCCTATCCATATTGGTCTCATGACTAATATGGGACTATTTAAGTATAACTCATATTTTACAATTCTAATTAAGTCCCATCCAAATTCCGCGCATCTCGTACATTTGCCATCCCTACCGTGACATTACCTGTCTTTGAAAAAGTTGTGCAAGTTTTGGATTGTTGATGAGGATGTTAAAAATGAATATAAGATAGTAGAACAATTGGATAGTATGCACAGCCATAAAAGTGATGCATAACCCAAATCCTATTCCCCTCCCCTAAGTCGGACTTTTGACTCACCTTAAGGTGTTAAATTGATGTAAATATGTTGATAACAACTTTTTTGAAATCAATCTCTTAAAACTAACATAAAATTAATAAAAGAAATGCACATATCTTGACGTGTTACACACCTTTTATTCTAATACTATCTCACAATTTACAACCAAATCATTTGATATTAACCTAATGCAAAAGTAAGTCACTAAGTGACCGACTGATGCGGCCATGTTTTGGCACGCATCATGTCTAGACCAAAAAACTAAAATCTTATGTTATAAAACATTCCAATAATGAGAAAGAAAATGATGAAGAAATTAAAATAGAAAACTTTATCAAAATTTTATCTAGACTAGATATGAAATTATATATAATCCAAGTGAATTAACCTACTTACATGTTTAGCCTCTAATTTTGTACATAAAAAGGCTGGTGAATTGACATTCAGCATATAGTTTTGTATATGGCATTTAGCATCTAGTTTTGTGTGTGATAGTTTGTGTCGAGAAGGTATAAATTTGGTTCATCGATAACATGCTATTATAAGGCAAATTTTGAAAATTGATCCCGAATTAATCTATGTTACTGCTATGTCATTGAAATTGATTTCAAGAATAATTTGGGCACCATATGGAGCACTATTCATTACCTTTTGGCTTGACATTTATACCTTACTTTTGATTTGAATCCATTGTAGAAGAAAGAATGAAATTGATTCATAATTATAGAATAATATAACTATTTGGTAATACTTTTTTTTTCCATGATGATTGATCGTGTATTATTTGCCACTAAACTAATAATGCCATTAGTGCATCAAAGTAGTGCAAATTATAATCACCCCTTGTATGAAAAATTTATGGTGAAATACGAGACTAAGTGGCATGTAACAGGATAGTTTTTTATTTTTTAAATATTTTAATAAAATTATCTAATGTTTTTAAAGTTTTGTTTCATTAAGAATTTCAACCAACCTTCCTCTTTTTGTTTTTGTTTGAAGTATGAGTTCCTGGAAAGGAAGCACGCTCTTTGATACTGCCTTAATTCCATAATTGTTACATCTCCCTGACAGTTGGAACGAATGCGGGTGTAAACATTATCCAACACATGAAATCTCTAATTCGACTCTCAACTCCTTCTTTTCCGTCATTTATTCTTGTAAGAGTTAGGAGTCTCTCCTTCTGAATTTTAAAAAAAAAAAATTTGTCCAACACGGGTATAGGATTTGCCAAATTTGTAAATGGTTGAGTTCCCAATTGGTGACCAACCCTAGATCACATTGACTAAATAAATCTCAATTTTTTTTTTCCTTAATTGACTTAAACTACATTCATAATGCGATGCACTGATCATCGGTGTGATTAGGCATGTCATTTGGATTGTTTGACTCAGTTTTGGGACATGATGAAGAAATGGGCTTGGCTATCCTTCATTCACAGCAACTTAAGCAAAAGCCCAAGTTGAAAATCTTTGATGCTCAAATTTGCCCCATTGAAAATTTGAAATTTTGAAAATTATAATTAATCAAAACTAATTTTAAAAGAGAAATGTTATTGGCCCTCCTATCTTTATTATTCACACCCTCACCATCCCATTAATCATGTAGTTTTAGTTATTAGAATATATGATAAAACAAATGGCGGAAGTATGAACAACAAAAAATAGAATGGAAATAACATTTCCTTATAAAAAAAATCAAATGATTAACTAATCAATTTTCAAACATCTGCATTTCGGATGCAGAAGGCTGATGGGAGGACAGCATAACTGGTCGGAGCTATCAGTAGTCTGTCCCTGGCCAAGATACATGGGATAATTTTAGAAACCTCCCTGAGCTTCCATGAAATATCACTTAGCTCCCTGATATTTTCAAAATCTCTCTTACCACCCCTGAAAAGATTGTGAGTCCACATATCACTATCAGAAGGGATCAATTGCCAATAATACCCTCATTTCTTCCAACAATTATTTAGCTTCTAAAGACCAAAAAAAAAAAAAAAGTTTGACAAACCTCATAAGCATATAATTGCAAAATGTCTAGGAAA
Source organism: Gardenia jasminoides (assembly GCA_013103745.1). NCBI lineage: Eukaryota > Viridiplantae > Streptophyta > Magnoliopsida > Gentianales > Rubiaceae > Gardenia > Gardenia jasminoides. The sequence goes on along the minus strand of CM023095.1, from coordinate 50,670,493 downwards.
CAATTAGCACCGCTCTTCTTTTTCTGTACCAACAAAGGTGTGAAATTATCTGCCATGACTTACAAAGGCGTGCAATTGCTTATCAGAAGAAATACTCATAACAATATGACTTTTATTTGTATGTTGCGACCATCTATTTTTCTCTCCTTTATTTCTTTTTCTTGTGAACGATACGAGAACTTAGAATAGAGGTGGAGAAAATTACAACTTAGCTAAGATAATTCCCTAAATTTTGGAGTGAAGGTGTGATTTTCAAAACAAAACTATATAACAGGTAAAAATTATGAGTTCGTACTTTAAATGATCAATGAGTAATAAGAGATGATATAGGTTTCATAATCAAAATAGTTATATAAAAGTAAGAGAGTGATATAATTTTTATTATTTGATTGTGAGATATTCTTCCTAATCAGACGATACAAATGAATTGTTGATGCCAAGTACTTATATGCATTTCTCCCATACGTGAACTACTTTCAGGTAGTGTTTTTTGTTTAGTTGGGAATTGCAAATTAGGCAATGTTACTTTATCTATTGCTATTATTGGTATAATTAGATACTCCATAACTTGTTGTATTATGTTTCTATTTTTTTTTTTGGATAGTCTAAGGGTATTAAGGGAACTAAAATTTTCTCTCTCCTCCACCATGTATTTTTTAATATAACTTTTGCTGAGAGGGGTGGTAATGTTAACAAAATGTCAATTCTTAGGGTGATAAGAGAGATTTTGAAAACGTCAGGGGATCTAAGTGATATTTCACGAAACCTCAAGGGAGGTTTCTAAAATTATCCCAAGATTAGTGCTGGCAAGAAAACCCATAACCCATAACCCAACAACCCACCCAACCCACCCACTAATTTGAGAAGTTGGGTTGGGTTAGTTGGGTTTTGGGTCAATTGGGTGTTGGGTGCAAAATATTCAAGTAAGTGTTGGGTAGGTTGGGTTTTAAAGTTGGGTACCCATAATCCAACTTTTTTTCACATAGCATAAAATAAGTGCATATACTCAAAATATTTTTATCCTTTTTTTTTTTTTGAAAAAAAAAGAGTGATGGTTTTGGCAACCTCATTTTACTTTTTCCAACTACAACTATTTTTTATTTTCTTTTTCTACTGGACTCCAACCATTTTCTTAATTAATGACCCATCAAATTTTAAAATCCATTTTCTTTTTCTTTGTTCTAATTTTTCTTCAATATGAATTTAGACAAAATTAAGAAAAGTTAGGAACACAATTTAGTCTTTAACTTTCCCAACCTCAATTTTCCATTTTCCCATCATGCATCAACACACAAAAATTCAATTTTTCAATCTTAAAATCTCTATTTTTATTCCCAAAAAATCAAATTAATTTTGCCAAATTTTTCCTTCATACCCATTAAATTTGGTGTCTTTTTCTTCTTATTATTTACCAAGTCATTTTTTCGCATCAAAAAATTTTGAACTAAAAAGTGAATATTTTGAGCAGCTTACTTCTAGTTTGATCCAAATTTATAGTTTTAAACTTTATTAAGAATTACTGTAATTGCTTGAACTACTTTTTAATCATCCACATTCATAGTGTCTCCAGGTGGGTGTCACTGCCAATAACAACATTTTTTGTAGTAATTGGAGATTTCATAACATAATATTTAGCATATTTTAAAAAAATTGGTTGCCCCTTGTGAATCATGAAAGAAAAAATATCTATTTAGATGACTGCATTTGCTTGAATATTACAATTCTTCAGTTCAATTTAGTGACATTTTACATTATTTGATTTGTCTTTGAAAAAGGATTTTTTGCATTAAATTTGTCCATCCAAATAGTTTAAAAGTTAGTATGTATATTAGTGTGTATTTTAATATGTTTGTCAGTTTGTGTGAATGAAAATAATGTATTTCCATCTAATGAGATTAATAACTGAATGTATGTTTGTATGTGTGGAAATGTTTTAGTGTGTGAAAATATGTTTATGTATGTGAAACAGTATTTATGTATAAGAAAAAATCATTTTATGTATGTAAATGTGTGTGAGAGAATATTATGTATTAAAATATACAAAATAATATATTGGGTCATATTTGGGTTATGGATTTGAGTTGACCCAATATGATCCAACCCAATATCAACCCAAGTTACACTTGGGCGGATTGGGTATAATCCAAATAAATGAAAACCCACAATCAAACCACCCAAAACCCACCCAAACTGCCCAATTGCCACCCTTACCCAAGATACATTGTACCGAAATGTCTAGGCAGGATCACAGAGTTCTCTAGATGTAACCTGTGGTTGCAAGCTGGAGAGGGCGGACCTGTACTGACCTCGGTCCCGAGGCCTTCGGGGGTCGGATCTCGAATACTTGTGGCAACTTCAACCCCTGATCCGCCGAAGCGTGGTCGGCATCCTTAGGCATCAAAGCCATGAGGGCTCAGACCATCCCATCACAGATGTCCAGTCGAGGATGTCTTGTTAGATATCCCATCGCCCTTACTCTTCTTCTGGGCCCTTAGAAGGTCTCCATCTACCCACGTGTCACCATCTCCGGGATTCCGTACCACTCTCCCCTTACTATAAATACCCCTTGCACTGGTAAGACAAGGTAAGAGATAACTTCCCAGCTTCCTAACAATTTCCACTTTTGGAAAGCTCCTGACTTAGGCATCGGAGTGGACCCCGGGGAGCCGAGCCCCCGACTCTCCTCTTTCTTCTTTTTCACTTGCAGGACTTACTCGGCATCGGTCGACCAGGTCCTCGGCACATAAGCCTCGGAAAGACCGATCTAGTCCGCACAATTGGCGCCGTCTGTGGGAATCGAACCCACGACCACGTGGTCGAAGCTCAAAAGGTTCTATGTATGAATGTTACATTTGTTTTAGCTAATCAGCCACTCGGCTTGGGTAGTTTATGTTCTGCTTTTATACTTCCCTTTATCTTTCTTTGTCTACTCGGGTAGTTTATACTTTAGTTTTCATTTCCAAAACTGTACGTATGGCAAATAAAAGCTCGGGGGCATAGGACCCCCCAATGCTCCTGGAAGACCGAAACTACTACGGGAAAAAGTAAGCAAGAATTCGGAAAAGAAGAACTCGTCGGAATATATTATAAAAAGGAGCTCGGGCATTACACTTGTCTAAAAACAAAACACAAAAAACAAACAAACGACAAACAGCAATGTAAAAATAGTACAAGTCTTGGGGGCCGAGGAATAGCCTAATCGTCTATGGTTTGCACCTCGGCCTCGGCCCCCTGAGTTCCCTCGGCACCTTGTGCCCCTGGAATAACTTCTTCTGCTGGGATGTGGTCGGTAGCCTGGCCCATCACTGGGCCCCTCAGCCAAGGCCCTCCCTCCATGGCCTCATTCTCAGCCCGCCTCCTGGCATAGAAGGCCTCGGTCAGGGAGACGAGGTTCTCGCCGGCTTTGAACCCCTGGAGGCAGACCTCGTTTAGCTCTTCAATATCAGAGTCGTAGGCCTCGTCGTCCTCCAGGTTCAGCTCCTGCTCGAGCTCGGGGTGGAAGGCCTTGGCCTTCTGGAGGCCCCTGGTGTACCCGAGCCTGTAGTTCGGACGCGACAACTCAATGATGTTGTCGGAGAACTCTTTTGACTCTCGGTACTCACCGAGCGCGGTCATCCGAGCGAAGGCCACCTCGTTTTGCATTTGGACTTCGGCCTCCGCAGCCCTTTTCTCGGCCTCCCGAAGACCAGTCTCGAGGGATTCGATCTTCACGGCCAGATCCTTGGCATTTTGCTCGGCCACCTTCCGAGCTTGCTCGGCCTTGACTGCCGGTCCTCGGCCTGCTTTTTCTCCCTCACCAACCCTTGGCCTTCTCGGTAGTAGGCCGTGTACCGGTCGATGAGGTCCGCAACAAAGGCGTCGGCCTGCACCAAAAAAGGAAAAGTTAAAACGAAGGAAAAGAAAATAACCAAGGCTGGAAGCCGAGAGAATTGTCACTTACCGCGCCCTTGCTAGCCAAATAATTCTCGATCAGCCTCTCAGAACTCCGGTCCGGCAAAGACGCCCCTGGGTCAACTCCTGTCCATCACTGTCGATTCACCCGCCACCCAGGCGGTGATCGGGAGGCGTGGCCCCGAGATGCTGGGGCCACATTGTACCCCTCCCACACGGAGGGAGCTTTGGTGATAGCACCCCCGGGCACCATCGGACTCACCGGGGGGGGCAACCCGAATGAGGAGGTCGGGCCACCAGAGCCCCTGCATGACCTCCGGCCCGAGGAGGGCGAGGGGCAGGCACTGCAATGGTGACCCCCGAGGTGACCACTGCGGCTCGCGGGGTCGTCGCCGCAGACGACCTGACAACTTTGGCCGGCGGAGCATTGGAGGTCCCTTCTCCGGCTCTCTTCTTCTTCTTAACTCCTCCTCCCCTGGATGTCACGAGGTCGGACATAGAACTCACTGCAGGTATAAGATCAGTATTAGTTAGTGAACGAGAAGTGGGATGCGGATAAACAAGAAAGAAAATTACAATGTTTAGCCGACGACTGTTAAAGGGATTTTCTTTTTCCTCCTCGGTCAAGACAGCCTGGCTAAGGCCGGCATCGACCAAAGGGCCCTCGGGGATGTTGTAGCTGTACACGACGAGCCCTGAGTCGTCGACAATGCCGAACTCCTCCTCGAGAAAACCTGTGGGGTTCAGGCTGGTGTCTCGGCGGGCCGTCCTCCACCAAAACCCCCGCGGGAAGTAGGAGTCCGGCACAAAGAAGAACGTGCTCTTCCAGTCATGGATGGACGTCGGGGCATCCACCACCAGAGCTCGGATGCCGTACCTCGTCGCGAAATAATACCACCCGGGCTCGGTAGCTCTCTTCAGGACATAGAACTTCCTAAAGAGAGCACCGGGCTCCACATCCAGTGTATCACGAGGATCAGGAAGCTACCAAGATCCCCGATGAGTTCGGCACCAGTTGGGTGATCCGAAGTCCCCAGAAGGTTAGTATCCCCTTCATGAAGTCGTTTAGGGGAAGCCGAAGTCCCGCTTCGACCTGGTCAAAATACAGGGCCACATGCCCCTCAGGAGGTCGGCATGCTCGTTGTCTTGACCTAGGTCTCCTCAAATGAATCCCCCGGGGCCAACGGAACTCGGTCAGGGCCCGTGTCATCCCGGCATCAGATATCATTGACGGGAAGTCGGGGACGGAGCCGAAGTCATATTCGTCCAAGTTGGCGGGCTCGGCTGGACCGGGCTCTTGATCAGCCGACTCCGCGGCACCTGAGGTCCCGGCCTCCTCTTGGGCTCCCTCGGGTTCACGGAGGACGTAGTCATCGCCGGGGGATCCCTCGGACTCCTCTGACGTGGCCATCTCCTCAGATGCTTCGGGTTCTTCGGTTGGCCCTCCCGTGGGCTCGTCGATGATAATTATCTCATCATCAGCGGTCCCGGCATCTTGGGCCCTTCCCTCAGACGCCCCACCGCTTTCCGTTTCTGTCCTTTCGGAACTTCCGGAAGCGTAGCTCGAACTAGAGTCTCCGTCCTCTGAAGACTGCTGAGGCTCGGTTACCGCTGCCTCAATATGCTCAGGGTTCTCAGAGGGCTCGTCGTGTACTTCAGAGATTCTCGCCATATCTGTTCAAGAAGAGAAGAAACTTACTTCTTACGATGGCTACAGGAGAACGACTCGGCAAGTCACGGTTGTCGGCAAAAGATTGCTCGGGTAGACAGAAGCTCGGGACAAAGCACGCTCAAGCGATGGCAAAGGAGCAAATGAAGGGGGAGGATCCCTATTTATAGCCAGCCATGAAGGCGGGAAATCCCCAAAGGGCTTGTCGTTTCGAATTTCGAGGCGGGAGTTAATTCCCGCCCCTTCATCTGACTGCCACGTCACTGCAGTCCCTTCGGTTGTCACGTCCGTCGCTTCGATTTCCGTACCGTATCCAGGGGCCATCATTGCTATCTAGACCTTCGGCCCCTCCTTCCCTGACCATGAGCTTGGGATAACCTCGTTTGCCCGAGGCTCCCCGAGACTCGGGAGCAAGTGGAGAGGGCGGACCTGTACTGACCTCGGTCCCGAGGCCTTCGGGGGTCGGATCTCGAATACTTGTGGCAACTTCCTGAACCCCCACCCGATTTGCGGAGGGTGTGGTCGGCGTGTGCATCCTTAGGCGTCAAAGCCATGAGGGCTCAGACCATCCCATCACAGATGTCTAGTTGAGGATGTCTTGTCAGATATCCCATCGCCCTTACTCTTCATTTGGGCCCTTAGAAGGTCTCCATCTACCCACGTGTCACCATCTCCGGGATTCCGTACCACTCTCCCCTTACTATAAATACCCCTTGCACTGGTAAGACAAGGTAAGAGATAACTTCCCAGCTTCCTAACAATTTTCACTTTTGGAAAGCTCCTGACTTAGGCATCGGAGTGGACCCCAGGGAGCCGAGCCCCCGACTCTCCTCTTTCTTCTTTTTCACTTGCAGGACTTACTCGGCATCGGTCGACCAGGTCCTCGGCACATAAGCCTCGGAAAGACCGATCTAGTCCGCACACAAGCATTTCCCAGTTCCTGCAAACACTTTCTGCAAGAAAAATAAATACTGCTCCATTAAGGACTCACTTTATACCTAATGGTTCCCAAAATTATGTTTGGCCAGTTGCTGGAATCTGAACAGATTGTTGAAATTCAATGGGATAATGCCATCAGATGCCGAAGAACCGGAGAGCGAAAGGATAAGAAAATGGATTACAAGCAAGAAGTGAATATATGCATTAATGATCAGGTAGCAATAGCGATCTAAATAGCATCGTCATCGTGGTAGTTTTGCCGCCGCAAAGAAATAACAAAAGAAAACACAAATCCATGCAGATCCCAAGTGCCTTCGGATTCAACACCTGGCTCACTCATTCCTTGGAGTTCGACACATGAACACTCGGACGCAGCCATATTTCCTCCTACATCATGCAACAATCCCGCTTTGCTACTGCTTCTGTTGTTGCCGACCGATTTACAAGTTCCCTCAGGGGCCAACACTTTCTCAGGTCTCCAGGCTCTAGCCTCTGGATTTGTCCGGATTCATGCATCCTCATGATCATTGCTACAAGTTACAACCGATTTATTGATTTGGAGTGTTGAATAATCTTTTATCTTGTTAAATGGAATCTGCTTCGCATAATGTTTTGTAAACTCTTTTACAAAATGATTTAGTCCAATTAAGTAGACAGGAGAAACAGAAAAGGAAAACGAGAAATAGGAAAAGTTAGTATTTGTTTCCTTATGCTCTGTTTAAGTAGAAGAAAAGTTGCATGGGGAAGTGAGGTAAAGAAAAATAAAAAAAAAGTTTTATATACATGTTTGGTTTCTAAAAAAACTATTGTGAGAATATAGGAAGTAATGATATTGAATAATAGTTATTGAAACTTCTATAAGTAACTAACTATTTTTCTTTAAAATCTTGCAAATTTTGCAAGATAAAAATGCAAGAAAATTTTTAGTATTCGTGCCAATCAAACATGCATAAAGGAAAAAACAATTATCTTTTTTTTCCCACTTTTCACACTTTTTCCCTGCAAACAAACACTATCTAAAATTTCAATAATTATTAACATGATCAGAAGCCAAAATACAACATATTGAACAAATAAAATATCAAAGAAAATAAGAATTTTATTGAATTTTCTTTTTGCTTTTCTATTATATAGTGTTATTTAGCTTGTTTTATTTTTGTTTTTTATCCTATTATTAATATTTTGAATTTATGTAAACTAAAAAATTTAAAATAAAATGTTCCTAACTGATAAGTGATAATATAATAAAATATCAGACAGAAAGTAGTAGGATAGAAGATATTTTTGGCCGAAAACCGGCACTATCTCAAGATTCTAGTCTCTAAACTTGTCCTGATTCATCCTCCTGATTGCTACAGCCGATTTATTGATTTGGAGCGTTCATCTTATTATTGAACGTACGTAATTTGCTGCATAGACCTTTTTCCTGAACTCCTTTAGTTAAATGAATTGTCCAAGTAGGCAGGAGAAACAAAAATGGAAAACCAGAAATAGGAAAAGAAAGCAATCAGTAGTACTTTGTTAAGGAATCCTTTGGACAGCCTCAGACACAGCATGGTGCCACTTGTCATACTACCCAGTTGTGTTTTCATGACAAGCAAGCTCCTAGGTTACACATGTCGTCCTAATCAACTATCAATAGGGATTCGATCAATTTGGTCAATTTCTTTCCTCCCTCACACGATATAAGTAATCCCATTAGCGAAATATTGCTGCCCAAAACTTCTCTTCTTTCCCTTGAACGAGGAACCTTGTCAAAATCGTGATGGAAAGAATGGAGAATGAAAGCGTGAACGTGGGAATTCCAATAGGAAAAGAACCCAGTAAAGAGGCAGCGGTCAGCACTTCCGTGAAGAGAACCACCGTTGGACGTTCGAGAAAAGGGTGCATGAGAGGAAAAGGAGGGCCAGAAAACGCATTTTGCACCTACAGGGGTGTAAGGCAAAGAACCTGGGGAAAATGGGTAGCTGAAATTCGCGAGCCAAATCGTGGTGCAAGAATTTGGCTGGGCACTTTCAACACCTCTTATGAAGCCGCCAGAGCCTATGATGATGCAGCCAAAAGGCTTTATGGCAAATGTGCTAAGCTGAATTTACCGCAAGAAGATCAGTCTCCATCCTCTCCCAGTAGTTCATCAGCTTCTTCAGCTTCATCCGGCAATAATACGGGGTATAAAAAAGGCCGGGACTTGACCAATGAACGCCAGTTTCCTGAACTCGAAGATGAGAAAGATGGGGCTTCTGTTCTTGATGAAGTGTCCATTTTTAAGGATATAAATGCAGAGTATGCCTTTGACCAGACTCCAGCTCCTAGCCTGCTTGATGAGGAGCAGAACCTGAATTGGCCTGAATATCCGTTTGATAATGGTTTTCATTGGTCAAATGATGGTGGAACTAGTATTGGTGGATTGATCGATCATGCTGCTTTTAATCTTAATACTAATGATTGGGACAATTTACAAGTTCCTTGGAGCTCATAATCAATCAGATGGAGTACATAATTGATAGGAGACTGTCCTCAAGCAGCATGTATGTGTATAATAAATGTGTGTTGCGGTGTGTACATATGACTAGTGCTAGCTAATAGGATACTATCGCTCATCAACCGCAAAACCTATAAAAAGGAAGTAGAAATATGGTTCTGATGAAGACTGAAGAAATGCTTTAGTTTTTGCTTGTGTTTTGCTGCTATTGATTTCTTTCTCTTTCATCTTCTTCCTCCTTTATTATTTTACATATTCTTTTTTGGACTTTTTCCTGTGTCGAATGGAGGCTTTTTTGCAACAAAATTATTCTACCCTTTCAATTCCAATTCTTGTTCAAATGTATGACAATTAATGTATAATCGAGTAGTACATTTCTTTTAGCCTTATCTACTTATCAAGCCAAAAATGAAATATTGCGGCATCAAGGCTAATCCATGCCACGCAGAGGCGTTCACCACTATTATCTGCCCAAAGACAGTTTTCTAAGTACTTTCCATTTTCCATACAAGAACACATTTTAAGTCTCCTAGCGAACATTGGTAACCTATCCAAATCCAACAAGGGCTTCTTTTTAGATTATATTCCTTTGTGGCTCCATCTATTGTAATGTTGAGAAGGATTATTTTGGGTCTCAATTCCTCCCAAACGGTCCCATTTCTCCTTTCCTCTTATTTTCTCTTGAAACCTTTTCTTGTCTAAGTTTCTCTTCCACCATGTATTTGTAAGTACAAGTTGGTGTAAGCCAGTAGTTTTTCCCCTCGCTGGGAGCTTGGCAAGAGAAGTCTGAAGCTTTTGCATTTCTCAAGCTTTCGATCATAAACTATGAGAGCAATTTCCTCCCAGATAAGATGTTTTACTTCAGCTGTAATTATCTTTCCATTTTGTGACCAAGCAATAAATTTGCATAATGCATATCCTAGCTTAGCGCCTCAGTTTTCAAAACTATATATAGAAAGCGTCTTAGCCTTGTGCTCATGTAATTATATGGTCCGGCTGGCACTTGTAACATGGGCCCTCCGTAACCGACATAAAGATCCAGCTTCAATTTGGTGCATGAATGTGGCCAGGGTTGAAAATGAATAAAGGAGAATTGGATCACGCCTCATTCAAATTCTATTGTCAAGAAATCCATGTTGATAGATAATTTGTAAGGGTGCGTTTGATAAAACTGAAGTTTGAAAATTAAAAACTGAAATCTTAATTCATTAAATGATTGAATTGTTAAATACTAAATCTAATATGTTTAAATGTTTATTGCATTCAATGATAAGTGAATAGCTTATCACTTATTTTTGGGAACAAGTTTTGTTTAAAAGATTCAGTGCCACTTAATTAATTCAGATATTCTATTTTTGGTTATCTAACGCATCTGAACATGTTAAGATCTGAATCTATTAAATTTTAGCGCTAAATTGAGTAATCAAACGGGTCTAAGTCTTTGTTAGGTTGAGGGGCTTGTAATTTTCCCAGACCCCCTTACGTTACATAAGCTTTGTTCTCTAGTCCAAGAGGATACTCTAACCTTTGTAATGGAGAAAAAGAGAGAGTAGAGAGGTTGAAAGTCGAATCAGGAGTGTCTCGTAACCGCTTGATTAACAATATTCTTACTTGTTAAATTGGATCTTGAGAATAAATAACATTTTTCTCTACTAAAATTTTCTTGACCATAAAATTTGAAGAAAAAAAGAAAATATTGATTGCACTCCACTTTTTTTTCCCACTATATTTTAATCATATATTTTAATAAATAAAAAGCATATAATGAAAATAATAGTAGAAGTGTTATTATAAAAAAGTGAAGTGCAATTAATATTTTCCAAGAACAAACCAATAGACATCTTTAGTGGCATTTCGTTTCTGTATAGTGTGTTTTTATTGCAAATACTTTGTATTAAAGTACTCGAGGACCATTTTTTTTTTTTTGCTTAACATGATTGTCCTAATATTTTTAATTTACACCACAAGAATGAATCCTTTAGTTATGTAAACTAGAGTTACTAAACTCAGGACCAGAACTACCGATACGGCCAGTTGAACCGACAATGCCACCACTGGGTTGATAATAAAACCCGGAAGGTAATTTTTTTTTTTTTTTTTTTTTTGTTGTCAACACAAGGGGTATCCCAACTTTTTTTTGCCAGACTAGTCCCCACTGTGGCTGTGCAAAGCCGCCCCAGGATGCACAGCAATGTTATCCATGGGAGTCGAACCCTGGTTGCTATTTTTTTTTTTTTTTTGTCAACACAAGGGGTATCCCAACTTTTTTTTGCCAGACTAGTCCTCACTGTGACTGTGCAAAGCCGCCCCAGGATGCACAGCAATGTTATCCATGGGAGTCGAACCCTGGTCAGCAACCCCTAAGGAGGACGCCACTAACCATCCGACTACCATCGGAAGGTAAATGACTCAGTCGAAAACAATCCAGGTTTTGATTTCTAGAAACTGAAATCATTCGTCCAAAAATTTGTCTAAATAAAATGTTTCATCTTATTCTGTCACTTGCATGTATATCTTTTAACAAGTCAAAAAATGACGTCAGTAAGTACACGTGGAAGTAGCAAGCGTTACCAGAAGCCCAGAAATTGAAGATCATCCTAGGGTGCCAGTCAAGTGTCAACTACTTATAGCACAGCTACAATTGCATACAGATCATCCTAGGGTCATCTAGTTATCAGTGTCTGGGACATCTTTGTTGACGAAATTTTATTTATTTATTTTTTTTTTTTGTCGTTCATAAGTATTCTACACCTATTCATACAACTATACCTACTCTAAGGTGGGAGACCCAACTGAGTGATGCAGGGGCCAGAGGAGACTAAACCGCCTTTGAACCAAACGGGTGTCCTACGACATCCATTTGGATTTGAAAAGAAATTGGTGCAGTTAGACACCTTAAAATGTAGGAGAGGGGATTCGATTCCCCCACCTACACCTAGAGCAAACGCTCTGGTGTTAATGAAATTTTAATGAGAGCCCAGAAAAAGGGAAAACGAGTAGCATGTATCATGGAGGCCACTTTGGACTGTGCACTGTGTGTAAATTCTGTGTACTTTCTGGTGCAAAAACGAACTAAGGGACTGTTTGATAAATGGGCATGAGGCACAGGAATAGGGGTTAGAGTTAATCATACTCATATTTATTGTTTGATAAATCACTATATACATCATTATTTAATGGGAATGAAAGTATTAGATCCCATCTTTTATCGTTCCCATCATGTAACTTGGGTTATAAATCAATTAGTCATTTAATGGGAATGAAAGTATTAGATCCTATCTTTTATCATTCCCCTCATGTAACTTGGGCTTTAATTCAATTAAATCTCTAGTATAATGGAACTCATCCCACTTCAGAACCTATGTTATTCCCCACGTAGAACTTGGGTTTCATATCAATTAATTCTTTAACATAGTGGAACTCATTCCACGTAAGAGGGAATTATTACAACTTATATCAATAGTACGGTTTATAATTCTTTTTTGATTCTAATACCAATTCCGGAATCCGAATCAAACAGCTTCTAGATCTCATATATTATGCGTGTTCTAAGGATGTGAACAATATATTTTAAGAAAGAAGGAAATGATAATAATGTAAATGAACCTATTTTATGCATAATCTAATTTACCCTGTAGTTATATATTCCTCCATCCCAAATTATTTGTGACATTTTAGAATTTTAAACCTTTTAAAAATAGTGGTTTATTTTCAAGGTTGCCCTCAAAAATTTAAATTTCAAGTTTGAATTTAGTATAGCATGAAGATAAAAGTAGGGATGACATTCAAAAAAGAGATAAAAAATAAGTTTAATTTTAGTAAGATGATAAATATTTTAGAACATTTCAAAATAAAACAAAATATGACACTTTTAACAAGACAAAGGAGTATTACTTTCGGAAAAAGTAAGTCCTCCTAACCCAAAAATGTAACCTCAGTCTACCAACTTGAGTGAGCGCATCGCTCTTACATTTACATCCTGTTCCTGCAGTTTGAGTTGTACGTTGTCGGCCGAACAACTTGAATTAATGCATGTTTATGCTGCCAAGTAAAGATTCTGTCATTGTCTGCCAGCGATGAATCAAGGCCCCATCCTTGTGCGTGGTGATTCATGGTCATGTCACTTCCATGTTAGAACACTAGTGAGCACGTTTGGATTGTTATTTTCTTAAAGTTTTTATAAAAAGAAAAATGTATTATAACGATTTAATGTATATAAAAGATGACTGAGAAATGTATTCGCAGAAAACGTAACCATTTTTTGAGGAGATGTACCTTTCCAAACAAGGCCACTCTTTGATAAAATATCTATCTCCCAAAATTTAGTCACAACAAAGATCGCATCTGTGAAAGCGAAAAAGTAGTATTCGTGATATTTTGTAGTCTTTAGCCTAGGTAGTTGCAAATTCAAATATTTTCTTCAGCAAATATTATCCAAGCAAAAAAATATTAGGCATGAAAGCCATTATTAATTTACATTTGGTTTATTTTCATGAAAATGGAATCAAATTTCTTAGAACATCTTGACCGCACTTGGACTACGTACTCAGGCTTAACAATTAAGAGGTTGATTAACTAGTTTTCGAATCTAAATTTGGTGGTTAAATTTAACAGACATATTTGCTTAAATCAAACCGATAAAAGTACCTCTTCAATTATAACTTTACTTCTCAAATATCATGTGCCCGTTGTGTTCAACTCTTCGTATCCATAATTTCATAGAGGAAGATTGCCTTTGATTAAATAAGACATCATGCATGAATCGTGCTTCGAAGTCTCCACAAAATCTTTCTGTTTTCCACGCTTTCTGTTTTCTTAGGGTAGTTGCGTTGGTAAAGTTCTATCTACACCAGCTCAGACATCTAAATACTTGTCTGCGGTTGGAAAATTTTTATTTATATATATGCTTATCATTTTTTCTTTTGAGGTAAAACTATTAACTTCTAATGAATGATATAGCAGGAGCAGGTCTCTAATAGCACCAGCTATACTTACAAATCTGTAGTCAATAAATATAAAATCAACTAGCCAAAAATCAGCACTGCACAAGCAAACTCAGTTTACAATTCCATAATATGCTTATCATGTGTAACAGAATATTTACAGGTCTAATTTCATTTCTTTGAAAACAAAAAATATATTTTTTTTTGGGTTTCCAAAATTCCCAAAAAAGATATACAAACTTTACGTCCACCATTGCCTAATACTCATAATATATAAAATAGAAATTAAGAATGAATGAAAATATAAAGCTTCTGGTCTTCTATTATATTTCTCTGCCACTTGCAGAGAGAGAGAGAGGGAGAGATGGAGACTCTATGATATCTAGCCATTACTTGCATTATACTGCAATCAAAAATCCATGGCCAGTTGAGTATGAGTTGGTGAGTAAATGATCAACGACCATTGACAGTTATTTAATTGACGGCACCTATGTTGGATTAATGTCATCTCTTCAGCTTTCCTTTTCATTTGCTCAGAAATTTTTTTTTTTTTTTTTTGGAGGGTAACTTTTCGGATTTATTATATACGTCTGGCTGTTTTTACTCGTTGGTTATTGATTGGTATGTAGGGACTCACTCATTTCTTCCCTTTTCCATGGGAAATTATGGATGCAATTGTACAACTTAGAAGTTAGCTACTCGGACCCTTATTGTTGTAAGAACCCAAATTCAGGGTTCTAATAATAACTAAAGCGTGTAGGGTTACAGGATTGAAGAGATGAAATAATCACTCAAATATTTTTGTGGGAGAAAAGAAAATAAATAATTTACACTATTATTGAAATCTCAAACAGTGGAACAAAACCACACCGTAATAATATCTTACAGATTTCTCTTCTGGACTCTCTTAAGAAAATATCATAATTAATACTCTATTTGTAACCTAACAGACTTGTTGGATAAGAAACCACTTGTATGAACAATTATCAAATAAAGCACATACTCGTAAATAACATAACTACTGAAAACTTGGCTCCAATAAAAATGGTAAGTAAATAAATAAGTACTTCTAGATTTGGTTTATTTTGCCAACAGTTATCAATTCACTTTTTAAGAATATAAAAGCAAAGTGATTATTTTCCCAAGTATTTCACGGAGTTCTTGCAATCCAGACATATGTACAATTTTGCCTTAATTTTATGTTGTAATAGTTTTGTTAGTGCAGAAAATGAAAATGAAAGTAGTTTGGACATGTAAATAAGTGGGTCAGCTTTGTTTGGATCGGTATTTTTCTTCAAAAAATTTTTATGTTTTCCGTGAACACATTTCTCAATTACCTTTTTACCTCACATACATCAAATTGCTACACAGTTACCGTACATTTTTGCATAAAAACTCCAAAAAAAAAAAGCAATCCAAACGGTTGGGTGAAAAAGAGTTGCTTTTGTGCACAGACTTGTACGTGAATCTAAAAATTTAATACCTAAATAGATGATGGTAGAAATATGGAGACCGCAATTGGCTAGAATATCTCCCTTTCATCAAATAATACTTTATCCAAACACGCTTCTTTGTTTTGTGGCTTGCTGATAGAATTCCAAACTAGCTAGGAATAGGTGGAAGAAGGTCAAAATTTCTCAGTAGCGCCACCTTTGAGTAGACAACCAAATGTTGTCAAAACTCAATAACTTATTGCAGCATGTGGTTTATCATTGGAGAACAGGAGAGGGAGACTCAATAATTTCAAGAACAGTCAATATCTGTGCTCAGAACTTCAACTTATACCTATCCCATTTATTTTTGTAGGTCAGCATGATCTAAGTGGCTTAGGTTAAATTCCAGGCTAGCAAACTATATGTGTTAATTATGTGACAGCATTACTAATTAGTGAAGAATAATGGAGTATTGGGAGATTCCATTGTCTAATGAGTCTCAGGCTGAAATTGAATAGGCCTTCTTAGCATTGAATAGATAATTACAGCATTTGCTAAAGAGTAATCTCAGGTACTTGGTGTTCATAATTGAAAATGATTGGACTTTTCATACAAATCATATATACTGTCGTCAACCCAAGTGCAACAACTCAAGTACTCGCTACTTAAGAGGGCCGGGAGAATTTAAGAGCCTGAAGGATTGGGTGAAAAGTGCAAACGATCTTTTTTTTTCCAACAAACGAAAAGGACTTGGCCCCACTTCAGATCCCAACCCATATTCGGGTTGTTGGGTTATTCTCCATTTTTGTGACAAGGCTCGAACACTGGATCTCGGGTGTACTAACCCTTAGTGAGACCAACTCGGCTGCATTGGAGGGGCGAAAAGTGCAAACGATCTTGAGGGCCAGAAATTGTGGATATAGCATTTGCAAACTTAAGAGATTGAGCCTATATAGAGGGTGAAAAGACAATGCGTTTGTAGCTTTTTTTTTAGTTTATTTTGTCTGTTAATTTGGTTTCTGATACACCTTTTTTTTTTTTAATTCATTTTTAACATGAGGAGTAAACTTGGGGATGACTTGTGCTGTGCTTCTTTTACTCTAATTCCTTCTAATGTGCTGGGACGAAAATGGTAAAAAGTAAATGAATGCAAAGGAGAGTAATAATTTTAGTATG
Organism: Gardenia jasminoides; assembly: GCA_013103745.1. Classification (NCBI taxonomy): domain Eukaryota; kingdom Viridiplantae; phylum Streptophyta; class Magnoliopsida; order Gentianales; family Rubiaceae; genus Gardenia; species Gardenia jasminoides. The sequence continues at coordinate 50,653,960 of CM023095.1, read as the reverse complement.
TATATATACATGGTAAGATACATGAATTTATGTTTTTAATGAGTGCTATATGAGTACCCTTTAGAAAAATCCCTTCTTTATTAACCCTTTTAAGGATTATTTTGCCCTACTTTCTTACATCCGAATATTTCTACGTACCACAGATCTAGATAATGTCGTTGTGTAATTCTTGTAAACCCAATTTTAATCGCTCCCTTTACATGTGTTATCCATTTCGCTTTTGAGGATACTAAATTCTCACCTAAATTGTGTTGCTACTTTAAATTCCAATAGCCTAGTGTCTTTAATTTCTTAGCATGTGGGATCTATTGAGGTTTAATTTGGTGCACAGGAGGCAAAATTAATTTGATGTTTTCTGGTTTAGGCATAATTAATTAACATTAATTCGATCCCAGATAGTGTAAATGAATGTGCTAACAACATACCTATGGTTATATTGCTGGCATGATAGTATAAAACTTTAGACTCACCAATCACAGCTGCGCTTAATTAAACCCTGATATGTGGTAGTTGAAGGAATTGAATTGCTTAGGATTTTGTAGATGATGATGTATCACAAGATTAGGAGGAGATGATATGATTAATATGGAGCAGGCCGTCGAGTGAGTAGCTGAAATACTACCCCACCTCATTTATGTTATTCACATGGCATCATTAGTTTCACCGTCTCTACCTCGTTAATTTAATTTCTTGTTAAATCTCTGCTTAGCTTTATTTGTCTTGGGTGGAAGTAGAACATAGATTATTTTTCTGCTGTCCTCTTTTCCTGATTGTGTCTTTTGTGCTTAGCCACATTGTAATGAAGAAAATTTTGTAAAATTATATCAATAAAGTTCTATTTTAAAATCACCATCTTCCTCTTCTTTTTTTTTTCACATTCTATACGGGACACCTTACTAGAAATATTTGAAAAGTGGATAATATATACATCCAAAAAAAAGAGCAGCTATAAATTAGTAATATGCGGACCAAATATACATTCTTAGCATAAAGGATGAGATTATAAAGCCGAGAAACTTTTAGTATAATGACGCAAATTTTGCTATTAAAAAATAACCTAGGTTATTTATTGCATTTTTCTACAAAGTTAAAAAGTCTATATGAACTTTGGTATAGTTAGCCCTTTTTCCTTTTAATTATTGTAAGTGGGAGGTCTCAAACTTAGGATCTCTCACTTACACTCCCTCCTCCCGTGTCACCTAATCCATCCTCCATTTCTTGATTAGCTTAACGATCAATTGACATGCAAGGCCTATTAGTAATAAAGTAATTTAATTTTGGTTAACTTGACTAGTGCGAGGCATGGCAATTCGTACCACTTTTGTTATAGTCCACTAAATACATAGTTACTTTAGAGACATGATCCTAAAAAGATTAGATTTCAATTTTTCTTTTTTTTGATATGATAGGTTTCAATTTTTTGCATGTTTGCCAAATACTTCTTGTTTTTTATGTTTAAATACTATTAAAGTAGAACATTTACCCTCAACCCACCTTTTTTGCTATCAATAAGGAAAAGGACTAAATTGGGGCCACTTTCGCTTCTATTTGAAATCGACACAGTTTTCTGAAAATCTAATGCTTCTAGATTTATGGGACAATTAACAGTCCAATCATGAAATTAATGTACACCAAAAGTGTTGTTTCCCTCCTATCAGACTACTACAATCTTCAATACTACTATAGACACTCATTGATTCCCCTTTTTGTGCTGATTATGATTTGTGATGGGCACTGAATCAGCAAATATTGGTCAGTGTTACTAGTAATTGCTTCAAATCTGAAGCTTTGGGACAAAGACTTTGTAGTAGCAAATCAGATGTTAACTAGGAAAGCTTTTCAATTTTTTCTGAAAACTACATGTTTAGTGGGTCTTTTTTGGCAAATAAATACATGCAATGCAAGTTCTCCATTTTCTTTCAAAATGGATTTTCTTTCAAAATGGATTTTCTTTCAACAATCAATCATCCAATCAAGGAGAAACGCTTGAAAGAACAATCAAAGAAACCTAATATGTAAGTCAGAAATCCAACCTTGATCCAAAGGTTTAAACCTAGTAGGTCCCATGCCCATACTTATATATTAAAAACTCATTCTCTAGCTCTCAAAGGTCCCATGCTTATATATTAAGAATTTTTTCTCCATCTCTCAAACTCAAATCAATTAATATGGAATATAATTTTTTATTTATGAATCTAACAATTTCTCTTTTCATGAGTGATTTCTCATGTCGAATTCAAGTTTACAAGTCTTTTTTGAACCCATTTTAATACTCAACATAGATCCACCTTAACTCCCAAAATGACTTTTTTTTTTTAATCATGTACCCACTCTTCAATAATATTCAAATCGAATCTTTTAATCGTATATCCACTGTTCTTCAATATCCAAATTGGATCTTTTAATTATGCATCTGCTTTTCTTCAACATCCAAAACGGATTTCGGATCCTCGCTAGTCTCTTAATCATGGACTCACTCCTTTTCAACATCAAAATCGGATCTCGAACTCTCGACCAACCCTTGGGTCAGACCCTGCCAATTTCTTAATCATGGAGTTACTCTTCTTCAACATCAAAACCAGATCTCGAACTCCTGTGCCAACTCTCGATTTCTTGGTCTAACACCAGCTATACCCACTGCCCAACTCCTGGTGCACCTGATTCAACACTAGCCAAATCCCTTGACATTTCGGTCCACCACCAAGAAAAAAATTTCACTGTTCTAATTTTAAGAAAAATCCACTTACCAATGAGCAGTTGAGTCTCATGACTAGAAGTTCTAGTACCACTTGTTAGGGAAAAACCACTCAAAAGAACCTATCAAAGAGGCCTAATATATAAGTCCAAAAATCCAACGTTGATCCGAAAATATAGGTTATTAGGTCACTTATCCTTACTTATTACGGATTCTTTTTCCATCTTTTAAACCAATATGAAACACGATTCTTTACTCATAAATCTAGTGCCATCGAGAACTAACTAATGATGACAAGGGAAGCAGCCTAATGATTCAACAAGCTGACTAATGATGAGAAGAAAAGAAGCCTAATAATTCAACCTGGGATGGGAACAAACAGCAAACAAGCTAGATTGAATTAAGTGCTACCTTAAAGAAGACTTAGGAAACCACATAGTATTTGCGTCAACTTGATGTAACGGATTTGACTTGCACCGTAAGTGTTGCTTGGAGAACCACAATTGTTCATTTTAGACGTTCTAACTGTGGCTATTTTTTTTTTAATTTTTGCAAAGTAAGAAAGCATGTAATTAATCTGACTTCTGGAGATAAATTAAGATTTCAAAACTGTGAGATTAAGTTTAACAAAATAGTCTTGTCAAAAAAAAAAAAGGTTTAACCAAAATAGTAATAAAAAGTAAGTTTGAGCTGCCAAATTTGCCAGTTTCCCTATCTTACCCCAAAACATGAAAAACAAAAACAAAAAAGGATTGCTTCTTAGTATCAAGTGGTTGAAATGGAAGAACAAAGGCACCATTTTTACAGGTAACAACTGCTTGAAATTCTTGTCCATATAGACTCAAATTGGTAAATCCATTTTGTGATCAAAATAAGTATATACACTATTTTGACACTGATGGCACCATTCATCACAGAGATCAACTGTCGATTCCCATTCTTCCACTTAACTTTAAAAAAAAAAGGAGTCGATCTCATAATATAAACGGATAAACTGCCAACCAACATAAGTAATCATTTGGCAAGATGGAGTAAACAGATAAACTCAACTATTCCATTTTCTTTCAAATAATTTGCTTGGTTACTGTTTAAAAGGTACTATTTTATCTCCCGGGTTTTAGAAAGGCATATTGATTAGTGCCAATAGCTCCATTCTTGTTTCGGTGGTCCTTCAATTCAAGTCCTACTCCTCCACCAATACTGGTAGACGAGCAATTTATGAGGTTTCAATGATCTCTCAAGCAAAACTAATATATATAATCCCCCTCCTTCACCACTGCAACCAGCTCACGGCAAGGATTGCTGTACTCTTACTGCTTCTGCAAAGCTAATCGCCATTTCTTGCAGGGCATCTCCATCCAACAATGAGGCAATCGTTCTCATTCTGCTCATCCATATCTGTAGCTTTTGTACTAGTACTGGCTGTTGCCTCAATAACCCCTCGAGCTGAGGCCCGAGCATTTTTCGTTTTCGGTGACTCGCTGGTTGACAATGGCAACAACAACTATTTGGTCACCAGTGCCCGTGCCGATGCGCCCCCCTATGGCATTGACTATCCAACTCATCGCCCGACTGGCCGCTTCTCTAATGGCCTAAATATACCTGATATCATTTGTACGTACCACTTGAGCTCTTCTACTTGATTGATTATTCACTAATCCAATTGATGGTACGTTATAACTCTTGCATGGTGCCAGCGAATTACGTACTGTACTGCTATATGTTGAATAATGTTGATACATTACACATATTTAGGTGAGGTATTGGGCTTGAAATCCCCATTGCCGTATTTAGCTCCAGAGAATACTGGGCAGGAGCTGCTTAATGGTGCCAACTTTGCTTCTGCAGGAGTTGGAATCCTTAATGACACTGGCTTTCAATTTGTACGTCTAGTTGTTGGATTTGGAATCTTTCTTCTTTTTTTCCTTTGGAACTGACAATGTATTATACTTACTATGGTTTGGTGTAAAGACAAAGAAAGAAACAAGATTAACAACTTCTCTGCACTCTGCAGCTGAACATAATCCGCATTACCAGGCAGTTGGAGTATTACCAACAATACCAGACCCGAGTGAGTAGCCTTATTGGAGAAGAACAGACCACACAACTTGTGAATCAAGGACTCGTTCTCATCACTCTTGGTGGTAATGATTTCGTCAACAACTACTATCTGGTCCCCTTTTCAGCACGATCCCGCCAATTTGCCCTGCCCGATTACGTCCGCTATCTCATTTCCGAGTATCGCAAAATTCTATTGGTAATTTCTTTTATCAACTTTTGGCAATTCCCTCCATTTGGGGGCATATAGTAAAGTTATTTCACAGGGCAGAATGACAATAGTACTGGCAATGACCAGAAAAATTGAAGCTACCTAACTTTGGCTAGCTTACTATTGCACCAAATTTCAGTAGAATTAAGTTCATGCAAACGTGAATAGTGTGGCAGTTGAATCATCATAAAATGCATGTCAAGTTGGTAAGGGCAACTGCGTGACAGAGGCATTTTGATGAGCTTTCACCTTACCATAAAAATTGGTCGGTAGATATGAATTCATATTAAAACTTGAAAGGGCTCTTTCCTCCCTATTCGTACCAGTACAGCATATATTGCATGGGAAACAACAGAAAAGAAAAAGACAAAGGCTGGAAATTATGGAGCCTATCACTTATTGTTGTTTTTCAATGATGGATCGCGGGCTCATATTTTTTTTTTCCTCTACCCCACCTATTCTGATCTAAAATAAATGTTCTAGCAGTGTATTATAGCTTGATTACCATAAACCCATTTTAACTTTACCATTGTGCAGAAGCTGTATGATTTGGGATCCAGGAAGGTGATTGTAACAGGTACAGGTCCAATAGGTTGTGTTCCAGCTGAGTTGGCCCAGAGAAGTACAAATGGTGAATGTTCAGTTGAATTGCAACATGCTGCTTCATTGTTCAACCCACAATTGACACAACTGATAAGTGAAATAAACAGTAAACTTGGATCTAATGTGTTCATGGCTGCAAATACCATGGCAATGCACATGGACTTTGTCTCTAATCCGCAGGCATATGGTAAGTCATAACTCAATAAGCATTAGTCCCTCTCAGTTACATCTTGGTGCACGTACTTTTTTGGTTCAGGCCACTTTATGAGAGAGTTAAATTTTCAACCACTTGAAATAGAGCCAGCTAACGATAAACATGATTGCCAAGGTTAAAGAATTGCCAGACATTTATGGCAAGTATGGGAGGCAATTGAGGACCGCTCGGATCATGTGGATGAATATGATAGGGTCAAATCACACACTGATGGACATATATAGCCCCCCTGGCCTTTGCAAGATTTACTAAGTTCATCTTTCTTGAGGGTAAAAGAAAGGGGGCCTAAAATCTTGTACATGGAGGTTTTTTTTTTCTTTTTTTAGGGGGGTGGGGGCCCAACTGGGCTTGTGCAGAAGTTTAGACTAAACTATCAAATCAGATAAGTTTCCTACTGCACTTTCTAAATTTCTTGAAAGAAGGATCGCTTTCTTTTTTAATACACTAGGCGGGATTTGAACTCCCAATCTAGTGTATAGAAGAGTTCTAAGAGATTCTCCCGACAATTGGACCAAAGCCCTGTATTTTGTAAATGGAGATTAATCGGCACACTTTGTAACATTACCTTCTACTGAGAAGATAATGAGAATTTGGTAGCCATATCTAGTTATAAACAGAGTAAGTTGAAGAGAATAGCAGTGACATGTAATTTATCTCTCTGACAATTTGTGCAGGATTTGTTACATCAAAGATAGCATGTTGTGGACAAGGTCCATACAATGGCATTGGCCTTTGCACGCCCTTATCCAACTTGTGCCCCAACAGAGACATCTATGCATTCTGGGATCCATTCCATCCCTCAGAGAAGGCCAACAGGGTCATTGTTCAGCAGATATTCTCAGGCTCCCCCCAATACATGCATCCCATGAATCTCAGTACTGCACTGGCAATGGACACCAACAGGACCTAAAAGTATATTACCACACAATGTTCCGTCTCCTGTGGGTTGTTTTGCTTAGTCAGAACCCCAGTGGCTGTGTATGCTATGTTTCCTTTTCTTCTCCATTTTTTTGTCCTTTTCTTTTTCACGTTACTATAGTGGTATATCACAACATTGGAGTGTAATTTTGAAAATTCTATATTAATGAACTAATAAATTCATGATGCAAAGTAGCCATGCCTTATAAATTCATTCATTAACACTGTGGTTGAGGGTGAAAGGTAAATATACTAGCCAACCAATCCAGAGTCTTAAGAAAAAGATTTAAAACCAAAAAAAAAAAAAAAAGGCAAAGTTAGAATGTAGCAGCACATGCAAAGGAATGGCCTCCAACTAACCTAATAATGTTGTCCAATTGGCAGCACAATAACTTGGTTTCCTGTCATTTAAAGTTCCGCGATATATCCTGCTGAGAGTGCCAGAAAGGTCTAAATGGGAACTCAGGTCCTAAGTAATTGAAGAGGTCTGTGGGACACATTGAAGAGGCGTAGAGTAGAAAATTATTGTTGGTTCAAGAGACAAGAACAGTTAATGAGTTGGATGAGTTGACGCTGGAAACACGTTTTATTGCTTACATTACATATCTTTAGATCCCTCCAAAATTTATAGGGCTAAATTTCATTTGATTTATCCAAGTGAACCCCATTGTTAAGTTTGTTGCCGCTATTGTTAACCTGTGAACTTCAAATAAGTTTGGCCAAGTTCCAACTTTTTTTTCTTTTCTTTTTCCCCTAATGATCTGGACTGCAAGTGCAATTCATTCTTCTCTTATGGCCTAATCAGAAAGGAATGGAAAGTTGTAATCAAGTGAAATAGTCTATGGAATCCTACTGGTATGTTTCATCCAACAATTGATGTTTATCTGATTGAATTAGGGTTAGTGTGATGGAGCCACCAGCCCTGTGGTGGTTTGATGGATTGACAATTTATGAATCTGGTGGTAGAAATGGATTGAATATAATCCGGAGATTTGTGTTTCCAAAATCTTCTTTGCTGATGGAATAGAATTGAGAGTGAAGACGAAAGAAAAATAAAAAAGACTAAAAATTAAGAGAAACCGGTGAGCACACCATCTGCAAGACTGAAACTTACAGATGTCTTTTCTTTTTTTTTTAATAAGGAAAAATTTGGATGGGTTCAGTTCCCATCATTTTTTTTTTTTTGTAAGGAAAAGTTTGGGGTGAGTTTAGATGGTTTCAGGACCACTAATCAGGATAGGTCCATGGAACCTGCAGTCGCTTAAAGGGATATTTGTGAAATTATCCATGATCTTTGTGTGGGAAAGTGATACTATATTGTTAATAATTGAATCAATATATGTTAGCGAAGAAGGTCTTAAGTTAGAACAGCTTTGAGAATCATAAGTCACTTCAGAGATACTTACAAATGTCTATGATGCTAGCACTACTTCCTTTTTCTTTTTTCTTTTTTTTTTTGGGTTTCTTAGCCGACTCCATTTTGCAGGAACTAGTATTTATGACATATATGAACTAGTATTTATGACACACACACATATATATATATATATTTGGTCAAAACAATATATCCTATTTTAACCTACTCCTACTCTATATTAAGAAGAGAGATGGACCAAAGGGGTCAAACACGGACCTGGTGGAGACCATATAGGGGGCAAAAAAAAAAAAACAAATCTTGGCAGTATTTGGATTCATTTTGCCAACTGCCAGCAGATTCATTTGAGGGGCCTGTTTTGGTGGGCTTGACCGCGCTTTGACGGCCAATTTCTCCCTTAATGGGTTTTGTTCAACCCAACTCAGAACCTCTCTTGCTTGCAATTTGGGTCTACGAGCCCACCCAATAGCCAGAGGGGTGATACACCTTTTCTCCATAAGCTTCTTCTTTTTTTCTTTTTTCTTTTTTCTTTTTTTTTTTTTAACATCACTTGTAATGCATACACAATTACAGTATTAGTAGAACAGAAGTGATTTATACTTTCTTAAAGAAATTGAGGCGTTGAGTCTTAATTTATCTATGTGGTAACTAAGGGTAAAATTCTCAAAATAAGGTTTAAAAAAAATTATATCTCAACCACAAAGATAAAGTTATCTACCCCTCTTACAATTCTAAACCACTTGTACAAAAAACAGTTCATCCACCACTTCTACTTCTCCAATCATCCACCAAATAGTTCATTCTATTTTTTTCTGACTTCTTTTACATTTTTTCATTTACACTGCTTTCAAATTTCTTATTTCAGTTTCACCTTCACTTTTTTTTCCATCTATATAAGTTTTACAAGCATAGTGTAGTTGCTGTAAAATGTAAAAATAACCCATTGTGTACTAATTGGGAGACGTATGATGAATGATACCTAAATCTTGCTTCATTATCCTTCTCTTCTCTTCTCTTTCTGTTCTAAGTATATTGTTGTTAATTCTGCCTATTATTCCCTTTCTAGTCTCATATTTGATCACCAGGGCCTGACTACTACTTTTGCGATCTGCAAATTTGTTGGACAACGGGAGGAATTTTCTTATTTAAGGTAGGCAATCCTTAATCTCAAGACCAATATGCAAGAAGTTTTCTGCCTCCCGAAAAGTGCCAGTTAGGACCATAGGACAAAGAACTTTCAATCAATTTATGTAACTTAGGCTTAAGGCCAAACGTTCTTGTTCAAACCTGAACAATGTGATGCTACTAACCACTTCAATTTTTATTTTGTCCTTCCTTTCTTCATCTTCGAAGTTACAACTCACATCAAACCCTACAAGATGAACTTTCACTTCCTTGCCGCAGCTGTAGTAGCTAGCCAAATGCATAATTGGAATAGCTGTTGCCTTATGGGCTAATTGTAGCAAATAAGGAACCTTTTCTTGGTCCATCATCACATTCTCTTCGGTTTTTTTTTTCCCCCTTCTTTTTGGTAATAAAAAAGTTTGGATGAGTTCGGTTCCAGTCACCACCATAGATCAGAACAGGTGTTAGCTAAACTAGGTTGATTACAGAGATACTTACAGATCGCTTTCCAATATAATCCTGACATCAACGACGAAATTCTACGACTTTTTGTGAGTAAGTGGCTAATTTGTGGCCAACATTCTCTTTAATCGGTACAAACAACTATCTTGTCTCGGGGTGCCACAGTATATTTAAGTCCATGTACAGGGACGTAGGACACGATCTTGTTCTCCAGTCATTTCTGGTTCAAGCTCTCTTGTCGTTCACTACTCTGCCATTTATGCTAGAACTGAGACGTGCAGTCTCCGATGCCTTTGATTCCAAGTCCATCAATAGTGATCAACTCTAAGGAATGACTATTTCTTCAAATTTCCAGACTAGCTTCCATGACTAACCTCCTGTTTTCATCGTGTCTTGATGACAGAGTTACCGTCTCAAGTAACGCCTCCAACATAAGCTCACATCAGCTTTCACATTGAGTAAAATTTTCTAGCCAAATATTTATTGTGCATTGCACATAAAAGCTTCTGTTCCAATGTGAAATAATATATGAAGTCTTTTTGTTCGTAATTTTCCATCAAATCGATTACTTGAAAGAATTTTCTATTTTGAAGTTAGTTATTTTCTTTGTTGATCATGATAATCTCCAGCCCATCACAAGAACTTTTGTAGCTTTAGGCTTTTCTTTGTACTCATCATTAACTCTACATTGGTACCTAGCTTAGCTACAAATAACAATCCCTGTACTTTACTTTAAATTCATTTGACTAAAAACTGGTATTCAAATGTCGTGTGAGTGTAGCTTTGTCACTTGAGTAGTTTTCAATGATAAAATATTTTCTTTTTATTTTTTTTTTAATGTGTTGGATGAAAGAAAATTCGGTCATGCATATCTACAAGCAATCAATGGTTTGGAATCCTCTGAATAAATGCTGAGTTTTTTCAAGCAAAGAAGAAACGGTTTAGGAAGCTATTAATGAGGCTCGTATCCATCCGAGTCTGCATAGTCAACCTAAATGTGTGTACAAACAAGCTCTTGATGTTCTTGTAATTGAATTCATACAAATATAGTTGGGAAATCTGGTGAGTCATTTTTTTTTTCCTTTCAAAGGTTACCTGGTAAAAGGCCATTTACTAAGCGTTGAATTTGAGAAGCAAAGAGCTTAATTAGTTCTTACTTTTACATTATCAGATCTGGATACATAATCTGCACTCTTGGTAAAAAAGGTCAAGATGGGGTAATCCTTCCATATTTTGTTGATGTGCATGTCTGCCAGGGGAAAGTAAAAAGAAACCAGAAAGAATCCTTTAAATCAGAGGTAAAAGTGACCTTACATTTTTCTTTTTCTTTTTTTTCTTTTCTTTTCCTTCTGCATAGCTCTTTGTTATCCCTAGTGGACTTTTAAGTCTTCATTAGAAACGAGGTACAACACATTTTCTCCTTCAAATCAATCTTAAGCTGACAGTAAGTACTCCTACAAATACATCTTTCCACTTCTTTATTGTAAACTGAAGCAAGAAAGCAAAGACAAATGGGACAACTACCTCCTCTCAAGCCCCCTGCTAAGAGTGCATTTGATAATGTTGAAATCTGAAATATGAAATTTAAAATTTAAACCAGTGAACTAAGCTATTCTTATTTTCTAAAGTTTTTATAGAAAAATATACGGTAACAATTTAATGTATATGAAATAGTATTTGAACATATTATGTATCAAGTGATAAATGATCAGTTTATTATCGCTTATTCTTTTGATTAAGTTTTGTTTAGATAATTCAGAACCACTTAATTAATTAATATGTTACATTTTTTTCTATTATTAAACACGTGTGAACATGCTAAGGTCTGGTCCATTAAGTATAAATACTGAATTGGATTATCAAAGAAAGCTAAATCTAAGGATCCATTTTTCATTCCTTATTATCAGCAAAAGCAAATAAGGAAGACAAATGGGATACTTACTTTCAATCAAGCCCTATTAAGTATAAAAAGTCAGTTTCCCTTCTGCTTTTCTTGTAAACAATCAGCAAGCAAGAAAGGAAATACAATATTACCAAGCCATATCCAACATAAGACTCAATTCCTTCGGATGCAGTAATCTTTATACCAAACCGGCCAAAGCAAGACATAACTTTCACATTTCACGCGCTTTCTCTTTGTAACTAGCTAAAGACGCACATAATATGCAACTTACATTCACTCCTCCTATGTACAAACCGAAGCCAATCATGATTGTAAATCCTACTAACAATTCACATGAGATTGCAAATTTTCTTTTTCAACAGAGCTTGCTTTTTACCACTACAAACCAAAGCCAATCATGATTGCATCCTACTAACAATTTTCACAAACAACTGTACAAATTAAATATCGTTTGACCATTAATTTTTACGTGCCTTGGTGGAAGTCTTTTCTCTGGTATCACACCTCCAGCCATTTGTTCTTGAAATCAAAGCCATTGACCATATATGCATATATAAATATACATGTATATCCCCAGCCTCTTCAGACACCCCCCGTCTTCTTCTCCTTCTTCTTCTTCTTCTTCCAAGCAGTAGCAAAATTGTGCTCTTCTTTTCTACAGGGTTAGTTACTAGCTATCGGCAAAAATAAATAAGCAGCATTGCTCTAGAGAGAATTTTCAACACTTATGGCTCCATTGGGCACCATACTTGTCCTCCTTTCATTAGTGCTAGGCAGTGCAAAAATTCCTCAAGCAGAAGCTCGGGCATTTTTCGTGTTTGGTGATTCTTTGGTTGATAATGGAAACAACAACTACTTGGTCACCACTGCTCGCGCCGACCAACCACCCTATGGAATTGATTATCCGACACATAAACCCACCGGCCGTTTCTCAAATGGCTATAACCTCCCTGACTTGATAGGTTCATCAGTTTTCACTTATACTCCCTTTACCTGATTTTTGACAAAGATTTGCTATCTATGTATGATCTTTAACATTTCACCATCTTTAAACTCGATTCTCTTGAGAATCTCTCTCCATACAATTTTAATCATCTCATAATTTTGTCATTTCATTCTTTTGATTACTAATTAAAATTTTATGTATACGCTTGCCTATATCTGTATTTCTTGAATGAGTAAACTACACACACACACACACACACAATGGACATGCATGCAGACAGATTGATAAGTTCATGTCAAAAGCTTTATCATATGCACGAAGTTGGGATTAAATTTTTCTGCTCTTTTATCTATCGAGTGCAATTTGATTAGTAGTTGGTAGTGTTTTTTTTTTTTTCTTTTTGTTTTTTTGGTTTCAGGTCAATACTATGGCCTGGAGCCAATACTGCCATGCTTGAGTCCGGAGCTTTCTGGGGATAAGCTACTTCAAGGTGCTAACTTTGCCTCTGCTGGCGTCGGCATCCTTAATGACACCGGAGTCCAATTTGTAAGCTACCATTTGGACAGTTGTTGATTCATCAATATCTTTTTGCATGGATCCTTGACCTTTTTCTTTTCTCCCTTGAAAACTATTGCCACTTTCATGTCCATTATGCTTCGTCATCACAGGGCATGCCTCTTCAAAAAACTAGCCCATGTGTCCCATTATATTTCTCCCTTAAACTGTTTCATAAAGCACTGATCTGGCTAGGAAACTAAAAAAACTTGATGAAATTTCTGCTTTTGCAGCTTAATATCATTGGGATCTACGATCAGATAGCATACTTTCTGCAATACCAGAAGCGATTGAGCGATCAAATTGGAGCTGAAAATGCTACGAAACTCGTTAAGGAGTCCCTTGTTCTGATCACTTTGGGTGGCAACGATTTCGTCAACAACTATTACGTGATACCTTTCTCTCCAAGGTCTCAACAATTCAGTCTCCAAGATTACTGTGATTACCTCGTCTCTGAATATCGAAAAATTTTACAGGTAAACGTAACCTTTACTTTCCACTTTTCTTTGCATATAACAGTACCTATTCTTTGCATATAACAGTAGCCCGTTTGGGAATATTACATGCAGAGACTGCATGAAGTAGGAGCCCAGAGAGTAATAGTGACAGGAACAGGACCATTGGGTTGTGTCCCGGCAGAATTAGCCATGCGGAGCAGCAATGGTGAGTGTGCAGATGATCTGCAAACAGCCGCAGCAACATTCAATCCCAAACTAACCGACATGCTCATTGGGCTAAATAAAGAGCTGGGCGGTGATATCTTCGTTGCTGCAAACACTAATCAAGCACACATGGATTTCATTGCCAACCCTCAAGCATTTGGTAACTTAATCAATTGGAATATAAAACTACTGCCATTGTTCCCTCTGAGATATAGTCCCGCAGCTCCATAAATAATGTCATGTATATGGTGAATGGACAGGTTTTGAGACAGCCAAGATAGCATGTTGTGGACAAGGCCCTTATAATGGGCTTGGACTTTGCACACCCTTCTCCAACTTGTGCCCCAACAGAGACACGTATGTATTCTGGGACGCTTTTCATCCAACTGAAAGGACCAACAGGTTGCTTGTGCAGCAGATGTTCAATGGCTCAAAACTTTACATGAATCCCATGAACCTTAGCACCATCAAGCTTTTGGATCCATGAGCGTGATGATTTGATCCGACTTTCAAGCTACATTTCAGCCCTTGGAGTAGCATTGTCATTGATCTGGACGTGCCTTTCATTTGTTACACTAGTTTGCTGTTCCTGCCAATGATAGATTAGACTCTCTCTTGTTCCATCTCAGTTGTTTTTAGACTCTCTCTTACATTATCATTATGTTGCAGTTTTCACTTTTGTTGCATGTTGATTGTTCTCTTCATTATTTAGCACATTGAGGAAAAGTGGAATGAATTTGAGGGAGCAGTTGACATCACAAACACAAATAATGCATTTCTCTGTAAAGAGATGGAAGTTTGATTGTGAAATAAGAACCAAATAGTTCAAGGCATCAATCCTGATACCTAGCTCCTTAACAGAAAAGAAATGTTAAATCTTAACAACTCTCGCCCACACGGATACCTTTATAATAGCATTATGCTTTGCACCCCTCGTTACAATCTGTACTCCAACACAGTCAAGCAGACTTTCTTGGGGGATCAGAGGCTTCGAGCCCCTCATCCCTTTCCTGAGATGCTTTCTATCCATTCAAAAGCACCAACAGATTGACTGTGCAGCAAATAAAATAATGAATGGCTCAACCAAGCATGCTAATCACCCATCAGGGCTTTTTCCTTTTGGATTAAACTGCATGGTTGACATCAAATAGTCTCTAGATTATTATAGTATTATACTAATTTAGGCATCCTTTCCATTTGTTCTTTCAGAATAAAAAACAATTTGCCTTGATTTGATGCGTTCGAGGGTCCAGTAGAATAGAGACTTTCTTAATGGTACATCGCAACACGTGCTGTCCCAGATGCCTGTGTCTTCCAGCGACTAATCATTTAAAAAAGAGGAAAACACTATAAAAGAGTATTTCATTTGTTGCTCCTTAAATATTATGAACCTTCTTCAGAACAATTAAAGGTTCATTTGGCAGACCAATTTAAATACATTTGCAGTCAGAACAATATTTTCATCTTGAGAGCCATGACGAGAACATTATTATTGTTCTCCTAGGCTTTCCAAAATTTTTAAGAGAATACATGCTAAACCAGGACCATTTGTCGCTTGTGTGTGTGTGTTTTTTGGGTTTTTTCGTTTGTGGTTTTTTTTTTTTTTTTTGGGGGTACCAAGGCAATCAAATTAGGAGCACAACTAACACATTAACTGAAAATCTTTAGGCACAGCTTTCCTTGTTTTGCTACAAGTTCAATTCAGATTCATAGTACTAGACAAGCACTATGGTATTTCATAAAGGTTGAACTAGTAAATTTGCAGAGCACCAAGTGACTCTAAAAACCACCGCCTCTCAGAGCAAGAACAAGATGAAGAACAGAACCACCCTCAATATTGTAATCTTTTGCTGTCTTGTCATCCCCAAGCTGCTTGCCAGCATAAATGAGCCTGCGACAGCAAGATAGTACAAGCAAAGCTTCCAGATTTCAATCGAAATGAGAGAGAGAAAACTCAAAAAAGATGCGCTACTTGAGTCTGCTTCAGAAGTAAATACAAACAGAATATACATTCATACTCTACGGCCAAATTTTACTTCAGACTCGCACTGCAGAGGTACTGTGAGTTTTCCAAATAACTACCTGCAGGCTGCCACAAGAAAAGAACTGTTTCTGCTCTTGTGCTTTCTACATCTAAGATTTACACTAATGGCACCAGGATTCAAGCTCTTGCATCTATCAAAGGTTATATATCTTGTTCTCTCCAGCCCTTTTCAGATGTTCAACTCCATCATAAACCCCTAAATTCTAGCTACTCCCAATGCACCTTTATGCCCCAGAGATCTTTCCCTTTTTATTGTCAAAAATGTCAAATTAACTTTCTAAGCGCACCCAAAAATTTTTATAAACGCTCAAAATGCCCACTCTTAGATTTCAAAGCTTTAACCTGTCTTACATGTGACTACACACACAAGCACCCATACACGCGTAAAAACATGTAACGATGTAAATAATAATATATAACCCAAAAAAATGCACAAACCACAAACAGAGAGTGGCAACAGATCATAAACGATTCCATATAAGCAGTTGAAACAGTAACCAGGAAGATTGAGAAAAACCAAGATTATCAAAATTTAGAAAAGAACACTGGCAGGGAATAAAAAAAATTTGCTACAATGATTTATCACCAGGACAAACACTCAATCAATCAAGAACAGATTAGAACAAAAGTGACTAGAAACCATGTTATACTAGAGAGTTTAGAATGCAAACCTCTGCTGCACTGGTGGAATTCCTTCCTTCTCTTCAACTCGTTCCTTAATTCGGTCAATGGTATCAGTTGGTTCAATATCAATCTCAATTTCCTTCCCAGTAAGAGTCTTCACCTTAATCATAGTTCCTCCTCTAAGCCTCAAAACCAAATGAAGAGTAGATTCTTTCTGAATATTGTAATCGGCCAAAGTACGGCCATCCTCCAACTGCTTACCAGCAAAAATTAGCCTCTGCTGGTCCGGTGGAATACCCTCTTTGTCCTGGTAGCAGCACAAAAATTACCATTTTAGACCTCTTTAAATTACCATGACCAGCAGTATCAGAACAAAGTTTCAATTGACGAAATGCAGAACCATGCAACACTAACTTGGCTGCCTAAGTGCATCCAACACACTAACCAGGCTTACAAAAAGAATAAAAGATAGAAATCTCAGTATAGTGTTACTCACTGAAGTTAGAATAGGGAGGCTAATCTACCTACCAAAATTCATGATCCCATAAAGACCTAATATTTCAAAGGCAAAAGTTTGTCCCTTAATTACAGAACTTCAGCAGACATAAAGCAGAAAAATCACAGCATGAATTACAAAACCAAAACCACCAAAGCAAGATTTTCAGTAGTCACAAAACAGGCAATAAGAAACTTATAATGAGCCAATTCTCGGACACCAAGAGTTCACCTCTTTTTTAGTCCAGTGTATCAAAAGATCAGCTTAGAAAATAGATGGTATTATAGTGCAAATGCTTTTCATATCAATAATAGTTAAAAAGCACTATGTTTGTATACTTAATTTCCTAGAAAACAAAGATCCAAAGCTGTAGCATCAACCACCATCTAAATAAAGTATTTCAAGTGCCACGTATTCCATGCAATTTAATGTTTGACAAGGCAAGATCATCACAATTTTTTCCTACGTATCATCATGAAGCAAGGGAAACTTCATAAATGAGATCAATACATCCACCATTATACATGCAAAAGCAGGCCAAACAAGTCTTTAAGCCTATGTTACATGGACTTGGGTGCGGGTGTCGAATATGGGTTCGTGTTGAAGTATCAGATTCGCATATTTAAAAATTGTAGGATCAGGAGATATGTGTCCAATTTTGGGTACGGGTGTGGAGGTGCGCTGCTTAAACTCATAGATGGATAAGATCTTTAGAAATAAATCATTCTAAAATTTATGCATAATGATGTATAAAGTGTATTTTAACAAAAGGTTCAATTAATGTGCAATTAGGTTGAAAAGAACCATAAGCTTGGTTAGAAAGGTAAATTTTTTAAGTATGAGGGGCTGACTACTAAAATGGCAAAATTCTAACGAAATTAAGTTACTTGTTGACAAAGATAATTAAAGTCAAAGTAAAGAGATTTAGTTTCAAAATAAATATAATTGTGAAACCCTATCTTCCTCATTCCTTGTCCTGCACTGCAGTCACCTCATTTACAAAGCGTTCAAACGAATCAAAACAGAGGACCTCTTCTCAAATTAGCAAAGCCACTCTTAAACGCCATCATCACCACAATTCCACATCCTCCAATGAAAGCGAATCAGCAGCCTGTACATATGAAGTGAAAACACAACAGGTGTTGTGAGTATTTTTCTTTTCAAATCTTTAGAAGTTTTCTCCTTCCTTTCTCCTCCTTAGAGCCACCCTTCTTCCTCTTCCACTCTCTTCCCATCTTATGTGACTTCTTGCCCAACTCTCCTCCTCCTCCTCCATTGTCAACATCGCATCTCACACTTCTCACGATAGTCAACGTATCCAAAAACTTTTTACCATATCAGGTACGGATTCCGAACCATACCTGTATCGTATCATGTCGACACGTGTGCGCCTGGGGTGAATGATGAGTCTGGGTAACATAGCTTTAGATAACATCAAAAGCCCCATAATTTCCAAAACTGAAGCTGGCAAACATCAGACTAGACAAAAACTAGAAAACCCGGGGCAAGGTACTTATCTCTGTCAATGATTGAATGATGAGGGTAATACCTGTCAGACGGTTTTCTGTTTCACCGAATAAAGATCAATTCTGGTTAGAAAGGTATCAACAAGAATATTTTCCTTCCTTTTACCGGATTATTCCACAGTGCACTCGAAGTAACATGATTAATTAGTAACTACCTCTTAACAACAATCCCACACTGATGATAATATACGCAATAAGGAAACATAAAAATGCTAGTTCTCCCACAATGGTGCAACTCAAAGATCCTCCATCACGACGAAGCAACTTAAAGGTAGAATAGGCTTCTAAACATGGAAAAAATTAGATAGGGAAAGTATTGGATACCAAAAGAGAGGGCTGAAGAAGTAACAAATTGGTTACAGAATTGGTCTATGCGAATATAAAACAGAAAAACCTGCAACAACGTGAAGCCTAGTTTCACAAATTCCAGAAAGCTAAAAATTGCCCGACCGCAACACACGAAATAAATTTCGGAAGGAATTTATGCAAATAATAGTTAAAATAGTCTAATAACAGATTTTTCCTAACTTCGCAGTTTAAGATAAAATAACAGGAAATTTAGATGCATCAAAATCCTCGGAATCTTCCATAACTTCACTAAAGATTCTCCAACCGCATAACAAAGTGAATCCACGTTAACTTCATCAACAGTTAGATAAGCATGCAACAACACCAACATCTATTTCGACAAAAAAAAGGAAGAAATGAAAAAAAAAAAAAAGGGTAACACCTACGAAACACAAATTCAAACAGAAATTGATTATCTTGCATAAAATCGCCGATAAAACTGAGAATAAACAATATCCAAAAAGAGAAAAGAAAAAACAAGTGCAGACGCATATGAAGAGAGAGACAAGGAGAATAGCAGATGGACCTGAATCTTCGCCTTGACATTGTCGATGGTGTCGCTGCTCTCGACTTCGAGAGTGATAGTTTTTCCGGTTAGGGTTTTGACGAAGATCTGCATGATTCTTCTGAATTTTGATGCTCTGCTCTTCCTCTTCGGCGCTTCGGGGGAGGAAATGAAGAGAGAGGCAGAAGCGAGGCGGGGCACTAAGTTTGGGGGGATTTTGACTTGATTTTTGTTCTAAAATGGGCCAACAGAATTTATTTAGAAAAAAATAGAAAAGGTTATAGGCCCCACACTTATTCTCCACTTCCTCGACTGTGACGGGGAAAGGAGAAAGGACGCAACTGCTATGCACCCATATGCCGTGTCGCTGATTCATATTTCAGATTTCTCGATATTTTTAGTTCGAGAAATATTAATTGAACCTTTTTTTTTTTAATCACGCTCTCATTATTATTTTTATCACATAATTTTTACGAGTACTTATTATAGTACATAATAAGATAAATTGTAAATGTACGCTCTCATTATTATTTTTCTCACATAATTTTTATGAGTACTTATTATAGTACATAATAAGATAAATTGTGAAAGTAAAATTACTAAAAAATGGGATGCAATTAATATTTCTCTTTTAATTTTTGTTTTTCCTTATTCTAATAGGTTAGGTCTGGAAATTTTGGACTTAGGATACAGAATAGAAAAAAGAATTCCCTTTTTTAGATTCCATGAAACAAATAAATAAATGATTAATTAATCAATCAATTAATGTCATTAAAAATTAAATAATAACCAAATAAGCTCCTTTGCATCTCGTTTTGGGAGTTAAATGGAACTTAAAGATAAAGTTTTTAAATTAAAGTAGGAATCCAAATCTTTTCGTTTCCACGCAGAATAAATATCCCACTTTCTTTTCACTTTGTTTTTTCCCTATTAAAAGAAAAAACTTTTTATGCCTATCATAAAAATTTGATTCACTGGTTTGGCATAAGGAGATTAGGGATCTTGGGACAAGATTTAAGATAGAGAAATATTTGCTAATTAGTGATATGTGACAACTATCTATGCACCATTTATTCATGTAAAACATTGAGAACAATCTAGCATTTTATATACTATTTACGAAGTAAGTGTTATTTTATAGTTATATACCAGAAATTAAGTTATTGAGAATATTTATACATGTTACAATAATGTAAAATATTTTATTTTATTTAGGGACAAAAAAGGAGTAAGGGCCTAAGGGGGTAATTTCTAAATTTCCGTGTGCTAATAATTGATACAAATCTAGATTATCCAAATTAGAAGAATGTCTCAAATAACATCCCAAGGGGAGAGGATGGGGTGGAGGGGTGGGGAAGGGGAGGAGGGAGGGAGGGAGAAAGAAAGAAGAAGAAGAAGAAAGGAGGGAAAAAAAAAAAAAAAAGGTTATTGGTGGGAGGAAAAGAAGAAAGAGGAAAAAGAAAAAAAGAAATGAAAAGGGAAAAAGAAAAAAATATATAATATTGTTAAAAACAAGTGGTTTGTTTTTGGGGTTATATTTGGATTGTTTTTACTGTAATATTTGGGGTGTGAAAAACAGCATTTCAAAAACAAAGCAAAAACTATGAAATTCAAACGGAGCAATAGAGAGATGCTTAGGCTCTTTGCAACATAGCACGTCCAATTTCTTCTAAATTTACTTGTGTTCTTTTCTTTCTTTTTTTTTTTTTTGTTGAATACTTTTGTTTTCGTTAGGAGTGTAACTCAATCAAGTAACTTGACTCGAGTTCGGTTAACTACTCGATTCAAACTCAAGTTACTTGCTTGAGCGAACAAATCAAGCTCGAGTATAAAAAAATAAAAAAAAAAAACTCATGAGCTCAACAAGCTACTCAACTCGATATATATATAATTAACATACATTTGTTAATTATTAATTTACTATATTAGGTATGTTAGTTATAATATTTACAAGTTTCTCTTGTTATGTTGTAATATTATTCAAGAGTAAATAAGTAATTTCAATTGAAAAATAAAATGAAAATAGGAAAGAAAAAATAAAATTGGGATTGATTACTATCTTGCTAAGTTAAAAAATTTTGTATTTTTCTACAAAACTCTCCAAAAAGTGGAATAAAAAAGCGAGCTCTTACTCTATGGTAGAGATTTAGGATAATGTACTGGAGTTTGTATTTTACAAAAGCAGAGAAGAAAGAAAGAAGAAAGAAAAAGCCACTTACCAATTTCGATTACTTTTATTTATGAAGCTATCAACAAGCTGAGTATATAGAAAAATTGTGAAGAAAAAACAAAAAAATGCACATTTTCTTTTAGATATAACCAGCTGTTATTTCAAAAAGGGGAAAAAAAAAACTCCAAATTACTTATCGTCATAAACTTTTTACAACTTAAAATTATAATTTGAGTTGCAGAGGACTATCAACATAGATAACCAGCTTTTTCCTCATTGTATAAGCAAGGCAAAAAACTCCAACAGCTATTAAACTATTCCATGTGTATTTCTAACCACTCAACTATTTTTGATTCAAAATGGTAGCATAACTTGTAATATATGTATATTAGTAGCCATTCCGTCTAAATTATATATTAATGTAAGGGTAAATCACCCAGGAGGCCCTCCAACTATTTTTTTTGTTAACTTTTGGTCCCTCATCTATATAATGTATCTTTTAATCCCTCCAACAAAAAAAAACGTAACTATCTGACCCTTCCGTCAAAAATCGCAGTTTGTGCTCACGGAATGCGGGGACAATTTTGTCCTTTCAGAAAAGCGTACCTCGGAACCCAATTTTAAAACTCTGAACACTTCACTATCGGTGTTTTTGCAAGTAGATCTGAAGAGAAAGGTGTGTTTGATGAACAAGGAAGAATGTTTTTGTACACTTTATCATCGTTTTTCTTTAAGTTTCCACCTTTTCGCTTTCGTAAACGGACAAAAATGCCCCCGCGTTCCGTGAGCACAAACGGCAACTTTTAACGGAAGGGTCAGCTAGTTACGCTTTTTTTTGTTGGAGGGTTTAAAAGATACATTATATAGATGAGGGGCCAAAAGCTGACAAAAAAAATAGTTGGAGGGCCTCCTGGGCGATTCACCCTTAATGTAATGGAATGAGTTGCATGTACATTACATATACTGAAAGCATGGGTAAATTCATTCAAATTAAGGAGACAAAAATCTTAAATAGAATGCAAGCAATATACTTTTAGCCACTCAATTATTTTATTTTTATTTCAAGTTGGCCACTCAACTCATTAGAATAGTATAATAGCGGTCATTTATTCAAATTTTGTCATTAAATCTATTATTTAGATTTAGATTTTAGGGTTCTTGGAATTAATTCACAAGAATTTCATTATATAATTCAGATATTATATCAAGACTTCTGAATCAAAATCTATTAAAGCAACTATCGTATATTCTAAATTTTATTTTCTGTACTATTGAAAAAATCTAATACTCTTGATGGAAAACCTCTTAAAAATTGACCTTTTAAGGTCAAGATCTAGAATTAGGTGAAAAAGAAACATCTTAAGAGAAAATTAGTAGAATTGCGATTGATTACTATTTTGCTAAGTTGAATAGCAATTTGAAACGAAAAAATTTTAAGTGGTAAAAAACATACAATTTGAATAGATTAGTGTCCAATAAAACTTGTTGCCTTACGAATTTGTCCCTGTATTTTGGCATCTAAAATGTATATACCGATTCAAGAGTTTAATGATCACATTAAAATAAAATATACTTGAGTTGCCAAAAATGTACGAGCAGATTAGTCTGGTAGCTACTAATATTTTCCATCTATTATAAAGATATAAAATTACCATCTACCTTAAATTGGACAAACTTACCAAAAAAGAAAAAGAAAATTCAAACCTTTAAGTTTTGAGGTAAAAAAAAAAAAAGATTAAATTTATGTACATTAATAGTAATGTATATACTATTCCAGTTAAATGCATAACAAATATATAAATTTTAAATTTTAAATTCAAAATTTAGATTGCTTGTCGTGTATTCAAACCAAACAGTGTGTACATTATCAATATGTTGTATATCAATAAAAGAAAAATAACATCATAACCATCTATTGATAATTTTAAGAGCTAATTACAGTTAATCCTCCTAAGGTATGTCCAAATTTTTTGGTTTAACCCATAACATTTTTTTTGTGTCACTTAACTCTGTGAGAGATAAAACTATCCGTCTATTATCATAATTTTTTTGAATGAATTTAATTTGTGGTTTAATTTTTGATCATTTTACTTGATGGTGATAAAGTACCATATGAGAGAAGTAAATATATTAAACAATAATATTTGATTATGGTTTTAAAAAAAATGGTAAAGAAAGCAATCTAACAAGAAAAAATCCATTAGAGGAAAATAATAAATAAACAAGGCTCAAATAAGCAGTACGCGAACGTGATTATAAAAAAAATATGGATAAATGATTTCAAATTGTCTAATTTTAAGTAAATACAGAAATTTTTTATGAATTTGTTAAATTGTAGAATAAATGAAATTGGTGGAATGCCATTTATTGTTAAATGACTCATACAACGGAAAAATAAATATAGTTTTTTAAGTTTTGTAAATTAAGGACGAACGTCCTAAAATTTTGTCTGGGATGAATTATTAGGAAATACTAATTGAACATAACTCATAAATGCACTGAAAGTTTAATTATCCGATTTGCATTTCTATTCCCTCCATTTCCTAAAACCCTCCCTCAACCCAGGACTCCTTATCCACTCCCCAGTCCCGCTCCACCACATCCCCCGGCCACTCCGGGAGCCAAATGGCCAGTCTCCTCCTCCTCCCGGCTCGCCTCCCTTCGAAATTCAATCAATCTTCTTCTAATCCATTTTCACCTCCCCATAAAACCTCCGTCTTTTTTGCTTCGGTGTCGTTATCACCAAAAAGAACGAGAAGAAAGAGGCAAAAGCAGCAATATACAGGAGAAGACGAGAATGGCTCCCCCGGAGCTCTAGTTTCCGTGGCGTCCAGTGCCGAGAAGGTCCTCAGGCTGGTGTTCATGGACGAACTGATGGAACGCGCTAGAAACGCCGACGTTTCTGGAGTTTCTGATGTTATTTACGATATGATCGCTGCTGGACTTAGTCCTGGACCTCGCTCTTTTCATGGATTGATTGTTTCTAACGTCCTCAACCGCGATGTAGAGGGCGCTGTAATTACCCCGCTTTTGATTTTTAAATACAGCTCTAATTATATTATTGCATGCGCGTTTTCCTAGTTGATGCAGGAGTTTTTGCATTTAAGTGTTGGTTTCGTGCTTAAATTGTTGTTCTGAATTATTTTGGCTCTATAGCTTGTCCATTAGGTACACTTTGCTATTACATTTTTGCGATTGTACATATATGTGTGAAGAAGTCAATGAAAAAAGACATTGGAGATTGATGATGATGCCTTGTCTGGGGAAAATTTTTGGGTCTTTGGAGATAGTTGATTACACTAAAGACCAAGTATATTTATCTCTTAAGAGGGACTTCTTTTTGTTTCAAGTGACAGACTAGTAAACGATTGTCGAATAGACTTTGAAGACAGCTCTGCTTCATGTGCATTACTGTTAATTGCTGTTCTGCATCTAAATCCCAAGTTCCATTTGGTTAATGAACAAGCGCACTCATTCAACTCTTCTTCGTTGATCAATAGCCTAGAAAATTTCAATGCTTCATGGTTATGCAAGTGTTAAATTTATATCCAGGCATGTTTATCTTTGCATTGGCTTGTTTAATGTGCAAGTGCTTTCTTATTGGCTTGCATGGAACATCTCGTTTGGCATTAAGTGTTGCCAAAATGGTGCGTGTTGCTTACTAATAAAGAGGAGATGCACATCATGTAACATTATACACCTATGTGAAGTTCACAAAAATGCATACTGTATAGGGTAAGAAGTAACTCATAAAACAGCTGCTACATTGCAGATGCACGCTCTTAGAAGGGAGTTGAGTGAAGGTCTTCGGCCTCTTCATGAAACTTTTGTCGCTTTAGTTCGGTTGTTTGGCTCAAAAGGTTTATCTGCTAGAGGCTTAGAAATTCTGGCAGCCATGGAGAAATTGAACTTTGACATTAGGAAAGCCTGGCTTGTCCTTGTTGGTATAGTGTACTTGAGCCTGTGATACGGTTTGATGATTTCTTGTCATTCCTTTCTCTCTTTATTAAATTGAGTTGGTCCTGTTCCTTGGACCAGAGGAGCTCATTAGAAGCAATCATCTTGAAGATGCCAACAAAGTTTTCCTAAAGGGGGCAGAAGGTGCGCTAAGAGCTACTGATGAGCTATATGATCTCATAATCCAAGAAGACTGTAAAGCTGGAGATCATGAAAATGCATTGACGATAGCCTATGAAATGGAGGCAGCTGGCAGAATGGCAACCACTTTCCACTTCAATTGTCTATTAAGCGTGCAGGTAAGTCACTTGAAGCTGGTGGTGATCTTGCTGATGTTATTGTTTTAAGTGAATAAGTGGATTTTAAAGTAGCTGTTAGTGCAAAAGGTTATAAGTGTTGTAACAATAGAATTTGATGTTGTTAAACTTTTTCAGATTGACAGAGTTTTATACCTTTAAGTTTCATTTAATAGATAACTTTTAATTTGTGTGCCTCAAGTGCATACCCTTATATAACTGCAATTTGAAAACAAAGGAACTGATTGATACTAGGTATTGTATCAAGAGCTACCTCTGTCTTGCATGGGTTGATGTTTGCCACTCAACACCGTCTGTTAAGAGCTAATTAACCAGGTACCTATGTCCAATAAATCATAACTACCCTTGAGTACCAATGCATTTCTTTCCTTACAAGTGAAAAGTTCTACACGAGTCTCCTAAATATTATTGTGTCCTTTCCTGCTACCATAATCTCCTTTGTCTATAGTAATTGTTCTCATCACAGTGTAGCTTTCTCATCATAGTGAAGTTCTTCCATCTCCTGAAATAACATCCACTAGCTCACTTTTTGTTACCTATACATCCTGGTTCAGAGACATTGAAGTTTTTCGATGTTCTCTGCCATAATGCCAACGTTCAGCTTCTGATGCTTATTTTCGAAATCTGCCCATTCTCAATCATGATTGAGAACATTATTATTATTATTATTATTATTTTTAATCCTTTAGGTTCTCTTGTAATAGAATCTCAAGATTGTTTTGTGATGCGTCACTTTCACGATTCATTTTCTCTAATTTGATATCTCAATTTCTTGCAAGTTACAATTTCTTCATCTTCTCTGACACCAATTCTAGCTGAGGAAGAGACTCGTTACTTAGCTAAAATATGTTTCATTGTGTCTTATCATTGATATTTGTCTTGCTTCTCTTATTGGTCTCTTCACAAGGGACTCAACTTGAATTGGGGGTGCATGAATTAAAGTATTGGAGAGAGTTCTCTTTCCATTTTATGCTGTGAAGTTTCTAAATATTCCACCTTAAGTGAAATTCCTTATCTTTTTTGGCTAGGCTACCTGTGGGATACCTGAAATCGCTTTTACTACATTTGAGAATATGGAATATGGAGAAGGTCTGTTGTTTCTTTCCTTGTCAAACTTGTATGAGATCATTCTTTTCCACTTGTGATTCTTTAGCTGTCAATGATTTCTTGGTGTTCGGAACTCTTTTCTTCTGTTAAATGTGATGTTATGTATGTCTGCGTGATTGTTAGGCAATTCAGGCATTTAGGGTATTTTTCTGGGTTCTTCTCATTGATGTAGCAGAATTTGGGCTTGCTGTTTCGTGTTCCAACAGAGATGATAAGCATCTCCTGTGAATAGTTGTAAATGTTTGTAATCACCTGATGAAAAATCTGCAAGTTTCTGTCTGCAGATGTCTAAGTAAAAGCCTGACTGTTGCTGAGCCTTGTTCTTCACAATAACTACAATATTCCAGTTTTGACATCTTTCCACAAAATTAAAAAAAAAAGAAAAGTTTTATTTTGGACGAGCTTTTTGTGGCGATGAAAACGTCTGTTCTTCTAATTTGAGCCCCCTTTAATTGTTTTCATCTAGTTGTAGGATACAAGGTCAGCAATTGCTTAATAATATGGTCCCCGCTCCTGTGAAGGGTCAATGGACATGATATCAGTGATCGCTTTCTTGATGAACTCTATTCTGACAT
Organism: Gardenia jasminoides; assembly: GCA_013103745.1. Lineage (NCBI taxonomy): Eukaryota > Viridiplantae > Streptophyta > Magnoliopsida > Gentianales > Rubiaceae > Gardenia > Gardenia jasminoides. The sequence goes on along the minus strand of CM023095.1, from coordinate 50,626,564 downwards.
GTGACTGTACAGTTGTTGGGCAAATGAAAAGTTTCTGGAGTTATACATGATTGTCATGATTGAATGGAATCACTGGCTGTGTTTCTTGGTCATTATCAATCTTAGTTCTCTCGTTATTTTAAAGTGTTCATTGAACTACTTTCTACCTTTGGTTGGCAGATTACATGAAACCTGATATGGATACATACAATTGGGTGATCCAAGCATATACAAGAGCTGACTCGTATGATAGGTAACTTCTAAAGGAGGTGGTTATTTTTCCACTGGTACATCTTCTGCACCAAATTCCTTTGGATCGTTTGATGATTGTGTAGTATTTAGAAGTTCTTTGACCTTGTATTTAGTAAATTGTTCTACCTGTGCTGCTGTGGAGCATAATTTTCGTTTTGTTGAAATTATTCTCCTTGCCAAGGTGGGGTTTGCCACAATAGTTAGTTGTTTGGACATTCTTCAGCCGGGATGCCTTTGTCATCTTTTAGATTCTTCAAAGGAAAAATACAAGCATGAAAAACCATATTTGTGTATCATGTTTCAATTTCTTTCACTCTCTGAAAAGTCTACTCACTACCAATTTGATCAAATCTTTACATCGAGGACGGCCTGGAGCTTTTGTGATTAGGATCTTTTCTAGATCTGGAATCATCTTTCTGATGCCTAGCTCTTTTGCTTTCTTTATGCATTTATCTGCCAAGTCTATATATAATCAAATTTTTAAGCCTTATCCTTGTCATGTTTGTTTTTTCTTTTTCTGTATTAGTATAGAATTAAGGTACTGTAATTTTGACCATGTAATGTAGGGTACAAGATGTTGCAGAGTTACTTGGCATGATGGTTGAGGACCACAAACGTTTGCAACCCAATGTGAGAACTTATGCGTAAGAAAATCTCTCTCTTCTTCTTCTTCTTCTTTAATCCTTGTTACCATTGCTTAGAGATCCTGTTGTTCGTTGGAATGACACATCCAATTGCTCTCAGTGCAATATTTGGGGATCTTTTCGATGTTCTCTTCTCTATATATTTAAGAGCTCGTAGCAGGTGGCCAAACAGTAAAGTGCATAAGTTTTCTGGAGATCTCTTCCAATTAGTACTCTTCATAATCATCAATCAGTATCACCTTCTATGATCGGGACTTAATTTCCTATATTGCAGTGTCAATAGCAGTAAAAGATTTTTGCTTGAATTTGAACTTGAGATGTGCGATGAGCATGACACTGGCACTTAAGCATAGAAAGAGTTGTAAACTTAGGGTAGTAGGTGAACTAATGACAAGTCTGCTCCAAGTTATCAAAGCCAATTAAGAGCCATTTAGTCACATGTTGATTTCCTTGTAAATAGTGTTTGAGCATGTACTTACCTAATACTAGGAAGCTTGCTGCCCAACACGACTATGAGCAGAATCCCATGAGCTAATGGATCAACTTTCAAACTTACCACATCAAAATTTTCTGGCCAGTGCCCTAATTAGTGCAATGATGTAGTGCAAGCAGCAGCAAGATACCATGAGTGGATTTAATAGGCAGATTTTATTGCAGTGATACAGCACTTGTGCATAATGCAAGAAATAATTACTTTAGGATATCAGAGTTAATATCGATACTTGATTCATTTGTAATTGCATCAGTTATAAAAGAGTTAGGCAGCCTTCCAATGTTCAATCCAACTGAATTGTGGATTACTTGTCAATAATAGTTTGGTAACATGATAACGGCTTATTCAGGTTGTTGGTTGAATGCTTTACAAAATATTGTGTTGTGCGAGAAGCAATCCGACATTTTCGTGCTCTCAAGAACTTTGAAGGTGGAACCAGAGTTCTGCACAATGACGGCAAATATGGGGATCCTCTATCCTTGTATCTTCGAGCCTTATGTAGAGAAGGCATATTTTTCTTGTTTGCTTTCTTCTTTTCCATCTCCTATTTCTTTTTTCTATCTTCAAGAAAGATGGGTTCTTTGTTCTTTCTAACCTTTGGACTTTCGTCTGTTTTAGCCAAAAATTGTTGAATATCAGCATATCTCAAGGCCTTCATTAAGAAATTTGAGTCAGTAACCTTGTTTTTACTTCAGGAAGAATAGTTGAGTTACTAGAGGCCCTAGAAGCTATGGCAAAAGATAATGTGCCAGTCCCACCTAGGGCCATGATCCTGAGCAGAAAATACCGCACACTAGTTAGCTCGTGGATTGAACCTTTGCAAGAAGAAGCTGAACTTGGATATGAGATTGATCATATAGCCAGGTTTGCATTTTCTGTACTCTTTTTCATTAGTCCTTGTGCTCATGTAGGAGATTAGAGGTGTATTTTCCACTAAAATTTTCCCATTGAGCTTCCAAGAAAATTTAGTTTAAGATCTCATGTCTGTGTTGGCTCATTCTTGATTTACAGCTCTTTTTGCTGTGAAATATCAAATTAATGCTTACTTTTGATTAGTAGCAAAGTTATTTTAAATTTGAATTTAGTTTCTATAGTTTCATTTTTGTTGATAGCTTTTGAGAACTGGTATAGTCATACAGATCCTTAACTGCAGAATTGGACAACAAAATGATTGCATTCTGTAGATTTTTTCGTTTGTGTGTCAATTTTGGCATATCTCTTATTAGTCATGGCTCATAAAGTGAGCAATATGTTCAATTGCAACCTGAGCTCAAACCGTTGGTGGATTAGAAAAAAGTGCATGACACAATTGATGACTCACAAAGCTTATAAAGTACGCTTCTTCTCAGATTTCCTGTAATGGGAAATGATTGAGTTCAGAGGTGATAGTGTCTACTCCATGTATCAGAAGTCACAAGTTCTGCAAGTGGGTATGGCTTTTCATGGCTGGACTTGAGATGGGAGAGCAATGAATCATTGTAAACCACTAGGCCTTCTGGTTCTCTTTAAGCAAAACAAGAAGTTTGTCAAAATATTCAACTTTGTGTTGACTATCCAATAAGGACAATGATAAATTTTATAAATCTTTCTGATATTTAATTATTCTTCCATCAATATGGGACAGACCTGAAGTGGGGAATGTACCAAGGAAATTCTTTAACTCATCTTTTGGTTGCGGATGCACTCTCTTTCATTTGTAATCAGAATTCTAGTTAATGTCTGTCGCACAATTTTCTAATATCATCTGTTTTATTAAACAGGAGCATCTTACTTGATTTACCGGGAGTTTTTTCCATTACATTACTATGTCAAACATGTATACATGGTCAACAATAGGAATAAAAGGAAGAGCGGCTAAAACTAAGAATCTGAACTCCTTTTAATCTTCTCCTTTTTGGCTGGGTTGTGAGAGTGTTCTTTTGTACTTTTCATCATTATGTTTGTGTTATTGTAGAACCTTCAGCCATCAAATGTGCAATCTGAATGAGCTTTCTTGAACCAAAAAATTACCGTCAAAGTTTAAGAAATGCTCCTTTTGTTTTTAATTCATACCATATACTATATAGTGCAAATTAAAGTGAAATATGTAGTACTGATTATTTAGTATTCATGTTCTTATCCTTTTCTTAATTATTCATCAGCCCTTGTCTGCCTTGGATCATGGATACTTTCTTAAACTAATCTGTATCACAAACTGGTTGTTCATCATGGTGAAACATGCATAATTGAAGGCCAATAAAACGTCCTTTCATTGTCCTTTAGAGACGATCTTCATAATTGGTTTCAGAATTTAAAATTTTTGAAATCTCCAGATCATGCTTTTGTGGCCAAAGATATATCTTCAAACCATTGACACTTTTTGAGGATGATTTGCTGATGTTTTCCAGATGTCTATTTGGTATTCTTATGAGTTAAGATTTTCCTTTTTCTGCCAACAACTATGATTTCTAATAGAGTTTATTTCTTTTTGCTTATTTATTTGGGGGGTGGTGCTTTCTTTGGCTTTCATCTATTCTAGTTGAGGTTATATAAGGTTGGCTTTGCAATCAGGTATATTGCAGAAGGTGGGTTAACAGGTGAACGGAAGCGATGGGTTCCTCGAAGAGGGAAAACTCCTTTGGACCCTGATGCTGAAGGATTTATTTATTCAAACCCTACAGAATACTCCTTCAAACAAAGATGTCTTGAGGAGTGGAAGATCCATCATAGAAAGCTTTTAAAAACCTTACGCAATGAAGGACCAGCAGTGTTAGGGGATGTATCTGAATCAGAATATATCAGAGTTGAGGAGAGACTGAAGAAAATTATTAGAGGTCCTGAACAAAATACCTTGAAACCAAAAGCAGCCAGTAAAATGTTAGTGTTAGAGCTAAAGGAAGAGCTCGAAGGACAAGATCTGCCAACTGATGGGACTAGAAATGTACTCTACCAGCGTGTACAAAAAGCAAGAAGAATAAATCGTTCTAGAGGTCGACCACTTTGGGTACCTCCTGTCGAAGAAGAGGAAGAAGAGGTGATCTGATCTTAATAAGTTGATTCTGTTTTCAGAATCCGTCTGTTTCTGATGTTGATACGTGTATCCCTCTTTGTACATGGCAGAAAGCAGTATTGAGTTGTGAAAACTGCTAAATCAGTGATACTTTATTATTGAACTAAAAGCCCCTGATTTGACAGGTTGATGAAGAGTTGGATGAGCTGATCTCACGGATCAAGTTGGAAGAAGGTAATACAGAATTCTGGAAGCATCGTTTTCTTGGGGAAGGCTTAAATGAAAATCATATCAAGTCCATGGAGGAGAACAGTTCAGAAATTATTGATGTCACAGACGAAGTCGATGTTGTTGATGATGCTGCAAAAGAGATTGAAGACGATGAGGCAGACGATGAGGAGGAAGAAGTGGAACAAAGTGAAAGCCAGGAGGTGGTTGACCGAGGGAAGGACAAAGAAGTTGACGCTGCAAAACCACTTCAAATGATTGGTGTGCAATTGTTGAAAGACTCAGATCAGACAACTAGCTCATCCAAAAAATCAAGGAGAAAGACTTCTCGAATATCAGTTGAGGTATAAATAACTTCAGTGCTTTTCTCATTTCTTTGACTTTTAGCTATGATTCTAAAATATTCTAATTTCCATTCATAGGTCGTTAATAAAGTGAACAGTACTAAATTGAAAGTTTGCAGAAAGAAACTTGTGAATGACTCTTGTTTTTTGTGGCCTTTGCCCAAGAACTCATATGTAAAAAGAAAAGTATTTGCTAGATTGAGATGTTTGTTTCTTATCATGTGATTGCTCAGGATCTGCAACTTTGAAGATCCTTAGTAACTGTTTTTATTGAATGCAGAATGATGATGACGAAGACTGGTTTCCTCTAGACGTACATGAAGCATTTAAGGAGATGAGGAATAGGAGAGTATTTGATGTATCAGATATGTATACCATTGCTGATGTTTGGGGTTGGACTTGGGAAAAAGAACTGAAGAACAAAGCTCCACAGAGATGGTCACAAGAGTGGGAAGTTGAATTGGCAATTAAAATAATGACTAAAGTATGTTTCATGTCCAAGATTATTTGCTCTCCATTTGCTAGGCCAATTTCCTTGTGTTATTGTGAGGCAGTCTAAAAATTTTTGCCAGAAAAAGAAGGCCATCCATAATGTAGTGGACATCGTAATATTACTAAAAGAATTATTTCAGACAAACATATATACAAGTCTGTGTTGATTTTGCGTGTCTAAGTGTCCTGTTATGGAAAAACCAAAAATCTCATGTTAAATTGGTCATTTCCATATATATTTTCAAGTTCCATTATTAATACTTGATATATAGCAGTGCTATGTGCATGCCATATATTTCTTTTCTTGTTTCTCCCACTTTGCTGTTGCATGAGCATGTTAGTACTTGTATTTCAGGTGATAGAACTGGGTGGGACACCGACTATTGGGGATTGTGCTATGATCTTGCGTGCTGCTATACGAGCTCCCATGCCTTCAGCATTCTTGAAAATTTTGCAGACAACACACAAGCTGGGTTACTCTTTTGGCAGGTAAACTGGTTTAGATAAATGTTGTTCAGCTGCTCATTGTCTCGTTAAAATGGCAAATGACATTTTGGATTTGGATACACTTGGGACTTTTGAACAAGCACGTGAATATCATCTTTATAATGATACAAGAAACATCTATTTGTTATCAGTTGCTACAAATTCCTTTGCCATCCTCCCCTTGACAGCTACTATCTCCTTGACAAGCATGTGGCTATCATCTTAGTAATGATTACAAAAAAAAAATCACATGTTATCAATAACTACAAATTCCTTTATCCATCCTCCTCTTGATGCTGCTGACTGGTGACCCAACTACTGCCATATTTACTTCCTCCAGTACTTCTGCCTAAAGAGGATGAACTGCATATTTGAGGATCTGATAGTATGGGCTGCATCTTATCCTGTGTCGATTGGCTCTGCGCTGCCATATTGTAGCTTACAGATAAAAGTGAAAGGGACTGAGCAGCCATGGAGTATGGCTAGCATGATCAAACAGAATGTTTTGCTCTCTGTTGTCTCGTGCCCTCTCATCTGTGATGGACATGGTTTTCTGAGTCAATGACCATGATTGTGTGAATGTGTCGCCTGAATGTTGTTATCATTCGCTTGCCCTATTCTTGTGCTCCATGTGGCTGTGAATGACCATTTTTCGGTAGAGGATTAGAAATCAGTATTCATGTTTAACTCACACCATTTTTTTTTTCAGCCCCTTGTATGATGAAGTCATCTCCTTGTGTCTTGATCTCGGGGAACTCGACGCAGCTGTTGCGATTGTGGCAGACTTGGAGACCAGCGGAATTAAGGTCCCAGATGAAACCCTGGATAGAGTTATTTCTACGAGACAGATGAAAGACAATCCTTCTGATGACGGAGCCCAGTAGTAGTAATCTTTTATCTTCCCTTTCGTACAGTCAAATTATCCCTTTGTCAGTATAAGTAGCACTCTTCAGGAGAAATCCAGAGCATAAAAGAGATTGATTGGACAAAAATTTGACTTGAATGCATTCTGAGGATCCGCAATTTTGACGCTTTTGTACATAATGAATTGGCACAATATACGTGGACAAATGTATTTGTTCTATCGGTAAATAGGTTGAGTAGCTGATCCCTTGAATGAAGTTCCACAGTTTGCATTGCCGTTGAGTGTTTTCATTACACTTATCTTTTGTAACTAAAGAATTTTGACATAAGCTTTCCACAAACTGATGTTGTTCGGTAAGGTTTGTCAGTTGGGCCCCTTCTTCGGATGAGACTGCAAAATCGTTTGGAAACATGTACTTGAAGGATATATTTCTTTGCATGCTATTTGTGGACTTGTACCTGATGAATTTCAGTATGAATAGAAAGACTGGTACCAAGGATTACTTTTGGAAAATGAAATCAAGCATGGGTGCTATTATTAGCTCAATGGATGTGAATATATTTGCTTGTGCAATGGGGGAAGGCAAATTATCCTGTAGTTTTTGCACTTTTTGTAATACTTTCGTTCTTGGAAATGAAGGTTAGAAGTTACGAACATTCTCATTTGAAAAAATTTATGCCAGTCTGGAGCAACTATTATCCTGTAAGAACATTTTGATCTTTGATTTTTTCTTTTCGACATTCCTAATGCATGAAATGATTGGAGAAAAATTACTAAAAACAAGAACTCAGAAATTTACTAACCTTCATCTGACCTCACCTAGAATCCTTCACTTTTAGGCAAATGACAGCCCAAATCCAAATGTAACTTTTCCAACAAGAATATGTAGCTGTTCTAATTTGACCAGTGATAAACTTCTATCAAATTGTTGTACCTTATATTTTGTACAGCCATTTAATAATTGTGATACAAAATTCAAATAAATGTATTAGAAAATAGAAATACTATTTTATATTTTAGAGTGGTACGTTAATTAGGCGGTGGTAACTGGTAAGTAATCCAGAAAGAAACAAAACACAGAGCAAAAAAGGGGAACAAAAAGGAAGAAAAATAAATAGAGAGAGAAATTGCAGATGACATAACACATTAGCACGTCCCCTTTAAAAGCTTGCGCATGCTCTGCTCAGTCTTCTCTCTCCAGTATACTATACTATACTACCCGACCTAAAACCCTAACGAGGACGCCATTTTCATCACTCATAACATTTCATCATCACTAACTTATCCGACGCAAGGCAGCAGCAGGCCACCACAGTTCGCCGCCGGCGTCTCAGCTCCATCATCATCATCATTATTGTTAACAAAAGAAAGATTCAGTAGCTCTTTTTTTTTTGTTTTAATTAGTATCAAGTTGAATCTCAAATTTCTAGCACTCAGTTCCAATGGAAGCTGCTAATCCGGTGGATTCACTGGTGTCTATTGCCACGTCGATCTCTACGCCGTCCACTAAACGGCGAATCCAGATTTTCAGCAATGAAATTCCGTTCCTTCTTACTAACATTCCTAGTTATTCAGGTCATGTTTACGTATATTTATCATCTATATCACCATTGGCTATCCAATTGCTGTTTTATGCTTTTTCGGGATGCATGCTTCGTTAGGACCATCGGAAATTTTTATTTGGATGGTGAATTGCAATATTTTCCTGAAATTTTGCATTTAGTTGTGTTAAAAAGCAAGTCCATAGTTTATTTGGATAGTTGGCCAGTATTATGAAAAGCCTGAAATGTCTGTGGAGAATTTTAAACGTCTGGATATTATGGAGTAGAAGTGGGACAATGTAGCGGATAGCTTAGCAGGAGAAGCATAATTTTTTTGGATAAAGTTTGTTTGGAAAAATTTTTGTATCATCCACTGTAGCAATATTTTTGATATGTGGTTGCGAAATGTGTTTAGGAATAATAGAAAAGTATTTTTTCTCAAATAATCTTACTTTCAGAACTCCTGATTGATTTCTTAACATCTTATTCTGCGGATATGATTGCTAGTTTGCTGCCAACGTTGTTCTTGCTCCATTTAGAAATTATAAGCACTCTTAGGTCTTTTGAGACCTGCGATAACGTATCGGCGATCTTCTCTAGACATAATTGGTCACTAGCTATGAGACTGAATCAGGGTACCCTATCAATTGTTTAGTTTGGCATTGTCCTGTTATTGTTTGTTTAAGGAGCTTTATTAAGTCGAAGAAACTGAAATGCGTAATATTGGTTATAGGTAAGACAAATCAATGGGACACTTGGGGATTTATTGTTTGAGAAATTCCATTAGCTATTGATAACTTTACCTGGCTTTAGAGATCTTGAAAGAGGGGGATGGGTGTGAAAAATGCCTTGAGAACCAAATATTGGTTTTTGGGGGAATGAGACCTGGCGGGATAATTGTGAGTATGATGCAAATTGACACTCCAACATCCTAGGCTCCTTTGTTTTGACTCGTATGTAGTGGATAATCATCTTTGTCCTTTGCATTGTTGGACTGTTATCTATCAAAATCACCTTGTAGTTTTTTCGGGGCAAGTAGAAAGCCTTGTGATGAGCGTGCTTTTGTGCCTTTGTTGGCAGAGACAGTCTGTTTGGTCATATTTGTTTCACTTGCTGTGAATTTTTTTTTTTTTGGCAAAATAATAATTAGGTGATAAGGTATGTACAGCTGAAATATCATAGTGTTTTTTTTTATCACTTGATACGCAAAATAGTGAGAAAATCAGTGTAAAAAATTGTGATAAAAATCCTATTGGATTTTGTACTTTAGATTTATGGGCATTGTGCTATAGCTTGCTAAGTTCTTTTTAGACACATAAGGCTGACTTAAAACCAATTTAGTGCTAGAGTTTTGCTGTTGTTTGTAAAGTGTTGTTCATTTTCAACTTTTTAGAACCTATGTTTTTTAAAACTGATTCAAAGTATAATGAATAAACAAAAACTCGTAATTTCATGTTAGAATATTGACTTATAATCGATGTTACTCGGACTCGGGTACGGGTGTCAGATTTGGGTATGTGTCTAAGTGTCTAATTCGTGAACCGTCTAAAATAAGGATACAGGTACATGAATACGGCAAAATTTCTAGTAAATATAAGAATTATACTGTACAGCCAACATACAAGTCATTGCTCATGAAGTATTGGAGAATTCTAAAGTACTCAACAAGTCATAACTCAAAAGGATTCTAGTGCAATAAGGATTCCAATGCAACAAGTATTCTATATCTATGAGTTTTCTCACCCAGGTCTTCTTTTCTTTGACGTCAGACCTCACAAAAATCAAAGAGTCCAAAAAATTTTTCAAAGTGTCAAACACATATCCCATACCAGTGCCAGTGTCATGTCGTGTCGACACAGGTACGTTGGGGTCAAATGAAAAGTCCAAGTAACATAGCTTATAATTTCAGTTTAGAGCCCATTTGGTCCATATATATTAAGTGGGAATGATTCATGGGATTGTTCAAAATTCTTTTTCCTTTGTAAATCATTTATTCCTTAATATTCCTTTAATTTGCATTTAAAATTTTACTATCGAGCTTAGGAATGGAGGTCTGATATTTTTTGGGATCGTCTTTAAGGGAAGTCAAAATAAGGTTATTGTTTGGTTGTAAATTTGTCATTTGTTATCTTGATTCATTCTGTTGACATCTGAAGGTAATTAATTGTGGGGTATTGATTTCATGGCTAATCAAACCATTTTAGGTTTAGGACAATGTTAGTAGTCCAATCTCATCTAGTCCCATGAGGCAAATATGCTTCTAGAGAGGGAATATGCTCTATCATAAGAGAAGCAATAGAATGGAAGTAATTGCCTGCAGCTCTTGGCAAATTTTGGAATTGTTATGGTGTAAGATAATTGCTGGAGGTTTCAAAAGCCGTTAAGAGTATACCTGGAGCAATTTGATAAGACTTTCCTGTCATTATTCTTTCTTGTGTCTCTTGTTGGCGACATGTTCCATTCATTATAGAAATTCTTGGGAGGCAGTGCCATTTGATTTACAAATTTAAATGTAATTGCATAAATAAAAAAATCAGGTGGGAAATAAGTGCATTAATGTATTTCTTTTAAATTATATCAAATAGTTTACTTTTTGTTATTATTCCATGATTTCTGAAGATTTTGTTGTTGGTTACTTTGCGGGAGGCTGATATTTCTCACCACTCATTTAGTATCCATTATTGATGATCAAGAAAATGATACTGTGTTTTGGCAAAACCTTTTCAGTTGTTTGATATTGAAACTATAAGGATTGGGTTTTCATATTTGTTTCTTCTTCCCTTTTTCCCTTCGTCCTCAGTTTCTCAACCTTCAACCACCACCACTAACAACTTTGCTGGCATCTCCACCACTACTGCTGGAGTTGTTGGCTGGAGACTTTTCCATGGTGCTTTTGAACATGATTTTTGGCAAGTTAGATTTAAATCCTATTTTTGGCTGTAACTGTAATTGATAGTTCTTACCACCCATTTAGTGTCCACTATGGAGTGGCAATGACGACAACTATAAAAAATCCGTTCCATGATGACGGGTTTTGGCAAAACCTTTTCAGTTGTTTAGTATTGAAACTCCGAGGATTGGATTTTCAATTTGAGTTGTTTTCTCTTCACTTTTTTCCCTTCTTCCGCATCAGTTTCTCAACCTTCAAGCACCGCTACCAACTTCAGCGGCACCTCCACCACCACCGTGAGAGTTGGTGTTACAGCTGGAGATTTGCCATGGGACCTTTTGAGCTTGATTCTTGGCAAGTTAGATTTACTTCCTGGTTACATCCAGTTTGGGGCTGTAAGTGAAATCAAGTAATGACATGAGTTTATCTGGACAAGAAATGCACATGTATAACAACTATGCTCCAGGAACTGTGCTCGCTCTTGATGCTCATCCCTAGTAAGAGTAAACAACATTGCAATTAACACAGCATTTGTGAGCTTCTTCCCTTCTTCCTCAGTTTCTCAAACTTCAACCACCACCACCAACTATGGTAGCGCTGCTGCTCCTCCAAACAAATTGAGATACATAAAATAGTAGGGGATGGTGAAAGAATGAAGCAAAGAGGAAGAAGCTGCTGGATCTCTAATGCCTTTTTCTGTTTTAATTGTTTTTGGTTTCTCGTGTTTTAAAATTTAGGAATGGGGTGAGAGTGCCCGGTTTGATTGGGAATGAGCATTACCCACTTTTGGATTTTCCATAGTGATAGATAAATACCCATAGGTACCAACCAAACATCATCTATGTGTTTCAAAAGCTCAAACCCATAGTGTAGAGGGGATTCCCCACAACCAAACACCTGGTTAGTCATTTAACTCATTAGAATAGTCTATAGCATCATATCATGAAAGAAATTTAGCAGGCTTGAGATTTAAAAAGAAATTAAGGTGAAGAAGATACTTTTAGGATGGTATCTCCACTCTCCATAGATTGCTTGCGTATTTTGTGGGGTTCCTCTATAAGGCATGTTCTCAATTTATTCTGGTTTTTTAAAAGCCAAAATCAGAATCCAAAAAGCATGTATCTTTTTTCCCCCTTCCTTTAACTTTTTTCTAGCAGGCGAAATGTGGGATTTAAGAAGTGGAGAGGGGGATGGGCGATTTGAACTCATGGCTCTAATTCCTGGTTTCTCAACGTTAACCACTAGACCAAGGCCTTCTCAGCCAAAAAACAGATATCTTGTAGCTTCTATTTTGTTTTTAATTTTTTAATTATATATAGCTTTAAAATGCCAAAAGCTGAAATTGAAGCAGTTGAGAACATTGCATTGTATATTTTCTGAAATCAGATGCTGAAGCATGTCCTGAAAATCAGTTGAGAACAAACAGATTACTTATTTGGTTGGGTGAGTTAGCGGTTGTTACATATTTGAGATCACTTTACTATTGAAATGTGACTGCTTGATGGCTGCATATTTAGCACAAAAACTAGTGTTGTAAATCTTAAGTAATTCTAGCTATAATATAGAACTGATCTTTTATATTGTAAGCCATTCCTGAACCACATGTATATTGACAATTGTAACATTACCTCAATACAGCACCAAGCAAAGGTTCAAACACTGGATATCCGATAGTCACTACTCTAATCTTCAGCTTTATACTCTAAATTCATTCAAGGTACTTGATATTTAATCTCAAAATAAAAAAGGAAAAAGTAAGAATCAAGATCACATGATATCAACAGGTTTTGACATGCTCTATGAGGCACTGTTTAGGATATTGATTTCTTCATTCTTTTCCTGTAATATGCCCAGCTCATCAGGAAATCCTTTACAGTCTTAGGCATACACCGTTACATACATGCTTTAAGGAGCACACTCCGAAAGGAACTTATTATCTGACAATAGCGTAGTAAAAGGGTGCCAATTTCCTTTTTCTCATTGCAATTGCTACCAGTTGAAAATGGTTGGTAGTTAATTTATAAGAATGAATTTTTATTTTATTTTTGTGTCTATAGTTCAAACAAATGACAATCTGCATTTTGTTCCCCTTTTGTTAATTTGGCATGTCTTTCTTCTGAATGGTTGAATCTGGGCTTGATAATGGCTTAACTAGTGGGAAGATGATTTAGGGATCACAAGGTGATTATTCTTTTGCCTTATAATGAAATATAGGAGTGCTGACCGCATATATTGCACCTCAGCATATGGCTGTCTTTGTAGTTTTGATATCTCTTAATGTACTGGTAGAGTGTTTGTGAACATACACTTTATAGGGTGTGTGATGCTTGTTCATTTTGGCCATGCACTGATTACAAAATTCCAGCTTTTTTCCTTTTCCATTGTGATTTAAATCTGGATCTTTTCCATCTTCTAATTCTCACATCTTAACTTTATTGATGGATATTCTTTTGAATCATGCAGATTTGACTGCTGATTTGACATCCCTTTTGGTAGAAACAATATTTAGAACATTGTCCATTTATGATGATCGGGGATCGAGGAAAGCTGTGGATAATCTGATTGTAAAAGTTTTGAATGAAGTTGCATTTATGAAAATTTTTGCGGGAACGCTAGTGCAGACAATGGAAAAGCAGTTAAAATTCCAGTCACATGTTGCCTGCTATAGACTCATCAAGTGGACTTGCCTTCTCTTAACAGAAAGTCAGTTTACCTCAGTATCAAAGAATGCACTATGTAGAGTAGCTCAAGCGCAGGCATCAGTATTTCATATTGCTATGCAGGGATCATTTTGTGTAAAAAGGGCATCCAAGAGATTACTTTTGCGTTTGTTCTCAAAGGTCTCATCTTTACTGACTATATACTGGTATTCAATAAGATTGTTAAGCGATTTGAAGCAATGTTCTTTTTCTAAACATGCGTACTTTGCAGTCACCAGACATTTATACAACCTACTTGGAGGAACTAAAAAATTCAAGGATCTCTTATAAAGAATGTCCTGAATTTCTATCGATAATTTTGCAGCATTCATGTGCAGATTCGGTTCTATTTGATCACTATAGGGTAAGGGTTATTGATCACTGATCAAGTTATATTGCCATTAATAGTATTTGGACATTGAGAGATCATATTAGTTTATGTAGCTCTGCATCTTATCTTTTTAACTTTGCTTGCACTGTTGCTTACAAATCTGGCAGGAAACGTTTCTTGACATGTATGTTAAGGATGTTCTAAATGCAAAGGAGAAGCCAGTGAAGGGCCTTATTGAAGCATTTCTTCCTTTGTTCCCAAAGTTGTCTCATGAAGATTTTAAGAATGTTGTCATCCCCACAGCAGTTAAAATGCTGAAGCGGAATCCTGAGCTCGTTTTGGAGTCGGTTGGGGTTCTCTTGCAATCGACCAACCTTGATTTAAGCAGGTATGCCACTGAAATCCTTCAAGTGGTTTTGACTCAAGCTAGACATGCAGATGAAGCAAGAAGGCTTGCTGCCTTAGCCATAATAAGGTGCTTGAGCCAGAAATCCAGTAGTCCAGATGCTGTGGAGGCAATGTTTACTATTGTGAGATCTGTAATTGGAGGTTTGTGCTTCTTTTATATTGAATAAGAGCATGCATTTTTTTTTGGTGGGTAATTGAACAGTCTTATGCAGATCTTTTAGAAACCGTGAACATTGCCATTTTATTGCAAGATTATTTTTTTTTCTCTTAAACTGTTCAGCTGAAAGCTGTTAACACCTGAGCCAAAAAATGAATCGCAGCACCCAGAGTAAGATTAGTAAGAAGAAGAGAATACCAAAAAGAAGTTAAACGATTGAACAATGTCTGGGCAGTTAGGACTTGATCAACACTTGTAGGGATGTTGTATGCCACTCTACTTTTATGTTCCTCCAGTTAAAGTCACATTTTCATGTCCATGAAAATGTTGAGGTAGTGGGCCTCTAGGCTGTTATATGTATGAAACATGGCATAAACGAAAGTAACATGATATGCACAGTGATCTGATTTGCAAGTTAATTGCCATTTGATGCCATAACTTATTGGAGTTATGAAAACTGCAAGGTTGCAGTCTATCTCATGATTTAAGTGACTTGAGCAGGTTCTGAAGGAAGATTGACATTTCCATATCAGAGAGTTGGCATGATTAATGCATTACAAGAATTATCAAATGCTCCTGAAGGAAAATATCTCAGCAGCTTGTCACCAGCTGTATGTGGTTTCCTTTTATCGTGTTACAAGGATGATGGTAAGCCACATCCTTCTGATTATCCTTGCGCTCTGTGAGCACATATTGAGTCCCCATTGTGTTACTTTTGGGGGATTTGGTATGCTTCCAGGCTACTGATTTCTTTTTTCATTTCTTTTCCCTCCCTACTGTTTGAACAGGGAATGAAGAGGTTAAGCTGGCTTGTTTGTCTTCTTTAGCTTCTTGGGCTGCAAGATCTGCAGTAGCTATTCAGCAAGATGTAGTTTCATTCATTGCTTCTGGGCTCAAGGAGAAAGAAGGGCTAAGAAGGGGTTATCTTCGCTGTCTGCGAGTGATATGGAAAAACAATGATGCAGTTATCCAGGTGGGAAGACCGATGGTGTTTGTATTTGGAGTTCTTATGTGTTTGAATCATGCTGTCCTCTTGCTTTTATTATCTGGCTAGAACTTTTGGTTTGTATTTGCAGATGTCATCCTTGCTGGTGCCTCTTCTCCAACTGGTCAAAACTGGTTTTACAAAAGCAGCTCAACGTTTGGATGGCATTTATGCATTGCTATGCATGGCAAAAATTATTTCTGTTGATGTTAAAGCAGGTATATCCTGTTGGTAGTATTTTCATTTTTTTTGTTAGCTTTAAACTCTCAGTTTTTCTCCTATACATAAGCTGATTCCTCTCAGTCTTGTAAACTGACATACTATATAATTTTTGCCTCCTTTCTCTAGATGAGATAGTAACCAAGGAAAAGATTTGGTCTTTGATATCACAGAATGAACCTTCTCTTGTGCCGCTTTCTCTGGTAAATGTCTTGTATGATTTATGTCTATATATTTCCCTTTAGTCTTGCTGGATTTTTTTTTTTAATCATGTGACGTGGTTACCTATTATAAGTTCTCTGCCTTTCATTAGTTGGTTGAATCCGATGGCCAATTTGCACTTGAGTTCTTCTCAGTCTTTGTGTTATAATGATCTATGTCTGCCACAAATTTGCGAATTAGTTAATTCTTATGTGCAAATAGAATGAAAACATACAATAGGCATGATCTTCAGGACTGGGAAATGCTTAGAATGCTCTTCTGTTTCTGTTGAATGCTCATTTGGAAGCTGTCTTTTGCTTGCTTCTGTGTAATTTTTTTGAGTTCCCCACCCCACCCCTTTAAGATGCTTCATTGTTCTATGCAGGCTGCAAAAGTATCACTTGACGACTGTGTGGCTTGTCTTGACCTTTTTGAGGTGCTGCTTGTTGATCATCCTCAGAGGTTTGTGTTCCATGTGGTCTAGACAATATTGGTGTGCCCCTCCAAGGAGCGCATGTTGGTTTGCATAATTTTTTTGGCATTTGTTGGATATCCGAATTTGTAAATCTGATCTGCTTATTGTCCTCTTTAAAGTTGTATGAATTGCATTGTTTGAGCATGTCAAGGATAGAATAGGGCTTCCTAATGACACTATACTTTTTGTCTAACAAAAGGTTTATCTAAACGGTGAGTTAATGGAAGATGTAAATTCCAAGTTCCATCTGCATTAAATTTTTTTCAGATTAAGAGTCAGAAGCTTCAGTTTCTGGGTTAATTGGAAGAACACAACATAAAAAGCTTTGAGCCCTATTCAAAATTGTATTTACCTCCTAGCTTATTCCATAATTTTGAAGGTGCTGCATCTTCTCTGAGTTCCCACTGGCCAACTGGCCTAGCGATTACTTTATGGCTATGTGTTTGTCGAGACACGGCTATAGGGCTTAGTGGCTTGGGTAGTGACAATTCTTTCATTTTCCTCTTTCTGATTAAATGATTAAGTGATTAGGCTGTTAATTATTGGAACATCGTGGTATGATAATATATATAGGATATGGTTAGTTCTCTTATTTTTAAATGTAGCATCAGCAAATCTTTTTATCATTTCAAGAAGCTACCCTATTCTTTGTTTCTAAAGAACAGTTTAATTTGATTGCTGTTGCTTGTTAAGTTACCTTGAACTTATATATCTTCCATTTAAAGCCTAGTCTTTAATAGCTTGATCAAGTAATACTTTTCTTAGTTTGCTTTTTAACATCAAAGTGATTATTTTATGCATTGTTGATTTGTTCCCTAAAATTTCTATTCTGCCTTTTCTTCAAAAAATGTGTATCCGGACTGCTGTAATTTTTTGGTTTTGTTTATTTGTGTGTACTAATATAGACTCCTATACTCTGACTTGTTCTGTACTGAATTTTCAAATGGGTTTTGATGTGTACTTAATGTGTTATTCTGGCATTTCATTTGTTGGTGACTTCTTTTTTATTTCCTTTTTCTAGAGTATTGGAGAACTTTTCTGTCAGTGCATTATTGCAGGTTAGTGGGCTTTTGTTGTTTTTTCCATCTATTCTACCTTTTAATCAGTTTTTGCTGATCTGTTATTACTATACAGTTTCTGCTGTTTTCACTGTGTCATCCAATTTGGGACTTGCGGAAAGCTGCTTATGGTTCAATGAAGAAAATTCTTGCTGCTGCTCCACAAGTATCTGAACATATTTTGCTTGAATTTTCGAATTATCTCTCAGTTGTTGGAGAAAAGGCTCTTCTTCTGAAAATGAGGTGAGTTTTTGTATATGATGAGTTTCTCTCTCTCTCTCTCTCTCTCTCCTGTTTTATCTTTTGTTATAGATTCTAGGACTCCTAGAAATTTCTCTTGTTGAAAATTGTCATAAAGCTCCAGACATGGTAACTCCTTTGGTTTGGGTATGATCTGTCTTGACCTTCGTGACCTTATCACATCCACAGTACCCGAAATTCTTGTCGAAAAATTGCACTAACCAAGGGGAAGTTTGTTGTAGTTTGGAAAGAAGACAGGAGGTTCCAGTTTTAACCAAGGTCTCAGTGGTTCTTAGTGTTTTATACACTTTCTTTTTCGTTTGGAATATTTAACTCCAAAAAAGGTATTCTTTATCGGTCCCCTGATAACTTATTGGAAGCTCAACTAAACTGCATTAGACAAGAAATTCTTTTTTTTTTTTTTTCTTTGGCATTTTTGGAGCACTTATGATTTGACTGCAAAAGATGAAAGATATTATGTTTTGGCTGTTTTTACTGTGTTTCAAGTAATGTGAGAGGTAATACTGGACCAATTTTCAGATTCTGGGTAATTCTGGCTTTTGCATTTGCCTTAATTGATGAAAAATTAACTGAAGGTTCATTGACGTTATAAATAATACCAGAAAGAAATTTTTATTGAATGAGAAGAGATGCAATCAAGATGATAAGAAATCTTTGAGGATACAGTTAGTGAGATAATTTGGAAGAAATACCATTCCTCAACAAGTGTAGAAAGAAATATGGGTATCCTTCAACGCTATGGGTATAAATTTATGAGAATCTATTATTCTGCCGCTTATGGGGGCCACAGAAAATTGCCTTAAGGTTTTCCCTGCTTAATCTTTCTAAAACCAGACGTTAATTGCTATGAAATCTGTAACAGTGTTAAGCCTTCCCACCTGAAAAATTGGGATTCTATTTGAGAGAGCAATTTAATCCACAAAAAAGTGGATGAACGCTTTCTGTCCTTTGTTTTGTAGGTTGGTCAAGATCTAAGAGTGTAAATATAGAGAAAGATCTGTTTAGACTAACTTATATAGCGTATTTCTTGATTAGGGTGCTTTTTAGACTTTCTAATGAGCAATAAATACTTTATATTAATTCTGTAGACAAATGTAGCAATGTAGCCTAGAAAACACTTTGATCTAGATGAATTTTGTCCTTATGTTGGTTATTTATATGCTAAAAAAATTATATGCTAATAAAATTTTCATGAATTTTCCATTTATTTAGTTGAATTACTGTGGAGGGATTATCCAAGATAACCATCTTGTTGTGTAAATAGGTCCCCATGCATTGTGCAGCTTGGATACCTTGGCTGTTGTTCTACTTTAACTTATCTGGCTAAAGACAATTTAAATTTTTTTTAATTATGATTTCTTCATCTCTGGGTGCTTTAGGATATGATAAATTATGAAGGAACTGCAAATTGTCTTTGATTGGCTGTAGTTCATGTGAATCATGATGTTATACTTGAAGGATCTGGTAGAAGTGGTATTATAGCTACAGTGCGGAAAGTTGTGGTAGTGCTGATTTGTTGGTCAAAGTGATGCTGTTTGACCATGAGATATTTTGGAGCTGATGCAGCTTAGTATGTATTTTCATGTTGGAGTGAAGATGACTTAACTAATGGTGGAGTTTTGGTTCAAAATTGATGATGCAGTTCTGGGTGCGTAATGAATGGACTTGACTGAGTACTGTGGACCATGTTCCTTGTGCAAGAGGCGTTGAGGGGCCACATAGTAATATTAACTATGTTGTGGTTTTGTTTCCCTCAAGGAATGGCCTCCAAAAGCATGTGCATCCTTTTTTCTATTTTATTTTGCCTGTTAGATAGATTCTTGTTTGTGGCTTTTTCCTTTGGCTTTCACTTCAGTGGAGAAGTTGGAATTTCGTTGATTACTATGATGTTGTACTTACCCTTGTAAATAATTTACTTATTCTTTTTTATTCTTTTTTTTTTTAATTGTTTACCTTGCAGTGACTTTGAAAACTTGTTGGATCCTCAAGTTCCCTTCATCCCGCCTGTGGAGCTTTTGGTGAAGGCTTTGGTTGTAATTGGATCTTCTGTTTTGGCTGCTTCCAATTGTATATCTGTTGAACTACTTTGCTGCTCACATCATCCATTCCTTATTGGCAGATCCAAAAAAAATGTAGTCTGGAAGGTAATTTTACGATCTCTCCTTTTGAAACTTATTAATGTATAAGATAAGATCCAGAGGACCTGCTAAATTATTTGCTGTCTCGCTTTTACAAAAGAGTTCTCTGGTCAGCTTTCAAGTCTGATGACTTATTTTGCCACAGGTGGAAGTAGCAGTAGCCTAGAGTATGCATCTTTGACTGTTTAGAGCCTGTTTGTTGTTGTTTCCTGTAGCTAGAAATTGAGCCACCTGCCTATGTTTGGGTTTGGGCTTGGGTAACATGGGGTGTGGTCCCTAGGTGATTCTCTTTGGGCCTCCTTATTGTTGAAGCTTGGTATTGATGGTCTAAGTGAGCATAAGTTGAGAGAATCTTATTTACTTGCAGTCTTGTTTGATGAAGCTAGGAAGTGCTGATGATTATAAGCGATAATGAACAATTGATTTTTCTGCTGAATATGATGTGTCAATACTCAAATAAGTAATAATAGAGTACAGCCTTGCCTATAGTCTTCTTGGTCTTTTTAGGATGATTGAATTGGATTGGATCTCGAGTTTGAAGATTTTCGGTGATATTAAGGCTGTTTCTACTGATAGCAGTATTATTTATTTTTAGTCGGTTGCACTTACTAAAAGATTTTGGAAGGTGATTCAGGATTTTAAAGTGCTAATTTGTGGTGTTTTGTGACTGTTGTTGACTTGCCTTGCTTTTGGCTTCCCCTGGATGGATGCTAATGTTGTGGCATACCCTTTTTTCTTTTTGCAGAGGCTGCAGAGATTTTTGCAGTTGCGTGGTTTTGATGTCATCGAACTTGTCTCGGTCAATGTGGTTAATTTGTGCAAGGTGAAAGTAGCTAACTGCTATTTCTATGGTCCTTATGTGTTTAGGAAGTAGAGTGTTTAATGGAGCTTTAGACAAATGATTTTTTCTTTTCTTGCTTCACATATGCAAGCATCCTACAGAAGTTTTTTGCTTCAAATTTGATTGCATCCATGATTGAAAATGAAAAAAAAAAATTCTTGGTGCAAGACGTATGCATGATTTTGTCAATCATTCTGGGAGGTACTTGTGGATTCCAAGTGTGCAGAATTATTTATTATTGGGTGCCGAAGAACTAATGGAGTTTTTACAAATAAATTTTGCACTGTTATGTTTTTACTGGTTTTTTCCAATGATAGTGCATAATCTTGTGAAGTCAGTTATCAAGGAAACCTATTTTTGTCTTTAATATCAAGCAATTATACAATACTTGCTCATTAGATGGCTAATATGGTTTATCTCTTGTGCCTCGACTCCTGAAATCTTTTTAGTCTATCATGGCAAAATAGCAGGCCTTGCAACAAAATTTCCTTCTTTTGCTATGAATCAATTAAAGAATATCTTCTAATTGTTTGCCTTTCTTTTCTTAATGGATCAATCTTATGGTTTTCAATTTTTTCGTCAAAACGAAAATCAGTTGTAAACCATCTTCAAACCATTGTTCTGATATTGGTTTCCTTCCTTGGCAGATCCAGCCTATACTGTTTGATTTGTTTTGGGTCAAAGATGTAATTAATTGGAAGTGCTAATGACATATTATGCATCTATAAATCACTCATCGATTACTGCAAAGGCTACACTGTTAAACCTGACTTCTCTTAATGTAGGGCTTGTTAGGTTCAGGGGGATTGATGAGTCCTAGTTATCTTCAACAAGATGCTGCTGTGTATTCACTATCAACTTTAATGTCTATAATACCTGGACATGCTTATGCCGAGTTTGAAAAGGTTAATATCATATATTCCTTGCAAATCATGGTTGAACAATTTTATGTTGGTTTATGCAGTCTCTCAATTTATTGATCCTCTTTGACAGTGCTTAAAGAGTCTCCCAGATTGTTATGCACATGATGCTCTTACGGAAAAAGATATCCAGGTGAAACATGAGTCTATTAACTTACTTTATTTCTGCTTTTTACTTATTAAGATAGCTGCATGACAGTCTTCTTCTCAAACCTGTTGCTTTCTATGACGGACAGCTAGTCTAATGAACGTATCTTTTCAGAGATTCAGTTAAGGATGTTTTGTCTTCAGATGATTTAAATTTTCGGTCAAGCACTAATACTGCCCCTGTTTCATTATCTCGATAGTTTCTTTTGGTGGATGTTTTGACGTTAATCCTTGGTTTCCTTTGTTTGTTAAAGCTACTTCATGATATGACAGTATTTTAATTTTCAGTATAGGTGCTTCTTCATTTATGGATGAGATATTTACTGTGCCCATGGGTGTGTATGAGATATTTGCCGTGTCCATGGGTGTGTCAGGAAAATAGTTTCCATTACTATCTTTTTGGATGTCTTTTCTTGATGTCTGCCTCTAATATCTATGTTCACTTGAATGTCTAATACATTATAACTTGTGTGGTCTGAGGCCAATTGGCAAACATGCTTAATTCTTTTGGCTGCTATCACCGCTGAATGGAGTCTAAGCACACTTGATGTGTTTTCAAAATTTTAGCTGTAGTTTGTAGTGGATGTCTAAATTGTGTGAGTCTTTTATTTTATTTTATTTCTGGGTACTGATATGTAAGTAAGTTATAATTTCCTGCTAGTTATCTGGATGTCAGTTGGCAACTATTTTCCTTTTCATTTTCCCCTTTAGTAATTGAAATTGGTGGATAAAAATGAAACTTTCAAGGGAGAGACACCACCGACCAAAAGATGCCCTCTCTTAGACCAAAAGACACCACAGACCAAAAAATGCCCTCTCTTCATGTATAGTATAGTTTGTATTTGTACTTGTCACTAGTTTACATTGTTACAAGTGGCCTGGGCCCCTTATCTTTGCGTTTATATGATTGACTGATTTTGTATTGTTGTAATGGGAGCTGGACATGCTTAGAGAGTATTGTTCTTAGCTGATCTTGTGTAAATACATCACTCAGCAAAATGTGTGGTTGCTAGGTCAAATATTTTACTTGCTCAGCTAAGCATAATGTGCACTTTTAAGGCCGAAGATTGTGGTGTTTTCTCTTAAGCATCTTCACGTTGTTTTGTATTTCTTCTTCGGGAGCTACTGATTTTATCTTAATTACTGTAGTTGGTAACTGCGATGCTCATGATTTTTGTGGCTTTTCGAAAAAAAGACTTTGTATCTGCTGAAACATGGAGAAATAAGTCATCAAATATGGTAAAATCCAGTGTAACGGGACCTGCCAGATAGTTTCTAGTGGTTTAGTTTTTACATTACGTTGTTTGCCATGGTTGTCGGTTGTCAGACTTTTTGTTGTACTTGAACTGTCTTTTTCTGAAGTTTTGCTGGAACTATTTACCATATTTTCAGATCTTTCGTACTCCTGAAGGTATGCTTTCCACAGAGCAAGGTGTTTATGTAGCTGAATCTGTTGCTTCCAAGAATATAAAACAGGCGAAAGGTCGATTTCGAGTTTATGAGAATGATGATCACTTGGTGAGGCATCTGATATGTTTGTCAATTTAGAGTTATATATGGACGAGATTCATTTGTTAAAGTGCTTGGGTTACATACAGGATGAGGTCAAATCTAATCAATCTGCAAGAGGGGAGTCTTCTAACAAAGATCTTGTTGGAGTGGGAAGAAAGGATACTGGCAAATCGCTGAAGAAATCAGGCACTGTCAATATTCTGCTATGTGTTTTGTTTGGCATTGCATGTTGGTGAAAGGTGACCAAGTTGTTCTGACTATGTTTCTAAATCATTTAATCTGTAGACAAGGCAAAGACTGCAAAGGAAGAGGCACGGGATTTGCAGCTCAGGGAGGAGGCGTCTGTACGTGAAAGGGTGATGATTATACAAAAGAATCTTTCATTGATGCTGAGGGCTATGGGTGAGATGGCAGTTGCTAATCCTATTTTTGCACATAGTCAGCTCTCTTCTATGGTTAGTCTATTCTGTACTAATGACTTCTTATAGTCCAATTTGTTTTGAATTGACTGGTTGTTCTCATTGCATGTGTTTCTGATTGTCCTTTTTGCACTTTATGGTGGAATGCTTTTGTTCTGTTCTTTGTGTTGAACTTGTAAACTGCTAACTACAATTTGTTTCTTTTTTTGGTTATTTTTTAAGGGGGATTTTTTTTTGGGGGGGGGGGTTGTGTTTTGCAAGTTTTGGAACTCTATGGGAAATCCACGAGCAGTGAGCTATGCGTGGTGCAAGCTTTGGAACTCTATGCGAATTCCAAGAGTAGTGAGCTATGCTATTTCAGTATAGGTCTAAATTTGAAATCATCTGTAATTCTAAATTGTGCATTTTGTAATTCAAGAGCAGTGAGCTATGCTATTTCAGTATAGGTCTAAGTTTGAAATCATTTGTAATTCTAAATTGTGCATTTTGGAGTTTCGTGTTTCTTTTCTGTTGCTATAATAATGCCACAAAAAAGGGCATGTTGCTTTTGGGTAAGGGACAGTTCTTCGATGTGCCCTCTTGGAATTATTTACCCTGAAATTTACTCTGTCAACTAGTAAAAAACAAAAGAGAGGGAAATCATAGGTGTTCTGGTTTTAGATTTGTGGCACCCTGAAGTGTTATTAGATCCCAACGATGTTGCAAGTATTAGTGTAGCACATAAGACTTTGATATGTACAAGTTATCACCAGGGTGTGAGTGTCTCAAGTCAAAAAGGTTTTGGCATGTTTTCATTTGGGTATGTCATGAGGTTTACGCCTTTGAGAGCATAGCGTGCAGCTAATTGAACCCACAACTGCAGTGATGATATGGTGTAGTTGAAAGTGTCATGATCGTGAGATGCCAATAATGCCTGAACTGGCACAGGTTTCCTTATAACTTGTGGTGAGTGCCAAGCAGTAATGTTGGATGTTCATTTTATGCGGGTACAGAAACTGAATAAAGTCACTCATGTAAGTTGGTGGGCCTAATTGTCTCACAGTCTATTTGGCTTGTAGGATGTGGCTGGGTTAGAAATGTAATTTAGACTTATCCTATTTATGGCTGAAAGAAGTCTAAAAGATCGGGGAATTTTATCTGTAGACTGCCTATAGTATACCAGCCACTGCTAGGAAGCAAGGAGTGATGAATGGTAGTCAATTTTATTGTGCATTATTCTGTCAACCCTTAAGCATTTTGTGCACTCTTTTTGGTTGAGTAAAATGCTGACAACCTACTGTAGAATTTGGAGGAGGTGGATTTTACAAGTCAAAGCAAAGTGAAAGCTGAGTCCAAAAGTGACCTAATCACCATATTTCTGTTTTGGTAAATCATTCGGGTGACTGTAAATGTAATGCTTTGTTTATTCACACTTGTGATAGGCTTTGCATTCTTATTTTATCACTTTCTTTTTTCTTTATGTGATACACCCATTTTGTGATTAGCTTTATTGTTATAAATGCTTTTAAATACTTATTTTTACTGGCTTGTTTTATAATCATGTTTATTTTAATGAAATACAGCAATGTTTCTCAATTTAAATGTATATTTAGAGTGAAATCAGCTTGTAATAAGACATCTATGTTGATGTGTTGTGCTGACAGAATAATTATCCTTTCCCATCATATTCTACCCAAGCATGAGTGAAATTGTTTGGACAAATATTCTAACCATTGTGCTGAATAAGTGACACATTGGATGATTGCCTCATATGAGATAGAGTGTCCCATGATGCTGGGTCTCAGGATATTCATCCTGGGATTACTCATCAAGGAGGATAAGTTCATGAAACATAAAGGTCCAACTGTATGGCATAGGCTTTATAAATTACTGGGTGAATACTCCCACTGGGTTACAAAATCTTTATAGTGTTGCCAACTTCCAAGATATCAAGCTCATGTTGCATTGTTTTGGGATGAAATACCAGCAGGTTGTGATTGGGTTAGCTGGATATGGTCAACGATTAGGGAGTGTACTTCATTGGTCAGAGGAACTGTTCTCTTGTGATAACTGCGAAGATTAGGGACTGTATCTTTTTGTTAAAACTGTCATAAAGCTTTTCACTCTCTCTATCAGTCCATAATAGTAGATCACTCTTAATCCCTCCATAAATTATGCTTTTGGGGATTGCTTAAAAAAGAAAAAACCGACTTTTCTCTTAGTCCCATTTGTTATAAAGAATACGTATCATTCCTATATTCTTAAAGCCCGTGAATTTCTTGACCTTCTAATATCTTAAAAATTTGCTTTCACACTCAATTCCAGTATTAGGTTGAAATTGAAGGTTAATTGAAAGTAATTCCAATCTCAGTTCTCTTCCTCTCTCTTTATCTCAATATTTATTTTTCTCACAGGCAGAGAGATGTATTCACCTGGTTTGATGCTCGCATTGCTTATTTTAATCATGTTATTAGTTCCATGCACTTTTGAGTAGAAATGTTCTTTGATTGAAAAGGAGATAACATCTACTCGTAGGGTCCTTCAAACTGATAGACCTGAACGTTTCGTCTTCTCAAAAAAGATAGTCCTTTCTATTTCTTCTTGGATTGATGAACCGTTTCTTATAGTGGTTGATGATATTGTATGTGTTATGCTGTTTCAGGTCAAGTTTGTTAACCCATTACTCCGGTCACCGGTGGTAGGTGAAGTTGCCTATGAGACCATGGTGCAGCTTTCTAAATGCACTGCTTCTCCTTTATGTAACTGGGCACTTGAAATTGCAACTGCATTACGGGTAATTGCAACTGAAGACATTAACGCAGTGTGGGATTTAATTCCCCCTGTTGGTGAAGGGGAGCTCAGTGAAAGGCCATCCTTGAGTCTCTTTGAGCGAGTTAGAAATGCCTTATCAATTTCATGTAAATCTGGGCCTCTTCCAGTGGATTCATTTATTTTTGTGTTCCCGGTAAGTTTCTTGTTTAGTTATTTGCTATTTCGCTTGGGTTTTCAAATATACTTTGTTTCCTACTTCAGTTGCTTTTTTTTTTTTTTTTTTTTTTGGGGTGCCTGCCATATTTCATGTAAATGCATTGGTTTTACTTTGATGCAGATAATCGAAATGATCCTGTCATCTCCCAAGAAAACTGGACTACATGATGATGTTCTCCAGATACTATTTTTACATATGGATCCTATTCTACCCCTGCCTAGGGTTCGAATGTTATCAGTATGCAGCAGCCTACCTTCAACCCCTATGGCTTTTCTTTTCCCTTATCCTGGATTTTTGTTTTTCCAACTGCCCTCATGTTATGTTTGGTAGGTTCTTTATCACGTTCTTGGTGTTGTCCCTGCCTATCAAGCTTCTGTTGGGCCAGCATTGAATGAGTTGTGTCTGGGTCTACAGCCACATGAAGTTGCATCTGTATGTGAATTGGTCCATCAACTGTTCCTTCTGTAGTTTGTATTGATAACTCTCCCTATTTCTTTGTTTATTGTGTGTGTTTGTGCAGGCTATGGATGGCATTTATGCCAAAGAAGTTCATGTAAGAATGGCTTGCTTAAATGCTGTAAAATGCATTCCTGCTGTCTCTAATTGTTCCATTCCCGAAAGTGTTGAGGTTGCAACAAGCATCTGGCTTGCTTTGCATGATCCAGAAAAGGTATAGCATTTGCTCTAACTTTTGTCTGGTTGTTTTTCATTTTACATAATTGGTACAGCTTCTTAGACATTTTTTAGATATTGATTATGTAACTCACCTTGTCTTTTTTAAATGTCAGTTTACTGTTATTTGACTGACTTCATTGGGACATCTGATTTAAACTTAGTTCATGGTTTATGATTATTTGATCAAGTCCTTGTGTCATTTGCTGTGTCCTATTTTTTATTTTTTATTCCTTGGTCTGTGTGTTGGAGGACATTTGTCTTGTTAGCTGATTATTCTTCCCGAAAGTGCCATTTTGTTTCTTTGAAGAAACACTACCTTTGTGGCCTGCTGGTTGACATGCAGAATCCTCAGCTACCCTGGTACTTGTTAAATTGGATGAGAAGCTTTAACGCTATATGTGTTTTTTTAATGCTATATGCTTGTTACTCTGCTGGTTGGTTTACTTCATTCATATTCTACGTCATGGCCTCGGAGGTGATATTTCAAATTTGAACTGGATCTTTGTTCCCCCCTTTCTTTTTGGCTGGACATCAGCTGATTCTTGAAGCAATTGTAGTTTTTGCTTCATGAATGATATAATTGTTGCTTGATTCCCTTCTGCTGAGAGAGGGAATAGGGAGAAGGCAAATGAAAGAAGAAAGAAATGATAGAACTGGTGTCATGAGCATGGAGTAGCAAGGGTTGAATAGATTACTCTTCAAGTTTTTCATCAAGGATTCTGAGTCAGGCTTTTGTGATTTTGTTGTTGCATTTACCCTGCTAGCTGATCCTTTTGTTTCACATCTGTTAGATGCTACTGATTGATCTATTTCCTCGCTTGGGTACCTTACTGTTTCTTGCAGCTTTTCTCTATTTATTACAAGCTTTGGTTTATACTGCGGTGGAAAAGGCATTATTGTGTTTTTTATGCTTATGGGGAAAAAATAATGCTTTGTCTTGTTCAGTCTGTTGCAGAAGCTGCTGAAGGTATCTGGGATAATTATGGAAAAGATTTTGGGGCTGATTATTCTGGGATCTTTAAAGCACTTTCCCATGTTAACTACAATGTTAGAGTTGCTGCTGCAGAAGCATTGGCTGCTGCTCTGGATGAAAAACCTGATACCATACAGGTGACTTTGAAATTCTTTGGATCCTGTGACAGATGATAAATGTAGTATCCTTACGTATTAGAGATACTTGCAGGAATCACTGTCCACTTTATTTTCATTATATATACGTGAGGTTGGCTTTGGTGAAGACAGCATAGATGCTGGCTGGCTAGGTAGACAAGGAATTGCACTGGCACTGCACTCGGTGGCAGATGTACTTAGGACCAAAGATCTTCCTGTTGTTATGACGTTCCTAATATCACGAGCACTGGTAATTCTTTGCTTGCTCTAGGTCCCTTTTGCCAAAATACTTGATTTTTTTTTAAGAGAGGATCTACGTGGTGAATTTTGTACGGGGTGTCACATGTATATTATTGTTGTCATCGACTTTAAATAGCTGCTTTATCCCAGGGCTGCATTTTTGTCCCTTTGCTTTTGTGTGCTGAGTGACAGTAAATTTTTGGCATAGCATTTTGTGGCATAATAAATAGGGGTATTTTTGACTGCAGGCTGACGGTAATGCAGATGTTCGTGGAAGAATGATCAATGCTGGTATCATGATTATTGATAGGCATGGCAGGGATAATGTGTCCTTGCTGTTCCCCATTTTTGAGAATTATTTGAACAAAAAGGTTGATTTTTTAAATTAGTTTCTTTCTTTTTACTATTGCTCTTCAAACTTTAAGTGGCTATATTTTGGGATCCTACATGTACAATCGTCATGCCATTCATGTCCCTCTTTTTCTGGTATTACATTACCACATTTGTATGACGTCTCTCCTTACCTACTAATTTTCTTGGTTTATGTTTGGTTCTTCAGGCATCAGATGAGGAAAAGTATGACTTGGTCCGCGAAGGCGTGGTTATATTTACGGGAGCTTTGGCTAAGCATTTGGAAAAGGTGCTCTACTTATTTATTTTATGGTAAATTGAAGTCAGGCGGAGAAACCTTTCACAGTTATTATCCATGTTAACTTCTTCTTTTCCTGAACAGGATGATCCTAAGGTTCATACTGTTGTAGAAAAGCTGTTGGATGTGTTAAACACACCTTCTGAAGCTGTTCAGCGGGCAGTTTCTAGCTGCCTGTCTCCACTGATGCAATCAAAGCAGGTTTGTTACAGAATCTTGCCTGTTATGTTTTCTCAATTTTTAAGTGAAATGAAATCTGTTACTCTTTTACAATCTGTTACTCTTTTTTAAGGTCAATCTTGGGGCATAAGTTAAATTTAGGGTTTTCATTGTAGCATTGCAACACAACTAAATATGGGTTATTTCAGGCTGTAGTTAGTCCCAGCCTATACATGTAGATTACCCATTTTTGCTATCCAGTTTTTCAACTTATATAACAATTTTTCTGCATTGCTTTCTTTGGTTAGTTTGTGCCATTTGAATTGTGAAGAATGCCTAAGAACTAGTTCCACAATCTTTAGAAGGATATGAATCTGTGATTCTTCAAAGTTTTTCTGATTTACATTTAATGCAACTCTCTTGCCGCCCTTTATTTGTTTCTTCAGGAAGATGCACCAGCTCTAGTTTCTAGGATTCTGGATCAGCTGATGAAGAGTGACAAATATGGGGAACGCCGTGGAGCAGCATTTGGTTTAGCTGGTGTAGTAAAGGGATTTGGAATATCTAGTCTGAAGAAGTATGGCATTGTGACAGTCTTACGAGAAGGTCAAGCAGACAGGTATTGACAAATCAAGTGGTTCTGTACATATTCTGGTAGTAATGTTAGATGTCCTATCTTGTCATGTAACTTGTAGCAGTATGTCTAAAAGCAAATAACCATCGGCAGAAAACATGCATGTATATAATGAAATATGCTTTGTCTGATGGGCATTGCCATTTTATCTAAAACTTTTGTACCTTGCTCCTGTGGCACAATTCCTATGATCTATAAATCTTCTGCCTTTTTGATTGAGTCTGGAGGCATTTCCAGTTGCACTTGAATAACAATTGTTATAGATATATTGTTATAGATCGTTAGAAGACACAATAAAAGATTTATAACAGTTTAATCCTTTTGCTTTTACAGTTATCTTTCTCTTTCTCCTTGGGTTTAACTTCTATCTACACTTGCAGAGCCGCTGTTTGGGGCTTTTCTGATTAGTTAATGCTTGTCTAGTATGCAGTATGATTCCCGTGTGATGCTTGTTGTAGCAATATGAATAAAGGACCGACCATTCTGTTTTGTAGCTTTCTGTAATATGGATTGTCATTGCACTTCATCTCGGTTTTCTTGCTAAGTGAGAATTAGTGTATGTGTACCAGTTTTCGGCCCTATACTGCTACTGGGTGTTCCTGTGCATAGTGCTGACCTTTTTCTCCACTTGGGAGTTATTCTTACTTTCATGAATTGGCCCTTGTTTCCTTTCTCTTTTCACAAATATTTTTTTATCAAATGTGAATCTATATGAAATTTCAGGAACTCTGCCAAAAGCCGTGAAGGAGCATTATTGGCATTCGAGTGCCTTTGTGAGAAGCTTGGAAGGCTATTTGAACCGTAAGTGTGTAATGATGATGAATCAGATTCTCTCATTGAATTCCACTCTGAGAATACAATCTTACATCCCTTTGTTACCAGAAGATGACAAAAGCAAGCATATCTACACACGCATGCACAGAGACTGTGAGAGACACACACATTTGGACCGACACATACACAGATAGACACAGAGAGAGAGAGGGAGAGAGGGAGGGGTTTTCTATTAGTTCTTTTTTTGAATGGGGAATGATTACACTGACTTTATTTAATGCAGGTATGTGATTCAAATGTTACCACTACTACTAGTTTCTTTCTCTGATCAAGTTATGGCTGTTCGAGAAGCTGCTGAGTGTGCTGCTCGTGCAATGATGTCTCAACTCACTGCTTATGGAGTTAAACTTGTTCTTCCATCTCTGTTAAAGGTTTCTATGTTACATTTAATTAACAGATAACTTAATTCAATGGAGCTCCAGTTACTTTCAATTTGTGCAGTGCACGTTGCAAATTGTGTTGATACAGTTATTAGTATGGGACTTCCACTCTATAAGGGAAAATATCGTGTCAATGTCATTAGAGGGAGCTTAGCGACTATGACACCGTGCCTTGGTAGAACACAGTGCCATTTGTTATTCACATGATTAATAACCTTCATATGCTAGCTGGTGACACACGTCTCTCCAAGATGTTGAAGTTGTCTTCTTATAGTCAGGTTTAATGCTCTGCTTGGTGCCAAGGTGTTGGAGCATTTCAACTTCCTGTGTTCCATATAACTGGCCCAACAGATTGTTGGAGTTCTAATTGCTTTAATATGTTTCACTGAAGGAAGTGATGATCCTTACAAATATATGTTCTGAATAATAAATGATCTCAAGGGTAGTCCGATGTGCATATACAAATCTATCTTTGCATTGGTATTGTATGGTTTCCAAAATAGTGTGCTCATTGCATTTTTATGTCAGGGACTTGAGGATAAAGCTTGGAGAACAAAGCAAAGTAGTGTGCAGCTACTTGGAGCTATGGCTTACTGTGCTCCACAACAACTGTCTCAGTGTCTCCCTAAGATTGTTCCTAAGTTAACAGAGGTTTGTTATGCTACATTCTTGATTCCATTATTTTAATTCATCAAGTGGTTGCTTAATTCCTTGGAGCAAGTAATGTGTATTTGGTATTATGCTGCTCCTGAATGTTTTTGCAGGTTCTAACAGATACTCATCCAAAGGTTCAGTCCGCTGGGCAGACAGCCCTTCAGCAGGTAATCGTTCTTTTACTTTGTAAATGTCAAAAGGAAAAAGAGTGAAAAGTTCAAAATCTGTAGTGATGTGCTGTCTTATTGGAGTTCTACACCTTTTTTGCAGTACTAATGTTTCCCTTTTCTTTATTCAGGTTGGAAGCGTGATTAAGAATCCTGAAATATCAGCGCTTGTTCCAACTCTGCTGATGGGTCTTACAGATCCAAATGAACATACAAAATACTCCCTTGATATTCTCCTGCAAGTAAAGATCTCAAAATGTAGATACTTCTTTATCCTCTATTCATAATCCTTCCAATACTTAAAGTAATTATATATTTTTTGCAGACAACGTTCGTTAATTCTATTGATGCTCCTTCACTTGCTTTGCTGGTGCCAATTGTACATAGAGGGCTAAGGGAAAGGAGTGTTGAAACTAAGAAAAAGGCTGCACAAATAGTTGGTAATATGTGTTCACTAGTGACAGAGCCAAAGGACATGATTCCTTATATAGGATTGCTTCTTCCTGAAGTGAAAAAGGTACCATTTCAGCTGACAAGCCTAATGATGTGGTTAAATGATGAATTTTGGATGTTTTATCTATTTCAAATAACACAGGTTCTTGTGGATCCAATTCCGGAGGTCCGGACAGTAGCTGCCAGAGCCCTTGGTTCTCTAATAAAGGGAATGGGAAAGGAAAACTTTCCTGACCTGGTTTCTTGGTTGTTGGATACCCTGAAATCTGATGGTAGTAATGTTGAGAGGTCTGGAGCCGCTCAAGGACTGAGCGAGGTATCATTTCTTAAATTTTCTTGCTTATTTTCTACCTTTGACCTTGAGAACAAATAATGTTAATTGTGAGTCCTTATTTAAGAATTCTTCTCAGATACCTTCTTGAAGTGACCTACATTTTCAGTGTCTCTTTTTTTTTTTTTTTTGCATTTAAGTCTGTATTTGATTTATTTAAGACCAGAGTCATGTGAAATGGTGAAGCAATTTACTGATAGAATGCATTGAAGAGCTCAGGGTGAAGTATTTAACAGCATTTTCTATATATTGTGAGAAACATGTTCCTGATTGAATTTTACATTGTTATGGTAGAATTGCCTTTGTCTACACTGATGCATCTGGCGTAGGAATACCAAGATAGATGTCTATTAAGAATGCTAGCTGTCATTTGCCAAACTAAGACATGAAACTCTTTATTGCTAGCTGTTATGTGCCAAACTAAGACATGAAACTCTTGTAAGTTTGAGTACAAGGGAATGTGTTGCAACATGTTTAGCCAGCATGGAGACATATTGAAACTGCTGAATTTTGAAAATGTTGGGACTTTCGTTCTTGTCAATTCTTATTGAGATGCTGACTGAAAAAACACAAGGGGCAATTTACCCCTTAAGTTACTAGCATGGCAGTAAATGTACCAGTCTATGTTTCATTATGCTTAATGTGTTTTAAACATGCAACTTGAACTAGGGATCACTGAAGATACTTCTATTGATCTATAGATCACCGAAAGTATTTATTACCAGTTCAAAGTTGGTCTATGGCTGCATATTTACAAAAACTACAAAAAATTGTGCAGTTTAAAGACTTAAAATTTGTTTCTATGTTTGGTATATATATTTTAGTCTTAATTTCAATATTCGATCACTACCTCAATGGAAATCAGTATAAAGCATTAGTGAAGTGGTTAACTTCTTAATTTCAGATAACTTTTGAACAGTATTATTTAAGTGTGAAGTTTCTAAAAATCTCCAATTCTTTTATCCATAAGCATACCATTTCTGTGCTTTGTTTCTCCACAATTTACCTCTTCTCCACACCTCAATTCCACTCCTTTACATCACTTGAGCTAAGCTAACCATAACATCCCTGTAGTTTTCAGTATGTTTACCATTTCTTATTTCCCCCCGCTTGCTTGTTGACTTTTTGTTCTTGTCTTTTGGGCTTGAGGTACACTTGCTCTTTCTCTCTCTCTCAGTGTGATTGTCGATTTTGCTTCTCTAATCTTGCATGTCCGAAAATAGTGACTGATTGACATATAACTTGCTTGATTTGCTCTTCCCAATAAAGGGGAAAAATACCATCTGCAGCTGAGAGAATAGTTGATTTTTTCTTCCTAAACTTTGCAGATGGTTTCATATGATTTAGTACTACACTTATTATGTGAACCATCTATAGGTTGGTCTCTCAGCGTTATGGTTTCTATCCCTCTGATCAGAAATTTCACAGAGTTTTGTGCTGGATTATTTTAGAAATGAACTTGACCTGACACAAAACTATAGCTATAATCTTGTTGAGCCTCTGATCCTCTTAGATCAGCAGTTAGGAGGCTGATCTTAGTATGTATTTATGGATACTTGAGCAGGTCAGGATGATAATTTGTCATGCATTTCGAGAAAAATTGTGCATGACTAATGCATGTTAATGTTTTGAATTTACGTGCTTCATTTGTCCTTAATTTGTTAAACCTTTTTTTTTTTTTTTTTTTTTGGGGTCATAGTTTTCAAATTTTGTTAGTATGCTATATCTGTGAGTGCATAGGCTTGGGAGACCTACTTCTCTGGAGTAATGTTCTTCCAATGTTGATGGTAATCTTTCTTCATTTAGGTGTTGGCTGCACTTGGAACTGATTACTTTGAGGACATCCTTCCTGACATTATTCGTAACTGTTCTCACCAAAAAGCATCAGTTCGTGACGGTTACTTGACACTTTTCAGAGTAAGTAAAATGGTTGAATTTTTTTTTCATGCTGCTTTAATGTTCATGATTCCTTCATAAATTTGAAAATTTTCTAATGACATTGTATTTCATGGTGTTTCTTTTATGTAGTATTTTCCACGGTCATTAGGTGTTCAGTTCCAGAACTACTTGCAGCAGGTTCTACCTGCTATCTTGGATGGTAATTTTCTGTGTGTCAAAATAAGTTTGTTCTGTTGTAGCTTCGATGATCATGTATATCTTCTGGTATGCTTTGAACTTTTTTGTTGTCTTACAGGCCTTGCTGACGAGAATGAATCTGTACGTGATGCTGCACTAAGTGCTGGGCATGTTCTGGTGGAACATTATGCAACAACGTAGGTTCTCTTTATGCTTGTTCATCTGTTTTTTTTTTTTTGCTTCCTCTTTT
Organism: Gardenia jasminoides; assembly: GCA_013103745.1. Classification (NCBI taxonomy): domain Eukaryota; kingdom Viridiplantae; phylum Streptophyta; class Magnoliopsida; order Gentianales; family Rubiaceae; genus Gardenia; species Gardenia jasminoides. The sequence goes on along the minus strand of CM023095.1, from coordinate 50,591,010 downwards.
GTTCATAATTCATTTTTAGATTCAGTGCATAATTTTAGTTGTAAGAGAGTTGGAGCTTTTATCCCATTTCAACATGTGCAGTTTGCACACACTACAAATGAATTAGTGTCTTTGGATGTGCATATGCTTCTACATTATCTGGAATACTCCATCTTGAAAACTTTTTAAACCGTTTTTTTCTCATCTATCTTTTCAGGTCTTTGCCACTGCTCCTTCCAGCTGTAGAGGATGGCATCTTTAATGATAATTGGCGAATTAGGCAAAGTTCTGTTGAATTATTGGGTGATCTTTTGTTTAAGGTAATAATCATTATCGTTGCACTGTTGCCTTCTGTTTGGACCGCACCGTATTCTTCTTCATTTTTTAAACTCTCACATAGGTTGCTGGAACTTCTGGAAAAGCACTTCTTGAGGGTGGTAGTGATGATGAAGGCGCTAGCACTGAAGCACATGGCCGAGCCATCATAGAGGTACTCGGGAGGGATAAGCGTAACGAAGTTCTTGCTGCTCTTTATATGGTTCGAACTGATGTCAGCATTACAGTCCGTCAGGTGATTATAGTATCAAAATTAATTAGTTAATCCACTTGGACTTTGCCTTCTTTTTAGATTTTAACGACAATATTAGTGGTATTACTCTCTTCTCTCAGGCTGCATTGCATGTTTGGAAGACTATAGTTGCAAATACTCCAAAAACCCTGAAGGAAATAATGCCAGTTCTGATGAATACTCTAATTAGTTCTCTTGCATCATCATCCTCTGAAAGAAGACAGGTTCTTTGTTCTGCACAGAATCTTTTGATCAATTTAGAGATTTACATTGATCTGACTGTGAGATATTTGAAGGAAAAATAATATTTATTCTGAATTTGTAGGTTGCTGGACGATCATTGGGTGAGCTTGTTAGGAAGCTTGGGGAAAGAGTGCTTCCTTTAATCATCCCTATTCTATCTCAGGGGCTAAATGACCCTGATCCTAGTCGGAGACAGGTCAGACTATTTTGTTTTACATGTTTCTGCTTCCTTTGTTCAACTGATAGTCTTTCTGTTCTTTCTCATATTCCCTTTTTTCCCCTTTTCCTTTCATAAGTTCCTGAAGCATCTCTAGTGACCAAAATTATGAGGACTTCCATTTGATTTTGATCTTTGTTTACAATTTCTGTTAATAAATGGTGGATAGCTTGTGTTTTGCCTGGTTCCGAAGACAACAGTCTTGTTCCTGCCTGGCTGTACCAAGGAATGAATACTTTTACTAACAGTGAGTTAATGTATTTGATAAAATTTGTAGCACCTGATAAACTTTGAAGGATCATGGTAATGACACTATGCAGTTTCTATGTCTATGTAGATTTTTAACTCAAGGAAATAAAAAAAGGCTAGATTTACCTACAACATTTCATAGTTTAACAGTTGCTCTGTATTAGTATATCCAAATCGGTAGGTAATTGTAGTAGTTTCTTCTTGTATGTATTGCCCATCCCTGTCTAGTACTATTCATTGATATGATCTTAGTGTGGGTTTTACTTGATATTTTACCTTTTCTAATGCTTTATTCCATTCGAATCTTTAGGGTGTCTGCATTGGTCTGAGTGAGGTCATGGCCAGTGCCGGCAAGAGCCAGCTACTTAGTTTCATGGATGAACTTATCCCTACTATCCGGACAGCCCTTTGTGACAGGTACTTCATGATCTCATCATAATGATGCTGTTATGCATAGTGGTATTTTCTTCCTTGTTCATTTTCTGAGTTTCTTTTTGGCTGCTTGAGTAGTATGCCTGAGGTTCGCGAATCTGCTGGTTTAGCATTTAGTACTCTCTATAAGGTATGCTTTCCTTGTGCCTTGTTCTCCCTGGTGATTTTAAATCTGTTGTGCTTTGGGAATTAAAGTTAGTTATATTTACTTTTAGAGTGCTGGAATGCAAGCAATTGATGAGATCGTCCCTACTCTACTCCATGCTCTTGAGGATGATCAAACCTCTGATACTGCACTTGATGGACTGAAACAAATTTTGAGGTTTGATTTTCAATTTTTGGTAACCGCTCTTCTTTTTTTGCAGTCTATTCACACTTTTCTTGGTTATTATGAATCTATTTGTTGTTCCATGCAGTGTTAGAACCACTGCTGTGCTTCCTCATATCCTTCCTAAGCTTGTCCATCCTCCACTTACGTATGTACATATATTGATACTTGTATTTTTTCTTGTGGCAATTAATGTATAATACCTTGGTTCTTGATGGAAACAATTTGACTGCTTCCAGCGCTTTCAATGCACATGCTTTGGGAGCTTTAGCAGATGTTGCGGGTCCTGGTCTTGACTTTCACCTAAGTACAATTCTTCCTCCTCTACTTACTGCGATGGCTGATACCAACGAGGTATGTCACTTTGCGTGTTAAGTGCAAACTTTTCCCCATATCTGTCATCCTTGTTTGTTTAGTCTCTTTGTTTCCATTCTTTGTTATTTGATCTTTATTGCGTTTTGGCTCCCTTATTGATTTTTAAGTTATTTTTCTACCTTAGGATGTTCGCAATTTGGCTAAGCTGGCTGCTGAAACTGTTGTATTGGTTATTGATGAGGAAGGCATTGAATGTCTGATATCTGAACTTCTAAAAGGAGTTGGAGACAGCCAGGCATGTCTTTTGGTTTATTTGCTTCTCCTTATAATTTTTTACACCCATAGATACATTTCTGTTGTCCTAACTTGTTTTTCTTGTTTCCAGGCTTCAATTAGACGAAGTTCATCATATCTGATAGGCTACATGTTCAAAAATAGCAAATTATATTTGGTTGACGAAGCTCCAAATATGATATCCACCCTCATTATTTTGCTAAGTGACACAGATTCCCAGACTGTTGTGGTACTCTTCTGAGTGGTTAGGCTTTCTTTCAAGATTTGAATTAGGATATTATCTTACCCTGTGTTTGTCAGGTTGCTTGGGAAGCTTTGTCAAGAGTAGTGAGTTCTGTACCTAAAGAGGTTCTTCCCTCATACATAAAGTTAGTCCGTGATGCTGTATCTACCTCTAGGGATAAAGAACGTAGAAAGAAGAAGGTGAACATATTTATTTTCATACTTGAGATCACAACTTACACTTCATACCTTGTGCTGTAATATTGATGATTTTTGCACTGCTTCTGCATGCAAGCTTGTTTACCAATTTGGTATATGTTTTTAATTTGTGATGCAGGGAGGTGCTGTTGTTATACCTGGACTTTGTCTCCCAAAAGCTCTTCAACCATTTCTACCAGTCTTTCTTCAGGTATTCCAGCTATATTGTATATTATTTACAGCTGACATCATCTGGATTAAGTCAACAAATTGATACCTTTAAAATGTGTTGAATACAAGAGTGCAAATCAAAATATGCTCATGCTCACATGATCCTATGCATGGTCACTTGGTGTCATGGATAAAGACACAGCACAGAGCTCTAATTGAACAGGCTTTGAAGAACATTGATTATTTGGTTGCTGTAATAATGTTTTAGCTTGTCTAATATCTGGTGATAAGTATCATCCCCTTTGATTGCTCGATGAGATTTTTTTGTGATCCCTTTATCTGCTCATGCCTTTCAAGATAAAGCAGTTATCGTTACTGATACATTTGCTGCACAAAATTATCTTTTAGGGTCTTATAAGTGGATCAGCTGAACTAAGAGAGCAAGCTGCCTTGGGCCTTGGGGAATTAATTGAAGTTACAAGCGAACAAACTCTGAAGGAGTTTGTAATCCCAATCACTGGGTAAGTACCATGATATGTGAAGGGATGTCGTGTACTGTGGTCATTCTTTTATTCTTTCTTTGTTATCCCCTCCAAAAGCGACATCAGCACTAGCTTAGTTCTTTCAATGTGAGCTGGGTATCATGTTACTCATTCTTTCATCATATACCAATCAGAATGGGACCAGATGGTTCACAAAACCACATGACACAGTGCTTTTTTACTGCTGTTGGGAGTTGTAGACTTTGTTTGAAAAGGACCGTTAAACTTCTGCCTTGCTTTCCTTTTGGTGTATCCACTCTTAACTCTTCTTGCTTCACAGCAGTATTTAATTGCTACAAATTTCTTGCAAACGAATTGCTTGTTGGTTTGATCCCATGGCAGTTTCCATGTATAAGTTGCATCCCAGTTCAAAGTCCTAGCAGATTTATGTCAATTTCTCCTTTTAATTTAACACATTTAATCAACATGATAACCATTGAGAAGTTTAGATTTCCTGAAACTCGGGTCTAGGTTACCACTTGATCGTCTTGGCAATTCTGCTGCCAACTTAAAGCTGTAAATTCTGTTGCTGGCTCAAAAGTTGAAGAAAGGAATTATCTCTAACTTAATCATATTTGAACATTTTTATAGTTATATTTGCATGGTAGTCTTAACTATTTATTAGCCTTTTTCCATGTGGTAATTATCTTTCTTCTCGGTTGCTCCATGGAGTGGGGTAGATTGGTTGGGGATAAAGGAGTGGATGAGAAACCATAAAGTTCTACCCCTTTGATATTTCATACAAAGCCAATTGGATCTTGACCCAGGATCATCCTTTGTGCATAGCTTGCCTTTATGTATATTGCATGTTTATCTGATATATATATGTTAAGGAGAAGGATATTTTGTCTAAAGCCGTGATCATACAAAGAAAAATAGATGTACTGTTATTATTCTGCTGAATGTATACAACAATAATGAGCTTGTGACATTTCATTTTAAACGTGTAAGATGAATTCAGGGGAGTATTACTTTTCCATGCAAGTTAATTTCAAAGTCCAATCCGTCCTTTTGGATATAGACTGGTTGCACTTTACTTTCTCTATTGACATTTGCATTCTCTTGTTGATGAGTTCCATCACCTAGTAATTAAGTGTGTTGTGGATGAATATATTCTCCCTGTTAGATTAAACGTAATATATTCTCTCTGTTGTGGACGATAAGGATCTGGTTTCTAACTCTGGTAAATTTGCACTATGTAGGCCTCTGATTCGTATAATAGGTGATCGATTCCCTTGGCAAGTAAAGAGTGCTATTCTTTCAACTCTTAGCATCATAATACGGAAAGGTGGGATGGCATTAAAACCTTTCCTACCTCAGCTTCAAACGACTTTTATCAAGTGTCTGCAGGACAATACAAGGTTTGCTAGTAACATGCACCATTTCCACTTGTTATCATCTTAGATGGTTCAGCATCATAGGTTCGATATCTTTTTAAAGATGAGCATTTATGTAGTGCATGTGTACTCTTTTAACTTTCAGTAAGTTGTTGAGACTTGATTGGTTACATTGGCACAAGTAATTAATAGTATTTGTCTTTAAATTATGCTTGCCTACTTGAAATGTAGGACTGTCCGTTCAGGTGCTGCCCTTGCTCTTGGAAAGCTCAGTGCACTTAGCCCTCGAGTTGACCCCTTAGTGGGTGATCTCTTATCTGGTTTGCAGGTATATGTTGTGTTTTCATTTGTTGTAGTTTATTGATTTCGAAGCTAAATGACTGATTACTAGCTGGATTGTGGCTGTTCAGACATCAGATGTTGGAGTTCGTGAGGCAATTTTGACAGCTCTTAAAGGTGTGGTCAAGCATGCTGGCCAAAGCATGGGAGTTGCTGCTAGAACACGCATCTATACGCTTCTGAAGGATTTAATATACAATGATGATGATCAGATACGAAACTTGTCTGCTAGCATATTTGGCACTATTTCCCAGGTCAGTGTATGATTCCTGAGGATACTTGATACCATTTTGATTATTTCAAGTGCATCATTGCACATTCATTAAAGGAATTAGTGCCTTCTACTTGGCTAAATATTTTCAGAGATCAGCGTCCGTGTATTATGGTTTCCTTTTCTGCATGATGTAATGACATCATATGAGTTGCAAAATTGAAGTGTCCTTCCAAGTTCCATATCTGTTTCAGTTTATTTTCATCAGACCTTTTTTAAGTCTATTCTTTATGCTAGCTGAGCAAACTTCATTTTACAGTACTTGGAAGATGATCAAATTTCTGAAGTGCTGAAGGAACTCCCAACTTCAGCATCATCTCCAAGCTGGTTTACAAGGCATGGATCAGTTCTTACCTTATCTGCCTTGTTAAGGCATAACCCCACCATTGTTTGTTCCTCTCCATCATTTCCAATGGTTGTGAATTCTCTGAAGAGTAACTTGAAAGATGAGAAGGTATCCCCAATCTTCTTGAAACTTACAATTTCACTTTGCACCTAGAAGTTTCTATTTAGATTCTTGACTTGCAACTTTGACTTTGTGACTAAGACACTGGACCTTGTGATATATAATTTTAGAAAGCTTTAAAATGCTGCTGCTGTTATACTCCATTTGAAGTTCCATGAATTCCCCTGGGGCTGGGAGGCATGAAATTTTGTGGTTGAAAAAGTGACTGCAGCATATGTCACATGAAATACTAGGGGCAACATGAAACATTATTGGAACTTCTAATAGCTAGAAGTGTGGAACTTCCTTTGATGTAATAATTTATTTTCTCTATATTGCTGAATAGCTCTGATGCTTCTACTCCTTGTAGTTTCCTGTTCGTGAAACATCAACAAGAGCACTGGGAAAGCTTTTGCTTCATCAAATCCGGAGTGATCCTTCTAATAGCTCTGCACATTTGGAAACTTTATCCTCTATCGTATTGGCAATGCAAGATGACTCAAGTGAAGTTAGAAGACGTTCCTTATGTTCGTTAAAAGCTGTTGCCAAAGTTTGTATCTGACTGAGACCTTCTGTAGAACAGAACTTTGTGATTCGTACCCCACAAAACTAAATTTTGACATTTTTATAACAGGCTAATCCTGCTGCACTTACGATTCATGCTGCAACATATGGCCCGGTGCTTGCTGAGTGCTTGAGGGATGGTAATACTCCTGTGAGACTGGCTGCGGAGAGATGTGCACTGCATGCTTTCCAGTTGGCAAGGGGTAAAAGTTTTGTCATACTGTTAAATATCTTTATCACTTTTAATTAGCAGGCTTGCTTAGTTTGTACTGCATGCTTTCCAGTTGGCAAGGGGTAAAAGTTTTGCCATAGTGTTAAATATCTTTATCATTTTTAATTAGCAGGCTTGCTTAGTTTGTAGCTTGACCTTTCTGCAGAGGTTTCTGGCAGTCAGAAAGCTACTTTTTCTAATGGTTCATTCTGTTGTTTTTCAGGTGCAGAAAATATTCAAGCTGCACAGAAGTTTATCACTGGCTTGGATGCTAGACGGATATCAAAGCTTTCTGAAAACAGGTAATGCATCGAAAGGTTTTTATGAATTGCAGTTTTAAAATGTCTTAATGGTCTATTTCTGCTATTATGCCATGTACTTGAGGTGTAATCTTAAGATTTGTTGGTTTGTTTGTGTTTCCACCCAGACACATTGATAAATGAAGCGTATGATTATTTTTGTATCCAAAACCATGGAGTTCAAAACAGCTAAACTAATTTATGCTCCTTTTGTTTGTTACATTAGACCTCAGAAGCAATTTCCAATATCTAGACTTCGGCACTGAATTCAATTTTCTTAATCTGCCAGAAGCTCAAAGGCACCTCTGTTATGATGAAAATTGGAGAGTATACATTTATCTGCCAATTCTAGAAGCCACCTCAGCAGATTTTTTATTTGTATTTCCTAGTGAATGTAGATATTGTTTCTTGTTAAATTAATAATGACACATTTGATTTGCTTTAAGTATTTCTTGAAAGAGTAATAATTCCTGGACACGATAATGCAGTGACGAGAGTGATAACAGTGAAGATGATATGGGAAGTGTTTCATAATTGATGATCTGCTGAGTTGCTGTCCAATCGAAGGACAACATTTCACGAGGAGAACAAAACCCTTCATTTGGAGCCTACGACTTTCATGGGTTTTTTGTAGCTAGGGGAACGTATGCACATACACATGCCCCAACAGAGGTTCTTATATAATGAAGAATTTTCATTGCTTGGCCGTCCATCTTGTAATTGTTCATATGATGAGATGTTTTTTTTGACTCGAGAGACCTCAAATTTTTGTAGAATATAGTAAAATAGTGAATGGCTCAAAATGATGTCATTTTTCAAATTGTTAGTAGTGGTGTAATACCCCAGTGGAATTGAAGAGCCAGACTAGCCTAAATGTGGAAGGTAGGAGGTATTTTGCATTTATATTATATATGAATGTACAGAGGAGCAATACCATCTGGTACATGGTGTTATTTGTTCTGAAAGAATTCGGGACTAAAGCATCAAAGCAATGATTCACCGCATCTGACATTATAATATCTGATTGATTCATAAGAAAATTGTGTCATTCATGCTTTGTTCAGAAGTATCCTTGCTATTCGCATTTTTGTTTTTCTGACCACGGCAGCCGCTTAACAAAATTTTCAACTGAAAGGTTGGTTTCTGGTAAAATCTTTAGTTTTCTGGGATTCCTTTCAGCATTCAATGTGCATGACAGTGTATGTTTCCTTTCGGTGCCGATGTTTTGTCTGGCATTGTGTAATTTACAAGAGTACTATTGGGAGTTAGCTTATGCGATCAGTGCCCAGCCCAGCTAGGCAAACCAAAATCTGGTTGATTCGGTAGTTGTCAAGCTCAGTTGCTCATCTATTAAACCAAACAACCACCACACCCCCAAAAAAAAAAAATATCAGTTTCTCGTCAAGGAAGTAGTAGCATATAGCCATATAGGTAGAGATGATGAAAAAGGCCAACTGTTATTCTGCTTCAGCTACAGCAATTTTTGTAGAATCATTGAATAACGTTATAAACTATGTTTTTTCTCCGTCTTATGGGCATGTTTCCCTTGTTTGTCCACCCGCCCCAAAAAAAAAAAAAAAAACTTTCAGGCCCTATTTGGTAGCTTGTATATTTCACAAGTTTACATAAAACTTTTTTTTTTCCTACTTTAACTATAAGAACTCTTTAAAAACTCTCAAAGTTTCAGCAAGTTTGTACAAAACTTGTTTGTTTCTTACTTTAACTATAGGAACCCTCTAAAAACTCCCAAAATTTTTAATATACCACCATTAAAACATGTAAAAAATTTCACTCCTAAAAGTTTTTTCTACAATTTCTATATTAAGTTATAGTAGAATTTTATACAAACACCTAAAAAACTTCACTACCAAACAACTCATCAGTTCTCTGTCTCGCTCAATTCTGTAGTAGTATCTGAATGGGCATTTGTCGCCTGAGGATGGACATCGATTTTATTTGGGCCGACAAACATTTTCGGCCTAACAATTCCACGATTTGGGAGTAGTTGAATTTTTTTCTTTTTTACTTTTTTTTTTGGGAATTGCTACAAAAAAAAAAAAAAAGAAAGACTATTTGATGTTCATTCAACATGAATTAACCGAAATTACATGTTCTTAAGTAGTATTTATTAATTGCAAAAATTATTGAGCTCATCCATTAAAACAGATTAAACAGTGAGCAGATGAGGAAAAGTCAATGATGCAATACCGATTTGTCAACGAATCTAAGTGTATTTATATCATTCTTCACGTGAATGAGGTAGGATCCATAGCAAAATGCACCATTTTGTGATCGTTATGGTTGAGGAACATTATTGTAGAAGAAGTCGGATGAAGTTAATACGGAACACTAAAACTTGTGGGTGGTCAAATTGCGGAATTCCAGGTTTGATGGGGAGTTAAAGAAGCTGACAATCTAAAATTCGAAATCTTGTTTTTTAGGTTGAATGACACATTAATAATCTTAAACAATTTGCAGCAATCGAGATTCGAGAAGAGAAGCTCAAACAGCTAGAACTAGAATTCAACAACCATTTAACTTAGTAATAATTTAATTATTTATGTTGTTGGCATATAAGACAGCTTAGATTGATCGATGCCCCAAGCCATGTCCCACAGTTTGTTGAACTTTCAAGGAAGCATGTCTCTCTCAACCACAGTTCTTGTGCATTTGGGGTTAAAACTCCTTAATTAGAAAGTAGCACAACTTAACTTTGGTTCTAGGATGCACTTTGATAACCCAATTATCGTTAGCTTGCATCACTGCTAGGACAGATTCGTGGGCTCAAATATCATTAGATTCAAACCACCCCGACCACCCCCTCTCACCGCACCCCCCCCCAAAAAAAAAAAAAAAAACCTCCCCAAAACGGTAGCCCTGCTTGGAAGTGAAGTTTTTTGGGTATTTATACAAAACTCTACTGTAATTTACTGTAGAAGTTGTAGAAAAAACTTCTAGAAGTGAAGTTTTTTACGTATTTTGGAGATGGTATATTAAAAACTCCCAAAGTTTTAGAGGGTTCCTATAGTTAAAGTAAAAAACAAATAAGTTTCATATAAACTTGTTAAAAATTTGACCTAAAACTTTAGAAGTTTTTAAAGGGTCTCTGTAGTTAAAATAGGAAACAAACAAATTTTATACAAACTTGCTAGATGATTCTTCATGGATTTTTAAGTAAGTAGAAAGAGACGGTCCTGCTACAAACATTAAAGGGCGTGACATCGGCGTGATCCGCCATTCAATTACATAAAATTAAACTAATCTTTAATTTAGGGCCAAGACAAAGTCGTTTTTAAGCAGAGTCAAGTCAGCAAAGGAAGACTAACAAAAAATTCAACTTCAAAAACACAAACTCATTTGTGATACGCACATGCTACATGCATTTATTTTTTTTTTTAAACATTTCAGTTATATGCTTAATTGCTTATGTATATGTAACTAAAGATTATGTTATACTACAAAAAGTATATTCAACATATAATTCATGATATACTCATAAGCAAAAAAGTGCAGATATATCTATAAAGTCCAATACATCTAAATGTTTAGAGTTTAATTCTGAATATATGCTCAATTGTCCCGTCCAAGGCAGTAGATAACCAGAAATACAAGTTACGAGAACTACCCCATTTCATTGTTCATATTTCTTAATCTTATTTGCTTATTAAAATTTTTGGATTTTTTTTTTAATTTTCCTCCTAGAAGAATTGCATAAACCTCTGGCTCAGCATGTAGACAGGATCATGGCATTAACATCAGATGCATCAGTTGCCATGTTATGTTGATCAATAAGTGGGCCAGCACTAGTCATTACTGCATTCTTTCCTACTACTTTTAATTGTAGAATTCATGATTAGGCAGTGGAGATATCTTTTTCATTCTTAGTTGTATATGATTATATATAATAGCTGATCCTAACGTAACTCAAAGACAGCAACATATCTTACGTTCATTCCCATACGTAAATTTGAGGTAAAGAAAAGTATGCAGAGAATGAAATGTATCCAAAGAGGTCCCAACCCCCAACCAAAGGCGACACGAGGAAGAATGTTCAGCTTGTGACCTATTAGCAGCTGGACTGAAGTAGGGTTAAAGAAAAAGAAAGAAGAACTTTCCTCTTTCTTTTTCTTTAACCCTACTTCGGTCCTGTTGCTAGTAATATTTGGAGGTTTCTATCCTAAACTACAAATATACACCAAATCATAAGATCAGTGAACATGTAAGAGGAGATATATCATAGAACAAAGCATGAGTTTCATGCATTCACTTGTGAGTTACAAATTACTAAATGACTTGTGGGCCTGTTTTCATGGATATCTTCTACAATTTTTCTTACAATTGTGAGTGATTAAAAATTGGGTAGTAAAAAGCAAAAGGAAAGTTACAATGGGAAAAATAAAATAAAATCAACAGGGTGCATATTGTTCTGAAAAATATTCGAGAGTGATGGACATAGGAATGTCTTTTTCAAAATCAATAACTTTTTATAACTACAAAAGAAAAGCTAAGAGTTCAAGTTAAATGTGAATGTACATACACTTAGGTTTTTAATTTTAGAGGCACTGTAAATGCAAATATATAGAACTGCCTAAGTCTTTAAGGTCGAATTGGCCTCCAATTTGACTATCACATGCAGGTAGTTATCATAACGAGTTTTGTCCGAAATCTCTCATGAATTGTTCCCGTCCTATTGTTTAAGACTAACACTTGCAAAGAAAAAATAGATTATCACAACCATGCATTTCTTCTAATTAAACAAAATTCAAATAGTAAGAAAAAGACATGGGCACGTGCACATGACACAAATCTCACCAGTAAAAACCTAAAAGAAATATGAAGAAAATACACGTAGGGCGTAAGGGAGGGAGGGAGGGAGGAGAGAGAGAGAGGGAGGAAGGGAGGGAGGGAAGGGAGGAAAGCAAAGGAACCTACCGAAGTGGCTAAAAAGAAAGGGTGCAACTTAACTTAAGGGCATGGACTAAGGGACTATGCCCAAAGGAAGGGTGTGTGATGTTTGGAGAGGAATATTAATGGCGAAGATTGTGTGGTGGCAGGGAGGCAGATGCATACAATCAAGTGGGAGTAAGGTGCAATAAAAGAAGGGTCTGTTGGGGTGGGGAGGGAGTTAGGTCTAGATGTTTATAATGGCTTTGAATATCCCCCTTTATTGAACTTTCTTGATGGTGCAAGCAATGAAATCCCAGTGCAGCACCGGCACTATTGCATTTGCAGCAGCTCTAGGAAAAAACAAATTTTAACAACTGATTAAATGTTACTACTACCTTTCAATAATCCCTTCCCACGTAGTGAGGAGTGCTAGTATATATTTATGCCGCTGCTGCTGCTGCGAAAACAATCATGATGATTATCCTGTTGCTGTAACTTTCTTTTCTCGTTGGGGTTTGTGTTACTGTCTTGAGCAGTTTTCTTAATTGTCCTGCACCCACCACCCTCTCCAGCTTCCTCCCCCTCAAGAGAGATCAAGAAAGACAGAGAGGAGGCAAGGGGGTCAGGTCACCAGCTTGGTTGTATTTAGTAGGGGTCATTTTCTGAGTTGCATTTGTTGTTGGGACTTTTTTTGGAGGGTTATTAAGAGGAGTGTTTGTTAAACTGATCACCTATATTTGTTTTTTCCTAGTTATGGTTTTGTAGTTGTCCTCAGGCTTTCTTTCTCTCCTGGCACTGAATGAGATGGGCACTTGTTCTTCTCTTAGAAGGAACAAAACTAAGAGAGAGTTTTCAGCGGCTCTTGCTCTTGATCCTTTTCTTCTGCTGCTGCTTCTCTTCTTCTTCCAGCTTGTCTTTTTCCCCCAAACGTCTCTTGCTGAAAATTCAGCTTCCAGCTTGAATGCAACCAAATATAGGCAAGTTAGTAGCTTGAGATTGGCCAGGATTGAAAGGCATTTGAAGAAGATCAACAAGCCTGCTGTCTACACCATTGAGGTACATGTGTATGCTACCTCATTCATTTTTCATAATTACATTGCTATTTTTCCTTCTTAATCTTTATTTCTTGCATGATGTGGCATCACATTTCGTGGTGTTAATTTCCTGGTTTAATTTTCAGAGCCCAGATGGAGATATTATCGATTGTGTTCATAAAAGAAAGCAGCCAGCTCTAGATCATCCACTTCTCAAGAATCACAAGATCCAGGTAAAAGACGACTCCTCAATACTCATAAAGCGACACATAGCCACGCACACTTCCATCTCTAGACTCTATTCATTCAAAAATTTTGCCTGTCATTTGCGGAAACGTAACGCAAAATGACTTCATGGTATGATTCTAATTAGTTTCTCAACTTCCAACTACCTCTTTTCTTCTTTTACTTTTACTTTTTTTTTTGGGAGGGGGGGGGGGTTGGTGGTGGGGGTACTGAATAGTGCTTAATTTTCCGTGAAATGTAACAGAGAGTTCCACCAGAAATGCCTAAGGTGAAAGTGATGAAAACAGATGGTGTGAGAGACACAAATACTAGTAGCAATGGTACAGGAGAGCGAGCTTCGCAATATTGGCATCACAGTGGACAAAGTTGCCCCAAAGGAACTGTTCCGATTAGGCGAAGCTCAGTGAATGATGTGCTGAGAGCCAGATCTTTGTATGATTTTGGAAAGAAACAACGTAGCATATCGCTTGCTAGGCAAGCTGATGCCCCTGATGTTGTGAGTGGCAATGGCCATGAGGTATGTCCATTATTCTTAGTCTAGCCTCTCCCATTTGTGTTTGATGATATTTTCTTCTTCTTCTTTTTTTTTTTCTTTTTAATGTTGATACAACTTAGAAAGCACTAGAGAAATGATTCCTTTGAGCTGAGACCAGAAGAGTGTTTTGATTCATGACTATAATCTGGCTTTGTTTATGACTGTGTGTACGTGTACATGACATGAAAAATGCACTCCTTCTACCTTTCTTGAGGTTTAAGGGTCCAATGAGGAGAATAGGGAGAAAGCTCTTTTAATTAGGCATTCATGAAAATTTACCAAACAATATAGATTAAAGGAAGTAGAAAGAAACAAGGAATCATCAAGTTTCACGCATTGATTTGACAGGAAAGCAAGCAAATATGGTCAACAAACCATGAGGTAGAAAACAAACATATGTGCAACGAGAAAATTTTGTTTATCTGCATTTTAGGAAGACTTTCTACTCTTGACTTCTAATGTTCATACAAATGAAGTATGGACACGCAGTAACGGGCATATCACTCTTCAAGGAAGGCAAAGTATAGAAGGGAACAAGAGTGAAAGACACAAATGATAAAGAAGGATATTGGAAAATTGTGAGCTGAGCTTTATGAACTGTAGACATAACCAATGGAATCAAGATTTTGAGGGGGCACCTAGCTAGAGAGGCTTGGGGTACTAAAAGGTTAAATTTGACAGGGATAAATTCTAGTTTGTATAGGATTAACTATTCTTTCCATGAAATGGAAAAAATGGTAGTATTAAGGGGCCGCTTGGTTAGAGGGTTTGCGAATTATGGAATGGAAGGGGAAAAAAAATTCTAATTTTCTAACTAGTTAGCCTTTTACCATATCTTTAAAGTAGAATTTATAATAAAGAGGTTGGCAATGATTCAACTCCATCTTAAATGCACCATTTTCTGAAAGTACAAGAGTTAACACTTTAACTTCACCGCTCATAATAATAATATTAATTCTTTAACAATAGATGAGAGAATGAGGTAGTTGGCATCTACCGAGAAGCAGGAGGATGATTTTATTTATTACAAGCCAACAAATTTGGTGATAGTCTGATAGATGCACCACACCACTATTTATTAATGTGAGCTCACGTAAGACTAAGACTTGAGAATTACAGCACATTAAGCAATGGATGTTTCCCTTCTTATTTGGACCCCAAATAGTGATTTTTCACCTTCGTGCTGGTAACTAAATTAATCCATTCAATTGATTTTGTTGTTATTATTATTATTATTTTTCAACCTTTCTTGTCCATAGCTATCAGGTTCAGGATTTGAACCCTAAACTTGGTAGTCGGAAAAACCTTAGTAACCCTCCTCTATAGTCATTGAACCGACCCTAGCGGTTTAGTTCATCCAATTAATTACTACTAAATTCTTTATTGTTTGTGTTTTTGTAATTTTTTCCGGTGCGGTGCATTAGCACGCAATAGCATATACCGGGACGTCTCAGGAAGTATACGGAGCAAAAGCGACAATAAACGTGTGGGACCCGTCAATCGAAGTGGTCAACGAGTTTAGTCTATCCCAGATTTGGGTGCTTTCTGGATCTTTTGACGGCTCAGATCTCAACAGCATAGAAGCCGGCTGGCAGGTACTTCTTCCATTTCCTGCTCTCCACTGCACGCTATCCAACGCTTTAAATCATATTATTGTTTTTCTTCAGTCCATAATTTATTTATTATAATTCATAGAAAAATTAAAAAAAGGGGTTTGAATTCTGAAGCTTTGATCCTTCTACTAGTCAGGTTAGTCCGGAGCTTTATGGTGACAGCAGGCCCAGATTATTTACTTACTGGACGGTCAGATTCTCTCCTCCTTCAACCCCCTTTTTTTTGTGGTTCTTTTTTTATATAAGTGGAAATGATAAAAATTAATTAAAAAATTGTAGGGATTTTTAATTCAATTTATCTTTTTATGTCTTAAGAGTTTGATAGCTCAAGAATTCTAGGCAACTTTCATCCTGAAATTTGGACTTAATTCTTAGTATAAAACACAAAAAAGAACTTTAATTGCCAAATCAAATATGGCTTCTCATTTCAAACTGACCAGTCAACCATTCTAATTTGAATCAAATCTACCAATCAAGGTAGAGTATAATGATAAATTATGTTACTGACTATATGGCAAATTATACTAATAGTTGGTGATGGGGTTGCTAGAGACTAATACTACTCTCTTGAGTCAAAGTCAGCCCTGCTTGGCAGAACATCAAAGTCAACTTTGCTTAGGGTTCCTCACTGGTTTTGATCATACTAATTAAGAAGCAATGAAGCTGCAAATCACGGCAAAGTCGTTAACCAACCATGTTTAGTATTACTACAATTCGGATTTTTTAAAATTTATTTCAACTGTTTTATTTTTATTTTTTATTTTTTTGGGAGTGGTGGAAACTGTACTATGAATTGTCAAAGATGAGAAGCTCTTGACTCGTTTCCTCGCATCACTAAATTAATGCATCGATAACTGAGTGCGTGCCTTACGGGTTCGGCCATGTTGTCCATAGAGACAAGGAAAAATATAATCAGTACTATAAAAGAAACTTGAGATGAAGATCCAAGGCTTCCAAGCCCCAAAGAAAATATTAAACCAACCAAAAAAAAAAACAAAAACTCAAAGCAAAAACATTGGAATTGAGAGGGAGTTTTACTGGTCAAAATTCACAGCATTTGCTACTTTTGAAAAAAATTAAAAGGAATTAACACCATCCTATAACATGACTTGTGTACTAGTAGTACTCACAATCTTTTATTACTGATTAGTTCAGTACATGACAGTTTTTTACTAAAGGGCATGACTTTAGTTGATGATTTTCCATTAGAATGCATGTTAAAAGCCCCATATTGAATTCATATTGTTGAAGTCCAGATTGAATTTATTCCACATTAGCAGTAAGGAATGAATAGAGGTCATACTAGTATTCTGCATTTACAACTACAACTTCAATGGCTGGTGGTCCATCATGCATACATAGAATTGACAATGCCAATTGAACTTTGGGTCAGCAATAGTGTGTTTTCCTCATTAATTAGTCATGTGCCTTTGCAAAATGCTGAGGAATCTGTCCCTCTCGGGAGCAAGGAATAGCAACACCAACAAATCATTGAGGGCCAATCTTCTCTTTCCTTCCATTTCCTTCTTGATTTCCGTTATTGTGTTGTTAAGTAGTAGTAGTGTCTTGATAGCTCCAAATTTTGTGCCACCATAAAGGCTGGCTGGTCTCAAATTTACATGCAGCTCTCTCGTTTGAAGACATCCAAATTGACTAGTAGTAGCAAACAATTTCAGTGCCCTTTAGTATTTTTCATGCTTTATTGCTTCTGGTGCTAAAATAAATCCTTATAGTCGGCAATGGCCAGATTGCAATTCAAGAAATGTCTATACGAGTTCAGAAGCACCAAAATACAATAGAATAGACAAAAGGGTATCTCAGTTTGTAGAGGGTTATTAAAAAATGTCAAGACTTGGGTAATTACAACCTTTAGGGGGCCAATAGTTGTAATTGGCCAATTACAGCCATTTGCGTAGAAGATGCAATGGTGAAAGAGCTACAGTTGAAAACAAATTTAACTTGAACTATTTCGCTTAAGGGAATTATCATGATTAATTATTTGACTCTTTTTCAGTTGTACTTGTACATTTTACAGAGTGATGCATACCAGGCAACCGGATGCTACAACCTTCTCTGCTCAGGATTTGTGCAGACAAATAGTAGGATTGCCATTGGTGCTGCCATTTCTCCTATCTCCTTAGCTAATGGCAATCAATATGACATCACTATACTCATTTGGAAGGTCCGCTTTAGTTTCTCTTTTCCATTATTACCTTAACCCTCTAGTAGCGTTCCAAAAAAAAAAAAAAAAAAATCCTCTAATCATAACAAATTTCATCTTTGAATAGATAATTAATTAGATAAATCCAACCTCGTCTACATACAGGCATGTGCACATGTACATACGAGTACATACAAGTGGCGGCACACACGTGCGCGCGTGCATTCGCACGTGTTAATATGTATATGCATAGACGTGTCAAAATTAATGTAGTGTTATTAGCACTAATTTACCGACTTTTGACAAAAAAACAGGACCCTAAGCTAGGAAATTGGTGGATGGGTTTTGGTGACAACACACTGGTAGGTTACTGGCCAACTGAACTGTTCACACACCTAGCAGACAGGGCAACCATGGTGGAGTGGGGAGGGGAGGTGGTCAATTCAAGGCCGAATGGGGAACATACATCCACCCAAATGGGCTCGGGGCATTTTGCAGATGAAGGTTTTGGCAAAGCAAGTTATTTCAGAAACCTGGAGGTTGTAGACTCAGACAACAGTCTAAGCTCAGCCAATGACATTTCAACCCTTGCTGAGAATAACAATTGCTACAACATCAAGAGCTCCTACAACAATGAATGGGGCACTCATTTTTACTATGGAGGACCGGGGAGAAATTCTCTGTGTTATTGATTGATCATCAGCAATTTCAGTAAATTCAAGTCCATATCAGCCAATATATATATATATATTTTTTATATAATAGGTCTTAGAATTTGCAATTATGCTATTTCCAACCATGTTTCTGCTAGCTATTCAATATTGTTTTTCTCTGTTGTGTTTTTGTCTTACGTTTTGAGAGAATTGTATGTATTAAACAAGACAAAAGCATTAAACATGCAAGGAAATAGCATTACTCCGTCAGAAATTTCTGCAATCTATTATTTGTGGGCTGCATAGCATTATGGGATATTATCCGGTAACCTCTAATCAATCAAGTTTGAACAATTGAAAGAACTATAGAAGGAAACCAAAACCCAAAAGAATTAGTAATTCAATGATGAGATGTTTTATAAGTTCCATATGAATTTCATCGTATTTCAAAACCACTTATTTTCATATATGTGCAAAAAAAAAAGAGTCAAAAATTATGATTATTTAAAAGCTTAATTTTTTGTATCCTGATTCAGAAATAATTTTGGAATTTGTTATTGGCAGGTACCTGAATTGGAGGTAATTCAATAGGGGAATGGTCAACTTGGAGACCGACAAGTGAAGCATCAAATTCAATGCAATTCATTGCCAAGACAATGAAATATGAGTCATTAAAATGAAGGTTCCATTCTTGGCAGCAAAATTCAGACAAGTAATTAAATTCAGTAACTACTGCTTTTAATTTGCTTTGATGATACAACACTATCACATACGGCTGCCGCAGATGGCAGACCTATTTGAAGTTTGCAAGAAACTACATTACATTCTCCTAGATGGAGGCATCTCATGCAATGATTCCATTCATTTATTCACATCAGCATTTATGTATCTTCTGACAAATTTACAAGTTTTGTAATGGATCATTTGGGTAAAAAGTTTACTAGTGTGATTTTTCCACAGGAATGGTCTACAGTTAATATCAGTGCATTTCATGTATGCAGTCAAATCTTTTCAAATACCTCGTGAAATTATATGTACATAACAAAGAATTGTTTTATAAAAGAAATCTCCGTTTAGATTAACTGGCTCTTTAGTTAGGCTGTCCTCCTTTACTTTCCTCTTAAATAAAACTAAATTGAGGTTTGGGAGATCATGGAACAGGGAAAAACTGTTGAGGGTTCTTTTAACTATTACTAGATGAACTAGGATGGTGGGTTCTTGAACTGTGATTAATGGGATGAGCAACCCTTTGCTCATCATGTTAGTTTAGTTGCCCTATACATATACTTGGAGGGTATTGACTTTGTGTGATATGAAGGTAATATTCCAGTATTTGGTTGGGAAAAAGATGAGACTTGAGAGTAACCAAGAAAGAAGTACTAATTATTTTGAAAAATTACAAGTAAATCAATTTGGTAGATCCATATATCCGTTTACCCTAATTAAACCACCAATCAAAAAGATAAAAAATGGAGCCTGCCAGCCACTTCAAATTCTTCAAACTCATTTCTCCTTGCCAAGTTTTGATCTCCTTGTCAGACATCGTAGTTCTTTCCATGTAGTATCATGCACTCTATGGATGTACATAATTTCTATTTATTGCTATATTTTTGCTCTCTCATTCCCCTTTATTTTTATTTTTTTTAAATTTCATTCTAAAGCACGGTTCTTAGGCATCTCGTTTTTGACCTCTTTGTTATTGGCTATGGTATTTATTCATGTTATCCGTATCACCGCAAGAACATAAACGCTCATAAATAGATAGAAAGCAAAGCAACGGGATTAAACAACAACAATATTGTATGACAAAATCGTGGATAAACTTCGAGAAATAGACATGTAAAAACACGAAATGGCATTGCAATGAGCAATAAGTTGATAGCCTCATTGTTGGACAATATTAATGATCTTCATCTAGAGCTATAGTACAGCACATGAAAGAACTAGCCATGAGGACAATGAAAAGAACAATAGTCTTGTCATGATTACCTTTCGACATCTCACTTGTGCCTTAAGATCAAAGGGAATATCCAATTTGCAAATGCTGCAGATACATCTTAGTGTTTCTTTTGCAACTCCTGGATCTGACATGTTCTACCGAACGAGCCAGAAACATTCAATATTTGATTTCTTGACCTTTCCATCCTTAATTAATTCAATTGCAATTAAACTCTGTATGCAACCGCCTTTCTTGCACACTTACAGCACAATTTCCTTGCAACAAAGTGAGGAATGTATAATTACTGAACTAACAAACTGCCAAAATTGAGGGTATACAGACGAAATGAATTTGATAGCGTTCTTTCCCATGATACACGAATATTGGTATGAAAAAAAAAAAAAAATTCTGGTACAGCCATCAAATTCATCTTGGTTTTTCTACTCTCCCTTTTTACTTTGTTCTTGTAATTACTCTTTGAGTTAATTCTACAAGAGCCCGCCTTGATTTCAGGACGTTTTCATCATCACTCTCCGGAAAAGAATCAATTGCAGCAGAGGCAAGGTTGGCGTGCATTGTTGCTAACTCCCTTGTTCTCTCTATTCCCTTACTCTTTCCCAAGTATTCCAGAGCCTGCAAGATTCAAATTTACAGCCCGTGGTCAGCCCATCCTATCCATATTGACAGCGTCGGTATAATGCAGATGTTGAGAATCAAATATAGCTAAACATTTCTCAAGTCCCAGATTCAGTCATTAACATCCAAAACCAATATGCAAGACAGAGAACTTACAAGATCCACATTCGTGGGATTATCAAATCCCCTATCAACAATAGAACGCAGTTCAGGGAACTCTTCAATAGCAAACAATATTGGAGCAGTAATTATTCCCTGCAAAGAGAACAGTTCATGTGAAACAAAGAGGGGCCATTTGTAAAAACTACCCGTATGCACCCATTGTATGGTCCACTAAAGGTGGAACTAGACCTCATTGCCACAGATACAGAAAAACTGCAGGATAACCCAGCTTGCAGTTCTAGTTGCATAAATTTTTTAAAAACCACCAAGTAACTCAATCAGAGTTCCAAAACAGAAATGCCAACAAAGAACCAATAACTTGCTAGTTCTGTGAATAGAATGAGCAAGCACCAAAAAGTCCAAACGCTCAACCGCAAATTCCAACCAACAATTTCACATAGTATATTTTCATACGGTGAGGAAACTCATTAGAAATCACCCTATGAGAAATGAGGAAAGCAGGCAGTTTGACAAGATTGCCAATTAAAAGGTAGTCATGTTTTTCCGTGTTTATCTTTTAAAAAAAGTAATTTCAAAAGTAGACATCCAAGATGCTTTGGAAACAAGAGGGAGACTTCGATTACATTGTTAATGGTAAAAAGGCCCTAAAAGATTGTTATAAAGAGTACTTCACATGGAAATAAATCCAAAGAGAAAAAGGATGTTTCCAATGACTAGAATGGTAGCAGGCCTATCCAATCACACACAACTCATTATGATGTTGACCTTTCTGTTGTAATCTCATACTTGTCACTTCTCCTCCTTAACATTTAGACTCCTTAACATTTAGATTGATCTATTCAAATTGGTAAGCCAAACGTCAAATTCAAAATCTGTAGAACTCAAATGATTTTGACATCTACAATGCAAGGGTGATTTAAACAAGACAAAACTTATATTACCTTTGTCTATGATTTTCCACCCCAAAAAAAAAAAAAAATTCCCAAGAATGGGGAAATATTTCAAGTGTGTCGTCTCATTCATTTCTCTGATGCCATTGGGTTGACAGTTGTACAAAAATACTTAATAGTGCTGATATATTTAAGTTTCCTCAAGTGTCAAAAGTTCTGTGAAACCCATTTCTAGAGCTTGTTAGTTAAAGGACCTGAAGGCATACTAGGATTAAGCATGTTTAGAATGAGGTTGCAAGGAAGACTAAACTTAGGCTATTCAGTAACAAGCAGCAATCTAAATGGCAACCAAAAAAAAATGGAAATTTTAGTCAAATCTTTTAAAATAGAAATGCTGGACCTCAAGCAAGACTGTGCCTAATTACATGGATTTACTTAAGCACATCCAAAAACAAGAATAACAAACATATAATTTCTTCAAAATGGTTGGCCCCCTTGACAACAACCATGCTCCTGTATATTCATTCTAAACCAGAAACATTTGCATTAGCAATACAAAAATGCATAAAGACATGAAAGCTTACATGGCGAATGTCAGACAATGAGCCCTTGCCAAGGGAAGCTGATGTGCCAGTGAAATCAAGAATATCATCAATCAATTGAAACGCCAAACCCTGAAACCAGCACATCAAACCTGTTATTCCAAGAGATTAGGTTCAAGAAGAAAAACAAATGGGTTTCTTTCAGGATACTAAAATCTGACACAAGAACTTACATTTGAATCAAAAACAGCTATGCAAATTTGCCAATATAACAAGTGCGTCATCAAGGCTTAGCCACTCATACAAAAACTAATAGCTATTGATCAGTGCGCTACAGAGCTATTGCTAAAGACAGTAGTCATGTTTTTTGGTCGACTGCATAGAGTAGTCAACCATATTTTTGGAGGATAATATATAGCATGCAATAGCACGATATGCCATGCCTTTCAGGTTATAGGGTTTTGGTTTTAATTGAGGCATTGCTCTGCAAGGAACAGAGTCGAAGCAAATAGAGAAGATAAGTCTTCACTTAAATGAACTTAGAAATTTATTGTCCATAGCTCAGTGCAAACGCTGCAAACTACACCAAGCAACTACTTCTAGGTAAGAAATAAAAGTTATATCAGTCCGAAAATAAGCTCACACAACGGACAGTACAAGTAATTGCTAGCTGAAACAGAGACAGGTTATCCAAAACCATCAGTCAGAACCAGTGGTCATCGACAATGGCAATGGAAATCAGCACTATGCAGAAACAAACCGCTCTTGATTTATGTATCTATTAAATGTACAGGAAAAACTGCTTACATACCAGAAAATACTACAAATAATAGCTAGCTATAACAAAGACATTTTATTCATCACCATCATAATTAGAATCAGTTGTCAAGTCAATGGCAAACAGAGGTACGCCAAAACAATACACCTGATTTATATACAGGTGTGCAATTATCCACCAAACTAAGCCGCACTCCAAGAGCAGAATCAACTAATTGCATGAAACGCAAAATTAATTTCATTCCCAAATTCAATGCCTTGTAACTTGTCCATAGATATGAGATGGCATATGTACTCCCTCTATAATAATTACCAGTAGAAAAGTACAGTAAAAGGCATACAAACCAAGTTTTTGCCATAGTCACAAGCCAACATTGCAACTTCTGCAGTTTGCCCAGCAAGAAGGGCAATCGCTTTGCAGCTGTTTGAAATCAGCGACGCTGTCTTGTAGTAGGTCTTTTGCATGTAGTACTCCATGCTGTAGAAAGGGGGAAAACAACAACAAAAGATAAGAGATAACTTATACAACTCTTTGAACAAAGCCAACCAAAAAAAAAAAAAAGGACCTACGGTGATTACTTGTCAATACCAAATATGGGCATTTGCAATTTCATATGTACCTCAAATATAAGCTAGTTCAATATCCAAAGCAGTTAATACCAAGCTTATATTTTTGTTGTGCCTAAGATAACAAATTTTCTTCCAGAAGTCAAAAGATGCAAAACTATCCATATTAATGCAGCCACTCGAGATGCCATAACCAACTCTAGCTGTTAGAGCAGAGTGACAGCCTAATTCTTGTCTCCGTTTCAATCTTAGGTCCTAATCAAATCATATAATAATCAACAGCTTTTCTTGGGATGCTCAACCTTGGTCGAACCTAATATTCCCAGTATAACATGAATTAAAATACTCTCTCCAACTCTTTTTCCAAATTCTGATTCAAGAATATATAGAATTTGCAACTTTGTAAAATCATTATTGAACCAAAAATTTACTCTAAGCTTTTGATATGTTGCTCATCCAGAGACAGATCATAAACAAAGCATGGCAAGATCCCTCTTTCAAAAGATAGATAACAGGACAAACAGATAGGAAACTTCCCTATCTCCTCTCATTGCCCTCACACCCCCCACCAACTGAAATGGTCCATGACTACAAATAAAATAAAAGCAAAAAAATGGCATTTAAAAATTATATAAGTCATTCTGATTTTTAGAGAAAGGTGACTACAACAAACCCGCTGAAAGATTGAATCTGGGAGCCATGCAAAGTCAATTTCTACATTGCAAATTGGAAACTCATGACATGGTCAACAATTCCGAAAGGCAAACTTAAAAAAGCATGTATTTAGTTGTGTGAATTTGGCAAACCTAACCAAAGGAAGATCTACCACAATTCAAACTTCTGTAATAGCCATGGTATGTTTGCACATCAAAGAAAAAAAGGAGATCAAATCTACCCTAGTAATACCAGAGAAGAAGCAGCATACCTACAACGTTGTTCAGATGTGGTAGTCATTTGCATTGTTTCACCCGTAACAAGATGCTCCACAACTCTTGCCAAGAGGGAAACGACCTGCAGAATTAGTGGCAGACCATGATATATTGATATAGGCTAATTTACCAAAGAAGAAACTGAAAACATTACGCTGACACCAGAGCTGTCAATTTAATAAGAGTCTAGGAAAACACAATCTTACAACCCAAGCTTGGAAGACAAACACTTGGAAGTCAGATTAACAGACAAAAAAGGCAACAAGTTATAACCCTGCCCAAGCAGAGGGACACAACTATTTCAGAGCTCCAGATTTTTATTTTTATTTTTTTGGTTATTTTTTTCCCTCCCTCCCTTATGGCATATGTCATGCTCTGAAAGTTCCACCATTGCATTCTTTCTACTACTCTTCCTATCATATGCAGCAGAGGTCGAATCACAGTTTGGACACTGCACCTTCAGCTCTTCATGCTGCCAGGTGAGATGTCAATCAGCTGGGGCTGAAGAGATGCTTAATTAGCTACATTTCTGAATGTGGATCAGAAGGTGAGCCACCCAAAACCCTAGTTCAGATAAGATCTTAGAGATGGCAGTGGGAGCATCCTTTGGCTTAAGGAAAGTCAAACTCCTTCCTTTTGGAAATGGGCCAAGAATTAATCTATGATATTTCATGTTCTTGATAAATAACTAATCTAACAGCTTTAAAAAAGCCAAAGGACTGCTCTCCAACTGTCTTCTAGCTTCCCTTGCAGTGGAAGGGAAAGCTCAACATCCTTCGCATGTTATTTTGTTTACTAGAATCAAGTAACTAAATTCCTGATTCAGAATTTGCCCATTTCATCCATCAATGCAAAACAATGCACTCTGGCAACATAATCACAATTTAGAGCAGCTACATTAGTAATATCAAGCCACTTCCATTGAAAATTCAGAGCAAAAGTAGTACAATATACCTCCGTGTTTTTCAACGATGCAAGTGCTACACAGGCTCTCGACAATAGGAAATCACCAGCCAATACAGCTAACTGTACAATCAAAGAGCAGAAGAAAAGCAGCAAGCAATTCAGAACACACTACATTCATGTAATTCAAATTCAATCACTGAAATTTGACAAGAGGAAGGCAAAAGAAAAAGAGACTATGAGATAACAATTATGCACTTCAGGAAATACAATGGCAAATATCAAAAAAATTGTGAACCTTTCAAAATCTTACATAATTGAATATCAGAAAGAACTGAATGCAAAAGAATTACTAAGATTACCAAATAGATTTTTAAGGCATTAGGTCAGTCCATCAATATTATTATGCACGCAAATTGTACAAGTTGTGAAGCTATGAAGGCATGATTTCTTACTTCAGACCCTATTATCAGGATGGATTAGCCCAGAGATCGACATAGCAAAGCCGAAATGACAATATGATAAGCAAAAACTTATTGTAACATTTTCCACAAAGAACATTAATCATCCAAACATACATCATTTATAACATCTATGAAAAAAGTAGGGAAAAGGAACAAATGCTAACCTTATTTCCCATTACATAATTCAGCGAACCAACCCCTCTCCTTGTGTCAGCATCATCTAGTACATCATCATGAAGAAGGCTAGCAACCTACATAAGGTAATACCATTAACTTACAAAAGCTTGACTCCAGGCTGAAGATCTCCTCTAAATGACCAAAGGAGATTCCAGAAGATCAAATTGGCTAGGACAAAAAAGAAAAGCACAACATCAAATGATATATCTTGCTTCAAATAAACATCATTTTTCAAGGATATGCAATGACCGAAACTATGCATTCATCTCTGCATGAATAGTGCTTTATGTCGTTAAGCTTCTAGATCTAGATCACATCAAAAAGCAGTAAAGCAAGTTCTGGACTAACAATCCATTTGCTTAGTCCACATTCTGAACTTCATTGTCTTTCATTTTCCTTTTTTTTTTTTTCCTTGTGAGAAAAAAAAAAGTTCACTTGTACTAAAAGCGGACAAAAGATTCTAAGATTGACAAAGCATTACACTTTGAACTTAGCCATATACCCCAAAAACACTCCTACTCACTCTAGCAAACCACATACCAGTAAAATAGCTCCCACCTTCAGCTTTGCAAAAGAAGAGAAAATCCTTAAGGACTTAGAAGCATGCAAATATGCTCAAGTTGGTAAATCCATTTAGAAAACTTCTAGGAATCAGATATAAGAAACAACAAAGTCCATCATTTTACCCCAGAATAGGGAATTTAGTACTATTGAAGAAGCATGGAAAATGGTAAGAAATCTAACATGGATCATCTCAGTGATTTCAGCTATACACTGCTGCCTTGTACGAATTTCCATAGGTAATGTCTCAACTGTTGTATCAGGAAGTGGCCTTAGTATTGGTGAATCTATAGCTGTTGCCATTAATAAGAGTACCTGAAAGGATTCAGAATAACGGATGTGCAGGAAACAGATAAGAATTATCACCAAGACAGACATTGAGAAAAAAGTTAAACAACAACAAAAAAGGAGACTGAATGGGTTCATAAAGACATCAATATTGCTAGAAAAAAATAGCAGCTGTCCACAACAAAGATGAACTGAGGAGCTAGATGCCATGACTCAGAAGTCAAAACTTGCTTAATCATACAGTCCATAATTCGTAATAGATTAACTGCCTGGGGAACAAATATTTCTCCAGTTATCATTCCATAATTAGGCACTAGATACCAGAACTTCCGTCTAAAGCATTACATCTGCTTCATTTCAAAGAGAAAAACTTCTCGAGTACTGAACTGCAATTTTATCAAGCTCTATCTCATAGCACATTATATCCTTGATCCTAGTTTCTATAGTAATCCATGACCTTAGACAACTTAACTCTGTCTTTGATCACCCTACTATAGGTCAACAAGAGCATTAGTATTACCCAAAGGTAAAGCTTTACCCAAATAAAAGACTATTATCTGATGGAACAACATAACGAAGCAAACAGAAACAATACAATAGATCTAATAGCTTTCACATTCAATAGTGAAATTATGTTCTCACCGTCGGTCGGAATCGCTTTCCTTCAGCCCCCATCTTGAAAAAGTACTCAGCAGCTGAGGCAAGCTTTGGTACCTGTACTATGTCAAAAAAAAGTCATCACTGTGCCATTTTAGAATGACGAACAGTCGACAGGACATTCAAATACCTCTGCAACAACCATTGACCTCAGTCTGTTAGCAAGAACAGACAATTCATCAGCAACAAGTGAAAAGGGGTCAAGCTTCTCCTGAAATGAGGACAACAGAAAATAAAGACATTTCTAAGTTACAAGATAAAGGATCTCATCTACCAAAAACATTCCCAATCATATTTGTAAGCATGAAGACAACAAGATATATATACAAGGAGAAAGAAGCACATTATACAGCCGATGGAATAAATATGCCAAACCTATAGTACTTTATAACAGATTTACCCCCAAAAAGCAAAACATTGTTCCTCAACAGTAATTAGTCTGCATACAGAATTTAGAATCACTTTTATTCATCTTTTTTTATATATTCTCTCTTTTGTAAAAATTCACTGTTTAGAAATTTTGAGTCTTCATGTTTGAATCTTTCATGCCCATGTGTCCATTACCACAAGAATGAGCATCGAAGTATAATCAAGAATCATTTCGTTGTCAGCCCAATTTTAAGTCATAGTAAGACCTGAATTCTACTTTTTTTTTTTTCAATCATTAACCCAGAGATGGTCACAAACCGAAGAGTCAAAAGGTTTAGACTAACCTCAGATGCAGGGCTGCTTTGACGTTGAGTTTGATGTCCAACATTGGCTAGAGCATTTGAGACCCACGAATAAAATACTCTGCAACCCAAAACCTACTAATCACCAGAATCAACAGAAAATACAGCATAACGAATCACAAATTCTCCAATGAGAACAAACAAAATCATCATAAAACAAAATATACTCAATTCAGATATCTGACAATCTCATGGTTGTCCTGTCATTGAGATCATAAGATCCTATCAAAGTCCTGACTTACAAATTAAAATGCAACATATCTAAAGAACCAAAAGATGAAATAAAACTCACCTCACCCATAAGATAAAGCTTGACCCCCGATAACACCAACCAATTCTACACCTAAACCCTTCAACATAATACTATACCCTTGAACTGTAGCTCGGTACTTAATCTATCATCCTTGCTTGCCAGTCAAAAGCAGCTATTAGCACGACGACAGACAGACAACATCTTAACAATACCTCTATTTCCCACTTTTTCGAATCGAATGTATTCTCCAAGCTAAAATGTCTCATACAACGCACACAACCTGCCCATAGAAAACCGGCCCCCATCTGTTTGACGAAATTTCTAAAAAAAAAAAAAAAAAAGAAGCATACAATTATTGATTCGAATTTACCTTTTGAGAAGAGTCAATGGGAGAGTAAACATGAGTAGCTGATTCCAGCGGCTGCGCCGGCTGGATTCGCGACGACTGCAAGGAGGAAAAAGCCCATTGACGCCGACTAGCTCTCGCACTCGCGCTGGCTATCCTATACAACCCTCTTGCGAATAAAACCATCGATTGATCCCCAACCTATCGTTACACCGTTTCTGCCGCAATAATGGAATAATAGGCTACGTGTCCAAAGAAAACAAAAAATAAGAAGAAGAAGAAGAAGAAGAAGGGCGGTCGAAGAAGAAGACGGTTCCCAAGGTTCTAGGAAAAAGAAAGAAGAATGGTCAATAGGGTTCGTTTTAAGGGGTGAATATATCTATATGATGTTACTTTTGGCGCTAATGCTTCTAGAGCTACTATTAGTTTTAACTGCATTAGTGCGTGAGTGTGTGTTTTTGACATGTGCATGTGTAGTAGCTGCGTATCATGGGCTGACGACACCGAGAAAAAGTGATGGAACGTAATGACGACGGCGGCTTTCCAACCATATATGTGTAAATTGTGATCAATCACCAAGTGTCGTGTGGGTAATGTACTCCTCCGGTCCTCTGCGTGGAGGATCTGAAGTCAGAACTAACAGGGTCGGGTCGGGTCGGGTCGGCGGGTCGGGCTTAGGTTGTTTGGAGGAAAAGAAATGGAAATTTTTTGTTGGAGGCCTTACAGCTTTTGCTATTTATAAAACTGGTGAACCTTTTGCTTAATTTTCTAGTAAGGGTCACGCTGCATGTATTTTAGTAACTCATTAACAGCTTCTGGAGTTGGCCCTGCATGTAACAATCAAGGGCAGTTGCTTACTTTCAATTTTCTTCTTTTGAGCTTAGTTTTATACTGTTATTTTTTTGTGACAAATACTTAATTATCATGTAAAATCAAAATCATATGAAATAACTTGTGCCTTTTTTTTTTTAAGAAATAATAGGCCGTCAGTTTTTTTTAAAAGTTAACAAGTGATAAGGAATTAATAATGAAAATAGAATTTACTCAAATGAAGTTTTGTCAATACATGCTTCAATTTTATGATGATTCAATGTTTTTTGTAGTGCCGTATATTGAACTTGTGAGTGTCCGAACCAAGCTTTTGTATTTATTATATTTAAACTTGTGCAATGGTTGAAATTAGATAATTAATTGGAGGTCATGAGACTGGATATGGAGTTCTAATGTACCTATTGTTTTTGCTTTTGAAACATTCACCTTGGACCAATTAAAAAAAATGATAGAGATTTCTCTTCCAACTAAATCTATCATCATATATGTAATTCTCTATGGTGCCTAAGGGACTCATTAAAATGAGTTGGATTGCCAATATTTGTCGTTTACAATCCTGAAACATTGGGAGAATAAGGTGAAATATTTACCTAGATATCAACATTCTAATATATAATAGTTCTACTTGGAAAAAGGCACATAAAATAAACATACAAATATTTGTATATATATAAAATAAAAGTAAGGGTGAAAAGAAACCGTTAACACATTATTTTGAAACTCTGTGCATTTTGTACACCCTATTAGGAATCATATTAGGAATGAAGGAGCAAAAAGGAATCTAAACGTGACAAGGAAAATGAAAAAAGAAATTGAAATGAAATTTCCTCAGACGAGGTATAATTATCTTTTGGCCGCCTAAATAGACTGGCTATTAGTTATACAGTTAGTTAAATTGATACCAATTTCTAAATATGTCGGGAAATCTGTAATTGAACTTTTTTTTGGTACATAACTTGAAAGGCTAGTATAGTCAAATTCGCGTAGCCAAATTGGCTGCATTTTGCATCCGAGTACGAGAAGGGACGCAATTATAATTAATCAAACTTGAGCGGAACAGACGCAATTGTCTGAGATTTTTTTGACCACAGCATTTAAAAACCTCGGCTAAAACCCCACCGATACGGAAAATTAAACAGGGCCGTAGTGACAGCGGAGAGCGGATAAAACCCTTGAAACCAAGAAGTTGTGGTAATCGGGACGACGGAGATGAAGGAGGACGAGCGGAAAGAGTTGGTAACGCCGGGGGAAGTGTTGGGGACGGCGTCAGAGTTTAAAGCAGGGAAAGGTGCCTACTTCTCACCCAATGATAAAGCCATCTACGCCTCCCTCACTGGATTTCGCTCTATAATCCCTGCTCCTATTGACGCCATTGACCAGGTATATAGGTATTTTTTCAATGTTATGTATAATATTCTATACCGGTTGAACGTTTTTAGAACTGGAATCTTTTAGACACTTTAATTTCTGCTTAAGAGCATGCAGCCCCCTTTTTTTTGCATTGGTGAGCTGCAAAGCAAGTCTTGAGTTGTTGGTTTAAATGGTTTTAGTGGGTCTGGAGTTTTTTGTGCTGCAAAATATGAAAGGCTGTGTTTGGAATTTGTATTATGTGGAAATGTAGCTTAACTTGAATAGGAAAAAATGGTTAAAATTTGTAATTCCGATCCTGACAGAGAACCCAATACAGCGTTAATGTACCTCTGCCATGTTGTTTGGATAAAGTTGAGTAGCTTAAGGAATGTTGATGTTTGAACGTTCTGACTCAAGAGGTGATTAACGGGTTATATGGCAACAATGGAGCCTTTGTTTGGTTTAAGGATATTTGGGAGGGAGGACAAGCTGATGGTCTCAGAGGAAAAGGAAGAAATTTTCAGATTAATAAAATGAAGATGGGAAAGATTCAATTTTGATTTTGGAATTCAGAGAAGATAATGTTGGTTCTTTTGGTATTAAAGAAACCCCTTTATTGTTTTCGTGATTCGGATTTTGCACCATTTTGGAACACAAACAATCATTGATCTCTGAATGGTTAGTTCTTCCTCTTGCTTTCCTGGTTTTTGTTTGTCAAAATCAATCCAACAACTGAAGATTGATTATATCATAATCCTCTTCTTTGTTTAAAAGTGTCGGGTGCTATTTTGACTTTAATTAACTAGGATTCAGGATATGAAATAAGATAATATTGCAAAGTTCTGGATTTGGTTAATGTTTTCTGTTCATGGATATACTGTTTTTCCATCCTTTATATCTCTAAGAATGCCTTATTGTTGTTGTATGTGGACTGTAAGGTTTGATTGCGGTTTTTTGTTGTGGATCATTACCAGAGACCAACTGTGGAAGTTACTGGCCACAAGGCCCATGGTGCTGTTCCTGAGCCTGGGTCTGTTGTCATTGCCAGGGTAAGGTTTTGGTCTCATGCTTTTCTTTGATTTTGTTACTGGCTGATGCTCATTCCGTATCTAGTTATGATATTTATAAGTGCCCCTAGAGAACTAGTATGTTTTAATCAGTAGCACTCGTGATGTAGCTTGAAGAAGCAATTGTGGATAAGATAGGATTTCGGTATGGTTAGTTATAGATACTGTTAACAATGTAAGGATAGAAGAGAGCAGCCAGCAATGGGATTTTAGAAGAAAGCAAAAATGGAAGAGAAAGAGAAGTAGGAATCTCTATAAAGCCAGACCAATTTTCCATCCCAAGGTAAAGTTGTTTGGAGCTTCCAAAGAAAGCTGAATTAACATCATTAAGACACTGTAATATTATTATTATACATTTCATCACTTTATATTAGTTACTACTAATGTACATACATGCCCACATATGTAAGACTTCTTCAGGAATGAGTAACAACTAAGGAAATAGAAGCTAAGGAACCAGGCGACCAGATTTTATCAAAGCAATTCTTAAAGTTTGACCCAGCACTACAAAAACCCTAATTTCACGAAGTAGTCTGGCTTGGACAAAAGACTTTCTACTTGGGACACAGTGAACTATTTCAGTACTCTCTGAAGGTGCAATATTGCTTTTCAATCACTAAATATCTAGAAAAAATGAAAACAGCAAGAGACTGACAGAATCGACCAGTGTATGTACTTTCCCCAACACCTTTATGGTGTCTAATGCCTTCTGCATCCTCGTCTGGTTTATGTTTCTCTCTGGTATAGAAAGAACCATCATTTTCTAGGTGACCTCTTTCTATGCTTCTGTTGTTTTTTCTTTCTGTAGGTAACAAAAGTGATGGCTAGAATGGCTTCAGCAGATATCATGTGTGTTGGTCCCAAGTCTGTAAGAGAAAAATTCACAGGCAGCATCAGGTAAGGAATTTTGGTATCTCTCTCGATGGACACTAGCAAGCCGTCCCTGTCCCATTTTATCTCTAGTGATTTCATCCAGTCGGCACTTAAGCTAACAATTAATCTCTCTGTGTTTCTCTGTCTGCCCCCCCCTCTCTGTGTGTGTGGTTGGGGGGGGGGGGTAGAATGATAGTAGTGAATCATTGGCTAGATAAATTTTTATGGTAGGTTAATGTCAATGGATTTCCTATTCACATGTCTTTGTGAACTGGTGTCTGTATTCTTAATTCAGAACAATATCTTTTGGTTTTGTACAATAAGATAATGATACTTGGAGTCATACTTTCTCCTGGTAGCAATTGTACTGGTCTATGAGATGTTACGAATTATGCGTTACTCTTGCATTTCTGTATCCTGTTAAGTTTTATGACGATATCTGCTCATATTGATATTTCTTCAGTGCATGGGAATTGAAGTACCATAGAACTTCTAATAACACACCTTGTCACTTGACACTAATTTTGTTGAATAGGCAGCAAGATGTAAGAGCAACTGAGATTGACAAGGTTGAAATGCATGCTTCTTTCCGCCCGGGTGACATTGTTAGAGCATTGGTGGTATCCTTCATGTCTATAAATGTCAATTTATTCTACATTTATTCTTCCGAGATATATTGTCTTGGCAGAAGTTACACAGCAAAGCAGGTACTGGTAGGAGAGGCCTGGAGGTGCGATTCTTATTTTAGGATCTCTTTTATGGTGTTGACTTGTTTAATCAACCAAACTGGGTGACACATCTCAAGCACTTGAAATTGGTTAATTTATTGTGAGGCAAAGTGTATCCAACTGGATGATTTTCTCGTATTTATATGATCAGCATGTGTATGTTGCAGTGTCTAGTATTTAAATTGAAAAAAAAAAAGGTTTTTTACAGGCTTTGCGTGCAAAGAAAGTTATTTAAACCATAGCTGCTTCCTGGTGTAGCACAACGGTGGAATTTTGCTTGGCTTTCTAGAGAAATTTTGAATTTTTATGTGTTTCAATTTATGTGCCTTTTTGTTGGTTAGTGTAACATGGTTATTCTGTATGCATCAATTGAATTACATTTACAGATTTGATTTGGTTTGCTTAACGTCTTTCATCAGCTGTCCCTTGGGGATGCAAGGGCATATTATTTATCTACTGCCAAAAATGAGCTTGGTGTTGTATCTGCTGAAAGTTCAGCAGGTGGGGACCTCCTGAATCATTTCATCTGTTTTCTTATGGGATAGTTGCCTTTATGATTCATATGTCTTAAACTTGTTGCTGTTTGAATCACATAATTATGTTTATATACTCATAGTGTCAGTATGTGCTTCTTGGATACTTTTGATAGGTAATGTAATTGCAATCTCAAAATACTTTTTTTTCCATGATAGAAGAGGGAATGGAGGCTTTGTTTGGACAGTGAGGAAGTGGAGGAACAAAAATTTGTGAGTGAGAAAGTTAAACACTTAGTTTGATAGTTTAATGAGGAGCTATGACAAAAACATTAACCACTTAAGGATCTAAGAGCCAACAGAAGTTCAAATTTTCATATACACATGTGGGAAGGACAAGTCATTTTGAGTGCGACTTGGTTAAATGCCTCCTATTAAATGTACTATTAGATGTTCAGTTAATGGTTATTAGTTGAATGATATCATTTGTCTTCCTTTCAGTTCCCATGCGAGGAACAATAGTTGCATTTTTATGTTTGAATTTGTAATAACATTTTTATCTGATTTTGGATTTTTTTCTCTCTTATTGTAGTATTCAATACATTTTGTTGCCTAGACTCTGGTGTATATGCTTTGGCTGAAATGTTTGCTGGTTGTTATTCTTTTAGACGCACGTATACTTGGCTGTTCCTTCCATGTGGTGGTGTCGTGTTAGTCTGCAATGGACCGTGTACCATGGAAAAATTGGAAGACAAAATATAGGTTTTTCATTTATAATGTGCTGTTTGATGTTTGGAGTCTTCTTTTACAATTTTTTTTTTTTAATTTTTTGGTCATATGCACATTATGACCTTGCAGACCCAATGAAAAAAGCATAGAGCACAGCAGGTAACAAAGCTTGCCAGGAACCTTACAACCTTACGGCCTGGAACTACAATACATATAACATGTTCTTTATTTACCTGGTAACCTTTTGAACAATGATCTGATGGCAAACTTTTGGCCATTTCAAACTGTTATTGACTACAATTGTTTTTTCACGTCAGTTGTTACTTGGTACCCTAGTCCTTTAATTTTTACTTGTGACATCATCATTGCATTCAATCAGCAGGTCTACATGACTTCTAATAGCTACTTTAATCTTACAGGTGGGGAAATGGTCCCAATTAGTTGGACAGAGATGCAGTGCCCATTGACGGGTCAAATTGAGCGAAGAAAAGTTGCGAAGGTTGGAGCATAACATTGAACACTGTGGCAAATCCTCTGCACACTACCTTCTATGCCCTATTATTGTAGAAGATGGAGGACATCCTCCGTTTGCTCTGCAGTGGCTTTTCCCCTGTAATTTTTGCCTTGTACGAGTATCAGTTTTTTCTGTAGGTTTGACTATATCTATTTCCTGTATACTTGTTAGTATCAGAAAATTAATTTTACACGTTCTTTTATTGCGCCAGTTATTTTAGGTTCCTAACTGGAGACATGAATTGTCTTAATAGATAGCAGATATTGCACAATACGGGATGGGAGAGCTGCCTAATGGAATACCTTGGCCTTGAGTGTCTATGATATGCCTCTGGTTTTATGTACTTACTATTTTCTTTATTATGAAAAGTGGTTTCTGAAGTGTTTTTCATTTAATTTTGTGCAAAGCGTGGGTGTAACAATTTCTTAAGGACAGCGTATGTATGACAACGAGCTACAAAACTGGTTGGAGAAGTTCTCTTTTAGAATTTAACCGGCAGAACAATCAGTAACAAACATTTCTAGGATGGTTTTATGAAATACCTGATAAGAAAAACCCACCAGAAAGTGAACTCTATTGATCGTTTCCCATAAAAGCAATCAACACTGTCGGAAAGCCAATCCAAATGGAGCCAAAATTTTGTTTTGGCTTTTAACGGATTTTAAGCAACAGAGAGTCAAAAATGACTAGTAATTTCACTCACAACGAACTGAAAGTAGTTTAACTGCCAAACTTTCCGTGGCTAAGCAGCAATTTCCAGTCTACGACAAGACAATGGCTTCATCCTTATCACATCTCTTCCTCCTCAAACCTCCTCTCTCCAATGTCTGTTCCACCCAAAACGTTTTCTTTCTCGGAACCCCACCACCCACTGCGTCCCTCCTTCATTCCAGACCTTTCTTCAGAAGAAAACCACCCACTAAAATCCCTTTTGCCATTACAGAGTCAGACTCTCCAAAATCCCTTGACCCGGACCCAAAATCCCTTCTTCAAGAACTTGTTGTAAGCATCATTTTACACCCCTTTTCTCGTATATTTGAATATGCCCTGCATTTGTGCTTATTTTTGCTAATAAGTTTGGGGTCAATTTGTTCTTTTGGCTGTTTTACTTGGCAGGAGACTTTTGTTCTTCCAGCAGATTACTTTTCTAAGCTCCCTCGTGATCTTCGTCTTGATGTAAGTGGTATCATGTTAAGACATATTAGTATGGAGATGGTAAACTTGCAATCATTTTGAGTAGTTGGCTTATTTAAGGGTGATGATTGATTGGGATAAATTGCTCCGCTTACAGTTGAATGATGCAGCTTTTGATCTTTCAAATGGACCAGTTAAAGATGAGGTAATTTTTTCATCATTTCCTTGATTAACTGCAATTAAATAGACAAGCAGATAAAGTTTAAAAAAAAAAAAAAACAACTGCATTTGTTCTCAACAAAAGCACCAATATTTCTTAAATTTGGAATAAGTATAATGTTTTGTAAATGAACCCTACATTTGTGCTTGAAGTTGTAGCATTATCTTAACTCCAAATAAGACGAAGAAGGTACTACTTCATATTGACATCTATATCTCAGTAGTGAAGCATTGTCTACTAATTGAAGTGCTTGGTGATGTTACTTACTAATACCATACTTCTGCTTATTTTTTTCAAATGTTTCGTGTATATCCAATTTAGAGTGCCCATTCATAAAAATATAGGTGCAAAAGTTAAGTCTATTTTGTTAAAGACTTGTCTCTTTATAGCCCTTTGCTCTAACTAGTCGAAAATAAGTTGTATAATGTGGTGCTGACAGAGTACTTTGTTGGTCCACCCTTTTACGTTTTCAAAAACGTTGGCTTTTAGATGGGTCCATGGGATGCTAATCATTTGCCCTGAGTTAGTCTACTAGCTAGTGAAGAGAAGCCATCCAGCATGGATTCTGATCTTTGTATGCGATGTAGTTGGTTATATCTCCTCTAATACAAGAAAGCCAATCTATTATTCATTTAAAAACATGCAGACCAATTATGACACACATTTGCCCAGACATTTCTATCTTCTGCAATGATAACTGAAGCCAATAACGAGGAATTTTTGTCTGGCCATCCTGCCTTGATGCTGTCTTTGCTTATTTCAGCCCTTTCTGCATGTTAATATTACTGCCTGGAAGCTTGATGAAACTTGCTTTGCCAAGAAAAGGTTTCTGTCATCTTGGTGACTATTCTTTACTGTCTGAGCGTGACACAAGTAGTTCTAATTGCTCAATGATCCATTCATATCTTATGGTGATGGGAAATATTGTTATCCAATTAAAGTGCCCATTGGAACTTAAGCATTTGAATTTTACTGTCAGTGTGGTAAAGAGCTTGGAGAAATATTGTTAAATATAAGTCGAGCATGGGAACTGGCAGATGCATCAACTTCTGCAGATTTAGTGAGCAAGTTACCCATGATGGTGGACTCATTGACAGATGGGAATAAATCAGGCAAGAAAAGAAGCTTATGAATAGGTTTTTTGTATGTTATAATTTGGTTGTTGTCGTATCTCTCCTCTCTGAGTGAATGCTTGAGTTTCTCTCTGCTCATGTTTGTGTTTATTGCTAGTTAGCATTCGGTAAGCGCTTAATATCTGCTGGAAGAAGGTTCCAGTCCATGGGGAAATATGGTCAAGGCGAGCCAGAAATGGTATTTTCACTTTTGTGTCTTTTATGAACATATGGAACTAAAACTTTAACTGTGCAAGTGAAAGCATGTCTTTGTGGTTATATCATTTTGTCAAGTTTGTGAATGAAGAAACGTGCAAACTTATGGCCTTGAGATGTGTCCTTGATGTTCATTCATGTTGTAATCAGCTTTTACATTTTCATGTCAACAACAGCCTTGTTGGCATCTAATCCAGAAATTTACCCTTTCCTCTAAGAAGGAGACTGGCATTGTTTTTCCCTGCTTCTTATGGATCCTTGCTTCTTCAAATTTTTCGTCCAGAGCAATGGTGACCTTCGTTGCTCAAGCAAAGGGTCTTTTACCTAGCCTACCCCTCCACATAATCACCATGAGATTCACCATACGTGCATTTTCATCTAATCTTTTTCATTTTTAACGTACAAAATGGATGCTCAATCAGTATAGATTGCCAAAGTTATGATTAGGACGGGGAAGTTTTTATCTGCAAGAGCAGTAGCTCCAGTGGCTAGTGCAGAACCAAAGCAGGAAACTAGGACTCTGAAGGTTTGTGTTCTGCGCTTAAAGGAAGTCAAAGATTTTATATTACTGTATCAGGAGAAATTTGCTAATGCAGCATGTCATCTTTGCACAGTTTGGAGATCTTCAGGTTGAATTAACTCCAGATAAAGCCTACACTGGGGCAGTTATTGGATTGCTTTTTGGGTAAGTTTTCCCTCTAATTAATGTATAGTCTACTTCTTAACTGTATAAGAAGCCTAGACAGTCATGGTCACTGTTTCATGTTTGAAATACAGCATTCTTTCATGGGGATTAAGTCAAGGCATCGAAAGTGCGCCAGAGAGCTCATTGCGAGGAGCACTACTTGCACTGTGTTATTCATCCACACTCTTGTCGGCTTGTGCATCTGTGGGACTTCTCCTGCTTGGAGTTCAACTTGGTTCAAAGGAAAAGTGATATTATTAGGATCTACTGATGCTCATGATGGTTCTTATATTGATGGACTGTATCAATGATCATTTATCTGGGCAAAAAGCTGATGCTTATAGTCCTCAGTCCAGTAATATTGCTCGACATTTTTGTTATCCTTTCCTGGTCATTTTCTGGTGTCACTGGTCTCTAAGAACATGTAATCGCTCTGAATGTTGAAGCTGTAACATCTGATGACCTTTCAGGTTTCAACTGGAAGCGTGCTTTACTTGACATGGAACAACGTATATTAGAATTATATTCCCTATCAATGCTTTTAGACTTTGACAGAATTGACAGCGTAGAGAAACATTTTTGCTTACTAAAACTGATGATGGATTTTTCACCTGCGGCAGTTTCTTGTTGCCATCATAGTGACAACAGACACAGAAATGCAGATGGTGCGGCGGCAGACTTCGCATAATTAAGCTCATTTGACTTTGTTCTGTGTTTTTCTAATCCTTAATATCTTCAGATTCTTCTGCATCATCCAATGAGATTCCATGACCATTCTGCTGTGGTTCTATTCAGACAAAACCAGTTGCTGTTCTAGATTCAGAGCATTTAATTAGTACCATTGAGTAGATCTGACTCTCTTAACATCACTGTCATGGTTAAGATACTATACTACTTCACTGTATATACTAATCAGATTAATTAATTGCCAGGTTTAAGTGACTGCTGATCCATTCAAGGGTCGTGTACATTACTTGCTTATGGCCCCTTGATTAATTTAATTACTGCACCTTGCACCTTTTCAACTAATTATAAGCTGTATGTGCATACGTCATCAGATACCGACAACCCTATAATTTCAGGAAATTTAATAATTTCTACCAAGCCCCTCCCTTAATGAGCATTTCTGAGTAATTGGATCTAGAGTTAAGCAGTTAAAATCCTATTCTATATTCATGATTTTTGCTAATTTGGTCTTTCCAAGTACACAAATTGCATGACCTAGCCCTTTGTTTATTTATTTTTTCCCCCTAAGATCGGCTTCAACTGTATTTGTAATCTTTTGCCTCAAAGTTTTCTTTGAGTTTCGGCGATCATTTGGAGTTGAGATTACAGAATTAATCAGCACTATTTTGCTTTCTGACCTTGTTTTAGAATCTATGTGCAAATTGGCCCTAGTATATGTGATTCAACCATAGATTACATCTCTTATCATTTCTTTTTTTTTTCAGTACAAGTTATCATGTTCCGGATCTCTATATTTTGACTTCGTTAATGAATATTCTGTCGGATTCTAACAGTTGTATCCAAATTATTAAGTACCATTTGGCAACTAATCCTTCCTATTTTATAATACACTAATGAAGCTCTGATGATGCAATGATTCAGATAGTGTGTCCACTGAATACAAAGTCATGTATCTGGTTGTAACAAGCTATCTAACTAATGCACATCCAAACGGTTACGACTTGTATATTTATTATTTTAATCTGCATGAACTATTTATCTTTGTTTCGATATAGTTTAGAAGGTTTACACAATTCGAAAAGAAAAATTGGTAACGATTCATAGTATGACTAGCAGTTAAAACAACAGGAAAACGAGAATAGGTTGGGATTTCGGTGGTACGATAGGAAGAGTGTATATGAGAGGTTACCACTTACACTTAAAAAAAAAGGTTTGAGGGGGGAGGGGGGCTTAAAGCGTAAACTTAATTTAAATAGAGATTTTTTCTGTTAATTTAATTTAAATAGAGTTGAAAGGATAAAATATTAAATTTAAGTAGCTATAGCAAAACTGCAACATATTCATCAAATCAATCCTAGCTACTTTATCTCACTATCCCAACTGCAAAATGAGAATTGGAATTAGATTCTTGAGTCCGCCCTTTGGTTTGTACTTTCTAACCGCTTTAAGTAACAATGAGTTCAGCACCCAATTTTTATAAATGTCAACTTTTACTGTTTTTCTGGTTTGTTCCTGCAGTAGCAAGCTAATGATGCTGACCAAATGAATTTCACTGGCAATTCGCAGCCTCACAGATTCGAATAAATCAAGTGCATTAGAAAGTCAATAGGAAAATAAACAATAAAAGGAGGAACCATCAATCACATAAGCAGAGAGATTAAAGAATCGAAGTTTGATTTACCACCCGTTTGGTTGCCACACCGGAATGGCAATGACAATCACTGTCAGAAACTCTTCAATCGGAATACGTTCATGCTATTCCTTTCCAGGTGTTTGGTTTGGGAAAAGAAATGGGAATAATTATTGATTTTCTTGTTTGGTTTATTCACAGTCGTCAATGGGAATAGAAACCCAATTGAACAACTATTTTCATGTCCAACATTAAACAAAACAAGATTTATACATAAAATTAAATATCAAATTACTTAAACCATCTTCTTTGCAGGATCCCGCAAGCAGTTGGGTCCATAAGCATATATGACTTTTTGTAGTACAGGTAAAAATTGGGAGATTGTATAGAATCTCAACTAGTATTCTTTCCAACATATATTTTCTATAGCTACTTCGTGTTTTTATGTACATTAGTTGAGCCAGCTTTTTGAGATTTTGCTTCCCTTTTTGGGAAAATTGATCGTCACGCGTAAGATTTGCCCAGTTGGAGAAAGGCCTGTGGCTTGGCCGGGTGTCAAATCAAGATTAATGCCTAATTATTAAATTAATCATATCTCTAATCCGAAAGGCACAATGTTCAAGAAACGATTAATCGCACCACAAGTCAACGACTATTTGAGTAGCAATGGCTAAATGATATAATCATAATCCACCTTTAGATCACTATCCCTGTTTGAATAATGGAAACCAGTTCTCCGTTTGGTGTTGTTGGTGCTTCTGCTGCTGCTGCTGTTGTTTTTTTTCCCCCTTAATTCCTTTGAATATCTGTTTTCGACTTTATCTAGAGGAGAAATTTTAACCCAAGAGAATCATTTTTACCACTAGTCATAAAAGCATTAGTCAATTTCTCCACAGCTTTTTGTTTAATGTCCTTTATCGAAAATAGAATATAGACTAATGATTGGTGAATTTAAAATACCAGATTGGGATTCTTCTTTGTCATTTATAAAAGAGGAAATTATATAGTTTTAGTACCATATGTTTGAGGCATGAGCGGTTTTAGTCTTTAAAGTTTGGATGAAAGCAAATTTAATACTAAATGTTTTAATCTATAAGTACATTTAGTTCAATTGATCGATTTTGGCGTATTATTACTAAAATCCGGCCACGTGAGTAGCACGTGCTAGCAGCTATTTTTTAGAAAAATTTAGAAAAAAATGGAAAAATTAACTTCTAAGTACATTTTTATCCAATTGAATAGCTTTGGGGATTGTTACCGGAATTCGGTTACGTACTTAGCATGTTCCGGTGGCTAAATTTTGAGCAAATTAGAAACAAGGAAAAAAATAGTGCCATTTAATTACAGATTATGGCCACAAATTTTTTTCATTTTTTCTATTTTTTCTTAAAATTAGCCGCTCGCACACACTACTTACATGGCTGGATTCCTTTAACAATTTGTCAAAACCGGTCAACTAGACTAAATGTGCTCAAAAATTGACATATTTTGTACTAGATTTGCTTTCATTCAAAATTTATTAACCAAAACCACTAAAGTCTCAAACATTTGGTACCAAAACTGTAAATTTCCCTTCATAAAGTTTGAGAGTGAGTAATTGGTTTCGTCATCTTTGTGCTAATTACACGGCTAATTGTGATACCCATCTATGTGATTGGTATTGGTAAAGATACTCCATGTGGTGGCAAATATTGGCATCTGCTTCCATCAAATTTCAGATTCATCTTGCATCTAATTACATATTATATTAGTTCTTTGACTCTTTATGGTGGAGTTGGTGAAAAAATGAAGACTTTTTTTAAACTTCGGATTATGACATTTAATTAAAACTTCTGACTTCAGGGCCAGGATTCCTTGGCTGCAACTTGACATGCATATTAATAACAGATTATAATTGTAAGACTTGTATCATTCATGACCTAACAAAGCTAACGAATAGCTAAGCATGATGCATTAGTCTATGGCATTACCCTCTAAAATGATTTAAATGTCACATCCTTTGA
The DNA here is from genome assembly GCA_013103745.1 of Gardenia jasminoides. NCBI lineage: Eukaryota > Viridiplantae > Streptophyta > Magnoliopsida > Gentianales > Rubiaceae > Gardenia > Gardenia jasminoides. Next base: position 50,547,622 of record CM023095.1, on the reverse strand, counting down.
AAGATAGATAGTTCTTTCATGCCTTCTATTACCAACTTGAGAAAGGGAGGAATGAAAGCATACGAAACTTAACCAAAACTATTAGTAGAATTTTCATGATTCACCTCTTACTCTCACTTTTTATGAGGTTCATGGCAAGCACGAGTGTCCAATAATGATAACCTATCGTAGACAAGTCATTTAGAAATTAAAACATCAAGATTGTTTTAAGGGGGAAAAAAGGGAGGAGTGTACATGATTAACACATTTAAATTTCACCAAATGCATACACGTTAAACATCACTATTCTCCTTTACATTTATAAACTTTTTCTAATTAATTTACATTTCCAAAGATCCAACACCTAAAGTACGTACTAATGAGTGTCCAATGGACAGCCGTTAGGCAAACCTGTATTATATAGTTGGATTTCACAATATGAATCTTAAGCTACCGCATATGTTAGGAATTTCTTTAAAAGGCTTGCTTATAAACCCTGAGATTTTTTGTATTGCATGAGGAGTGTTGACTAAATTTATGCATACAACTTCTTACCTGTGAAGACAAGGACATTAACTCAACACCATAGACAAACAATAAAGGGAGGAAAAAAAAAAAAAAAAAAAAAAAGAACATTCAACTCCCAAACTTAATTCCTGCCTCTACTATTCCTTCTCTATAAAACCAAACTTCCCCTTGTCATTTTGCTTCATAGACAAACTAAGCTCTCTCTACAACAACTCTATACTTCTTCCTCATTTCAGCATGGCTGCTCCTCTAAATTGCTCAGTCTCTGAGCTCATCCCTCTTCTAGGCAGCGGCCGAAATGCCTCTGCTGCCGCCACCTACATCTGCCAGCAATTTGATGCAGTGGCATCCAAGCTCTCAGACACCACCTATGCTGTGGACAACACTTATCTACTCTTCTCAGCTTATCTTGTGTTTGCCATGCAGTTGGGCTTTGCCATGCTTTGTGCTGGCTCAGTACGTGCTAAAAACACCATGAACATCATGCTTACTAATGTTCTTGATGCTGCTGCCGGTGGCTTATCCTACTACCTCTTTGGCTACGCCTTCGCCTTCGGTTCACCCTCTAATGGCTTCATCGGCCGCCATTTCTTTGGACTCAAATCCTTCCCTTCACTATCTGGTGATTACAGTTTCTTCCTCTATCAATGGGCCTTTGCTATTGCAGCCGCAGGTATATACGTTTATCTTTGTGTGTAAATTAATATTTTCTACACTGACAGTATAAGAAAAATATTAATTGGTGGTGTATTTATCTTCAAAACTACTTGACGAGATACTTAACTGGATTTTAAAATGCTTCTTTTGTTTCTGTAGCACGTCTTCAAACTCGTCGATGTATCAATATTTTCATCGATGGCTGATAAAAGTTTTAATTGGTCACTTATCGCAGTTGATTCAATTGTGTTTCTTTATTAGTTGAGCATAAAATACTTCAAAATTTCTGTATTAATAAGTTACTGTGTTCTTCGGCAGGTATCACGAGTGGCTCCATAGCAGAAAGGACGCAGTTTGTTGCGTACTTGATATATTCATCATTCTTGACCGGATTCGTCTACCCGGTAGTTTCACACTGGTTCTGGTCTGGTGATGGTTGGGCCGGTGCAGCCAAGGCTGATGGAAACCTTCTCTTTGGATCAGGAGTTATTGACTTTGCCGGCTCTGGCGTGGTGCATATGGTTGGTGGAATTGCTGGTCTTTGGGCAGCCTTAATTGAAGGCCCCAGAATTGGCCGGTTCGACCGGTCTGGCCGCTCTGTGGCTTTACGTGGTCACAGTGCTTCACTCGTAGTATTGGGCACTTTCTTACTATGGTTTGGGTGGTATGGATTCAACCCGGGTTCTTTCATAACCATTCTAAAGTCGTATGGGACCAGGGGTTCTTATTATGGCCAGTGGAGTGCCGTTGGGAGGACAGCTGTCACAACCACATTGGCTGGGAGCACCGCTGCACTTACTACTCTGTTTGGCAAGAGGTTACTAGCTGGGCATTGGAATGTTATCGATGTTTGCAACGGTCTATTAGGTGGTTTTGCTGCAATCACCTCGGGTTGTTCTGTGGTTGAACCATGGGCGGCAATCGTATGCGGCTTTGTGGCAGCTTGGGTACTGATCGGTTTCAACAAGCTAGCAGCAAAATTGAAGTATGATGATCCGCTGGAGGCGGCCCAACTCCACGGCGGTTGTGGCGCTTGGGGTCTACTGTTCACCGGCTTATTCGCCGCGAAAGACTTTGTGAATGAGGCATACCCGGGTAAACCGGATAGACCATACGGGTTGTTCATGGGGGGTGGTGGGAGGCTATTAGCAGCCCAGATCATACAAATCCTTGTCATTATTGGGTGGGTCTCAGCTACAATGGGTCCACTATTTTTTGGCCTCCACAAGTTGAACTTGTTGAGAATCTCAGCTGAAGATGAAATGGCAGGGATGGATTTAACAAGACATGGTGGATTTGCTTATTTATATCATGATGAGGATGATGGCTCCAACTTGCCTGCATCCCACAAGATGAAGAGAATCGAACCCACAAATAGTAACACTCCTACACCTAATCATCAACATTCCACAATCTTAGAATCCACTGTTTGAGCAAGTGACTCCAGCGAATATGCAATCAAGTTGAATTTCAACCATGCCATGGAGCCAATTGCATGATGTTTTTGGTATAAAGTTGAGACTATATACTTTACAAAGTCAAATGTGAGCTTACTTGATGTAATATCACTATCATGCTAGCAAAGCATTATGAATTTGGAGTTGAAAATATGTACAGTAATCAAAATTGCTAATTTTGGTTACTTTTTGTATGGGATGTTTTATTCTTCTTTATTTGCATTATCTAATGGAATGCATCTTAAATTTTGTTAGCTTAAGACTTGTCAATAAATGAGAATGACCAGTGGTTGCATTGTGGTTTTTATTAATCCTTCATAGATTTTCCTTGTAAATTTACAGCTTTCAACCGTTTGATCATTACAGGCCAGCTAGATTTGTGGTGATATCATCAAATGTCTGGATAACAGTTACTTGTAAAGTTCATACTGGAATAATTGATGCCTTTAACCCTTTTTTTTTTTGTGGGTGGGGGGGGGGGGCTTAAAACTTGAAAATCGACTTGCTGCAAATAATATGAACTTGACCGGAAAAAAAAAAATCTATTTTAGCATGTTTTGCAATTATCCATTGCTCATGAGGCTTTCCATGACCAGGTGCACATTATCAAACAAAATTGTTGACAGCCACTGCTGGTGGCTGGCCTCTTAATCTTCAACCAGCTAAGCTGGCCATTGTAATTCAGGAAATTCCACGACATGCATATTTCACAAGTGCTCTATTATGCTCTGTTACTGATAATGCAGAAAGCTTGGACATTCATGACCATCCACTTGTTATGAAAACAAACAGGAACCACAATTTTTGTCTGTCTCGTCCTCTACAAATTATTGGACAGAGATCAAAGGCTGTTTGCTCTTCAATTCTTTGAGGCGGAAACTGCCAATACTTTGGATTTTGTATGCAATAATTCACGGATATCATTTGTCAAACTCAGGAATAAGGAAAATTGATCTGTTTCTAGACATCTATGCAAGGAAAAAATTTTGAACTAATGTATGGACAGGAAGCGTCCAAATATCAGCTGCCATTCATTTCTACTTCGACCTATGTGAAAACTTCAAATCGTTTTACAGATACAGAATTTACAAGGACAGAGACTGCTGAAGCAGTAATTCCAAACTAGAAGACGATAGAACTCGACAAGGTTCAATTTCCTAACTAAACATTTACCTCGTATGAAAACAAATACAACTGACAAGCATTGAGTCCGCTCTTACTTGTGTTCCTCTAAATGCAAGACATGCACTGAACACCCTTAAGGTTTTTGAATGGAGAAACTAACATATGAACCAAAACAAATTCAACGAACCAAGTAACACCGGTCACTGAGGAATGGATACCTAAAGTCGCTGAAGAGGACATCACATATTTACAATAACTTGCTCCAAAATCCCAAGAATGGGAAGGAGGCAATGAGCAACTTCACCAAAAGTGGTGTATGCCTGTGTCTTGATCTTCGACTGAGTTTACCTTCTGTATCTGTATCCCATCTTGCTTGATTTGCTCTTGCAGTGTTAGCCTGTTCTTGCATTCTCTTTGCACTATCAAGCTCATCCCATCCGCCAAAGTTCTGAGTCCTTTCCTCCCCTTTCTTAGCAGAAACGTTATTTGAGCCCCAAGACGAGTAATCATCAACCCTCTTGCCGTTCTGGCTACCTTGTTGTTTCTTCTCTTTCATTCTACTATTACTTGTAGCTCCAGCAGATGTCCTCTTCCTTTTCTGGGACTTTGATTTTGGTCTACGTCTGTTAGTGGGCGTTCCCCATAGAGTATCAAATAATAAGGAAAAAGCAGACTGAGCTAGGGGGAGAACTAATGCCATGAAAACGGTGTCTGTCCTGGTCCCTAGTACCATCGATATAATGATGGGAGGAATCATCCAACCAAATGATCTAAGTACCTGCATTCATACTGGAACTTTGTTCAATCATGAAAAACTTAAGATAATGCACCTTGTACTTAAATGAAGATGCTTCAACATAAAAGGTTCACTGATGATTATTAACTTATAGAATAGTGCAAGAGACTAGACCTCAAAATCAAAATTTCTACAGCTTTCAATCACAATTGTCTAGATGGGGTAAAATAAATAAGAACAAGAATGTGATTTTCCAATTTCCCCCACAAGTACAGATTATCTTTCAATATCTGCAATTGTTCTCTGCTTCTGCCTTAATAGGTATACATACTCATATCTTCACTATCCCATATTGAATCTAGGAATGCCCACATTCCCCCTTATGCCACAGAAACATACAGTGATGTTAGATTCTGGTTGCGTAGCAAATTAATTTACAGAGGTAGAAAAAGAAACATCATATTGAGATGAAAGGAAAGATAATTACAACATATTGACAAGAAGCAATCATGCTCAGCAAAGTCACTCAATGATTTAACTGGAGCTTCATATTATTTACCAATAGAAGCTTATAATACCCCTGCTGACATGCAAGCAAACTTAAATGTCCACAAAAAAATTAGAAGATACATTAAAGGCAAAATGAAAGAAAAGTCATAACGAATTTGGCAGAAAAATCTGAGTAAAATCAGATGTTGAAGTCAGATACTTCTATTGCATTGATTGCATGCTAATGCAATGACTTTCAATTGTATCACTTCACCCCCTTTAAACTTTTCCAAATAGTCATTGTAAAGCAACAACTACTCCTTTAAGCACCACTTGATCAACTAAATGACTTTGAGAATATCTGACAACAATGCTTACAAAATCATTCTTCATCCTTCTTCTAATATTATCTGCACAACCACATTAAGCACAATATCTTTGCTAGCAACAGTTGTGACAAAAACAATTTGAATTTGACCAAAAACCTAGCAGAATTCCATAATATGAGAAAAGTTTATTTATGTGCTCTTAAATGCCTTCATGTCAACAAATCAATGAAAACTATCAAAGCCTGGAAGGGGCATGCAAGGAGAGAGCTCACGCTTTTTCATCTGCAGTGGAAATATATATCTTGATCATAGAGGGAAGGATCAAATTAGTGACCTTTTAAGACGTTGCTGAGGGAAGGACAGAGAACACGTGTCACAATAGATTAGTTTTGAGCAAGGAAGAGGAAACTCTCAACATTTTGGCTAGAGAAGAGACGAGATCTCCAATCAAATTAGGAACTTAATACCAAGAAAAGGTAGGCTGTTCAGCTTTTGGTAGGAGTATCGGCAGTGATGGAAGTTTAAGGATTTTTGGGAAGGTTGTTGGCTGTGGAAATTAGCAGAAATCAGGTAAGACCATTTTGCTTATATCACATAGAAACCAAAACAAAAGTGGTGGACAATCAGATATTTATTTGCTACTGAATGATAAGCTGTCTTTTAGGGCTTCTGGTGAATGATAGGCTTTTGGTCCAAGTTAACACATGAGCGAGGAAATACCAACTGTAATCTCACTAGGGTTTCTGCAGGGATGATAGCCATTGCAGTTGGGAAGAAGGCATGAGAAACACACAAAGGCCTTTGAACAGATGCCCCACAGTTATGAGAAACACAATCTACCCAAGACCAAGCTGATTGGACCTTATTATGGTATTCTCACCCCATTCTATCAGGGTACCGAAGACCTTGCCACGTTATGGGAACTACATTATAAGAATAACCAACTGGCAACTACCTTAATTTATGATTGGGCATCCATGTCAGAGAGTAGCCTAGTTGCCCAGCATTAGATCCAAATTTTGTGCTATACTGTAATTGTGATTGGTCTTCCAATGAGTTTCTTAAATGTAAAGCTATGGCAACAAATGTCATTCTAAATAACCCAGGCTAGAATTCCGTTTGCTCCATCTTGTAGTCAAAAATGGAAACCGACACTTCAAATCTAGATTTTTCTCAATGTCTGCCAAAATTTCTTCTTATATAATAGCCACTGGCAAAAGTTACATGATCAGAATTACAAACAAAAAAATTGTAGACATACTAGCACGTAACCACAACCAAAGGAAAACATCCTCTAAAAACTAGAATAACCAGCCAAAGTTCCAAACCAGAATCTCACAATTCAGACATAGGAAATCTCACAGGGACCCTCTTACATAAAAGATCAAACAGGATAGCCACAAATAACAGGTTCATTCCAGTCAATGTTCAAGGATAGTAAATACTCTTCCTATACCTAATGAAATGCCTCAATCTGATTACTACAGGTACTTAGGAGGACTTCACGGTACAATAATATGGAGAAGAGAACACCAGAAATAGGTGGAGCTATACAGGGCAACTATTCCATTAGTTTGGGATATTAAAACATTTGGCTACCTAAAAATTTTCTTCCATTATTTGCTTTGGCAGGTTACGGTTACTAGTCAGTTGTCTTTCTCAAAACAAAGTAAATTATGCTAAGTTCAAGCTTCAACAAATAAGGAAGCTCGACAAAAGTTCATCATTTTCTGAAAGAAAAGAAAAAAATAATTGAATTATTGGGATATTGATTAGTCACCTTGAAAATGGAAGAGAAACCAATGGAGCCTTCTAAAATCCCTAGCCCATCAAGAAGTTCATCATCATCATCAATATCAGTGTCCCACGGTAATGACTGCTCAGACCACCACTTCCTCCTCTGCTTCCTGGAGTTTCCGAGCCCAAACTCGTCCTCGTCAAAATCAAAATCGTAACTGTATCCGGACCGTCGACGTGGCTCGTGGCTGCTGGTGCTGGTCTTGGTCCTCTCCCACTCGGACCCACCAACTCTTCCGCCGGCTTTTGGGAAAAGAGAGAACCCAGTATGGTTCTTTCGGCTACTTAGATTTTGGCTCTTCTTCCAGAATTTATGGGAACAGAGATTATGATGGGGAGGAGGAGGGGATGAGCTTAGTGGACTGAGCAACTGTATTGCTCCAGTCCCCATTCAGGGGGGCGGGGTGGGGGGAAGTGAACCGCAGTTACAAATTTTTTGATTCGTTCCCATGCCATCCCTCTCTTTTGGGGTGTGTTCTATTTCTGGGGCATTCGATTGGGTTAATAATTGAGTTTTTACTAAGCTACCAAAATTACTAAGAAATCTTTTATCAGAGTGTGCAGTAGCCTCCGTGGCACTTGTTTGGTCCAGAGATTCACTCCCCAACTTCCATCCAAGTTTAAAGAGAGTGTAGTAGCGCAGTTGTTTGATTAGATTAGAGAGTGCAATAACGTACTTGTGTAGAAACACACATACAAGATTAGAGAGTGTAATAACGCACATATCTGATGATGTAGAGATTGATCCAGATTCTCCAACTCTCATAGGCTTGAACTTCCCTTTCTCATCTCCAACTCTCAAACAAGCCTGCAGACTTTCATACAATTATAGAGAGCGTAATAGTGCACTTGTCTGATCCAGAAATTAACCAACTAGTTGAACTTCCCTTCATCATAGTATACAATAATGTGAATTGTTGATATTGGAAAAAAAAATTACTAAGACATTTCTCTTTGGCTCAGTAAAATCAATGTAAAACAAAAAATAGAAATACACCCTTCGTTGTGTGATGAAAATGCAAATAAAATTTAGAAAAAGGGAAAATGGGTCAAAGAGAGCAAGCGAGTTTCAAATTGAGCAATGATTTTTCCTTATGAATTGTTCTCTGGTATAAATTAGTATTAACTATGAAGTCGAGTGCACACCAGGTTCCGTATTGAAGTGACTAAATACAATTTCTAAAGAGATTATTATTAGAACTCCCGTACACTTGATTATATCCAAAAAAAAAAAAAAATGAAACAAGGAGATAGAAAGAAAAAGAAAATAACTCCACAGTATCCAAGTTCGATATGTCAAACTTAAATACACATTCAAAGATCAAAGATCAAAGATCACAACTAGTAATACTCTGTTTACAATGCACCTCTTTCCTCCCAATAACTTCAATCACTCTTATATCTGGAAGCAATTATTTTGTCATTCTGTCACTAAATTTTGCTATGCATTTTACACATGTACATGTATGTCATCCCGGTAGAATTACAGAACCAATTTTGTGGTATAAAAGATCAGCGCTACTTATTGGGCTGGATAAAGAACAGAGTAAGCAGTCATCGAATCAAGCTCCAGGCTTTATGCATGATTTCATCGTCTATGAAGGGCCGGAGAGACCACATAAGGCAATAACTCTCCATTTCACCCGAAGATGACTTCAAACTAAGAGAAGAAACAATCCTTTCCTGCAACAGTCAGTGATCTGATTAGAGAGAAATCAAAGGCACAAGTGAATGTTGGGAAACTTCATCCATAGGAGTGCATAAGAAAACATATCTGGCATAAAATCATCAGCACTAAGGGAGGTGGCTAACCTGCATCTCGTAGTCTTGTTTGACCATACCATATATAACAGCCATTAAGGCAGCATAATCGGTAATTTCAGGTTTCTGAACATGGGCAGGTAAGAAATCCTCCTAACAAACATAACCAACATGAAACGCAAATAATATCCAAGAAATGCTATAAGTTTTTATTAGTAATAACTGACTGAATTTTCATAATTGTTTGACAATTGACCAGCAAAAAGAAACTACTTTGACAATTCAAACTAGAAGAAAATTTCAGTATTCTTTAGTTTGGTAATTTGCTACAAAATCAGATTTGATTTTCTCAAACAAATCGTGGTTCTATTCAAAGGAAGGGACATCATACTTTGGTACTAATGTCCGTATATGAATCCAAGTCACCATGAAAGTCTTTGTCCTGCTGCTGCACCAAATTGTCATTGGAATTCTGGACAGCTGTTGCTGCATCATCCAGAAGGCACTGGAGTTCTTTCACTACACTTTTAGCTGTAATTGATGACACAAGGACAGTTTCTAAAGTAAGGCTCAAATGCGTGAAAAAATTCTTTTGTAGGATCAATTATGTGGAAATTTAAGAAGTGCAAGAAGAGAACAATTGTTCTAATAGCTCAGAAGTCAACAGACATTTTTACAACATAATTCATAAGATAAGCAACATGTATAGCCTATAAATTGGCTAGATTACACATGGATCACATGTAAATCATCCATGAATCACAAAGACAATTTCCCTGGAAAGCTGGCAGGTGACCTCCTCCAGTTAGACAGCCAAACTTACAGCTTCCAGGACACATTTTCTCATGAAAAGCAACATATGACAACAGCCAGGAGCATAGTCTTAAATCCTATTTCTGTTGACAAGAACTAGACATCTTAACTGGAATCATAACAACATTTCACTCCCAACAATATCTTCTACCTTGGAATAACCAGTTGTCTGTGCTCATTACCCATCAATAAAACAACAATGACCAACCAATAGATAAACAAAATGAAAATTTTTTGCTACTATTCCACCATTCAGGGACATTAAGCAGAATGAGGACAAGAAGGTATTACAGAAATAAAGGAGTAATAACAAAATTTCAAACAAGATCATATTTAAATTCATGTAAGTACTTCTGATGAAATTCAAACATCACATGAAGTTTGTTTACATAGTAGTGTTTACCAATAAGGGTTCATTTTTATTGGCAAAATATCAAAACCAGAGGGGTAAAACACATCTTTTAGGAATGCAATGTCCAGGAGAATAAACTACATCCTAGATATTGCTAAAGACAAACTTCAATATAAAGCATTTTCAGCATTTTTGGACAAAGAAGATGAATATTGCATCCTACATATAAAGAATTCACATAAAAGATTGCAAACTAGACTGATCATAAAGTGCAATCTATCAATCAATAGCTAAAGAATTAAAAAAAAAAAAGTAATTCCATGAATGGCTTTTACCTCCAGTTAAATGGTCCAAGAGTCCACGATGGCAAGTACACACTTCTCTATGCAGAACAAAAACACCAAGAAAAGGAAAAGAATTACAATAAGACGACAAAGTCCCAAACATCATAAGAACCATTGAATAGAATCTTTCCAGTAAAGAAAAGAGCACTGATAACTTTGACATCATGGTGAGATGCTGACTAACGGTTCAAAACTAAACAAGCTTTCAACAAGATACAAATATTACCATTTTCCCTTTTTTCAAATTATCAAGCACCCACCAGACAATTTAATTCTGACACGATAACAAACAATACAATTTTTAACATAAAGACTGGAAACCCATTGTCCATTCTGTGTGTTCGCTCCATCAAGTAAAATTAAATGACACAATATATTTTTTTTAATGTCCCAATTGTAAGGTTACAGTAACTATCAGCTTAATAATGGAACTGAAGCAAGAGGTTAAGTCAAAGAAATTTCAAAGAAAAGAGTTTATGTAAGCAATTTGTAAAAGAAATCCAAAGAATGCTACATCAATTTTCAATGATCTGTTTCCTAAATTTTTTCTTGAAGCTCTTAAAATTCTTTGACCATCTAATATATCAGGTGCCACAAAGAAACAATTAGTAGAATAACAAAGCAAAGCCTAATAAGTACAAAAGATAATGCAGGGACCTTTACACAGGAAATCTCCATGTATGTATCCAAATATCCTAAAGCTCATTTAGAGACACAGAAGGATATTATCTTTTCACCTATAAGAGAGTGCAGCAACTGAAAAGCAAGCATCTCTGCTACTCCTACAATGCATTATGCTAAACAATAAAAATGGTAAAGACACTTACACTTGCTCAAACATTGTTTTCTATCATGTGTGTTTACACATCCTGCTTGAATATAAGATGAAAGCCTTCTAGTTTCATTAGCTTTTATAATGTTTGCAACCAATTCTGAAGTTGTGTCAATTGGTGGTCGCCGAAGAAAATCTGTGTAAGCAGCAGTGAATCAAAATTATCAAATAACAGAAAGAATTCATCTTGATCTTAGCAACAGGTGTAACCATACTCCATTAAAAAATACCAAGTCCTTGTTGAAAGCCCACAAGAAATCTGTTTCCGACGTCCACTAGCTCCTCAAATTTAGTGATCCTATGTAAAAACGTAAAACTAAGTAGTGCCAGTTATGAGTTGTGTCCAATTAATAACACAATCTTACTGCATTCGTAAGCATAAAGCTAGTCATAAGGGTGTAGAAGGATGCACATCTACACATAATTGTCTTTTTTTTCTTTAAAGCTCAATTTCATTTTCAACCAAGCTAATCAAGAATAATTAACCTTGTCATGAAGTCTGAGAAAATCTGGGACATCTTCTCATAAGTAGATGTCTCTGTAACTTGTTCGCGTTCCATTCTGCAAATGGACTGAAAGTCAATTTTGTGACTCCCACAACCCCAAAATGGAAGAACCACAAAGACCAAAAATTCCAACTTCACCACAGAAATGAAAGGTATAATTCTACTCACCAATAAAAAACCCAAAAAGCAAACAATAATCGACAATCGCCGTCGAACACCACTTCGGGCGGCTGAGGTCTCCAGTGGGAGATTCTCTGCTTCGACTTTCAGCAAAAGAGGCCAGTCACCTTCTTGTTTCTTTAGCTGTGAATTAGGGAATTTTGGGGAAATTTGGGGTTTAGGGTTTGGGTAAAAACAGAAAAGTTAGCGCCAATTTGATTCTCTTTCCTTTGATTTTTTTTTTTTTTTTTGGGGTAAGTAAAAATGTTGTCGCTTCTTTATTTATTTATTTATTTATTTTCCCTCTTCGGTTTTTCAGATCATATTATATAAAAAAATGTGTTAGTCACTAATCACTCTTAAGATCAAACACATTGATAATAAGGTAACACTAACAATTTGAACGTGATTTTCTATATTAACAAAACATAAATAGGAAAAAAATTCAGATAGATCTTTTCTAAGAAAAAAAAAAAAAAAACTCAGATGGCTAGTTTCCTCCTAACGTCGAAATAAATATATAAATCCCTTTCTCTTTTTGGGTTTCCCCTTCTCTTAATTTAACAGCTATCAAAAATATTTTATGGGAATATACACTCCACAAAGTAATCATTTATTTCTCCTAGTAGAGTAAATGATGGCAAACTGAGCAATGTAAGTTTAGTTTGATGTACTAATTGAAGCAAAAGCTCTCCAAAATGGTACATTAACTATTACATATTCTTTTTTTTTTTTTTTGTCCAGGAGAGATTTTAAATCTTATGTTTTTCATATCTTTATTTTGATGCCAAAAGATCACAGGGGTCTTAATAAAAACACTATAAATGGAGCAAGTCATTGAATAACAACAAAATGCAAAATGCAGCATCCTTCCTTTTTCTGCTACTTGAGGTACAAGTATGCGATTTCAAGATTTTAGGATTCCATGGGTTCTTCCATTTCTAATGTTTGATTTCTTGTAGTATCCTCAACATCCTTGATGGGATTTCTTTCTACTGGTTGAAAATGATAAAAGATAAACAAATAGAACATCAAACATTGCTCCTTCAGCTGCAGCTGCTGGCACCCAGTGGTATGTATCTGCTATTGGTATTAGCCCCAGTTGCTGAAACCACAACTCTTGTGAAGTCCAAATAAGCAATGACAACAATGTAGAATTGCTTGAAAAGTGTCAAACTTTTCAAGGTTCTTAGCTGCCTTTCCATCAGTCCTGGAGGCCCCTTTTAGGCTGCTGACAGACCAAAAGATGGGGAACAAGATGGTGCAGCAACACACAACATCTATCAACAAGAACATCTCAGTCCATGCAAGCCAGTCCTTTTTTCACAGGACCTGTTTCACTAATGGCCACTGAAGCTATGTTCTCTGAACTTTGTAATGGGATTACAAACATCAAGATGATCTTCTGGGTTCTTGCAAGTATAGTTTCAAGAATGACCAACCTGTTCCTGCGAGAATGATAACAGTGAAAAGAGTGGCACCTTTTAAGAATCCGAAAATGTAAAAAGCCACATCCCAACCATGAGGAGTACCAGTCTTTCTTACGTACATTTTGTCTTCAGAGGCACAAATCATCTTAAGTGCCTTGAAAAGAAGTAATGCAGCCATGATCAGATGGATCTCGTGGACAGTAAGTCTTTCTTCAATGCATATAAAACCCCATATAGCCAAAATTGCAACATAAACACGAAAGAAGAAGAAATGCAATTTTGGCAATGCTGTCTGACCTTCCGGAGGAAATCCTTTCCCTCGTCGTGTATATCTATACATTTCGGTGTGAACATCCATAGTCACATGAAATTCTGCCTCACAGTTCCCAAAAATTATATTCATCAGGTTTATCAATTACTGCAGAGCTATAATGTTGAATCAGGGCCGGCAGGCTTGTCAAACCTGAACAGATTTTGCACATACATGCTTGGTAGGACACAGAAGCCGTCTGTGTAGGAAGACTCATTCAGGATTTGAGGGTAAGGATATATCTCTAACAAGAAAGAATCCCGTAGAAGAGAGGTTAAGTTTTGAGATTTCGATGTTTTGATTTCCAAGAAACACGTTTTATGAAATGTCAACATGCCCATCTGGAGCAAATCCAAATTTCTCGAGCAAGGTTATAGGCCTTGATTCTTCAAGAATGTGCACATCCTTGATCTCACAAGAACCAAATCTGATGCTTGAAATTACTGCTACTTACTGTTAATGATAAATCCAGCTGGATCATCTTTTATAGGAATTGAGATCTCGAAAAGCGGCTGCATATCATGATATATATTAAAATTTGATTTGATTAGCATGATAAATAGGTTAGGAAATTAAGAAGATTGCCTTTTTACTGGCTCAAGTGCTTTAAGTTAATCTTCTTCTATTTGGTTATTGCTAATATTTTGAATCTTGGTAAAAAATTAGAGAGTGATTTCAATGCTAGACAAAATTAACCGCATATAGTTGTTGTAGCACAAATTATCTTTCTCTACCAACCCAGGCCATCTATTTTCCAGCTTGGACCCAAGGAATACATGGATTTCATAAAAAGTATTCATGGAAAGCCTCCAAAAGTTTTTATACAAACAATGCAAGCTCATTTTTATCTACTTGCATCATCGACACAACTTCCAACCACTTTTTTATCGCATATATCACATCAAAATAGTGCTACATTATTTTTTTACAAAATTATCCCAAATAATCTACTTTCCAAACACACTCCTAGTTTATGTGGCGGATATAGCATTGTAAGTTTCAGAGATTAAGTTCCATGAGGCACTTCTATTATCAATTTCACCATGTAATGTTCCATCCAATGAGGAATGAAAATATTTCCATGATAAATCGGATAAGCAAACACCTAACACCATACTTCATTTGCTAGAATCACTTGTCACATCTACCAAAAATACATAAATAAATAGTAGCTTTCAATCCCTCATTGTCTAAATAGCTACCCTAAACATACTTTCACATTCAAGCCACTCAACTTTGAATGTGCAACTCACGGCTCTATTGCTAACGACGGACTATTTTTTTTAGCGAGTATTTTCTAAAATTTATTATAAATTTAGAGACTATTTTAACTGACGATAATGAATTGAAACCACTTAAACTTTACCGAATCCCAAAAAAAAAAAAAAGTCTGAACATCAAATTTTCCAACTGGCAATCCAAATAATTTACCCCAAGGGAAAAAGAAAAGAAAAGAAAATCATATCCTTGTAGCCCACTAAGCCCACCATAGTACTACTAGGTCAAGAAATGTAAAACACACAAATTTGTCATTTGATGTGTCCTAAATGCAAGTCATTTGTCATTTGATGTGTCCTCTATCCAAATATGAAATGCCTATTTAAAAAAAAAAAAAAAAGTCGGTATCACCAGACTACAGCTTAATAAGCACAAAAAAACTTGGCAACTTGCAAGTTAGCCCCTTATATTTCTCCAATTATCTTTCCGTTTTGGTAACGCCTAATTCCGTTTTACGGCACTCTGCAGCTGCTGTCGCCGACCCCAACCGCCCGTGCCCCACCACTCCTTTCTCCACCCCCAGGCCCCAGCCAACCAAAAATATATTTAAAAAAAGGGAAAATGAGTAATAGTACTGTACTGGCCATAATTATTAAACTTGATCCAAAACTCACACTTGGAAAAGTGACAAGTACAAGTTGCACAATAATTATATTATTTAATATAATAATATATTTTAAATAATAAAAATAAATTTTTTTTTTAATTTTGATGGCTCAACTCACGGTTCACTCAATTGAATATAATATAATATACAATATTAATTTAATTTAAATTTATAATATAATATGTATTACCTGTTGATATTATATAAAAATATGTTAATTGATTAACCCATGTAATAATTTTAGTTTAGTATATTATTATGTTTAATTAACTTGTATTATAAAAATTAAAATTAAAATTGAAAATTGAATCGAATCGAACGAACCCAATTCAATCTTATAATTGATTAATTGAATTGACTGGTTGGACATTTCGATGAGGCCGAGTTTTACAACTATAGTACTAGCATAGATAGCAGTCTTAAAATTTTATTTAACTAATTAGTAATTAAGCAGAAAAGGCCAAAAGAAGATTTAACTAATAAACTAGTTATTAAAATTTTGACAAATACCCCTCATTTCCAAATGGGCAAATACAACTAGCATGGTAGTATAGACTATGATAGTAGAAGGACCAGTACTAGATGCGACTATTGTTCCAAAAACCGGCTCCCCATATTCTGATCAGAAATTTCAATTCCCTCTCAATTTGCCCATTTTCAGCTCCTCCAATTCTTTTTTAAAATCATCAGTGTCATCGTCGTTGTTGTCTGGTCCTGATTTCGGTGGGCCGAGAAGAATCGGCACTCGTTGTCCGATGGCGACGGCGAGTACTCCAAAGCCGCCGGCGGCGGCGACGACGACGACGACGATGATTGATGATGGGGTGGGCATAGCGAGCAAGTGCTGGATCAAGTACAGGAAAGAGTCTACGCTTTCTTTGTACTCTCCGTTCGTGGTGTGTTTGGCTTCTGGGAAGTTGAACCTCGATACTTTCCGCCATTACATTGCTCAGGATGTTTATTTTCTCAAGGCTTTTGCTCAAGCGTACGTTCGTCTCCTCCTTTTTTTTTTTTATTCGTGTGTATTTTTTCTTTCTTCCCCTCTTTTTTGATCTCTCTCTCTAGATTTTCATTTGTCTTGTAGATATCGGGGTTTTTCTTTTTTGGTCCGTTTAAGGTCTGGTGGGTTTATTTTATTCTAGTGAAATTTGATTTACTTTTTTGATTCTTCTTTTCTAGGCACATCAGGAATAGGTAAGTGAGATGGGAGTGATTGCTTCGTCTAACTCTGGCGAATTAAATAGCCTGGGGATGGGTGATTTGACCACACGGGCTAATTCTTATGACATTTGTTTTGTTCTGATTCTTAGTTAGTGGAATATGTAGGAGAACTTATGCTTGAGTTGAATGTTGCTTTTTCGGTTGTCTGATGGATGCATACATTTCCTCGGATCACTACATTCTTTATCCTTGGAACAAACTGTTAGAGATCTTTTATCGGTTTGGAAGTACTTTAAAAATTTTAATTTATTGTTGAGGCTTGTGTTCTTGGAGTTAGCGTGTGACCGGTTATTGAGAACTGAAGGAGACTAGGTCTTTCTAACTTCTTGGAATAAATTAACAAATGATAGGTATGAATTGGCAGAGGAGTGTGCAGATGATGATGATGCAAAGATTGGGATCAATGTATTGAGGAAGAATGTGGTTGAAGAGCTCAAAATGCATAATTCGTTCATCCAAGTAAGATTTTCATAATTTATGCATGTGCTGTTTACTTTTTTAATTTGGGGTATTGCAGAAATGATTTGCTTGAATGCATTCGATTGTAGGGGCAACGGCTCACTATGTATTCGTGTTTGAAGCTATTAAGTTTAAACTATCATATAGATGTACTCTTCCTAAATGTGTAGTTGTTTGCTGTAATTTGTTTATGAGAGGCATTAGTTATGGCAATTTTTATCTTGTGGGAGACATGGTGCAAATTCAACATTGACTTGGTGAATGAGACCAACTCCTTTGCTGCATTTAAGACATTTATCTTGCTGGATATAAATCTCTCGTCTAATAATAAGGTTTGAACTGCATAAAAGATAGCAATGAAGAAGCACATATATTGAAGGAAAATGTGCAGGATATGTCCCAAAGGAAATGTTTGAATGTTATGGAATGTGGCTTTGCTATCTAATGTGACTATATGGAGTCATATTAATATGTATGGTGTATCATAGTCTGGTACTCTGGTTTATGGCATTCAAGGGAATAACATGTTTAACGAAACTGGGGATTCGAATTTCTAGAATCTAAAATGAATAACTGGTTGGATAAAAGTAAGGACACTCTCAGCTGCATCTCTGTTTCAACTTCTGATGGAGCTGTTACTTCTTTTGCCTTTTTCTCACTCTTTGTGCAACTTAGTTTATCTTTTTTTTTTTTTTTTTGGGGTAAGTGACTTAGTTTATCTTTTCCATACTGCAGTTGCAATAAGCATCTCATAAATGACATGAGAAGATGATTCAATTATTGTGATATATGCCTGAGACTTCGTCGTTGATCAATTAATTGTAGAGGTGACTAGTGTCAAAGAAAGATGCCCCGTAGTTACATTAGCTGCAACTCTTCTTGTCTTGTCTTGCCCTAGGATATGTTTCCCCAGAATTTGTAGATGATGCATTTTGAAATTACCAGAATTACTCAAGACATGTACAAGCTTGGCTTGATGTTAGCTAATTTTTTGATGTTGCGGATAATTATTTTGTTTAGCATGTTAGACCTTGACTTGATGTTCATTTTTTCCCCAAAAAAAAAAATAATAATAATAATGACATCACTTTTTTTTTTTTTTTTTGTGAAGGAAATTAACCTTTGGTATGTTGGTAAGTATTATTATTAGTTTTTTCTTAGGTAGATACCATCGATGTTTGTAGTTATGAATAGGTAATCACATGACATGTCAAGACACAAACATCATATATGTTGGGTTAATGGTAGTGATTCTGATATATAACCAATTAATGATACAGTGTTCAGATTGCCACTCCTAAGTCACTTTGGGTACACAGATGGTTGCTAGCCAAGTCTAAATGAAATGAAATTTGGTGGTATATTCACAAACTCTGACCTACAGAGGAATTTTATGAGCATGTACTGCTTATGAGCCCCTCTTCTCCTCTGGACCTTTCTGCTTGGTAATTATCTAGGCATGAGATGTAGTGCTTCTTTGGCTTCTATGTCCAATGGATAATATATCTTTGCATACGTATATAAGTATTACTTTTTTAAAGAGGAATAGCTTAATGTAAGGGTAATTTTCTGTCCAGTGAACAGGGTCTTACATTTTAGCCATTTTAGCGTGATCTCTATCCTGGAGTAAAACTTCCACTTGGGTAAATGATAATTTCTAAAAACATTTATGGCATTTTGTTCTTTTACCAATATATCATATTTCCTATGTTAGGATAAAGTTTAGACCATCAAGCACATAAGGTAAATTAGTAAGTTAACGCAGGGAAAGTGTTTTAATACTATTGTTTCCCACCAGCCAAATGGTGAAATGTTTCTAGTAATGTCTCCATTAAGTAAATGGGCCCTATTGTCATCAAGAGCATAGGCAACTTTGAAGACAGATGTTAAAGAATTCCTGACCAATCTGTGAAATTTAATGTTTATTGCGTTACTTATTAATTCATGGTTGTAACATTTGTAATATTTATCTTTGAGCCATTGTGGAAGAGCCTTTCATTTGGCATGTTTGGTGCTGCTAGCCTGTTCTTGCTTTCCTGGCCCTAAGTGTGGGGAGCATTGTTGTGCGAACAATTCTCTTTTCCCTGTTCACCCAGTAGAGGGGATGCTTTTAAAAGCAAAACTGTATTTCTTTTCCCACCTCCTAATTATTGCAACTGAATTAGGTGGCTTGTTGAATTGCATGAAAAAGAAATCTGTCATGATTCCATTTGGAAGAAAAAAAAGAGGTTATTTCAGAATTTATCTCTTCTACTGCTGCACTTCCAACACTCCTCTATTTATTCTGCCCTACGAATGCAAAAGGTGCATGATTTAGCATCACAACAATCTAATTTTCCTTCTTCTTTTTTTTTTTTTGATTCCCCATTTTCCATGAACTCACCTAATCATCAAATGTTGAGTGCACCCAATACAATCTTGGGAAGAAATTGTTGTAAAAGTTCCATCTTCTATTATAGCTATCCTCTTATATAAAAGGTCAGTAACCCAGTTTCTAAGATTTATACCTGTAAGAGCAATGCTATGGCTGCATGGTTGATTAACTTTCGCTGCCAAAGTAGCTAGATGCTTAATGTTGTTAATTGGTTAAACAATAATTTTTGTTGGGTTGTTTACATGATGTATAGGAATGGGGAACTGATCCAGCTAAAGAGAGCTCACTTAACCCTGCAACGTCAAAGTACACGGAGTTTTTGTTGGCCACAGCCTCGGGGAAGATCGAAGGAGTAAAAGCCCCTGGTAAACTTGCAACTCCATTTGAGAAAACAAAAGTGGCGGCTTATACTTTAGGTGCTATGACCCCCTGCATGAGGCTTTATGCATTTCTGGGCAAGGAACTGCAGGCACTCCTTGATGAGAGTGAAAGTATTCATCCCTACAAAAAATGGATTTACAATTACTACTCTGATGGTTTCCAGGTTTATTTTCTTCTTGTCTCTTTGGTTTTTTACTTTAATTGGTTTGCCTTACTAGTGGGGTTCACTTGTTTTGCTTTTGTTTAAAGTACATAAATGTGTTCATCTGCATATCCTGTTATTCTTTACACTTCGTTTTATTTTTAATTATGAATTATATATATATTTTTTATAACTTAGGTATCGGCTTTGCAAACTGAGGACTTGCTGGACAAATTAAGTGTTTCTTTGACTGGTGAAGAGCTTGACATCATTGAAAAGCTGTATCATCAAGCAATGAAACTTGAGCTGGACTTTTTTCTGGCTCAGCCACTTGGGCAGCAAACTGTTGTTCCTCTGTCAAAACTACACAAAGAAGCAGAAGATCAACTTATTATATTTTCTGACTTTGATTTGACCTGCACTGTGGTTGATTCATCTGCCATCTTAGCAGAAATTGCTATTATAACAGCCCCAAAGTCTGATCAAAGTCAACCAGAAACTCAAATTGCTCGAATGTTGTCAGCTGATCTGAGGAGCACATGGGGGGTTCTCTCAAAGCAGTACACAGAAGAGTATGAACAGTGCATTGAGAGCATTTTGGTTTCAGATAAAGGTAACTATTCCATCATCTTTCTCCACTCATTTTTTGATTTTTTGAGGTTTAATATGAACTGAAGTATGTGAACACTGGTGTATTGATGAAGCTTTCACTTAACGTTAATTGTTTCAGCTGATAAGTTTGATTATGGACGTTTACGCAATGCTCTAGAGCAACTTTCAGATTTTGAGAAAAGAGCAAATCTGAGGGTAATTGAGTCCGGGGTACTCAAGGGATTGAATCTTGAAGATATAAGACGTGCTGGGGAGCGTCTGATTTTCCAAGATGGTTGTATCAATTTTTTTAAGAGCATCACAGGGAATGAGAATTTGAATGTAAGGATCCACATTCTTTCCTACTGTTGGTGTGCTGATCTTATTAGGTCTGCCTTCTCTGCAGGTACGTTCTTTAATGTCCAGAATCGTGATATGTGATGTTAGTGTATGCATTTATCTTACACTAGGTCGGGATAGATTTATTATACTTGGTTGCAAAGTGCCATCTTTGGTTTCGTTCTTACTCTACTGCTCCTTGATGGAACACGCTTTTGTCACCCAGCTATTACATGGTGTCACAAGTCATGCCCTGGTATCAGTTGATTAGATGCCAACTTTTATTACTGGATTATGTTTTAGGTAAATGAAATAGCAGGATCAATTCAACCGCCTATTTTGGCACTACTACCCCAGTTCTAGTAAAGGAATGCTGAAGATCTTAGATATATCAGGATTTGATGCCTGGTTTCTGGGTTCAAGGCCTTGGGGGCTTCTGGTCTTTGCAATTTGCTGACTTCCCATTTACTTTTTTCACTGATTTGTTCCAAGAGTTGATCTTTTAAAGTGGTTATAGATACAAATTCCCATGTAGATTTGTATGAGATTGAGCATGAAGTGCCACAGATGGTTTCCTGCTACTACTGCAATTTATAAGGTCAATAAGTTGATGAAAAGAATAATAGGAACTATAATTGGTTTTGCAGGGAAAATGATTTTGGCATTAAATTTTGATAATAGAGAATGCTTGAGTAATTCTCGTGGCAGATAAAAATGGGACCTAAATTTTATTTTGCAGTTTCTATCATTTACTGCCAAATGACTTTCTAACAATCAAGTACTGGAATGAGATTTAACCATGTCAAAGGTGTTAGTTTAACTTGTCCTTTGTCTCAATTATGTGCTTGGAACCTAAAAATTGTATTCTTGCATATGGAATATCGAGTATTAGCATCCTGACCATATCGAGCACCACATTTTGTGCTCTCGTGGAGCTTTCATCCTGTTCAGTTTTAAGAAAGCATTCCAATTATCTTTTAGAAAAAAAAAAAAAAAGGCTAGGAAAAAAACCGTGGATTAGATTCGAGTAATCTTCTAAATGTGCTATGTCATATTTTCAATATACCATTGAAGTTTCGGAAGGCCAACCTAAACACATTGCCTTGTTTATGTTTTCCGTACTCTTCTTCTTCTTCTGGCCCCAACTCTACTGTTAATATTGGTAAAATGGTGCACCAGTAAATTACAGATAAATAGACCAGGGGGAACACTTAGTTGATCTGTTCTTTATTTCAACATTTGCTAAATTCACTGTGTCCGAAGTTGGCTTTATCATTTCTTGCCTCTCATAAAGAATTTTTTGTGCGGAGGTAAGTTGGGAGCTTTAAATATTTCACATTCTGCTTCTGTTTTATGTTCTGCAGGTGGCCTGAATGCCCTGAATGTGCATGCTAATGAATTTACTTACGAAAACTCATTGTCAACGGGAGAAATTGTTAAGAAAGTTGAGTCTCCCATTGACAAACTTAAAGCGTTTAGTGATATCTTACAGAACTCCAGCAACAACAGGAGGAATCTGACTGTGTATATTGGAGATTCAGTGGGTGACTTGCTTTGTTTACTTGAAGCAGACGTTGGCATTGTACTTGGCTCGAGCTCTAGTTTAAGGCGAGTAGGAAGTCATTTTGGTGTTTCTTTTGTTCCGCTGTTTCCTGGTGTGGTTGAGAAACAGAAAGGATGTGTTGAGGGGAACTCAGCTGTGTGGAAGGGGCTTTCGGGCATTCTATACACAGCCTCAAGTTGGGCAGAGATCAACGCCTTTATTCTTGGGCAGTAGAATCGTCTGTCCCCTTGGATATCTTGTCATGTTAGCTAGGATATTGAAGAATGTTAATACAAAAATATAATATGTTGACGGGTTGGTGGCTAATTTTAATTGAGGCCACGGAATAGCTCTCTTGTTCCCTTGTGTTTTTTCTGCAGGACCGTCTGTTACAGGACTGTAGATGCGATTCTTTTGGCTGATTATTCCGAGTGAGTACTGCAACTATCGAGTTGTTTGTAGTCCTCTGTCTTTCACCATACATACTTCTTTCAATAACACTGACTAGTGTTGTATGATTATTTTGTACCTTTCAGATACTGAGAGCTCATGATCAAATCATCATAAAGAGGCAGTTTCTCCATTATTAGTTGAAGTGTAATATATTCACCCTGTTGGGATTTACGCTGCTCAGTTTTTTGGATTGAATGGCATTTTGGAGAAAGACGTGTGACTGCTTGATTTCGTTGCATTCTCCATGAAAGGAAAAGATATTTGTTTATGGTATCTGTAATGAGATTCTACACTGCTCTCCATCTATCTGAGGTCAATTTTGGGAAAACAGTCATTCCAAGTATTACCTTGCTTTATTATACATTTTTTTTTATCTAAAACAGTATGAAAATTTATTACTGAAGTTGCTAGAAATCATTCAGCACCAATTGCGTTACAAAATCTAGGGTGAGCTCTAAATGAAATCAACTAAAGTGTTGGTTTTAGCATAGTGAGCTAAAGTGTAAGCTACTCTATTACAACTTCTTGGAATCCAATTAACACAAGTGATATGAATATCGAGCATTGTACCTCGAATATTATCTATTATTGGTCCTAGCTAGGATTAAAAATTCTTCTTCCTCCGAAAGTAGAAGCTTAATAATTGATTGAGAATCCCTTTCAATTGAGAAATTAGTAAATCGGAGGAGTTTTGCTAAGCCAATAGCCTCTCCAGCAACAATAGCCTCTCCCACGTCATGTTTTACCAGTTCAGCTACAATCACCCTTAAAGTTACGTATAATAACACCCATTTCATAAACCTTTTTTCTTTTGAGATAGCTCTATCAAAATCAAATTTGTATCGACCCAAAGAGGGAGCAGTCCAGTATCTGGCTTGATATCATTATTGGCTTAATAAATTTGTTTGAAATAGTATCTGGAAATCAGAAAGGTCAATAATCAGTTCTTGTCGATGATATAATTCATTACATTTCGTGATTAAGCCTTGCCATTTGATAAATGGTTCTGTAGAGATAAAGGTTAATATTACTTTAATCCTGATTGTTGGGGCTAGCTCCACTTTAGCCCTTGGACTGGAGAAATGCACTTGTGACCGGGACTAAAACTGTTCATAAGCAAAATGAAACATAAGCTTAGTGACCTCCAAAAAAAAAAAAAAAAAAAAAAAAAGGAAAAAGGGCTGTTCCTGGCAAGTGCTCAAGGATATGAGGATTTGTCATCCCAATCCGAAGCATCATGCTTCATGTATGAAGGAAGAATTGCAACTATAGTATTTAAAAGATTTGGAAGATTAGAAGTATAATCTTTTAAAGCCTTAGAATTACACTCTGCATTTTTTTTTTTTATGTGAGTATAATAATCTATTGGTGAATCAATTGATTAATTTCAACACCCCTTCTCTGTTGATAAACCAAAGTTAGGAAAATAGATTGCCAAAAAATTAAATGAAGCAGTGTCTCTTGAAGATTGAGTGTATGTATACACTAATAATGCTTCAAATGCTTTGCACATTACTTTATTATCCTAAAATATAGAATTCTAATAGGTATTAGGAACAACCAAAATACTTTAGCAATGGTATCACATGAGACCACTTAATCATTTATTTCACATTCACTATTCGTATCCAATTTAGTCCGATAAATCATTTAGTCTTTTAATATGTCACTAGATTTATTTTCTCAAAATTAAATTAAGCATAAGCAATAATAACGTTTGTGCTAAGATCACCTTTTTCTAATATCCTAATTAATATTCTTGATGATCTTGGACTTAGCATTGGAATTGTGGCTAATCAAGGATTTTTCATCAACAGATAAGTTAGGAGTAAAATGCGAAGGGTCATTTTTAGATAGAAGTGCCTTATTATTTTAATTGTTACCATAATTTAGATTTGATGCTTCATTTATTGTAACCACTACCATTATTGACTATTATTGGAATGCAATGATTCTAATTATTTGATAGTAGAGTACTTTTGGCATCACCAAAAACTAAAATCTGATTCTGCTAATACTTTAAACTAACTAAGATTGATGGTACTTTTGGTATCAAACTATCTATCATTTGAGTTGAATTTTTAAATATTTTTTATCTTTTTCTCATTCTTTATCTCATATTATGTAGAGTACGTTGGTATCAGCAAAACTAAGACCAATTCTACTAACACTTCAATCTAACTAGTACTATTAGAGTAAAAAAAAAAAAATACCAAGCTCTAGTGAGTGAGTGAAATGATACCTCTCACTGCCTGATTGGCAGAAGGGTTAAATAGTTAATGATAAAATTCAATGTTAAATTACCAGGAAATTTTTCGGGGAAATTTTTTTCCTCATCAAAGGAAAAAAATTGCTGTAAAAAGCAGAAAAAAATGTTTGCAACTAATTGAGCTAAATGCAGTAACTTTGGTTTGATCACAGGAAATATCTATAGATTTTCATATTTGTCAACACATCTGATAATTTACTAGATGATGGAGATGAATGAATGAAATCTCAAACTTTTCAAGAATATGCATTGGATACATTTCATATTAGTGGATAAGTTATGCCCCCAAATCATGCATAAAGGTAAAAGTACTTTTAAAAGGTTAGCAAAAAGTTACATTACTTTTTTCTTTTTCAGAAGTGTTTTGAGTAATTTGCTTAGCATTTGATAGAAGTGTTCATGGATCGGGTAACTAATCCATTAGCAATTTCATTGACCCTAGCCATAAGTAGCGGTTTAGCAAAATTGCATTCCATATCCTAATCCTATTCACTCGATTAACTGCTAATTGTTTAACCTAACCCTCTTATACTTGTAGGGAAAAAAAAAAAGAATTAGATTAACAAAAAAAAAAAAGTGTAACAGTATCCAAATTACTAATAGTGTTTAATCCTACAACTTTAAAAAATCACAAAAAAATAGAAAATCAAAACACAATAAATAACTAAAACATAAAATATTCTGGACAAATATCTGAACATTTTGTTTTCATTTTCTCTAATTCTTGAAAACTATTAGCTCATTTTTTTAAATTAATGATGATAGGCTGCTTCACAACCAAACATGTAAGTTTTAAAAATTAAAAATAGAATAAATAGAGTGGTGAAGTGGATAGAGTTTATGAGAAAATTAAAATGGAGTAGTAGAGTAAATTAAATTAAGTGTAATGAAGGCAGGAAATGGAAAAATAGTGTGGTAGATTTTTTTCAAAGAAAGTTAAAAAATAGAGTAGTAAAGTAAATTAAATTAATGGAAATAAATGCAGGAAATGAAAAAATAAAATTTTTAACTTGTAAAAAATACAATGTATAATTGCATGAGTCTCATAATTTAACTTATTAGCAAATAATTAAATAATTGTGAATTGAGGTTTGGATACGAGTTACTTTAACTAACTTTACACATATGCGGTAGGTTCGGGTAATCACAATTTTTAAGAATTGAAAAACTATACCCTACCCTAATTTTTTAAATATGTTCGGGTAAACTAACCATTTTGAAAATTACAAATTGGTTAACCCTATTTTTCGGTTTGGACCAATTCGATTTTCTCAATTACCCGCTTTTTCGATTCTTTTTGAACACCTCTGGTGCAAGATGTGTATGCATTAACAGCCATACACAATGAGTTGGTAAATATAGAACCTACACCTGCAGAAAACTCACAAAATGGCTCCCCAGATTCAGTATCAGCTGTATCTACCAGTTTGTTTCAATGAAGTGAATAACTCCAAAAGTGCGTAGAGCATGAACAATGTATTTGATTTTTTCCTTAAAGCTACTTTTCCTACAAATTCAATACGTTTTTTTCATACTTCTTATTTTTATTGAAAAGTGGATCTTACTGTTTTAAATATGTGTATATTGTTTAGAGATGCAGGCTTTAATGCCAGGGTGCTTATTTTGACCAAAAATTCACGTATGATTTTAATTGTTCACGAGCCAATAGTAATAGTAGTAATAGTAGTTTCTCCACTTTTAATGGGTGGCATGGACGACAAAAGGCAATCATTCCAGACAACTTTGAAGATATGATGTGAACTTGTAGATATGACAGGACTAAAATACCAAAATACTAGGCACCTTTTTCTTGGATTATTTATTCGACTTCTAATATCACAGTCATACGGACTTATGGCCTTGTTTGGCAGCAGAGTTTTTTGCCAGGTTTGTATGCTGCTAGTTTTTTATCTGTTTTTACTACAGGAACCTTAAAAAACTTCCAAAGTTTTAATGCAAATTTTTAGCAAGTTTGTATAAAACTTGTTTGTTTTCTACATTATCTGCAAGAATTCTCAAAAAACTCCCAAAGTTTTTAATATAACACCCCCAAAACACATATAAAACTTCACTTCCAAAAATTTTTTCTACAACTTCTACAGTAAGCTACAGTAGAGTTTTATACCTACTCCTAAAAAACTTAGCTGCCAAACAGGCCCTATGTCATAGGATAAACTTGGAAAATTTAGGACTTATGAAACTTGAAAAATTTTATGAAAATAATAGCTGATTTAAAAAAAAAAAAGAGTATACAAAATCACAAGAAAAGAGAATAGGAGGTTACATGAAGTATTGTCTCTCAAACTCAGCAAGAGAAATTTTATGACAATAGGGTCGGTAGTTTTCTTACATGTGTAGTAACCTGAGAAACTTGGGAAATTTTCATAAAAGACCGTAACGTGTAATCATGAAATGAGATCATCATAATCCGGAATATTTGTTACATCCAAATTTGTTTCAATTTAGCCTTTTAAATTTTAATAAACAGATATGGGTTTTTGTTTTCCTTTAGAAACCAATTTCAACATTTTCCTTTGAATAATTTGACATGATACTATAAACTTGAATGTAGCATGATTTCCTTGGAGAGAAGATATAGAACTTGACTTCAATTGGTGGAAAAAGCAAATCCGTGACAAGTTAAACTAAACATATATGAGGCTCACGAATGAAAGAGGAGAAGGCTAGCGACGAAACTAAAATTCAATTTTGATCACCAAGATTTTGAATTATTATCAGTTTTATGATTGAGTAAAAAGTAGAATAAATCTAGTTTTCTCATGAACATGTGACGTCTAGAGAGGATTCAGTAAATTTCCAGCATAGGCTACTGAAACATATTCTTCCAAAACGTTGTTTGCAGCAAGAAATAAAGCAGTGGAATCTGTGGAGAGAAGCAACCACTTAAATTAGATCTATTTTTCATTTTATGGTTACAACTTCTATTGTCCTAATTTCTTGTCACAGGGCTTGTGATGAAACCTACGAATTGATGATTGTACATAATCTAGTCATGAAAGCTCCAATTTCATCCTCTCCTTTCCTTTGTTTAGATTGTTCTAATTTGGCTAAAAAATTTTGCTTGCATCATCGACACAAATTCCAATCACCTTTTTATCTCAGATACATCACATCAAAAATTCTTTTCAACAAATTCTCCCAAAAAATCTACTATTGTAGTCTCAATGATGTAACTAGTGGCCAAAAGGACTAAGTTTGGGAATATTATACACAACGTAAATTAGTGCAAATTCTAAACATATACATATACGCACAATCTTTGTGTCGGTAAGTCTTTTTTTTTTCTTTTCTTTCTTTTCTGGTGGAATGGTAGGGGAGTTGAATAGTGCATATTACATCTCAATTGCTGGTTCAGGGGTCATGAAGATAAAGGGACGCGGTGGAACGTTTGTTATTTGATGAATTATCAATCAAAAGTATATACATTTCTATCCCTGCTGGATTAGCACTGAATCTAACCTAATCACATAAATAATCAAGTTTGACATTACTTGGTTTGTTATGTATTTGTGGTGATAATAGTATTCGCACCAATCGATCAAGGATATCTGGCTTAATTCTCTACATCATCTCCGTACGATGAAGCAATTTTTAATGCTATAAATGTTTGTTCTTCTCCACTTCTGTCTTATTAATGAAGTTTCTAAGTTGGTATGAGGAGATAAATGCAGTTTTTAAGTTAAAACACAAAACCATCTTCCTGGATCCATCCTAATCTAACAATTAGATACTAATTTTTTGGTATGAATTAATTACGATTTCAACTTTGTGAGAAATGGGAGATAGAAAAAATAATTAAGTTTTTAGTACATTTTGTTGAATCAA
The DNA here is from genome assembly GCA_013103745.1 of Gardenia jasminoides. Lineage (NCBI taxonomy): Eukaryota > Viridiplantae > Streptophyta > Magnoliopsida > Gentianales > Rubiaceae > Gardenia > Gardenia jasminoides. Next base: position 50,518,515 of record CM023095.1, on the reverse strand, counting down.
CTTGTTTTATCCATTGCGCAAAACTTCTTGTTTGTCTAATTGCATTTCAAAAAATAAGTAGCAAAATGGTGCAAAATTGTAGTTTGTCCAAGAGAAATCAGGTTGATGCATAAAAAAAAACATAAATGGGGAGAAAAGGAAGAGCCACATGCTTAATTACTTCCTTGAAAATTCAAAGGCTCACCTTTGTAAAGACAACTGGTCAAAGCATCCATTTCACAATTTATACTTGATGGAAACTAGGGCAACCATAAAACATCCATCAACATTCCAGCTCCCATCTCCTAACCATATGGTATATGCTTCTTAAAACTGTAGAATTATTCGAACAGTAGACATAAATATCAGAAAAGTATCAGTGTAGTATTATACAATTGGTGTTCTTCCTTAATAAAATTAAAGTAGAAAATATCTTTTTCTCTACCCTGTAAAAAGTTGGAGTACTCTTCGGATTGAAATACTTTTCATCAAACCCTAAAAAGCTTTGATGCTTTATTTAACAGATTGGCATGATTGAAAACATTTTGGGTCTGACGAAAAAGATTGAAAAGAAGATAAAACACAAGGCATCTGCTTGGGACCAAGCCTTACTACCAACCAGTAATTATTTAACACAGCAAACCATTTTGTCACGACTAACTACAAGCCATAAGATATCTAATTATTATATTGAAATCGAGAGCTAATTATTATGCTGTTGGTTGCAGGCACCCCAAGAAAAGGCTAGAAGCTATTTGGTTATTCCTTTTCTGATTAAAGAAAAAAGGGGTATTTTGTTAGGGCATTTCTCTAACAGCTCCCTGCCATTAGTTTAAAAACAAAAACCAAGCTTAGTGAGTATATTTTCATGGTTGTCTTCACTAAAAACAAATACCACGTCAAAAAACTAGTGGTGTGCGTCTCACCATATGTATCTATTTTGTTTGTTTGTCTCTGTTGATCTTTAAATTTGGATCAGCCACCTCATTCATTTGTAATTGCACCTAAGCAAAGTTGTTTCCAACTTTTCCACTGAAAATTTACAGTTCAGACATGACTTCCACATGACTAGTGGTTCAATGAGCAACCCCAACGTCCCCAAAAAAAGCAAAATAAATAAATAAATAAATAAAGATAAAGAATCCTATGAGCAACACAAGTTCTTTTTACTAAATTTTGAGTCGACACACATGCATACAGGCACAATGACACGTATTGCTAATTTTAATTAGTCTATTTCTCCTAGGTGTTGAACACCCCCCCCCCAAAAAAAAAACACAAAAAACAGGAGAAAAAAAAATGCATGGCTTTCCGAAGATTCCAACGTCAATTAAAAAGTTAGTTCTAGAATTATAAGATACTGACCTTTGCAGTAGAGATGAAACAAAGTTAACCTGTATGAGAACAAACATGTGAAGTAGTAGTAGACTAGTAGTATGTAGGGCATAATTACGTAGGTGTCTTGTTTATTATTCTTCTATTTTACTTACCCCTTGTAGCTTCCGTCCATCACAGACAAAATCTACCCCCCACCCACAGAGCTCTACATAATACTCAAACATTTCCTCTCCTTTCTTCCTCTTCTTCTTGATCTCATAGTATTCTCCACTGTATAACTGTTTCCATACCAATCATGCAGCCCCAAAAGCAGCAGCTAATTGCAGAGTTTATGAGATCAAGAATTCAAAGGAATCATGAGTTATTTCTGCATGAAGATGGACAAGGGCTAAGAGTTTCTACACAAAATACATCAGATATGCAAGCGAAAAAAGCAAGGCCGCCCCCCACGGGGTAAACGGAACAAATACGAGTTCTAGGCAAGTCTGATTCTTGGCTTTTCAGATTTTCTCTCTGACTGTACGGCTCACGAGTCATGACCAATTGGTCTCTTTTCTCCAAACTTGCTGCTTTTTTTTTTTTGTTTTTGTTATGTTTTGTTTTGGTGTGTTTTGCCAAGAAACTTTAGTTGTTCATCATCAACGCAATAAATCAGAGATGGGTTTTGGCTTCAAATCTCATGAACCTTACATAGTAGGTAAGTCCAGAGATTTCAAGGTTGCTCCAGCCACCGCCGCCGCCCTCCGCTAGTTGTTTTCTCCATCGACAACCACCATTGTTGGACTCATGATCATCGGTTTAATTTCATCTTCTTCTGCATATGTTATGTTATGAAATTTTCACTTTTTTGTAATAGTTTAAGGCATGAATCTTTGTGAACCTAGAAATCGTTTTGTTCACAAATTGGCAAATCTTATTCATAGATACTAGCAACTCTATATGTTCCGGACCTTTTTTCTCCACATGGTACTATAGCGTAAAAGCGTTTGAGATGAAAATGATATTTACATTGGAACTACATAAACCTTATACATTAACTAAAATTCAAAATGCTGTATATGTAGAAGTACTTATCCAAGATTTTTGGAAAATTAATTAGTTAATTGTCAGGAGCAAAAGCAACAGGACATTCTCTCTAAAATCTTTATCTGGAAAACTTGAAGCTTATTGGCTGTTACTATTGTACTATTAGACCGAGGTTGCTTGGCAATCTAATTGGTTCTTGATGGATATGAGATAAAATGACCAATAACAGGTTAATAGCAGCAAACAATCATTATCCTTTTCTTTTGAGGCTTGTGCTCACGCTTCACACCTGGCTTTCTGCTAGTTACTGGAAAAAATAAATAAAATGGGTGTATTAATTAGTAGTAAAATACGCAATGTAGGGTATTAGTGTTTCAATTATTCATAATTAACTGCAGTAAATTGGAATACATAAATATCCCTGGATCGTTTATGGTTTATTTACCAATAGATAGATACTAGAAATGGTGGAGATGTACAAATGGGACATTTACATGAAGTTACAAACCTAGAAGGAACCATCTGTGGACATTTGTGCTGACATAGTCATAACTGGCAAGACGGAGCAACTTATAAAACAATTTCAGAATCCCGGTTCCACCCAACCAAATGCTTCTAAAAGAAAAGCTAGATAAATTGTTGTGTTTAGCTGTCAGATTTTAATTATCAACTATAATACTAAAAGCATTGATTAACAATTAAGATAATTGATTGACAACTAATCTCTTTGTCCTTGTTTTAGCAACTATCAGTCGGACATCAGAGATTGGCCAATGGAAAAGAAGGAAACGTTGAAGAATTCTTGCTATTGGTTAACAAATGATGTGATCTCATAGAAAATTGCTGGACAATGTTACTCATGAAAGCTGCATCTAATATAATGATAAACACTTAGCCAATATTAACTTAAGTTAAACCGTGAAGTAGGGTTACTTTGGCTCGAAATACAGCACTAAAAGAGTTACACGTATTGAGGATACATACATGCCCTATTTCATGGATGCATGTCGCATCCCATGTTACAAATTGATAGAATATTGTAATTTACAAGAAGTTTGAACAAGGAAATATTTATTGAAATTAAAAATAAAAAGTGCACTTAAGGGTCCTTATCATAGTTAGATTTCATTTTAATTTTTGATATTTAATTTACAAGCATCGGAATCAATCCAGAAAACCCTCAAAAGTCAAAATAGGTCTCCTTTTGTGATTTTGTCTATTGCTACATAACCTCCCAATTTCATCCCCTTATGGTTTTTTATAAAGTGGAAACTTAACAGAAAATATCATATGTAATGTCATTAATTGTAATACCAGTAGTGCCCTTACTTAAATGCTAAATCAATCAATGACTTAATCACCTTGTATAAAAGTATAAGAGAATTACATGGATGAATACAAAAATCACAAGAGGTAAAGTGGATAGTTATACAAACTATAAGTGTGTTACATGAATGTTAAGATTTTATCACATACTCTTTATGCGTTTGATATAAACATTGTAATTAATTGTGCATTCCCTCCAATTTTCACATTACATAGGCTATTTATGTGGTCATTTTGAAATTTTAAGAGGGTCATCTGATATTATATAAAACCACAAGGGAGTTATAAGTAATCTATCCTATTGATTAGAAACTGTGGAATCTTTTTCAGTGATTCTCTATTTTCCATTGAAAAGGCAATTTGAGAAAGAAAGCAAGGTACTGCAGCCTTTGTTGTTGCTTTCTTCTTCTTACTTTTATGTGGAATTTTAGTTGTCATTGGCCATTATTTGGGATAAGGATGATGAATCATTAGGTGTCCTTTTTGCTTCCTGGGCCAGAAAGTCTTTCTGTTTATTCAATGATTAATTAATTAATCAATGCAAGTTAGTTGATCGACGTGTTGCAATTAGTGGAAAGAGACAACTGACCAAAATAAAAAGCAGTATATTATGAAATTAAAAAAAGAAAAGAAAGGTAGAAAGAAAGAGTTTTTTCTATTGGTTCGTGAGTCATCAACGAGTTATGTTTAGTTCAAACGACAGTACACAAGTTGATAAATGGGGATTTGGTCAGCCAATTTTCTTTGCAAAAAGGGTCTAAGATGGATTACAGGTTAATTTCCTAAGCCGCCTTTCACTGTTCTGCAAGCCTTATTTTTTTAGTGAATTCACTTAAAAAAAGTCACTGTAAATCACGATATTATTAAAGTATAGATACAATTATGGAAATATTTAAAATTAAGAAAGGGTCATCCTTTAGCTTTTTTTTTTTTTTTGGTTATAAGTCGTACTGTCGTTTAGCATAGGGTTTTTCTCTTTTAATTACATGCATGATATATACAAAGTGAAAGAAAACTCATAGGACCAACTTTTGTATACTAGATTTATAGATGTTAATCACTTATTGCCTTCAGAATTGTTTGAAAAAGCAACGCTCTGATGATATTATAGTATCTTTTTTATATATGAAAAAGAATTAAAGAACAAAAAAGGACTACATATTTCATAATTGTGAATCGTGATACTAAATTTGATCTCTCTGCTTGAATATTATTTCTCTCTTCTTTCTTTTTTCTATTTGAGAACGTGGTTGATGCTCAAAATGTATCTCGCCAATGCAAGGATAAATACATAGACAAATAATTAAGTTAATGAAACAAATTTGATATGAAATGAAAAACCAAACACACGACCTAAAAGTAGGCTAAATGACTTTTTTTTTCCCCTTCCCTAAATTTTGTTATGACAATTTACTTCTTAATTTATGTTATACAGAATCTCATTCTCTTGCATTTGAAAATTTTATTCTCAATTAATTCATTTCACCATGCATGCATTACCCGTGTAACACACTAATTGCAATTTTTTCTTGCAAATTTTCCTGCATAGGCAACAAAACAATTGAAAGGAGAAAATGTATGGTAGTAGGTAAAAGACTAGTAAGTTAAGGGGCATGAATTGAGTTGGAAAAGTAATAAGAAAGCTTTTTTAAGTGGATACCTTCCTGTAAAAGTCACGTCAAAAACTCAAAGTCAAACATCTTTTTGTGTCTTAAAATTGTTAATCAACACCTGGTCAAAACAATCATGTAGCTGTAGGTGCTAGTGGATTAAGATTCATGGTATTAAGTTAATTATTTGCTTAACGGTAAAGGGTATGGCAGCTAAGATCTTATACAAGTATTAGTGCTTAGTGCTTACCCTGGGGTTAAGTGCATTTCCTATTGTTGAATATTTTACCAGGAGAAGGACAATTCTTTGTTTAATTCTTGGATGTACACTTGTCATTCATCACTAGTACACTATTTTATGTAAAGACAGAGATTAGTGCATCCACCTTAAAAACATTAGCAGGTGAATTAACTAAAGTGAAAAGGACAATGTCTTTTAAGGAAGATATTATTATAAGGGGTGTTTAGTAAATGGGTTTCAAGATCCCCCAACTCCTCCCCCCTCCCCCACTTCAACTATGGGTTTCAAATTCAATTATACCCATGTATAATGTTTGTTTGGGGTCAATGGGAATAAATTAATAGGAATAATAGGTCTCTTTTATAGGTTTTCTGAATTGTCTAGATAAAATTTACTTTTAAAAATAAATGATAAATTATTCACTCACTATTTAATGCAAAATACGGTGAAACGTTAAGATTCCAATACTAAACAATTTAGTAATTTAAGATATTCAAATTTCAGATTTCAATTTTATCAAACGTACCTTCAACTGACCTTAAACAAATAATTTCCTATTTAACTTTCTCATATCAGTAAACATCAATCCAAAAATCAAATTCGTCGGTAAATTGTGGGAATAATTCAATAAGCCAACTTTCTTGAAGCTACATAGGCTTTCATCTATTTCCAAACGATCAACTATCAAATCAGATGGTAGAAGTTTTTTGCCCCATTTTCATTGTACGACTGATATTGTGCTTTGCGGGACTAGGAGGCCCAGTCAAGTCGGCGGAGTTTGATTGTGTATTGTGAAGATACCCAGGACCTCGACTTAGCCCAACGAACAAGGTCTAATGATGAACCCATTTTATTAGCAACCAAGCCCACAAGGAAACCAACGAAAGACCACACGAATTGTAGGGCTATCAGCGGATCGGGTCTGGGCCCGGATCCAATCCGAACCGGATCCATTTTTCGGATATGGAAGTTGAGTTTGTTTGGATTGCTTTATATTTAGCTAAAAAATTTTGCTTACATCATCGACACAAATTCAAATCACCTTTTTATCTCAGATACATTACATCAAAAAATTGCTACAGTATTCTTTTCAAAAAATTATCCAAAAAAATCTACTATCCAAACGCATATAGACCCGTTTACTCGAATCGATTCAGATCCATTTTGTCTATAAATACAACGGGTCGGTTATAGATTTATGTATTTCAACCCATTTTGGACCCGAAACCAACTAGTATAATTATTTTAATAAAAAATTATACGTTTCATTACAATTTGCTACTGATCTACTTCTTTTTAAATTAAAAATAATTTTCTATAAATTAAATGATTCTTAAAATTAATTTATTTATATTATTAATATTGTATTAATAAATTTTATATATAAATGAAATTATCATATTTAACTAATTCTTAAAAATAGATATACCAAATCTAGATCCGGATTCGGATTCGGACGGACCTCTATATTGAGACCCGTCCGAATCCAAATCCGAATCCGTAGTCGAGTTTTTAAGTTACATGCCGGATTCAAATCCGAAATTACCAAGTCTGATCCGGATCTAACCCATTGACACCCCTAATGAATTGTGAATAGACCAAGAAAATCACATGCGGAAATAATTGTAAAAATGAAGAAGAAGAAGAAGAAGACCATGTGATCAATTCATGGAAAAGAATTGCAAAAAAGAAAAATACGTTTTCTAGTTCGAATGGAGGAAGAAGGTGAAGACTAGCAGTTATTCTCAGAAGTTACTAGCATTATCAATGTAGAAAATGTTAATGACACTCCTCTTAACACTTTTTTAACTTATATTAAAGTATAAAAATACCTCAAATCTTCATCTTAATTGTAACTTCATAAGAAGGGTGGTTGTAAGTACAATGAAAGATAGGGATATTTTATTTGATTTACATAGTCAAAAGGAATAGCATTAATAAACAAGGGAGTTCCACTAACACTTTATAAAAATTTCTCAGAAAGAGGGCAACTAAATTGCCTTTTTCATTGACGTTACGCTTACATTCTCAAAAGCAATGACATATTTAAAAATAAATTTTTTGTACTTTATCCACTACAAAATTGATATTATTGGTAGTATAAAAAGCACCTAATATAGGTTATTCTAGTGATGTATCAAGTATTACTTTAGTGGGCAACTATCAAAAAGGCATTAGTTTAATGATTAAAGTTGAGATCTCAAAATTAAAGTTTTAAATTCAAATCTTCCTTCTTCCTCCTCGCTTATTAAATCTTCTGCTAGAAAGAAAAAGGTTGAAAACAAAAAGTCCACGGCCAACTTTTCCACAATGAGGGTAATAATGGCTCCGTTTGGTTACGTAATGTTATTAACTCCCATGCAGTAATATTAAAGTTTGCGCTCTGCACGCCTCAAATATGAGGCTGCTGATTGCTAAAGCAAGCCATGGCCAGATGCAAACTTCCAATTGGGAACGATCCAACATTCAAGAATTCCCATTGAGCAAACAAAAAGTAAAAAGATAGGAACCGGAATAATGAGGAAAGAGAATTAAGAAGACACTGGAGAAAAGAAAAAAAAAAAGAAAAGAAAAGAAAATAACAACTTCATTATTTGATTTGCTATGTCATTTGGAAGAATAACTTATTTGCTTCAAATAAGAATATAACATGTACTCTAATATGTTGTTTTTTTTTTTTTGGGGGGTATTTGAACCTAAAATCTTTCACTAGCAAGTCTTGCATTTGAACCCAAAATTTTTTACTCGTGTAGGATATTTTCTTCCTCAAATCATTGTCATACAAGAAAGGGGGAAAGAAAGGTTTCAAGGCCTCATTGGCTCATTGTCTTGAAGGATGAAACATCCATAGTGGCTATATGCAAATTCATGTGGAGTGTGGGGCATCCATTAATATGCACCGTTAGGATTCTCGAATGGTTGCATTACAGGATAAGATGCTTAAGAGATGCTAAAGGCAGGTTGGAATGCCAATTTTCTGGGGTGTCCCTTCCAATAATGGGGTGATGGCTGGCTAGAGAAGTTCTTTCCCAAGGGAAGCTGCACCTTAAGGCCCCTCACATGGGGCTCCAGGTCCCTCCAACTTTTTGAGGCTCCATGATTAACTCATCATAGCACACATATCAATTCTCTTGAAAAAAATGCAAGCCCATAATTTATTAATCATCACTGATTAGATAGCTGAACTTGCCCTGTTGGCTGCATGTGGCTTACAAAGAGAGCAGAATTTGTTAATGTGGAGGAATGGTGGTGTTTGGTAAACACAGACTAATGATTGCATTGTGTGTTTGTGTGTTTTGTGGAGAAAGCTCCTAGTTGTCATATTTTTTTGGAAACAATATTCGATCCCTTAACATGGAGAGATTCTCTGATATCCCGTTTAGTTGATTTTTATTAACGTTTCAATATTGCATGCAACTATACCAACGAAGGATATCTAATAATGTTCATGAATGCAAATTAGTTATGAACAATGAAGTAGCTTGGAAGATGTTCTAGGATTTATTGTACCCTAAAAATTTCTTTTCCTTTCCTCGTGTCGTAATTATCGGGTGATACCTGCAATTAGATACAGGGGTGAGGTCATATAGAGCAGGCATGAACTCGTACTCCCACTTGCTTTTCTAGAACAAGAAAATCAAGAAATCGTAATTATAAAAAATTTCACTCAAAAATGTATGAATTACAGTCAATAAAAATGTTCAGAGAAACAGCACCCCAACTCATTTCAGCTTTCATAAGTCATAGTATTGAAGACCCTTTTCTTTTTGGGTGTTCTAGATGAAAGTGGTTGAGATTTGGTGGTTGCCTGAAGAAGAGTTATGGCTTCAACTTTGAACATGCCCAATGGAACAGTAAAAGCTTTCTAGTTTCTATTCTGAATTCATGAGCAAACATCACCTAAACCAAAAGGACGGCTCAAGAAATTAAAAGGAAAAAAAAATTCTTTTCTGGTGAATGTAGATAAAATCTAGGACTGTCTTTTGAGTGTAATATTTTACAGATTGACAAGAACGTTTAGGTGCTAGAATGTCTGTCAATAAGTTCAGAACCGAAAAGAGGACTTCACTTGTTTATAACAGTGACAACTTTGAACAGTTGTCTCTGGCCTTGCACTAAAATAACAAATTTTTTCTAAATAAACGAACATGGAAGCAAAAGACACGCATAAACAACTAGTAAAATTGAATGAAGAAACAAGAACCCTTGTAATCGACTCCTCTACGATATAATAAGAGGATAAAATTCTGTTGTCATTTACTTAGGTTGACCTATGATCAATTATAGTATGTTTAAGGCATCTAAGCAGCCACTTAAAACACATTCCGTCCATGTTTTACTGTCGGTATTATTCTTAATAGTTCCAAACTCTAGAGTCATTGGATGCAGTATAATAGCTGGCTCAGATCCCAAGACCTCACGAACTGATTCCTTATTCATTAGGTTGATGTGAGATTAATCATTGAAAACTCTCTTAATTTATATAATTGAAGATATTCTTTGTTACAGATGGACAGAGGTCCCATTCCATCATTCAGCATAACTAACTTGTTAACCAATCATCTGTTCTTTAATCCCCTTTCAGAATCATATAAGTTCATTCCTCAAGCACCTTCATTTCCTAGAGCCAAGAATGATGCACAACTGATTAGAGGAACAGACTGAAAAGAAAACACAAGATGCAAATGTATCTTCTCTTCTTGTACTGTTACATTGGTCTCTCTCTTGTTTTTGTCGAGGGTGCCCAAAATGTTGAACTCTTATCCTTACTTTCAGTAAAATCCAACATAACTGATCCAATGGATCACCTCAAAGATTGGAAAGTGCCAAGCAATGAGGTCGAAGGCAGTTCACTTCACTGTAGTTGGGAAGGTGTCCGGTGCAACTCAAAAGGCTTCGTGGAGAGTCTTGACATATCCAACTTGAACCTGAGTGGCCATATATCGGAGCACATTCAGGGGCTGAGTAGTCTCTCTTTTCTCAATATAAGCTGTAATGACTTCTCATCTGCGCTTGCCCAGTCATTAAGCAGCCTTACATCACTGAAGATTCTCGATGTAAGTCAGAACAACTTTGTGGGCAAATTTCCTCTTGGTTTTGGAAGTGCTCCAGGCTTGACAGCAATCAATGCATCGAGCAATAATTTTGTAGGATTGCTTCCAGAGGATCTGGGCAATGCAACCTCACTCGAGATCCTGGATTTCAGAGGGAGCTTCTTCGAAGGTTCAATTCCAGTGTCTTATAAAAATTTGCAGAAGTTAAAGTTTCTTGGCCTTTCAGGTAATAATCTGACAGGAATGATTCCAGCAGAGGTTGGTCAGTTATCGTCTTTGGAGACAATCATCATTGGATACAATCAGTTTGAGGGTTCAATACCGGCAGAGTTTGGTAACCTCAGTAACCTTCAATACTTAGACTTGGCTGTTGGTACTTTGAGTGGTCAAATTCCAGCTGAACTTGGCAAGTTGAAGAAGCTTACCACGGTTTACTTGTATCAGAACAATTTTGGAGGAAAGATTCCACCTGAAATTGGAAAATTATCATCTTTAGTGTATCTGGATCTTTCTGACAATGACATTTCAGGAGAAATCCCGGGTGAAATAGCCGACTTGAAGAACTTGCAGCTGCTGAATCTCATGTGCAATCAACTAACTGGTCCTATTCCAGGCAAGCTCGGTGAGTTGACAAAACTTGAGGTACTTGAGCTGTGGCAGAACTCTTTAACTGGCAGACTGCCAGTGAACCTTGGAAGGAACTCTTCCTTGCAGTGGTTAGATGTCTCATCAAACTCATTATCTGGTGAGATTCCACCAGGATTGTGCGACTCTGGTAATCTCACTAAACTCATTCTTTTCAATAATACCTTCTCAGGTTTAATTCCTGTGGGCCTTTCCAATTGTTCTTCTTTGGTTAGAGTTAGAATCCAGAATAATCATTTATCTGGAACAATTCCCCTTGGACTTGGAAACCTTCCAAAACTCCAAAGACTAGAATTGGCTCATAACAATCTCACCGGTACAATTCCTGAGGATTTCACATTATCCACATCACTTTCTTTTATTGATGTCTCCTGGAACCACCTTGAATTGTCTCTGCCCTCCAGCATCCTGTCCATCCCCCAACTCCAGACGTTTGCTGCTTCAAATAACAAACTGGAGGGCAGCATACCAGATCAATTCCAGGACTGCCCATCTCTTTCGGTACTTGATCTTTCAAGCAACCATTTCTTGGGAAAATTCCTCAAAGTATTGCTTCATGTGAAAAGCTAGTAAACTTGAATCTTCGAAACAACCAAATTACTGGTGAAATTCCAAGGCCAATTGCATCAATGCCTACTTTATCCGTCCTTGACTTGTCAAACAATTCTCTTGTTGGACAAATCCCAGCAAGTTTTGGAAGCTCACCAGCCCTTGAAATGCTCAACTTGTCTTACAACAAGCTTGAGGGTCCTGTTCCAAACAATGGCATATTAGTGACCATCAATCCAAATGACCTTATTGGCAATGCTGGTCTTTGTGGTGGTGTGCTTCCACCTTGTTCTCACAATTTAAACAGTAAATTGCACTTCAGGAAATTTCACATCAACCATGTCGTCATTGGATTTTTTACTGGAATTGCTGTATTAATAGCCATTGTAGTCATGGTACTTGTGGGGAGATGGCTATATAAACGCTGGTATCTCTACAGAAGTTTCTTCAAGGATTGGTTCAAAAGAGACAGTACAGAATGGCCATGGAGGCTTGTAGCATTCCAGAGGCTAAACTTTACCAGTAGTGATATACTGGCGTGTTTGAAGGAATCAAATGTGGTTGGAGTTGGTGGGACTGGAATAGTGTACAAGGCAGAAGTACAAAGGCCACATAGTGTTGTGGCTGTCAAAAAGTTGTGGCGAACTGAAGCAGATATGGAAACTGGAGATGACCTCTTTGTAGAAGTGAACCTTTTAGGGAAATTACGTCACAGAAACATAGTAAGATTGCTAGGTTATCTGCATAATGAGAATGATGTCATGATGATTTATGAGTACATGCCAAATGGGAGTCTTGGTGCAGCCCTTCATGGCAAACAGGCAGGGAAAATGCTGGTAGATTGGGTTTCCAGGTATAACGTAGCTCTTGGAGTGGCGCATGGCCTTGCGTATCTTCACCATGACTGCCATCCACCGGTCATCCACCGTGATGTCAAGTCAAACAACATCCTGCTGGACTCAGATTTTGAGGCAAGGATAGCTGACTTTGGATTGGCTAGGACAATGTTGCACAAGAATGAGACAGTTTCAATGGTGGCTGGATCCTACGGATACATTGCCCCAGGTTAGCTTCTACCTTATAAGCATTTAAGCTTCTAGTATAACTTGAATTCGATTGTATGCGAGTTTGTATAATCATGTCTTAATCGTTATCCCGATTGCAGAATATGGATATACATTAAAGGTTGATGAGAAGAGTGACATCTACAGCTACGGAGTGGTGCTTCTGGAGCTTTTAACCGGGAAAACGCCTTTAGACCCTGCCTTTGGGGAAGCCACTGATATTGTTGAATGGGTTCGAAGAAAGGTTAACAACAAAACTTCAGAATCAGCATTAGATCCTGATGTTGCTGGTCAGTGTAAACATGTCCAGGAAGAGATGCTTCTTGTCCTCAAGATTGCACTTCTTTGTACTGCTAAGCTCCCCAAGGAGAGGCCATCAATGAGAGACATCATAACAATGCTTGGAGAGGCAAAGCCAAGAAGGAAAAGCATTTGTCAGAATTGGGGATACACTGCTAACAAAGACAAGATAATATTTGCACATTCACCAGTTGGTGGACTTCTATGAGAAAACCATCATGTCTTCATTTGTCTGCCCTTTCCTTCTCTGTCCTTCTAAAATCTATTACAGTTCAGTGCATCTATATGTGAAAACTTTCCTACATTTCCACATATCTTTGAAAACAATTATAGGAATCATCGCGGAAAATTGGTAGGGTGTATAACTCTTTCAAGTTAGTTGTTACTTGTAGATATTCTTCTCTCCTGTAAGAGGTGGACTCATAAATATACACTAGTTAAAGCTAAAATCATTTGACTTTTCTTTTATCTGCGCTTTTCTTTATGCAAATCTCTTATTCAAGCAAGATCATAAACACATGATGTTAGTATGTAAATTCACTATGATATGCATAAAGTAAATGACTAATTAGACTAGATGGGCTACATCTACGTGGAAGTCATATATTTCCTCAAAAAAAAAAAAAAAAGGAAGTTGCCACTTGCCTTAATGCTCTCCGAATTCTGAAAGTCATTTTAGCAGAAAAGATTTTTCAACATGGAAACAGAGAAATGCCCTCAAATAACCCTTGGGAAAAAAAAAAGGAGAAAAACCTTTGGAAAAGATAACAAAATACTGACACCAGTATAGTATGATTAAGGGCCTTCCATCCTTCTTCTCACGCAGTGGTATCTGTGCTTCTCTGTTTCGTCCTTCCGTTCTTTGTTAAAAAGATGGAAATAAAAGTAAAGAGCCATGGGAAAGTGAAATCTCAAAAAAGGAAATAATAATAAAATACAAAAAGAAATTGAAGGAGGAAAAAAGAAAAAGGAAAAGCCCAACAAGCAAAAGTCAAAAATCAAAACCCTGTAGCCTGTGGGCTAAAACCCTCGAGACCTCGAGACGGTCTGATCTTCAAAGTTCAAATCCTCTGCTCCGCTCGGGTGCTTTTCGGGAACCACTTAACCAACTGGGACTGCTAAACTATACTTTCTGGAAGGAACTGGTTTTTCCAGGGTACTGACTATTATCAGAGGCTAACTACACACGTAAGTTAAAATTAGCCCCTCTCCTTTTTTTCTCTTTTCTCCTTCACTATTTTCCAATAATTTATCTTGTTTGGAGTTGTATTTCTAGTACTTGTGCTTAAACCATGGTTGATATTGGGTAATTTTCCCAATCAAAATGGAAGAAAGTTCGACTCTTTGATGTTCAAACAGTCCCTTAACTGAAATTCCCATTATGGCTGTAGGGGAGGTGTGTATCATGTACGGGTTCAGGTGGGGAAAGGATAAGGGAAAGCAAAACCCATCAAGTAAAGATTGTACCTTTGTGTGACTTCAGTTCCGAATATTTGGATGTAGTTTGTTTGCTGAGCAAGGATTGATTTTGATATAGCTTGAGCTGAATGTTTGGTTTGCTAGTCTGCTGAATTCGGCAATCCTCTAATTTTAGTTAGTTAATTTATTTCTTCTACGTTAGGAGTTTAGGTGGTGTGTTGATTTTGGCCCTTCTTTCCTCCATTCTGAGCTGAATTGTTGTTTTCTAATTACTATGCCTAAAGAAAAGAAAAGGAGAAAAGAAAGCCTCATTTTCCATTTGAGTTGCAGTTTTCCCGTTTTACCTTTTTCCCCTTCTTGATGGTAATTTTGGTTGTTGCTGTGCTGTGTTACAGTACAAGCGAATTAATGAAAGTCCAATAGGATGGTGAAAAACAACAAAGCATCCCTGAAGTTTTTTTCTCATTGGTTGAATCTGAAAGTATTGTCTTTTCCTCTCAAGCAACATTGCGGATGTTTGCTTTCTCGATTTGATTGAAGTATTTCTGTTGCTGGTAACTCAGCTTCTCTAAGGTTTATGGTGATATATGACTATAATTTCTTCCAAATTTGAAAAGCTTATCCGTAGCACTCAAACCTTAATTGGCCTTGTTCTTTGTGCTCAACATCTCTGTAAATTTTCAGAAACTTCCAAGCAAGCAAAAAAAAAAAAAAATAAAAAAAAAAAAATCCAGTTCCTTAATTGACATTTTTCTAGGATTAATTGCTGCCAATCATCCTCAGATTTAATTCTTTAGCTAAAAGTACCAGGTTACCACACAAGACATAATCTATTCCTAGAATAAAGTAGAAGTATCTAGAACTCACTAAAGTTTGGAGAATAAGGTTCAAATATAGGTTGATTACCTTTAATTTAGTGGAATGACATCATTTCTTATTCTTTAGATACACACAGTAATTGATTATTGAACTTAGATTACTGTGCTGCTTAAATATGAATAGTCATTCATAAATGGTGTTTATTCTGTCTTCACTTTTCATTTTTGCTCTCTCTGTTTAAAGAATAGAATCGCTTTTTTTTCTATAAATTTTCAATGTTCAATAAGAGAATAGTTTGGCAGCTTCCTCTCTGAATGCTCATATACATTCCAGTTATGTGCTGCACAAGTCTTGTCATATTAAGGTTATATGCAGTTTTCCATGTTTATGCAGTTACAATGTTTTGGTGTTTATTTCTTACTCATGCAAAATTGAATGCATAAGAAAGGCTGGATAGGGTATTGCAAATTAACCAACAAGATGTCTGTCGTGAACTGCATTTATGTAGAATATATTATTTCAGGCCTTTTATTAATAAAATCTCTTTTGCTAAAACAGGCTGCACTATACATATGGTAATTTTGACATGTACTAGAGCCATCACGGACTTTTGTTTTGCAACTTCCTCTTTTCAGAATTTGAGGTATCACATTTGCAGCAGCGAAATAAAAAAGATTATAGTCTCCCAGTTTTCCAGCCATCAAAGAAAGTATAGCACTGCCAATGGTGTCCTTACTCCCAAAGTATGTCCCGATGAATCATATCTATTCTTCAATCCAGTGGTCTTCAGAACTGGTTCAAGAATTGGCAAGAATTGAGGAAGCATAAATTGACAGCGAGTACTTTTAGTGGGGCTATTGGTTTTTGGCCTAAAAGAAGAGTCCAGCTGTGGTTGGAGAAGATTGGGGCAATTGAACCATTTTCTGGTAATTTGGCTACATGTTGGAGTAATATCAAGGAAGAGGAAGCTCTTGAAAGATATAAGCTAATAACAGGGAACAGTGTGTGCTTTCCTGATTTTCAAGTCTATGGGAAAACGAACCATGAAGAAGACGATTGGCTTGCAGCTTCCCCAGATGGGCTAGTTGACAGCCTTATGTATGGTTTGCCCTCTAGAGGGGTTCTGGAGGTCAAATGCCCTTTTTATGATGGGGATATGAATAAAGCTTTCCCATGGAGGCGGATCCCGCTCCACTATATTCCACAAGCTCAAGGTTTAATGGAGATACTGGACCGAGACTGGATGGACATGTATGTATGGACTGTTAAAGGAAGTAGTCTCTTTCGGTTGTATCGAGATCCAGAATACTGGGATGCTCTTAAGATAGCTTTATCTGATTTCTGGTGGAAGCACGTTCATCCAGCAAGGGAATTATACACAAATACAGCAATCTCAAATCCTCTTTTTGAGTTAAGATCATTTAGGCCTGCACCAAGGCATGAATTATGTAGCTTTTTAGTCTATGAAAGTAAAAGAATCGTTGATAACTCCGGCTTACTAATGCGTGAGATTCATGGAAAATTGGTAGACTAATCGATCTTGAGAACAACATGGGTCAATGTAACTAGATTTGGAAACAGAAGTCAAATTGGTTTTATCTGTTCAAAGTGGAGACTGAGGTAACTCTTTCAGAGGTGTTAAGTTGATTGGCTGGGTGAGGATGAGGCAAATAGAGGCTGTTCTTCTATTGGAGGTTTACCAGCAAAAGTTTCTTGATAAGACCTGATATAGGAACTCTTGGTTCAGGGGAATAAGCTCTTGGCTTCTTCAATTGCATCATGTGATTTGGGATCGCTTTCATTCCCAAGATTTAGCCATCTGTGGGCTTTGTGAAAACTTCAGTGAACTTATACCGACTACCAAGGCATCAGCATTGTCCAAAGGCTGGTAAATGAGTTTTGAGCTTATCCTTCAAACAATTGATGAGAAGTTGAAAATGGGTAAACTAGCTCCCTCCCTCCCTTCACTACTGCTTCGAAATTGTGTGTTCTCCCACAATCTCATCCTTCTTATTTTCATTATTTAGTTTTGTGCATGTTAAAGACACTGGTTGTACCCATCTTGATTCAAGTACTGGTCTGCGATAAGCAGAGAGTTGGGTTTCACTTTGATGTACTTTTTGCTGTTTGGGTTCCTTTTTTCTTTCTTGCTGTTTGCTGTCTGAAGCTTATTGTTTGGGAATTGAATGGAGATCAAGAATGTTTTATGTCTCATTTTAATTTCAGGTTAGTGTTTGACTTTTGAGTTGCACATCATGAAACAACTAATTTAATATTGTAGAGGTCTAGTAGTGCTGCCCTGATTAAACTTGAATCTGATGAATGCCCTAATTAAATTGGTGAGTACAACAAACAATTACCAAGAGCCTGAATCACAACATATACATTTGTGTCCATAACATAATTACTGACTCAATATGAATTGTTTGAAAGTCTTATCTTACTATTGTCTGTTATTTTGTCTCTCAATTGGAAAGTGTGGTCTTCAAATATTTCTTTCGCATTAGTTGTCAGGTATTCATTTGTCTCACATGGTACATGGACAATCAGTATGCAACATCATCCTCATTTGTTCCACAAAAGTACGTTTTGCTCATGTATTTCTCACTGCCTGGTATCCATCTGCAATTCCATGCAGAAGGATTGAACAAGTCTTCATGTAACGATGGAAGCATCCTGACCTGCTTTTTGAGAATTCGCAAGATCTGGTCATTGCCAAAAACTAAGGACAAAGTACAGGTAATCTCTTCAACTTGTTAAGTTCCAGGAAAATTTTAGAATGGTTTTTGATTGGCAATTTATGACGTCACTTTTGCTGTTGAATCTGATATTGCATTTTTTGTTCCTTTACTACTACTGGAGATCTAGGCTATACATTATAAAGTATGCCTGAAGTAGGCAAATATCATTGCTGCCAGCATTATGTGATGATCTCTATAACTTGTTTGCAAGGTTAGCTAGTGAGAGAGTTCTACAACCTTTTGTCACATTTGAGCTTTTAGACCCCACCTGGGTTATGGACTGCATTTTTTTCCACCCCATTTTGTTCCTCAAAACAGGTTGCAGAACGGTTTGGGCATCTTAAATCATCATCTTCTGAAGATGAGGATATATTAGATGGAAAAGATACCATTACGTCAAAGTATTTGGCACTTTAAAATCCTTCTCAAGTATGTAAGCAGCTGTGGAGATCTTCACTTCCTGTTATATTTTAGTTTCTACATCTTTACATGTTGATTGGCAGAACTGCATTTCTGACAAGATGAAAATGGCTTCTCTGGAATATAATGGCTTGACAGACATTGCAAGACTTCAATTATTAGTTTTATATTTGTTGAAATAATTCCCAACTTCCATTTTTTTGAGGCATAGTTGGGGATTTCCTTCCTTAGTAGCTACAACTTTAGTATCTTGTTAATTCCAAAATTTTTGTTGATACAGGGGAAGTGCTGCTGTTGATGTATTGGTTGTATTATTAACATTTTCAGGAGAGTTTTTGTTGCAATTCTTCTAAGAAGCCTGAATTTTGCATGGGCAGGCTTACATTTAAACCAAACAAATCACACTGGTATGCATTATGCAGCGGGTTCGAGAGTTCTCTGACTTGTTCTTCCTCACGTGTTGATATATTCTCTCTGTTGTTCTGTGGCAAAATATATTGAAGACTAGTAACCAGCTACATTAGCCCCCGTGCCCAAGAAACTCTATGGTATTTATATGTATAGAGTAAAAAGCAGGAAATCTTAGACGATGCAATTAAAGCGTGGAATAATTGCCACTGCTACTGCTGCGGACAAGTGCGTTTGGATAGTAGATTAATTGGGATAATTTGTTGAAAATGATATTGTAGCACTTTTTTGGGCTGTTTAGTTAGCATGTTTTTTGCCCAATTTGTATAAAACTTGTTTTTTTTCCTATTTTAGCTATAGAAACCCTCAAAAAACTTCCAAAAATTTTAACCTACACACCAAAAAAATTACACAAAAAAACTTTTTTATTCCATCTCTTCCCTTTTTCTTACACAAAAAATACACACCAAAAACACTCACCATGCAGATCGGCCATCACATGGGGCTATCACTCCGAGTGGCGACCTTTTTTTTTTTCTTCTTCTTCTTCTTCCTTCCCTCCTTCCTCCTCTCCTTTCCTCCCCCTCCCTGATCAGGATGGGGCGGCAGCATGGGGAGGGAGGAGGGAGGGAGGGGAGAGAGGAGAGGAGGGAGGGAAAGAAGAAAAGAGGAAAAAAAGTCATGGCAGTGGGGGGGAGGGAAGAAGAAAGAAAGAAAAGGGAAAGGGAAAAGAAAAAGGAAAAGGAAAAAGAAATGGGGAAAAAAAAAGAAAAAGGAAAAAACAAAAATCTATCAAAAAATTTTTACACATCCAACAAATTTTTCTACAACTTCTACAGTAGAGTTTTTGACAAACACCTGAAAAACTCATTACCAAACAGGCTCATTGATGTAAGCAAAATTTTTTAAATAAATAGGAGCAATCCAAACAAACTTGTGCAGCCTGAGTTGCAGTGACAACCACCAGCATTTTTTACCAAGAAAAAAAGAGGCAACCCAAAAATACTGCTGAGGTCAAACTTTTAACTTGCCTTTTGAATAATATTCCTACCTGCATGTTTTCTTGCTTTCCTTTTTCCCCCATAAGGAACAAAGGGAGATTTAAAGTGATTTCTAGATGAATATCTTAGAAGGGGATGATTCTTTGCATCTTTCCTTGATCAATTCTAGAATGTAATAATGTTTTTCTTGATACAAAAAGAATAATATGTATATGCTGGCTCCAAAATGAATGGTTACTGACATGTAATGCACTTTAGCGTCTTCTCCTCTCCCGCTTCTTCTTCTTTCTGGCCTGTTTCTAGACTTGCTGCTTTGCATTTCTCGCTTGTTTCTAGACTTGCTTCTTCATGTTTCTCGCTTATTTCTAGACTTGCTTCTTTGTGCTTCCCCCATAAAACGCAATAGAGACCAACAACCAGCAACATAATACCACAGGTACTGCAGTAAAATGACATCTACATCAAAGTAAGAACGGAAAAATGAAGTTGTGATATTATGTAATCAAATAGAAGAATGATAAACCTTCCCCAATGTAGCGTTTCATTGAATAGAAAGGCAGAGAAAATGGCTGTTATTAGAAGTGCAAGTGGGCTGAACATGGCTGAAAACACAGGGCCTTTGACCTCAACTACCCATATTTGCAGCCAGTAACTAACTGCAGTGATGATCATGCCCTGCAATGATGGAATTAATGAGAGCTCAACAAGTCACAAATTCCTGGCACGTTTAGTTGCTAGGTCAAAGGTGTGTGCAAGAAATCATAGATGGTCAGATATAAGCAGAGTGTGATAAGTTGATTTATTGGACAGGGTGAAGGGAAAATTTGAAGATAATCCCTAAAAAATAGAGCATTGAAAATTAAGCAGCTATGCCTGATTAAATCCTAGAACTAGTTATTCTTCCTATATTTAACTGGAAAGCAGAAAATGACTGCCTAGCTTTGGATCCAGAATTGATGATGTTGCAGATGCATCAAACATCAAGTAATGAAGAAAGCCGAAATGGATTCAGTAAACATACACAATAGAGAACGGAAAGGAGATTAACATTCCATCCTAGTTTCCATGCTTCTGTGCTTCTCTCATGGGCTACGGCCCATGCTGCTGACAATATGCAGCTGAAAAAAATTTGGAGAGCTGTGAGACGTAGTTTAGCTGGATATTCCTTCATAATTATACCCTGACATATAAATGAATGACTTGTTAGACATTTCCAATCACCTCATTTCTGATTAAAAAAGGGTATGGAGAAAATGTTTTGGATAGACCTGCATTATAAGCCATATAGACCATGCTAAGTTGGCTGAGAGCATGAGCAGAGAACCCTTCATCCAGTCTTCTTTCGAGTAACTCTTAGACTCGTTGTTGGAGATGCTGCTGTGAACGGATGGATACATAGGTGGTCCTTTTAGAAACGTGAACACCAGTGCCCCAGAAAGACCTACTGCAGTGCCCAGGATCTTCATTATCCCATGACTTTGCTGAATTGAGATTTTTTCAAACCTGAAATGATCACAATTAATGATCGCCAATTCAGTTAGTAAGCTGATTAAATTAAGCATGCAGATTCACCATTGGATTTTTATTGAAGCTGTCCATACCTTAAGCAAACAGCAAGGACTAAAGTAATGGCTGGAATTGTGTTTGTGGTGGCTGTAGCAAACGTAGCAGAAACATAGTTCAGGGCAAAATAGTAGAGATTCAAGCTCATGGTGATCCTGGAATTTAACATGCGCAAGCATCATTAGGATATTACACCGAAAGGAACCTTTGAAGAACGACAATAGCAAAGATTTCATTAAAGCAATATAACCTTAAAGTTGTCTAGTACTGTTATTTAAAGGAACCACATACCCGCATAAAGAAGCCAAGAAGATCTTGCCAAGTAGGATATATGACAAAGAAGCAGAATTCGTTTTTCTGATTCAGAAGAGGGACGTGGATTATATTCAGGGAAAAACTTTAGATATGGTCTAATCACCAGCTGCAATGCCTACACAGAAGAACTGAAGAAGAAAGAACCTTTAAGATTACCTCTCAATGAGTATAGCAAAAGGAGCTAAGGCAATTGTCGCAAATGCTTGCCGATAAGCAACAAATATATGAGGGTTCATTCCTTCATTTACTGCTGCCTTGGATAAAAGAGACATCCCCGCAGCCACAAATTGCATGAAGATCATTGCAATATAAGGCTTATTTCTCTCTATGTTAAATTCCCTCATGCCTTGCTGAAAACCTCTCTAGTAAGTTTTTAGTTGCCTACTGTGTTGGAGGATTCTTGTTGGAAGCACTCTGATATGTATATAAAACAGTCTATACTCAAGAGTCTTTTAGAAAGGTCATTCGTACTTGCTCTATGCTTACGAGTCCTCCAGCTACATCATGGAGTCAAGCATATATGACTCCATTAAATATGGACGGACCTAATTGTCTGCAACTTGAAAATGATGATCCGTTATGTGCATGGAAAGAGGAATATGGAATATTTATCTCTTGGCTTCTGAGTCTTTATCCTGAGTAATTTTGAATCATTAGTTCAAGAATATTTTCTCTGTCGGACATGCAATATAAAGGCTTTTTTTTTTTTTTTTTTTTTTTGTGAGCGTGAAAATATGTGGACTATTTATTCCAGCATATGCAAATTCATGAAAAGGAAAATGTAAAGATTGCATACTTTTGAATTATAAGTTCAAGAATGGTTTCTATCAAAGATGGCTTCAATTGATAGTTTGTGATCATGGATTAATTTACACAGTTTTTCCAAGAAATAGGAGAAATAATTCAATGATAGACATAAGTAGTCCAGTGCGAAAAAGCAGATTCCAAGACTGGTGAATTGTACTAGTTCTGCAAATTTTAACAATCCCACACTGAATACAAATAATTTACGGACCACAAAAATCATGAATAACTGCAGGGATTCCTTTGTATGTGGAAATAGCTAGATGCCTGTGACTTTCATGTAACAAACTCAATCACACACTAGCTTTCTAAATTCTAATGCAGTCCTTTTCAACATTCAAAATACATAGTACAATTTATGGCCCTTACTTGATACAAAAATGCAGACAATAATTGTCTTGCTCATGCACAATTTTCTACTATGTCAAGATCCTTATTCAATGCATGACACGCTCTACGATCGTCATAAACAGCTCAATTATCTGAGATGAAAATTTAACAAATTAGAATAAAGAAATTCTGTCATTAATTTGGTCCTATTAATTGAGAAAAAAGAGGGGGAAAAAAAAGTTATCTGCAGTTACTTGGTTGTTACGTATGTACTAGTCATATATTGCTTGTTTCTTAAATAATTTCTCAAATTCGAGTGACAAATACTGCATGTTTAACTCCTATAATAATAGCCCTTGCGGGCTGCAACTCATGTCATTAGAGCTTGCCAGGCTGCTTGTTCATGTACCATCTTACAAAATTCTTAGCCTTAACCTTATTGAAAGACTCTTTCACTTCCACTCAAAAAATTAAGACACCGCATACAATTTGGTTTGAGATCTTACAAAAATCCTTAGCCTTAACCTATTGAAAGATCTTAGAACATCTAAACCTATTGAAAGATCTTATGAACATCCTTAGCCTTAACCTATTGAAAGATCTTCTTTCACTTTTGACTCAAAATTTTAGTACACACTATGCACCGATTTGGCTTAATAGAAGAAAATCAATCACTTTCACTACTTTTCTACAAAAATTACATCAGAAAATGATTTCACAAGTTCACGATTCCACGAACAAAATGCCTCAGTAAAAGGGAATAATCATTTTCACT
This sequence comes from Gardenia jasminoides, assembly GCA_013103745.1. Taxonomy (NCBI): domain Eukaryota; kingdom Viridiplantae; phylum Streptophyta; class Magnoliopsida; order Gentianales; family Rubiaceae; genus Gardenia; species Gardenia jasminoides. The sequence continues at coordinate 50,494,788 of CM023095.1, read as the reverse complement.
ATTTGCTTTTCAACAAGATTACTATCATAGATTATCTACTTTATGTGGACTACTATTCATGAACCTCGCGAACAAGACAAATAAATGGAAGATTTTACTCATAGTTTGTGTGCCAAACATTCACCCCAATAGATACGTACCTATCAGTCTGGTGCATCAAAAACAAATGAACATTAAAATTTTCATAGTTTACGTAACAATCAATAAATAGTGAATCTAATACTCTTGGAAACTTTTTGCCGTTGTCGAATATAAATCTAATCCAGCTGAAATTCCGGGTTTTGAAAACTCACATTCTATTCATCTTGATCAAGTAAGTCAGAAAAAATTGCTGATGTTCCTTCTGTTCCAGTTCCACATTGATGGTGATGGTGGTGGTCCGCTCTTCCGCAAGGGAAAAGCAACTTTGATCAATTCTGTGTCCTATGCATGGACTTGGACTGGACTTTGAACTTAAAGTATAAATTTCTCAACGCATGCAACTGACTTATTTTAACCCAGACCAACCAAATATAACTATGTGCTTTCGTCAAATTAATGTTGTGGTAAAGGAACAACAGATTTTCAAGCCCTTTTCACTGCATGACGAACATATCATTGGCACAGGAGAAATTAAAACGGCATAAATATGAATATTTTTATTTGTTTAGCTTGCATGACCATCAATTTCTGATGCCAAAATTCAGATAATTTCTTTTCAAGATCGTTGATCTCCCTTTCAAACAGAAAACGTTAATCTATCATTTTGATCTTGCTTTCTCCCATGGAATTTGCATATCACCTGAAGTGATATACTCTTGATATGTAGGTTGCGCAGGAAATTGGGGATATATTCTTAAATGTACAATGGAATTAATTCTTGATGCCTCGAGTTACTAGGAACAGCATATCACACAAAGTGATGAGTTCTTGATATTTGAGTTGTGGAGGAAATTGGGTATATATTCTTACATGTACAATGGAATTAATTCTTAATGTATACGGTTACTAGAACACATGCGGAAGGATCACAGGTTATAGAATCGAATTTTGCTTCCACTTCATAAGAAACTTCCTTGAATATTCTTGCCAAGTTTACCTTTTCAAGCAAAGCACTCACAGTGGAGTTTGCAATTTCCCCTACACAAATAGCTTCTACAACATTTCTCTGTAAGGCTTTGTCCGTCACATAGTATGACATGGACCCTACGGTAGAAAAGCAATTTGTATAGTATGTTTTCAAGATCAAGAATCCATATTCACAAATAAAGCCTATATCTATATTTTGTATATCTCTCCGTATAGAGAGAGAGAAAGAGTGGGTACGGTGTTAATTTCTTAATTTTCTTGTTTTCCCTCACAACAAATGACAAAATGGAGCTACTCTCTACAAGTAGAAAGAGAGATGACAATCATGCACAAGCTTAGTAAAACCTCCAATGACTCCCAATAATCTGCATCTTTTATTTCTTATATTAAACAACCACATATACTATCTTTCATGACATTTTTTAACAAAATCCAGTTCTTTTTCCTTCTCTAAAATCAGTCTTCAGAAATAGATACCTTTTAATCTTATAACGAGTATAAGGATGTCTTTTATGGCTACAAGTAGTACTACTCTCTCTTTGCTTGGAGTACGAGAAATTCTTGACAGCAAAGAGATACGAACCCAAGCAACTATCGAAGAAGATGAAGACCCATGCCTAACCAAGCATTTGTGCCATGTGCGTGACGCTACAAGTCCCTAATTTAACTTTCAAACCTTCTATCCTCTTTTTTTTTTTCAGCTTTGTAAGCTGTGGATTCTTGAACTAAAAGATTGTATTATTTCTGAAAACTTCAAAAATATTACACTATATGACTTAATCTTGACCAAAAATAGCAAGCAAAGTGCATCACACGTTATGCCGCACTGGTCTATAGTATTATTACTATGGAACAGTCGTTGACCTATCTAGTGGTACCAAGGGTATTAGGATTGTCCAAAAACTGGAATTGAGACATCTCAGGGTTAGAACCCAAAAAAAAAAAAAAAAAGAACTCTGAGATCTATAAAGCATCAACCTAGAAGAGTAAATTAGCAATCTGTATTTCCATGATAACACTTGTAAGCAAGCATTGGTGCCTGACCCTTTGCATCTACTTTCGCGTATAGGTCTACGTCCACAGCAGAGTGGGTTCTTGCCAAATAAAATCATACTTCTTAGAAAAAAATAAATAAACAAAGTCGATAAATCTGAATTCTTCTATGCTCTCACCCCTAACCGCATTGTATTGATGAAAAAGATAAAGCAAGGAATATGTTAGTGTTGTTTCTTTTAATTAACTTTCGGTATAATCAAATCTATCATTTCTACTTATGAATAAGCACCGAAAAAGTACAGAAAAATCTAAAGAGAGGCTTATAGATTGGCATAAAAATGATGTCTTGATAGTGTATTACAACAAGCTGTAAGAACTGTTTCGTAAAAATGAACAAATACATAAGCCTATCGAAATTGTCTTCCCCCCTCCCCAAAAAAACTCACGATGGAGTCTTTTCGGGGATTTACAATCCATTTAGGTTCTTATCTCCGAGTCCAGAAGCGGCCCATTCATGTCTGCATATGTATAAGTGAAGAGAGAGAGAGAGGTTCTGCCTCGAATAAGTATAAGGTTTTAACCTGAAAGAGATGGCAACTCGGTTTTTGACTTGGTCTTTGCACAGAACTGCAAAACAAGCGTGGGATTTAGTCTTCTTTCACACTTTTTCCCCCCTTTACCTCCGTCCTCTAGCCGTTGTAGGTGCCAACTTCCGCCACATAACCTTATCAAGTATTAACCTCCGAAGCTTTGCGACAACGAGCCAAACAAGAACAAAAACAACGTCGTCTCTGGAAGATCCGCTGCTTAATTGGTCTGAACGGCCTCCAAAAGACGTGATTCTGCTCGAGGGTTGCGACTTTGAGTACTGGCTCGTGGTTATGAAGAAACCACAAGGAAACCCCTCCAAAGATGAGATAATCGACAGATATATCAAAACTCTAGCCCAAGTTGTTGGAAGTGAAGATGAAGCTAGGATAAATATGTTCAGTTTCTACTAGACACTATTTCGCATTCGGAGCCCTCGCACCTGAATACTTATTTGACAGGCTCAGCGAACTTCATGGAGTCAAATGGGTAATTCCGGACAGTTACCTTGATCCCAAGACCAAGGATTATGGAGGTGAACCCTTTATTAATTGTAAGGCTGCTCCCTATGACCCCAAGTACCATGCGAATTGGGTTGGAAATCGTAGGCATGCTGACATTGACAAGGAAATATTAGAAACACTAGAAGATGAAGAGGTAGAGGAAGATGAAGAGGAGGAAAAATGGAGCTACTTAGACCTGGGAGGGATAAACTTGGAGGAGAGAAGCAGTGAGAAGCAAATAGCTAAGGAGAACCAAGGGCTTCCAGTTCCAAACCCTAACTCAAATCCGTCCACCTGTCTCCCCTCCCAAAGTAATAATCTCTTGCTGGTTGTAATTTTGAGCATTGGCTTGTGATGATGGAGAGGCCTGCAGCGGAGCTTACTAGAGATGAGATCAAAAATAGCTATATCAAAACCCTAGCCAAGGTGGTTGGAAGCGACAATTGAGGCGAGGATGAAAACATACTCAGTTCATACTAAAAATTACTATGCATTTGGAGCCCTTGCACCAGAGAGGTTGTCTCACAAGCTTAAAAAGCTGCCTGGGGTGCAGTGGGTCACACCAGAATGTTACGCGAACATCAAGAATAAGGATTGTGGAGGGGAACCATTTGTCAATGGCAAGGCTCTTCCTTGTGAGCCTGACCATGGAAAATGGAGCAAATTCTAGAATTATTGGTAGTGATTATGTTAATGTATCGAGAAAAGATAATGATTACAATGACAAAATTAGTGACTGCAGTGGTTACAAAGAAGAACCAAGAGTTTTGGACACCTCCAGCAATTATGGAGGGGAGCCCTTCGTCAAGGATAAGGCATTTCCTTGTGAGCATAAGCACCAAGATGTGTCCACCGGAGATGGAGCAGATGCTAAATTAATGGTAGCAATCATGATCATGTGTCAAGCCAAGATATTGATTACAACGACAAAATAAACGACTTTAGTGGTGACAAAGAAGAATCAAGAGTTTTGGACACGTCGACCAACTTGGAGACAGGAGACGAGATGGTTATGACTACTGAGAATTCAGAAGCTGGTGTGGTGGCTCCTGGAGGGCCTGTGGAAAACATACGAGGAGGAATGCTGCAGGACGAAAAGGGAGTGGCTGCACCAAAAAGCAATGCTAAGGCAAAAAACTGAAAAGAAGTATGGAGGGATGAAAGTCACTGTCATGAAGAAAAACCAGCATTGAAGAACGTGGGGCTAGAAGTGTCACCCTTGCTAGAGGGATGCACTTATTGTGTCCCAGGATCCGGATCTGGGTTTTATCCAGACCATCATCACTATCAACATTAGTAGGTGGTACAGTTTTTGGCCTTTTAGGTGTTTGTCAGGAAAATAAACTGTTTATCTTGACAATTAATAATTTTTTTCCAAATGTAAGTTTGCAAGTGATTCACTTAATTATGTCAAATGGTATTAATTGTAAGAAAAATTTCTTGTGTGCATTTGCTCTGTTGTCTATGTTCCCATGTCTTAGATCAGCAATATTTATATTATAGTTCATGTTGTTTTATAACTGCAGAGACTTTTTTGATTTCCTTCTTGGGGTAGAAGGCAATTAACCATAACCTTTGAACTTTGTGATGAACAGCTAAAATGTATTTCTTCCTTGGTCACGTTTTCACAGTTAGAATAGTTCCATCTCGAAAAATGAAAAGTTGAATCTTTCATTTTAGTATGTTCTTCTTTAGTGTAATGATAGTAGTGGTCTGGCCTTTTATAACATATTAGAGACAGATGACCCAAAAGTTTTGACCAATGACCAGATTTAGTTTAGTAACTCTTTGCAAGTTGCAATGCGATCAAATCAAACACAATGGTTATGCGTAATATAAGTTGGCAAATTAACTTGCAGTTTATGACATATAATAAGATTACGAGAAAATCTTTTATGTATTGACGGTATATGCACTAGCGGGTTAATATTCATGCCACATATGCAAGATTTATCATCCAAATTTAAATTTCAATGATATGGCATCCATCCAAATCTATTAGCGTATACACTGATAGTGTAGGAAAGATTAATCCTAAGATGATCTATTGTTGAATAACATACATTAAGTTAGTTAAGTCAGGGATGGTTGAGTTGGATGGAAAGATGGAAGGATTGTAAGTAGGAGATTTGAATTCAAATACTTCCACTTATCCCAAAAAATAATAATAACTGGTTAAATGAGCCAATACTATGAATTCATAAACTTTTGATTGCCAAAAAAAAGGTTGATTAAGTGAGCCAATACAGGGAAAAAAAAAAGAAAACTAGTTAAATGAGCCAATAATATGAAATCATAAACTGGTCATAAGAGACAAGATAAAACTTGATTGTCAAGTTTAGGGATGTTGAATTTTAGATGCGTTTGGTTAGTTACAACTTGATAGCTATCTATACAATAATAAAGCATTGTGTGTTAACTGTGCAGTATTAACACACAATGTCATTTTTTATGATTCCTAATTTATCCTTAATCATAAGGGTAAATTTGTTCCAATTATCATATATATATATATATATATATATATATATATATATATATATTAAAAGCACCAATGTGATTTGATGATTTGGTGGTTTAGTTTTCACTTTCCAGTAATACCCTTGAATAATTAAATAATGAAAGTATCTTAAATTCCAAATATGAATTGGGTGAGGGATATTCATGGATATTAGTGTTAACGTAATTACCGTCTTCTAAAAATTAATATTCTAAAAGAAAAGGAATTCCAAACAAAATTAAACCCAAAAGAAAAAAAAGGAAACCATATTGTAAAACAATATGGTTACTGAAAAAAAAGTGAACCAAGGAAAACCAAACTTCAGATGTTTTGGGATTTAGGTTTGGATTATGCCACAAATTTTGGTGCCTAACAGAGTTCAAATATGTCATAGAAGAAAATGGGAAATGATAAATATGAGAGAGACCTATGTCAACCAAAAAAAATTTAAAACAAAAAACGAAAAAACCATATTCCATTTCAAATATGTCATAGAAGAAAATGGCAAATGATAAATAATAGAGAGAGACCTATGTAAACAAAAAAAAAAAATTTAAAACAAAAAATACAAAAGCCATATTCCAAAAAAAATAGTGTCATCTCTTGAGAAATGTATAAGAAGTTACCAATAGGTGCTTACCTAACAATGGATTTGTTACTATTCTAAAAAATAGTTCCAAACAAAATTCAAACCGTAGATGTTTGGTCATCATTGAAGATTGATTTTGTCTCCACTGAGCATTGGTTTTCGATTTGTACAAAAAATTTTAGGATAGATAATTTTTCTATTATACTTTTGATGATTGTCCTTGATTTTCTCCAAATCATTCTAAGTTATTGTTGTATACATTTTGTATATTAGAGTCATTACAAATGTTGATCCTTTTATTTGGATTGAAAAACTATTTCTATATTAAAGTAATGATTTCAATATATATACACACATATAATATAGTTTCAAAACCATTTTTTGAATACTGGGTTAGAATACTCCAATAACAGTATTTATATGAACCCAGACTCATCTAAATTTTATTTAGTTAAAAATTGCCATAAAAAATAGAATCAATTTTTTTTTGCTCAGATTAATAAACTCATGCAATATTTCAATTTATATATATTTAAAATGAATTTACCCGAACCAATACAGGATTTGCTTTTAGTCTTTTTAGGGTTCGGTCTAATCTCAGGAGTTCTAGGAGTTTGGTAATTTGGTGATTTAATTTTTCTTTCCTAAAATGCCTTCATTAGTAATAATAATGACATTCTTCTATTTCCCAAATAAATGTAATTCTAAATATTGTTGAGACCTTTTACATACTATCAGCCTTTTAAGTTTTAAGTTTTGTTTTAGAAGTATAATTCCTTATGAAATAGAGACTGATTTGGAAATGTTATAAGTTATATGATAATATACTTGAAAACTTTTTCTGTTACAAATTAATGACTAGGGATTAATTAGGCCATATTCTTAAAAGTCTTAACAAATTCAATGTTTCATTACATTACATTATATTAAACAAGTTGCATATTACTATATTAGTAGACACACATCCAATATATAAGAAAGTTATACAAAGAACATGTACATGTCAATTTAGCTCAAACCCTCAAAATCATATTTTTTTTATTTTTCTTTCCACCGATGTTGTCGATTCCAAAAGATGCATCCAAGATGGACTTTTCTATTCCTTTATAATTCATGTAATACTAGCCTTAATTTCATCTAAGAAAATAAACTTATTGAAATAAATTTCTATATTGAATAAAGTTGAAAAATAGATTCCTAATTAGTAAGAATAAGGAAAAACTTTAGGTGGATAATTTAGAAATTAAACATGAATTGGAAAAATTTTATATAAATTGATTTTGCAAGAATAAATAGGTGGCAATTGTGAAGAAACAAAAGAAAGGGAAAAATAAAAATTAATGAAAAGAAAGATAAAGTCAATCTAAATTTAGTGATTTAAGTTTTTTTCCTCAACAATACCCTTACAATACACTCTCATCACAATTAATTACAATGTGATATCTTGATACACTAATCCCTAAACAACAACTTCTGGAGGTCTTCTTATAATATTGATTTTGATGTTTTAGTTTAGGATCAAAATTTTATTAAGTACACTTTCTTCGATAGAATTTGGTTTAAAATGGAATTATGCAATTATGACCTCTAAATTCCTTTGAATTGCTCTTAGAAGATAAGGTGACTAAGAAAGAAATTAATCTAATCTTTTAGACAATAAGTGAACTTCCTTGAGATACAAAAGGAAGAATATATTTGAGAATGATTTCTTTAGATTTTTCATGTAAGATAATGCCATCTTTGTGATACATTTTGCTCAAAAAAAAAAAACACATTGAGGTATTCTTTAGAAATATAATTTCATCCAAACATTTGTTATACAAAAAAATTAATTTGGACTAATTTTCAAATTTAATGACTTTATACAAAAAATTAATTTGGACTAATTTTCAAATTTAATGACTTTAAAACAAAACAATTGTTAAAAGTAATTTATTGCTGCAAACATTAGAAATTAAACAATAAAATGAAACCAATTTTCCTTAGGAATAAGGTAACTATTTTGACTTTTCATTCTATGACAAATAAAAAAATTAAACTCCATACCTCATGCAAAATAAAGAAATTAGTAAGAATAATCCTTGTATACATCTCTCAATATTGAAAACATTGTCTTGAAAACAATATAAATTGGGTTTCAATAATTTCACAACAATTATTGTAAGCCCATTCATATATACTTGTCTATCGCTTGAACAAATACTTTATCAAATTATAAGTATGAAATATTAAAGTTGTTTCTACGATCCCGACATGGGCAGCTAGCTATTAGTGCAAACCAATAGCATTTATTTAGTAATTGTACAATCATGACAAAAAAATAATTTGAAGGGAAAAGATATTCAAAGAAAAAAAGAAAAAAGGAACCACTCAAGTCAATATAAGAAACTCTCAATTCCTTAATGAACCACACTGAATGTTTTAAGGATTCTTAAATGAGTCAACATTGTTTAGGCTAAGGAAATTAAGCATGATAGTCAAATATATTAATAATCAATGTATCAAATAAAAGTACAAAATAGATATTTAATAGATTGAACTTGGTAAGAACGTTGAGTCTAAATTCAATTTGGGTAAAATCTAACAAATAATGTTTTAAGAACCAAAAAAGAAAAACATCAAACCGCAAGATGTAATATTTTAAGAAGACATATCTTTTAATCTCCTACAAATAATGGTATGTGAAAAAAAAATCTTTTAATATCCTTACTTATAAGTTGATATGACCTACAACTTGACATCTAAATTTAAAATATATGAATTCTAACAAAAATAAAGTTTAGTTCTTTTGATTGTATAGTTTTAACATTTGTTTGGGATTGTGAAATAGATATCTAATTAAAAAATATAATTATATTTGATGGATGCAAGTTACAAAATGAGTAACGCTATGTCATAAAACAAACCAAAGACGAAAATCTAAAATGAGAATTAAATAACTAAATTGACATCAAAATATTAATTCTTTAACCTAATAAAGTTTTTGAGCAACCTAATAAAGTTATGTGGGCATGTATTATGCATGAAGACCAAAAGAAAGTTATGGTTATGCTATAGATGTTGCACATATTAGATTGGATTCTGTCTCTCCTTGATTTCATACTATTAAAAATGATAATGAGTATTAGCAGAAATAATTTGGTAGGATCGAGATTTATTATGATTTGATAGCCTCAAGAGGGGAAGAATGGGTTGGGTGGTACATAATACATGCACACTAATTATTCATTTATTTTTGCATTTTCTTTTGCTATAAAATGGAATTTATTGTTCAAGTATCTCTTTTTATATCTCTGGAAAATTTGTACATATACAACAATGTTACAAATCAATAACTATTAAATTAAACTCAACTAGAAAATAAGATATCAGGCAACGTGCAAAGCACGTTCTCTTATGCTAGTTAAAAATAAAAAAAAAGTTCCCCATATTCCTAATTTACCGTTAATGACAAGGGTAAATCTATTTCCATTTTTAAAAAAAAATATTTTCTACATTTAGGAGAGAGTTATTGGCATCAGCGTTAGCCTTAATTATATATTGAGGTTATCCACTCTTTCACACTAAATTCCAACTCCCATCTAATCTTATCTACTAACTCCCACTCTCAACTTCCATCATTTTTATGTATAGTTATCTATATTATAAAATAATCTAACTAATAAAAAATTATTAAAGATAATTTTGATATCTTATTATCTTTCTGTACAATTATCTACATTATAAAAGAATTTGACTAATAAAAAATTATAAAAAGATAACTTTGATAAATATATATTTTTATTAATGGTACACACATTACATTGTGCCTCAAACACTAGTACAAATAATGGCACATATCATAATAAGGTGCCTGTCTAAGAAGAAACTCTTAAACTATCGAGTTTCTGTTACTATAACCTTATTCTTGGTTGATTTAAATATTATAAAATCTAGTTATAGACTCTAATTATATAATCAAAATCAGCAAAAGTTACTCTTTAGGTGATTATGGATTTTAAAAGCAACCAAGAATATTAAAAAAATTGATATCCAAAATTAGAATCAGCAAAAATTACTCTTTAAATGATTATGGATTTTAGAAGCAACCGAGAACATTAAAAAATTGACTATCCAAAATTAGAATATATAATTAGTTAAAATAATCAATCAAGAACAAGTCCTATACAGTAATTATAGAGTTTTTATTACTATGTTGTTTATAATTAGTAATTAGGAGATCATTTAGTGCTAACTTAAACTCAAAACTAGGACTATCAATCTTACCCCACGAGTCAAGTTTTGGCAAGTGTAAACTTCGCTCACAAAATAAATACAGCTTTTAGGCTTTTGGACTTTTGGAATTAGGCCTAAATTAGAAGAATCAAACTCACACATTGATACGAGTTTTAAGCTCAAATCAGGTTCAGCCTAGACACATAACTATACACAAGTGTTTATAGTATATGCTTAATATTTATGAATCGGTGTAAAGTATTAACCTGACCTCATTGTGATTCAAGCTTGGGGGAAGATGCCTAATTCTAGAATTAATTTAGCTTTGCTTGAAATGGGGTCACTCCCTGAACTTGCTTTGCTAAGTTTGTGTGTCCATTTTGCTCGTTTTTGTAAAAAGTGTGTAGAATAGTACGCAGCCTTATATACATAGGGTTTTTACTCCCTTGAGTGTAAGCTGTTTTGGACATATTCAATAAAAATTATTTTATTTTCCAAAAAAAAAAAACTGATCCCGTTGTGCCCTGATGCCTTGCAATTTCCCTTAGGTCACAAGAGATTGGGCTCATGTCAATAATTTTCTACTTGTTACCTTGGCAACAATTGGCCAAGCAAATCAAAATACCACGATCCCTATAATCTGTAAATCAAGGAGAAAATAGAAAGAACTGCGCTAGTGTTTAATATTTCATTTTTCCTTCAAACTTTTAGGTAAATTAGTGAAGTGTATCATTAAATTTATGGAAGATGAGAAAAACTATCTTTTTTTTTTTTTCATTTTTTCTTGTGCTGGATTTTTTTAACACGTTTCGATTGTCAGATTCTAGAAGAAGCTAATGCGTGTCTGCATATATATAAGAGAAAGATAAAGAAGTTCTGCCTCATATTGAAGGGGCTTTGGCCTTAAAAGATGGCAATTGTTAACTTAATATATACGTCTTACTTCAAAACAAGCCTTAGATTCATCCTTGTCTCAATCTTTCCTCTCTCTCTACCTTCGTCCTCTTGTCTCTCTTGTCGCTGTGGCTACCAATCTCCACCAAACCTCAGTAGCCCCAAAGTTGTCAGCAGTGAAGTTGTCAGCAGTGAAGATGAGATCATTATTAACTATATCAAAACCCTAGCCGAAGTTGTCAGCAGTGAAGATGAGGTGAGGATGAAAATATATTTAGTTTCTACTCGATATTATTTTGCATTTAAAGCCCTTGTGTCTAAAGAATTATCTCATGAGCTCAAAAAACTACCGGCGAGGTGGGTTTTTGCAGATTCTTACCTATATCTTGAAACCAATAAGTATGGAGGTAAACCCTTTATTAATGGTAAGGCTGTTCCGTATGACCCCAAGAACCATAGGTAGTGGGTAAAAAATAATTGGAATGTTGAAAGAAGAATGAGTGAGAGAATTTTTTTCTTAAAGACGGGGTTGAAGGAGAACTATCGGAAGAAGGAGGGGAGGAAAAGAAAGAAAAATCAAGCAACTTAGACCGATCAATCAAACTCGGAGAACAGAAGAAGTGAGATGGCTAATGAGATCCAATGGCTTGATATACAAAAAACCCTAATGTCTCATAACAATCCAAAGTCTAACCTAAATCCATCTATCTGTCTCCCCTCTTAAAGTACAATATCTCTTACAGGTTGTGACTCTAGGTACTGGCTTGTGATAATGAAGAAGCCTAGAAGGAGTTGATCAAAGATGATATCATAGATAGTTGTATCAAAACCCTAGCCAAAGTTGTTGAAAGCGAGTATGAGGCTGAGATGAAAATATATTCTATTGATCAAACCGAAAAGTATAATGCATTTGGAACCCTTGTATCTGAAGACTTGTCTGACAAGCTTAAAAAGATACGGACCCTAGGCTAGGATGGTTATCAGAAACAACCGTTCCAAATGATTCACTGCTCAAAATAAGCCTACAATGCAAAAATTTAAAATGTGCGGCTGAGATAACGCCATGTAATACTGACACAACGGAAAGTAAAGGTCCACAGGAACAGTACTCAAATATAACATCCATGTTATAAAAGTATACATTTAGTTTACAATGAATTATAACCCGTTTAAAAAGTGTTACACTGTTCAGGAACGGTTGCACTGACAACCATCCCTACCTCACGCCAAAAAGTGCCTGGGATGTAGTTGGTCATGCTAGATTGTAACGTGGATATTGAGAATAAACGTTATGGAGAGGAACCCTTTGTCGATGGTAATGCTTTTCATTATGTCTATAAGAAAATAAAGGCGGTCATGACAAATTTGTATCAAGCGACAATTGAGATATAGAAAAGGAAAACAAGAAGACAACTTCATTAGTGACAAAGAAGAATTAAGCGTTATGGACACAGTCCAGCAACTTGGAGAGAAGAGGGGAAATATATAGTTATGAACTTATAATGAATGAGATTTCGCAAGTTGATGATGGCTCCAGGACTAGGAGGGCCTAAGGAAAGTGGAACAGCAATGACATGAGTGGCAGTACCAAAAATAAGAGTAACTGTTATGAGGTAAGGGTTTTGAGAATCCGAGTTTTATTCAAAACCATCATCAATTTGAAAATTCATAGGTAGTAGCATTTTTAGGAGTCTGTCTTGAAACCATAAATTATTAGACGGCTAACAAAGTTATATTACACAAATTAATAGTTACGTCCAAGCATTTGAATTTTCAATCCATGTATTTGTTTATTTAGTAATTGTAGAATATTTTTCCTTTTTGTTTTTGGGTAAAAGCAATCTATAATTGTGAAACTTTTTGTTGATTAGTATAAACCAATTTCGTCCTTCATATTTTCACAATTGCTCTAGTTTCATCTCGAATAAAATTACTAAAAAAATTATCTCTATTTAGGAGAACAAAAGCTGGAGATCAAATATGTAAAGGATGTGGGGAACAGTAAGAGAATATGGAACATGTGTTGTTGCAGTGTAGCAAAGCCCAAGACGTGTGGAAAATACCAGCAGTGCAGTGGGATGGAGCTGTCGAGTACTCAAGAAATTTCAAACAATAGTGGTGGACCATAATGGAAGCAACAAGTAGAAGAATGGGTCAATACCATATTGCTCTGACTATAAATATCCTATGGAAGCTGTGGAAAGTAAGAAATGACTGGGAATTTAATGCTAAACTAAAACATCCCATGAAGATTGTTCAACAAGCATGGAAAGAATGGATGGAATACGACCAAGTAATGGAGAAGATAGATAGTAAGAGCATAATTGAAACAAGGAGAGAAAGAGTGGATGCACAAATTGGAGAGGTTGGAGACAGAGGGATTACTATGAATATGAGCATTCATCAGGAGACAGAGACAAATATGGTTGGTATGAGAGTAATAGTAGCAAATAGTATAAATCAAACTATAGTAGCATAGGCACTAAAAGATAGAAGCACTGGGAACTCCTACATTGACACTGCTAAAGTTGTTAAACTAGCATTAGCAAAGGCAAGACAGAAACAATGGGGAAATATCAAAGTAGAGATCCCTCTCCAACAACTAGTCTAAGAACTGTCATTAAGGAAGACAAAGGATGACATTAAGAATTTAAGTTCCATGTTTCAGAACTGCTCCTTTTGTCAAAACTTGGATAGGAATTTTGTTAGTAAGAATATTAGCCAATAGGCCTTAGGTATACAGTTTGATGAGGAATGGACTAATTCTCGATGGAAATGACATTTTACACAGTCTAATGGAGCCATGCTCCTTTTTATAAAACCTCTGAGCCTTTGCTCTATCATTGTATAATTTTGTGAAGTTATCAATACAAATTCTAACATTTTAGACCAAAAAAAAAGGAAGCTTCATCTTCCCTTTTATTGCTTTCTTCTTTAGCTTGATTACTTGTCCTCTTGCCTCAATTATGATAACTTTTGCAAGTTGCAATATAGAATCAAGAATCCACTAGCAAATGATTTTTGAGATCTATGATTAATCAACCTTAGTTAGTACTTAACTACATTTGACAAGAGCACTAGGACCTAAACCACGTGATCAATCAATTAGTTGAGTAGATTTACCCTTCAAAGATAAGACTTTTTGTTGTAACTTTACTACACAACAATGAAATTGGAAATAAAAAACCAATGTAGCCATTAATTTCCTCTGTCTAATGACGACTATACCACACTTAGAATCTACTTGCAATTCCCACTTTGGGTTTTATCTTCCACTCATAAGGTTGAGATTCGAGTCTCTTATCACAGTTGGGGTTTGATGGCAGATTCACCTCATTGCTAATTAGTCTAGCCACTTTCATACCTCTTGAGCTTGAAGATAGATATAAAAAAAATTTTGGTTAAATAAAAGATTCCAAACCTTTCAAAAGAAAGGAAGAAAGGGAAAGTTTTGAGAGTAGATTCAAACATTGGCTAATGGCACTGTCAATTAAAGATCCAATATTGTGAAAATAAATTTACTAGTACAGATCCAAACAAAATATTTTATGATATCAAAGTTATAAAGTAGGCTGCCTAATTTTCAATTTTCTCTACCAAAAGCATAAACCCTAGCTAGAACTATAGCAATGGAATGCCGTTTTAAGATCACAAGTTAGCTATAACTACTGCAAAAAATATGGGTCTATAGCTAGCTAGCTAGTAGCAAGTATGTAGACTTATGTCTCTGTTTGGTATACTTAATGTAGGTTCTGAAATGCAACCAAAGGGGGGTGAATTAGATTGTTTAATAAAACAATCAAATATTGTAAAAATTCACCTAATAAAACACGTACAAACTATTGCTCAAGTATGCACAAAAATATATCAAATTAAGCCCAATAAAGATATCACAATTGAGCAATAAAGAAAAGAGATATAGAAAGAATTGCAAACCAAATTTCCAAATTGCACCGAATTTGGATAAACTCCACTAGTGGCTTCTTCAATTGAAGGTGAGGCTAACCAACTTGTACAAGTGAAGGCTCACTCCTTCCTCACCCTAAAAGCCTTTAGTTGAGTCAAGGAGTTTTACAACCATCCTAGTTAACCCTCAACAAGCTACAATTGAAAACTCACTCAACCAATTAAAAACTACTATTACAAGTGAGGCAACCTTCACCAAGGTTTTACTCTCCAAATGAGTAACCTCACACTCCTCACCTATACAACAAACAAAGAAGATTTCTACCCAAATATTCAATTGTAAGCTTGTATTTCATGTAGGCAAAAGTCATTTATCTTCTTGAACTTGTGAGTATTTATAGAGTGTGAGAAATGGCATAAAGAAGCTCTTCAACTGGCCAAAAAATAGCTGAAAAATAGCCGTTGAGTCGCTTGACGTGTCAAACTTTTACGTCCCAATCCTTTGCTTGTTTGAACCCACCGTAAGGTTATCGTTTGACGTCTCAAACCATTGTCCGACCGGAATTGATTTCTTTTCTACTCCAATGAATCAAGGACCTATCTTAACATAATTCTCACATAAAAATATTAGTCCAAATCATCATTTTATTTTGTTATCATCAAAATCTAGGATCAATTTCAACACTTAATTTAGTTGGCTTAATTAACTTGGAAATAAATTTTTTGGAATTACTGTTCGGTAACTGTGGCAAAATTTTGGAAAAAAAATTTGGAAGTTAAAATTTGACAAACTTGCTGCTGGTCCCTACACCTCATCTGACATGTTCGGATTGCACCGTTGTGGCTTACGAATGTGAGAGAAAATTCCACCAACTCTCTGAAAAGCTCTCTCTCAAACTTTCCTAATTTTTTCCTCCTTCCTATCTTCCAAATTCAGCCCATTTCAGAGATAATCTCGAAAGATCTCAGCCTTCTAGCAGCACTTTCGGTCATTTACTTCTATGATGTTCCACTCTGGTAGCTGAGAAAACTATCCTTCAAAATTAGTTTTGATAAGGGCCGGTGTTTTGGAGCATTCTGTATGGTTGTTCGTTTCTTGGAGCATCCACAAAAGGCAGGCTTGGACCGGCCTTTGGAATTGGCCATCCCCTCCGAACATCCATCATTACTTTCGCTAATTGTGCTTACAGAATAAACGGCACCGGTGGGTGGCCACAGGTTTCAGCTTGCCTAGCCTTCGATTGGTGCGAGGAATGTTTTGTATTTTGATAAATAGGATGCTTTAAGAAATTTCTTTGGGTACGCTGTTCAGATTAGGATTTGTAATAGTAAGTTTTCATGGTTATCGTGGAAGGGGCTAATCCCCTTTTCTCTTTCCCCTTCCCCTGCAGAGAGCTATTCCTGGCGATGTAAGGCGTTTCTTTCCTGGTAGATGCCAATCAAAAGAAGGAAGATAAGTCCCGATCCGACAACTCTAGCAAAGAACTTTGAGAAAAGTTCGGCCCCGTATCAGACTGAAACGATTTTGTCCAGTGTCTCTACAACTTCATAAAGGTTAGGAACTTCATACCTGTATAATCTCAGGTTAATGCTATCACCTCATGTGCCTTTGATTGTGATTCGTTGAGATGTTAGTGTTATATGTGTGAGAAGATGGTTCATGGATTTGTCTCTTGCTCTTGTTCTGACAAGTGTTACTGCTGTCATTTGTACTTGCTGTGGTTTTGCAAAAGATTGTACTTTAGTTAGATACAGTTTTGTTGGCTGCTATTTTTGTTCCTAATTTCTTCTTCTATTGTGGTTAGTTCCAGTTACAATAAGAGATCAAAATATTATGTGGTTTAGGTAGATGCACCTCCTATTTTTCCTATTTTTAATACGACTGCAGTTTAGATAGATACACCTCCTGCTATTTTTATACTTGGATTTGGATGCCGGGCATACTTGTTGCTTAGAGATCAATACATTGTGTGTTTAGTTTCATTTGCACCATTCCATTATAATGCGAGTCTCATTTTTAAAAACTTAACAAAAAATGCAGTGAGCGACATTTCAGTTTGATTTGAGTATCGTATTACTATTCCATTTAATTGCCATTTATGCTAAAATCCCCAAAAGTGATGGAAATTAATTAATTAAGCAGCCAAAAAGATGCGATTCTGAGACCAAATTAAGACTGCAAGTATGGTTTAGGAACTTAACACTGTACAATACATTCCACTATAAATTGTGAAGGTGTAGTATCAATTATGGTTGTGTCAAATTTAGAGGCACAACTATGACGAATTATAGTAGCAGTAATTTTAACTTGTTCATAACAAGCATTCGAAACTAAGATTTTTGCTAAATAGTTTTTGAATAAAATGATTCTAGTTCTCATAAAGGTATAAGCTATCTTTTTTCTTGGTGATCTTCGAGCAAAAGAAACAATAAGTTTTTCACTTTACGGTCATTCATTAACTTATACACCTAATAATTCGACCACTTTACGCCTTGGTAATAATTCATTAACTGCCTTTTGTCATTTCATTCCTTCTGGTACACCTTTATTAGTGCCCACTAGTGTAATCTATGTTTGTGGTTATTGAAATTAGGAAACACACAGTCGAGACTAACCTAGTACTTCAACTGAACCATATCACTTACATTCCACTTGAGAATTTGAGAAAACCAGCTTACATACCGAGATTCCAAAATTATAACAGGTTACTATAGTGTACATATAACTAATACAAACCTAGCTTAAATATACGTTAAACCTGACTTACATATTCAATTGAATTTAAGTCTTTTAACTAATTTAAAATCTGTCCGCTGCTAACTGTCAATAGATGCCGCGTGGCATGGGAATCCGAAGGCGCAGTGGGATGAGGCAATGGAACTCAGGTTTTGTCTCGAGTATGTGGACTGGAAAAAAAAAAAGAAAAGAAAATGGGACCGAAACGCACAAGTTGATGCCAATTGATGCGTTTTGGCAACCATTTGAACATGTTGTTTGGAAAAACTATGGTGGGGTGTGTACCACTCAAAATTACTGCGGTTTAAGAAAATATGGCGTGCATATGCGAAGGTGAAAGGGTATAGAGGGACCTTGGAAACAGGGATCGATTGGGATGAAGAAGTCAAGTGCTTCTTGGTGGACGAAAACCAGTGGAATAATCTCGTTCTGATACCTTAAATGTGTCACTTATCCTTTCATTATTCACAAATTTTAAGTAGTAGTTGACTTTCTTTTTACCATTCTTTACTACGCACTAACAACTCCTTTTGCCTTTCATTGCTATCAGGAGAATAAAGACGACATCTAGTTTCACTTCTGCCAGCCGGTGCACAAATACGAAATCCTTTCTGAGATCCTGGAAGGAGAGACGGCCACAGGCAGCCATACACAAGCATCCTCAGTTCCACCAAACCAATAGAATCGCTAATCACATGCAACCACATATGTGCCTGGACAGATAGTTGACGTAAAGTATATTGATGACATACCCCTTTCCCATGTATCTGCTGAGCAGTCGGGAGGCTCCAAATGGGCAGGCAAGAGGCCAGCTAACTCTCAAGGGGCCACGATATCGTACACTGGCTCTAGGGGTTCTAAATCGAGTAAGAGTTCGGAGAACAACCCTTTTGTAATCTATGCTAATTCACTATCAACCTTAATTAGTACAAAACTAAGGCTTGTAAAAAGTTGAAACATAGAGTTCGAGCAGTACAATGTCATAATGGCTGCTCAAGTGGTTGCTACCTTCAAGGATATGGGACCCCGTGGAAGAGAGTCAAAGCGCGCTAGAAATTGCAGAAAGACAAGTGGCGCCGGACCTTCTTGTCCATGGAACGTGAGCTACAAAAGTACTGGTTACGTTCGCTTAAATCCGATGATACTACTGACATCCCCATTGGTGATAATGGGGGAGAGGAGTAGGATACTGTGTTTACTTGATACTATTGTTTTATTTATTTTATTCTCGATTTCTTAGGTTGAATTTATTATGTTTGTTTTATTGAGCTGAATTCTTCCCTTGTGTTGGCTGCCTAGGATTTTTTTTTATTTCTTTTCGGATTCCCGCTATATGATTCCGGGACCAGTCTTTATGTGGACAGGATTGGGTTAATTTAAGCAATATTCAGTTACTTTTGCCGCAGAGCTCATGCGTTTATAAATGCATATTGTGCCCAAATGGTCAAAGATATAATGTAGGGGCGCAAATGGTCCATAATTAGAATTTCGAATATGTTTATATATACAGGGGCATAAGACCATGCATAGTAAATCGGGCGTAAGAAGTATTCAAAAGTAAACTTATTCTAAAAAAAAAGTACTACTATTTTATACCAATTATCATATTGTATCTATGTACATAATAATTTTCGTAAAAAAGTCACAAAATAAATTATATAAAAAGAAATTTTCTTTTTGTTTGACACCATGATGGGTAAGCAATAAATACATCTTAAAATAATATATGAGCAATATTAAATATTTAAAATCACTAATGACCCCATGCATTGCAACAGTGGTAGGAAGATATCTACATATTTTGGATGTAAAAAAAAGACCGGTAAATAATATTTGGCCCATTCTTAGTATGTGATCTCAAAGTATCAAATGCACAAACTCAACATAAAAAAAAATGTTCTTTGGTGCTTTTCCTCCATCTTAAGTTAGTTTTTATTATTTTACATGCCTGGACTTGCTGTATTCTATTTTAACAGGTTCACATCTGCATGTCTTTTGTCTTTGTTCTCAACTTGTGTGTAATACATGGATTTACTTTGTAAAACAAAGGGCAACAGAAGCCAATTTTAGAAAGAAGTCTTTTTCTTTTTTTGAATTTTCTTCTCTTGTTACAAAAAAAAATATGAAAAATGATAGAGACCTTAAGTGATTTCCAAAGTTATCGTATAATTTTTTAATGAAGTTCTAGCTGAATTATTAGTATAGGTAGAACAAAATTGATATATAAGTTAACAAAAAATGTAAATTTATCGAATTTCAAAAGAAATGGATCTCAAGAACTTTGACAAATAGAAGTTTAATGTTCACTTTTAACTGCCCTTTGAAAATTACTTTTTAGTTGAATTTGATGATTATTTGTGACTTTCACCACACGCTTTTTTTTTGTTTCTTTTTTTGGGATTCATTCATAAAGTCAAGAAATAATTTTCTTGAAAATATAGTTTTGAGTATTTTAATGTCTCTAAAAATATAAGAAGTGTCGGTGGATATAGTTCACACGTTCAAATGTTTAGACAAATCTGATAATTAAAAATTAGAACATCTGAATTAATTAGTCTGACATTTTAAATTTTCTAAATAAAATGTAATCTACAAAATAGTGGCACGCTATTTATGAGGTGATATATGCATAAATGTGTCAAATTTTGTTTTGCTAACAGATTAATGGATCTAGCTTTCACACTATCGATTTTAGATTTTAATTTCGAATCTCAATTTCGTCAAATTCACCCCCACCCTCAGAGGTTGGCAAAACTTTCACAAGAAAATATGAAGTCATACATAATTAGTAGTCTTTGTAATTCCATTGATTGGTCAATTGAAAATTGAATTTTATTTGAAAAAATACATTGCTGAAGTGAGAAGGTAGAGTAGGAAAAGGAATCCGGGACAACAGTAGTAGTGAACATTGATGGATGTATACATACAAGATATGTATGAACATATTTATGTGTATAGTGGATGGACTTATTCTAATTGTTTTGCATTGCATTATTGTCATGCAATCTTCTAACGGATTTAGTTGACTGCAACTGAATGAATTGACGTTTCAGTTTTAATAAAACCTTATCACAACCATTGGAATAGCTCAAGTTGCTCCAATTGTAGGATAAAAGCTGCTGCTAGAAAAAGTTTAAAAGTGACTACACAACGGCAGCTCATTATTCATCAATAGTATGGCATCAGATATCAATCAACCTGCTGTTGTCGGTTTCTTATTCGAATCATTTCAACTCTTTCTATAAATTGACACTTTATAATGCAGGATGAGTAAGAAGACTACATTTCTCTTCTAACTTATTGTTAAATTTTACATACCATTGCACAGAAAAAAAGTTTAGCATAAATATGAACAACTATGGCCCGTATTTCAGTAGGGATGACTTCTATAATCCGGAGGTTGGGGACTTGTCGTCTGATGAGGACGATATAATATTTGGTCTTGGTGTTTCTTTGCTGTTTGGTCCGGATGCGGAATTGTACAGGGGTTCTATTGCAAGAGTCCCCTTAGAACTTCAGCACTAAGTAGACGGGAATGGGTAGCTGAATTACTGTCTGGCCACACATGTCGAATAATGGAGATTTGTAGGTTGAATGTCGACTCATTCATGCTTTTGTGTTTCATTTTATCCGAATGTGGTTTTGTCCTACAAAACCACAGAAGCACATCACTATTGAGGAATCGTTGGCAATGGCCCTTGTAATGCTTAGTCATAATCATCGGATGTGGATGATAGTTGACCGATTCAATCACTCCACCAAAACCGTGTATAGGAACGATTCATGAGGTGCTAAGGGTACTATGTACTTTTACCTAATTCATTATCAGACAGAGGATCAGGATGAAATCCATCCAAAATTCTCAATGACCAGTGTTTCTTTCTGTGGTTTTAGGTAAGCATTTACCCAATGAATTAACTGCAAGTAAAATCACTATTGAATGGGTGCTTTCCATTATAGGACGCTATGAGAGTAATTGATGGGACTCATATACATGCATCAGCGCTCGAGGGCGAGCAAGTGGCATTCACAAACAGACATGACCCGTAAACTCAAAATGTTCTTAGTGCATGTGATCACGATATGTGTTTCGTGTATGTGTATGCAGGGTGGGAAAGAAGTGCGCATAATGCCCGGGTTCTAGATGGAGCATTAATGGGGCCCAACCATTTTTCAATGCCACCTCCAGGTTTATAAACCTCGTAACCATTCTTTACTCAAATTCGTTCAAAATTCAAAAATCAAAATTCGTTTACTTTAGTTTTTAACTCCGAATGAAATGTATCCTATCCATTTCAAATTTGTAGGAAAGTATTATTTGGTTGATTCTGCCTACAAAAAATCTGCAAGGTTTTTTGCCTCCCAATAGGGACCGCCAGGCAAATATAAGCGGTCGAAGGTAAGGGGATTTCATTCAACTAAAGAATTTTTTAACTTTAGACATTCACAATTTCGTAACGTTGTTGAAAGGTGTTTTGGAGTTTTGAAAAGAAAGTTTACAATTTTAAGGGGTGTGGTGCCAAACTACATGATGACTACACAGGTCAATGCAGTAATTGCATATTGTGCCCTTCACAACTTCATACGGGATGAGCATTCGGACGACATGTATTTTGCTAACTCCAAGAAGGTAGAGCTAGATGTCTATGGAGCAATCCCACCCTATCCAGAGATATAACCGTTGCATGCAGATGCATAAGCAATTGGACAATGGTGGGAAATGCGTGATACAATGGCGGAGGATATGTTTGCTAACTACGGGAATCGTAGACGCCAGTGAAAGAGACTTTTCAAAGGTTGGTCGTTGTCATCATTCCACAACTCGGAAGAATATTACAATTTGAATAAAAAAATATAATTACTCAATCACCGACACAGAAAGCCAGAAAATCAGTAGGTACTGGTGTGGGCTATAGTGTGCGTATGTTTAGTTCTATTTGTCTATCAGGCTGCTAGTTTCCATGTTGTTCCCTTCGTTTGAGTAAGGAAATGCTGTAGCAACTCGAAGCTAGGCGTGTGGGTTCTTCAATTTTAATCACTCCATGCCTACTTTCTTGTTTCCATCGCAGTGGGACCACCATGTTTTGTGTGCACAATTTTTTTGCTGTTCATGATATATGTTACCAAACGTATATGTCAAAATTTTTCCCAACACAAAGCTTCAAAACAAGTCAATTTACTTCTAAACCGATCAAAAATTGTGTGCTACAAAATTTTTGCAAGCTATAATTTTAAAAAAGCAGCAACTGAACAAATCCATAGGTCCAGACTATAGTCCTATAAAGTGAAATAGGATGAGTTATAGAGGAGTAGATGCAAAGGTAGTTGTTGCAATCTGCCAATAGGTGAATTACTTGTAACTCCAACTCACCAATTGATACATAAAGACCGCAAAGAGTGTTTATGGAGATTACTAAGTCTTTCTACATTCTCGCCTTATTAATTGTATTCAGACAGAGAAAGAATTTAACGAACCACTAGAACTCGATAAAGATGAAACATATAAGAAATTTACACAAAAGGATATACAGATATCTATGCATTCATAAATTGATGCCTTACTGTGATATAATTCTTCCTCTCATTTCTTTGCCAAACATCAACCTTATTACTCTTAACCTGACTTTTGTTGCTTTGCCATATATAAAAAGGAGAAAAATACTTCTAGTCCCTAATGTTTCCCTATATTTTGATCAAAATAAATTTTGTCAACTTTAAATAGATTTAGGACAATTGACGGAAATTCAACATTTCTTAGTAGTCAAAATTAAATTGGTGTTAGTTAATAGTTTTGATTTTGCACTTTTACTCTCTAATGTATCGAATCTACACCACAATAATCACTTAAATTTTAAATAGTGATACAAAGAATTTTAGGATAAAATTAGGTTCAATTGGGTTGAAATTGCGTTAGATGTATACCAGATATTCTAATAATAAAAAATGGAAAAGCTACATAAATTTCTCTTTCTCATTTCTTTACTAGTTTTTCATATGTTTATTTTACATGGTCTCAAATTTGGCACAGTTTATCTAATTATATGAATAATTGATAATAGATCTTACCATTTTTCCACTTATCTTGTTAATTAAGTGCTCAATTGGTTATTCTTTTAAAATGCAAAGAATAATATATGCAGTGGGTGCATATAGATAGAAGATTATTTAAAAATATATTATTTAGAATAATATACTATATTACATTTTATGATGTACTATATGTGAAATGAAAATTATTCCAAATAATTGTTTGATATTATTTTTAGCCCAATTGGGAATATTAATCAAAGAAGAGAGGGAAAAAAACATATTTTACTAGTTAGAAGCATTAAAAAAAAAAAGTGGTAATCGAAAAAATCAAATTGGTTCAAATTAGAAAATAGAGTAACAAATCTATAATTACTGAAATGATTTGGTTACCCAAACTTACTTTAAAAAATTAGATCAATATATAGTTTTTAATTTTTAAAAATCACTTGCCTAAACCTCCGCACATGTATAAGGTATGTACTGTTGGTTAGGGTAATTGGTATCTAAATCTCAACCGATAATTATTTAGTCATTTACTAATATTTTGAGTTAGGTGGACCATTATATATTTTATTTTTCAAAACTTGTAGATTTATCTACCTAACCCTAACTCCTATTTACCGTTTCCACTTCCTATTTTCGCTGCCACTAATTTTCAGGCCTTTTGGCAAGCAAGTTTTTGGCCAATTTTTTCTCCTACAAGTTTTTTAACAATTTAGCTATAGGAACCTCAAAAAACTCCTTAAAGCTTTTAATATACACACCTCAAAATACCCAAAATTCACATAAATTTTGTCCCTTCTTTGCATTTTTCTTCTTCTCCCTACACCTTAACCCACCATTAGCTCCACTCATCAACTAGCATTTCGTCGGCAAGGGTTGTTGGTGGAGGGAGGAGAGAGGAGAAAGATCAATGGCAGGTAAGGGAGAAGAAGAGAAGAGGAAAGAAAAGGAAAAAGAAAGAAAGATAATGAAAATAAAAGGAAAAATAAAAGAAAGAAAAAGAAAAAAGTTTTTCACATGTTAAACTTTTTCCTATAAATTTAATAAGTAATCTACAATAAAATTTTAGATAAACACCCAAAAAATCCACCGCCAAATGGGGCCTTCATTTACTCTGCTACTCTTCTTCTTCTTCTTCTTCTTTTTTTTCTTTTTTTAAAATTTCTTTTTATTTCACATAAATATTATCCAACTCATTACTCTACTAATTATTTTATTTTTAATTATTGAAGATTAAATATTTGGTTGTGAAGTAACCTATCATCCTTTTTAAGAAAAATAAATTAATAGCTTTCAAGAAATGGAGAGAACAAAAACAAAGGTTTAGAATATTCAGTGTTTTAATTATCTAACATGTTTTGATTTTCTATTTTATTGATAGTTTTTTAGAGTTATAGAAATAAACACTTTTATTGATTTGGAAATGATGTATTATTTGATTTTTAATCTATTTTTTCCATTTCCTATCACTGAAAGAATGTTAAGTTATTTTGTATATTTGATCCTATCCCATAAGTTAATAGGTTAAATTGGTCCAAGTATAAAATGCAATTTTACTGAATCATGCGTCGAAATTGCAAATGGGCTTAGTAGCTAGTCCACCAACACCCCTATTATTAGCCTGCAACAAAAGCCCACAGTTGGAGCGAAACCTGGGACGTCACAAAATTTAAAATTCAAACTGATGTCATTTGTCAATGCAGTTCCGAAACTGATCAACCCCGTATCCATGAAAACGTCGCCGTTATCTTCACCCATAAAAGGCGAAAATCCCCAATCGACCCTCTTTTCAGTTCTCCCTCCTAAAATTACAGTCCCATGGAGTAATCGTAAAGCCATCGTCAAAACCTCTCTCTCTCTCTCTCTCTCCCCACTTTACATCTCTTAATCCCAGACTTCTCTCTTTTTTTTTTTTTTAAAGATTTTTTCTTTTCTGTTTTGGTCAAAATATGGAGGAGGATAAGGAAAACCACTATGAAGAACAGGCGGAAGCAATTGACGACGTTTCGGTTTCTTCTGATTCATTCGTCGATGATGCCGATGACCTGAACGATGACGTTTTGCACCCTGAGGCAAGTCTGGTGTACTGCGTTAAATTTTAGTTACTTATCCAATCGAAGTTCCCACATTTTACATAGAAAAATCTTAGCCTTTATTTATTTATTTATTTATTTATATTTTGCTTAGCAGCAACCCTTGATGGAGCAAGAGATCGAAGACCTCATCAATGAGCTTATAGAAGTCGAGAGCAAGGTATTCGAACTGGCAAGTTGTCTTTTTTTTTACCTCGCATCGCATACAAAAAGTTTTTTTTTTTGTTTTTGTTTTTGCAATTATTTTTCAGTTGTTGTTTTTCCTTTTGGCATGTTTTAAGTTTTGTTTGGAGTTCCATAATTGATTATTGTTATTGTTTGTTTTTGAAGGCTGCAGAGGCACAAGAAGCGCTAGAGGAAGAGTCGTTGGCAAAAGTGGAAGCTGAAGTTAGAGAGGAACTGCGGCAAACTCTTACCGGAAATGAAGTAGAACTGCTTGCTTGCGGAATTTGTCTAGTTTTGTTAAATAGAATATTTCTGTTGCTTCTATTTTCTTTGTTGTTGATTTTTGCTTTATTTGTAATTGGGGTAATAGTTGGAGAACGCGGTGGCGGAAGAAATGGAAATTTTTAAGGAAGACTGGGAAAATGTTCTTGATGAGCTTGAGAAGGAGAGCGCTAACTTATTGGTATGTTTCTTTTCATTTAAAAGGTGCTGATTTTATTCTGCATTATCGATTAACTGTCTACTTTACATTATTCTTTGGTTAATGTATTTGCAAGTAATTTTCACTGTTGACATCGATTTCAAACGATAAGAGCCTCCTTACCTAGCTGTTGGCTAAGTGAGTATCTTGGGGTGTTAAATAACATCTATAGTATTTATTTCACCTCTCATTTAAATGAAGTCACTGGGTAAGCTTTTGGGATATGCGTTCATAAAGTACCAGGGAAGTTGTTCACTTCTTCACCTTTATGTACATAGGTCTTGATCTTCCTTGTCATTCCTTTTCTATGAGGTCTGAGTAAACAGAGATTTCGTTTTCGGTCCTTTTCTGTACAGTCTTTTGGATGGATTGATTAAATTTGTCGTTTAGTTCTTTCGCAGTTGAATTCAGTTGTAACTATTATTTTGAACTTGAGGAACGAGTGGGATATGTAAGGCGAGCTGCTGTTAGCATGAGTGTGATGTTCTGGTGAAAGTCTAGCGTCTCAGCATAATTTTTGTTTTAATGTAAAATTTCCCCGCATAATTTATTGTTTCTGCTTATAAGTCCTTTTATGTTGTATATTGCTCTGTTTCAGGTAATTTACATAATGTATTTGATGTCTAAGTTATAATTCCAGTTTATACCAACCTGGATAGTATAATTTATGTATTCAATCAACAGGAGCAACTTGATGGTGCTGGTATTGAACTCCCTAGGCTGTATAAATGGATTGAAAGTCAGGTTCCCTTTGGTTGCTGTACTGAAGCATGGAAAACAAGGACTCACTGGGTTGGATCTCAGGTTACCAGTGAAGCTAAGGATTCAATTGCTGATGCTCAAGAGTATCTCCAAATCCACAGGCCTGTAAGAAGGCATGTTTTTCTGCCCTTTGCAAGATCTTATTTTTGATGATGTTTTGAACTCTGATATGTAGATTCCTATACCTTGGACAGACGACATGGAAAAACTTTGGAGGAGGGTGCCAGTGGTTTTCTGGGGAGAAAACTTGCTAACACTGCTGCTTCTGAAGCTGCTAGAGATAACACGGACATGGATTGGGGCACATTCGGTAAACTTTGCTCTGACAAATCATATTTGGATAGCATATCATTTGGCAGCAAGGAATGGGCTTCTGTTTACTTGGCCAGCACTCCTCAGCAGGCTGCTGAATTGGGCCTTAATTTTCCTGGAGTTGATGAGGTGAGTCTGCTGTAGTCTGTTCATCTTATTCATCTGTTGCATGATTGTTGCACTTCTTGGCATAGATTTTAGGAGCATTTTGTATTATCTTGATGTCCAACTGCAATATTAGTGCACTTGTTCTTAGTTTCATTTAGGGGCCAAACCTATGGGCTTATACTAGGCTACCTCCCTTTTCGTTTCAAGACTTGAAGCACAGTATTGCACTAATTATTCTGGCATGTGTGTGCGCTTGCATGCTTGTGTGTTTATATATTGTCCTTTTCTTACTGCATTAATTATTCTGGCACAAATTACCATGTTTCTGTGATTTGCTGAGATGACATTATTGTCATTTTTGGTGAGCCTCAAAGTGGTAAGCTGGGGTCATTCTTTGCAGAGGAGAGGAAGGGGATTGATCTTAGGCTTCTACCAAGACCCCTTCATCTGACCAGCCCCTTGGAGATTTTGTATATTATCGTCTTGGAGTTGGCAACATTAAACATCTCTTTTTGTGTCCATCTAATTTTTATGTTTTCTGAAACTTCATTTAAACTCAGGTGGAGGAGATCAATGACGTTGAGGACAATTCAACTGATCCATTTATTGCAGATGCCATGGCTAATGAAGGAGATTTAAGCCTCACTGAAGAACAAAAGAGAAATTTTAGGAAGGTTTGTGAATGGTATTTTCTTCCACATTCTCCTATTCTGTTTATTAAGGGTTCCATCTTAATTGCTTTAAGCACAATGTATCTTCTCCTTCCATGACAGTTATGTTTATTTTGTGTTTTTGTTTGACTGTGCTATAGAGTTGTGAACTGTTTGATTTTTGATTTTAGATTTCCTATGGAATTAAGTCTTCAGTTAGGTTGATTATGAAGATTTTTTGGTATACTGGTTAGATGTATTTGTTATAATTCATTAAATAGTCTTGTTAATTGGACAGGGTTCTGTGCCTTTTGCCCATTAGATTTGGTTAAAGTGATGTTCAACGTATGTATTGGCTGCTTTTGTCTTAGCAGCACTTACTCTTGTTTGTGTCATGTAATGACATTCAGCACACACTTCTGTCGCACTAGCAGAGTAAAAAAAGGGGTGGAGGTTATTCTCTTTCCAGCATTTGCTCTTGCTCCTATCGTGCCATTTAATCTCTTATACTCCAAATTCTTATCTTGAAAGAAAGTTATGACACATTAACTGATGCTTAATGGCTTGGGAGCTGTATTAACTGATAATGATTCCATTGTTAGTATATTAGAAGGGCACCTTTTATATAACTTAGGAAACACTAGAGGTTAATTTGAGATCTTTAGAAGGGGGCATTCGTGACATTTTACCAAAGGGGATTCAAAACTCCTAGCCTAATTATTGTTTGCTTTATTGGCACACTTTCCTGGGTTTTATATTTTCTGAATAGGTAAAAAAATCTTGCTGGACTGTCTCTCTGTTGTTGCCATCCCCAGACGAGTCTAATACATGTGGCTTGATGTTTTTAGTTAGCTTGTCTTTATATGTATGAAATTGAGGAGGTATTCATGGTACTGATTAAGGTAAGGCAGAGTGAAAGTTTTTAGAAATGGACAAAGAAAAAAGTTGACATCAGCTTAAGTTAGGAAATAAATGTATACTCTGTAGAAAGGGTTCACGGTGGGTGGTTATGGTGGAATGCAGGTTGACAACAATGGTTGGGACTTAGTGTTGTAGAATTTATGCGGGTAAAATTTGGAAGAAGCCAGTATGGATAATTTATGCTTTTCTGAATTAGTAAATTTGAGTGAGTAATGAGTGTCAGAAATGTACCATCCTTCTGTGGTGATGAAAGTGTAGAAGTGACTTGTATTTGATGTGATTATTATGGATGTTGGGAGACGGAGTCATGGAAGGTTTGAAGTACAAATTTTACAGCAATAAACTATCAACCTCGTGGGGAATAGAGCAATGGATTGGAATCTACATTACCAAGCCCAGTGATAGTTCTAATGGTCCTTTATTATCTAATTAATAAGCAAATTTGTAGTAATATTATGGTACAACTGGTGCACCTTGAAGCTTTCCTGGTCTTTCCTACTTGATCGAAGCTAGAATAATATTCTAAAGTTAATAACTGTTTATTGGTGTTTAACTTCATTCTCTGGACATACTAACAAGATGTGTAGGTAGTAGTTTGTGAAATATATCAATAACCATTATTAGTATTGGAGGTAAGCAAAGTGATCATGGTAATTTGTCAGTTTTCTGTTGTATGCTACCTCATTCCTTGGATTATGACTAGAATTCGTCATTCTTGATCAATATATAGCTCCATCTTTCTATTGCATGAGTGAGGTGCTTGATAAAACATAAGATTTTAGTATGCAAATTGTTCTTCAGCATCACAATTGCTCTTGTTCAGGTTTTGCTTACTAGTTAAACTTACAGGTTAAAGAAGAAGATGATGCGAAAGTTAACAGGAAGTTTCAGAGTCATTTGAAACGGAAAAGAAACGTTAGAAGATGTAAGGAGGTATAGTTTCTGATCTATTACTTTAATTCTTGTCTCAGATTTTACTAATATCTGCTAATGACTGCTAGGCATGGCATGATTCGTGTAATTTATGGAGGAAACATTGTTCATATGCAGCTGCACAACAATTTGAAAGTAGTGTCATCTACTGAGTGATGGCATAGGCTACATTATGATGATAATAAATCATATGAAGATGCACACCTGATTATGATGGGCTGCACCTATTGGCAATATTTGTTGTCTAATAGCCTGGAGAACTTGATTGCTATCGGTCCTTGTTGTATTTTGCCGTGTGAATTAGGCAGTTAAAACCATTGTATATGGGGATGAATCATTGTGAGAGGTGTATCCTTCATGTCCGGCGGATATAAAATCATTAATCATTCCAACATTTTACCGTATAAAGTTTGAACTATATGGATTTTTATCTTCTAAAAGATAGCAAGTCTCTCTAGTATTTGATGTGAAAAATTAATGAGTAAGTTCTATTTAAGATAGTTAATATATAAAGAAAAATGCATTTTTCTTTTCCTTTCTTATTTTTTAGAATTTGGAGCTAGCTTATTTACTTCAAGTGCATACATTTGCACAAACATTGAACTTTTATAAGCATATGTCTATGTATTTATGAACTCACACTTCATGGATCATTTAAATCAAAACCCACGCATAAGTTTGAGTCTAAATGCAAATATAGCGTTATGTACACTAATGTGGATGCTGTACATGTACAATCACATTCTTATGTCAGCTCGATACCATGCTGAGGTCTGATAACTTTTAAATGTATAATTTCTTTTTCTAAGCTTCCATTGAATTAAGGTTGTTAAATATCCTAGAATCTAGATTTATATGTGTGCCTACACACAAATAGCAAAGCATCCTAAACATTTTTGAGATCAATGAAATTTTTATGTGTTGCCCAACATAATTACTTGGCATGCTTGGCTATTTCACTCAATAATCTTTTTTTATTTTTGTTTTTTATTTTTCTGAATAAATTGAGAAAATCTGTCCTAGTTGACTTGGTTTCTAACACGTGACTAAATTTGATTTTGGTGACCAATGGAAGCTTTTTGACTTGGATAAAGTAACTGATTTTTAGCAGCTCTAAATAATGACGCTAATGAGAAGTTTGGCTTCATACATACCATGGTTAATTATCTTGACGTGTTTGATTATAATTCTCTTTTCTTTTGGTTCATGGGGAAATCTATTAGTAGATTGTTGATAGCAACTCTTTCGGTAGCATATTATTGCCTTTCAATGAACAGAACGGAAAAGGGGAAACTAACTGAGAATGTGAGATGATTGATTTAGGTGGAGTTTTAAAGGATTAATACCTAATAAACTTCTCTTTCTTTCTCTCCCAACGGTTAATTTGATCTTGAGTCCCGTTATCTTGCTTGAGGGATAGCAATCACTCAAAGGGGAATGTGCACAGTTTTACTCAAAATGAACTTACAAAGCAACATCCTCCAAGGGTCCAATATCAGTATTTTGATGATACATCAATCATCAATTCATGGTAGTTGTCAGGAAATCATAGACTACACATGTGGTTTATTCTGTTAGTCATGCATTTAAGAAGCAGACTTATTTTTCAACGTTGTATGAAATCATTTTTAATTAGTTCTTGCCATGTCCTCATCATGTTTCCTTTAACAGAAACTCTCATTGCATACTTTACTAGTCTCATTTACAGATTTTTTTTATACTGATGTGTTATGAGCATGACTTAATGGATTTTTGACGTGCTGATTTGTTCTCTTTGTGACCAGGAGGTTCTAGGGAAAGAAGTTTCCGCAGAAAATGGCGGTTTAGGTAGTCCAGTTGGTTCAAGCTCTAACCACTCTTTGAAGAAAAGTACTCTTGAGAATGGTTTTTCCCCTGATGGTAATCGTGACGATGCCTTTCAAATAGATGAATCATCAAGTGATGTTGATGTTGAGAAGGTAAAATCTAATGGGGATTCAGCGATGGTTGCTCAGTCGGGTCCATGTATTTTAGTAGACTCTCAGGACTTGGACTGTTCATATGACTGTGATGGATTAGGTAATCTTAACATGGATGGATCTCCTCCTCCAAGATGCTATGCAAGCAGGATTGTAGATATATGTGACTTGAAAAACGATGGAGATAAGATGACTTCCTTTAGTTTCCCTCTTGAGAGACAGAGCAAACCTTTTCGATGCACAGCTTGTGATAAAGTTTCTTGGGAGGCACACTTACATCCTCTTTTGAAAGTAATTATATGTTTGGACTGCAAAAGCTTAATGGAATCAAAGATGAAGGAGGTATGGTCGTTTTGTTATTGTTGCATTAAGTTTGGGTCCATCTGGTAATGTCTGTGTTTTCTGTTTATATGGTTCTGTTTGTTAGAATTATTTGTGTTTTACCAAAAAAGGAAATGTTTACAAAATGGGGGTTGGTTCTTAAACACCCAAAATGTTGTTTTGCTTTATTGTAAAAGCATGTAAAATGGACATGAGTAAATCAAGATTGTACATTGTTTATTCTCATCCTCAACCAACCAACATCCCCTGGCCCACCTTATGATGCCCTCCCTGACCTAGACCCCATATCTAGCCCACAATAATCTCAATCCCACCCTCGCCTCTGCCCTAGCTCTGACTTACCCTTCTTCTGCCTCCACCTTCACACCAAGCCCACCAGATTGAACTGGAGCTCGTTCCCAACCCCAACGCTGACCCATGATCTCTGCCCTCTCATCCAGCTTTAAACTTCTTTCCCACCACTGCTTCCATCGAAACCCCAGTGCACCGGAACTGTTACTCCTGCTGCTTCACTACTCCACCCCTCACATCCCTGTCACAACCCACTACCCCTCATCCCTGCTGTAGGGATCACCACCAGACCTTCTACTCCACACCACTCTACACATCAAAGATTGTTGTCCAACCAAATCTATCACCTTTATGTTTTGTTTTGTTTTCTTTTGGAAAGTAGAACAAGTATATAACTTTGTTTATAGCAAAAAAGAAACTGAAAATCTTGAACTATACTAGATGGTCTCTTCCTTATTCATTTTGCTATTTTTTCCCCTTTTATAATGTGATCTAGAAAGAGTGAATCTAGTAACTATATAAATCTTTGATGATACAAAAATGATGCTCCCTCTATCAGATTTTAATTGATGTTGCTGATCTTTTTGATCAAACAGACTTTTCTGAAGCTATTTATAATCTTGGTCTATTAGGATCAAAGAAAGCAAAATCTTGAAGAATGAGGATAGTCAATAAATTGCTATCATATCCAAAAATTTATGATCTATTGAAGGAAACAATTGTTTGAATTACTGATGGATGAAACTTGATGTTTGACTAGTAATATCAAATATTTCCATGTAAAAATGTGATGCTGTAACTCTATTGTAATAGTATCTGGAGTTTCATTCTGATATCTCAAACTTTTATTTGTTACTACAGAAAACTGTAACATGTGTCTTTTTTGGGCATGGAGGAAGCAAGCCTGCATTTATTATTTTATGGGGATGTTAGAGAGTTGTGTGCTTTCTATAGAGAGAGTGTGGCTAAATCACGAACTACTCCTCTTTGTTTGGGTTTTTGTGGTCATTCATTCCTTATTGTTTAAAATATACTTTTTACCCCCATGTACTATAGGATATTGTCATAACTTTTTAGCACAGTCAAAATCTAGTAACAGACAAAAATAAAGTTTGGGATAAATTTATTGTTACTTATCTCTTTATTTTATTTGATTTCTTTTCTCCTTTCCTTCTTTCTTTTTTTCTGTTTCATTTTCCATTGTGTTCTCATCTAGCACATACTGAGGTCTTCTTGGTTGGCTGGTATTTTGCCTTTCGCTTATTTTAACGTCAGTAAGAGTTTCGTCTTGAGAAGCAGCCTGTAGGCACTTTTGGGTACTTCTAAACAAAATTACCTTTTAATCAATTATCACTTTTGGTTAATTGTCTTGAGCAAAGCTGAAACAATTAAGAATAGGCTTAGTGTTTGGTTTGTGTTAATCTGAACTGCAGGTGGATAAAAGCTGCATAAATTGTTAAACCATGAGGTATAAAAGTGTTAGATCACTTAACCACAAAGGGGCAATTGGTAACTTACTTGACTTCATATATTCTTTTCCAAAGTTTATCATAGCCAATAATCCAATTGTTTTAGTTTCAAGTTTGAATTGTTTTGTGAACTTGATGAATATTTAGAGTTTGGTTCTGTAATGTTATTTTCTATAATTTGAGTAAATGTTTTGCCTAAACTGGTGTCCAAAGTTCACACACTTTTGTGAGGTATTAATTAATTGCTTTTATTACTATAACACACAGTTAATGCATGTGTTTTGTATCAAGAAATAAGCATCACAGCATCTAGATGCAATGCGTGGTATTATACATCTGAGTTTCGGTTTTGACAGGATCTTGACTGCTGTGAGTGCTATTGCGGATGGTGCGGCCAAAGCAGTGACTTAAAAAGTTGTAGATCATGCAAAAATTTTTTCTGTGCTGGCTGTATAAAACGGAACCTTGGAGAAAAGATTTTGTTACAAGTCCAGAAGACCGGTTGGCAGTGTTGTTGTTGCATTCCAAGTATGCTGCAGGACGTGATCTCGCAATCGGAAAAGGTAGTTGAATCTGATGGTCTGACAGATTCTAGTTCAGACACTGATTCAGGTGATTCTGCTGCCAATATTGATATAGGTATCAGGTATGTTTCATCTCTCCTTATGCTTGATTTAATTAAATGCTTTTCTATCTTCCTCTAATCGCTTAACTGATAATTAGGAGTAATGTCATTTTAGAAAGAAATCAGTGGCATAAAAGCTAGTGATAAGATGGGGTGCATGAACCAATGACTAAATTTATAATCAAAAAGCTAAATTCTTAAGATTAAATGTTGTGTATGAAATTTCTCTCCTTTCTTATGGCACTACAACTGGTTTTGTTAATCGGATTGAAATTTTTTTTGGCAAACAGTTTCTGCTATTTTCTGTTGTTATATATGGTTCAAGCTATACTATATCCTTTTTATTCCTCTCGTAATCATGATGCATGCTAATTGTAGTGGAATTAGAAGATGCTTTACTTTTGGCAATGGATTTTCTTTTTGAAGTTGTAAAATGTTGGCAGTTTTTGGCGTGTCTAAAGTGTTATTGTCCTTCTGGTAAATCAGCACTAAGAGAAGACAAAAAAAGAAGATTCGGAGAATTCTTGATGATACTGAGTTGGGGGAAGAGACTAAAAGGAAAATTGCAATTGAAAAGGTAATTGCCAAGAACAGATTGATATTATAATTTTCCTTTTTCCTTTCGTACTTACAGAAAAATGACTGTGGTACAAATCTTTACTATCTCTGAAATTTACAGGAACGCCAAGAACGCCTGAAGTCATTGGAGGCACAAATCTCAAAGAGATCTTCGATATTATCTACAAGCCGCAATTGGAACTCACCAGAACGCAGGATGGTTGAAGTGTTAGGTGATCCTTTAAGGGGCTATATAGTTAATAATGTAAGGGATGAAGGTGAAGATCCCATAAGGATTCCTCCCAGCATCTCAGTAAAATTGAAACCGCACCAGGTTGAACTCTTGTTACATGCATTTACACATTCCTCTTTGTATCTGAAGTTCCTTCTTTTACTTTTGCCTTATTTTCACATCAGGATTTTATATTCCAAAATGTTTCTTAAGCAGGCAAATGCTTTTTATCCATCAAAAAATTAATGATTTTTGTCTTTTGAGCAATTTATTCATGTCTTAATTGGTCTGTCATTTGCCTCTTGTGTGTACTCCACGTTTTATCACAGATGTCCTACTGCTGGCCATTCCTGGTAGTTCTGTGAACAGTTGAGTTTCAGTTGGTTTGTCTTCACTTTAATTTTTTGAATGCTTGCATTAAGTTTCTGTCATCTTTTGCTGAATTTTGTTCATGTTTAGTATTTTCTTTTATATTCTCACTCATCTTCAATGCATGTGGTTTCAAAAGATCATGGACACCCTTTCTTCAAAGAATATATACACATTTTCTTGCTTTCCTGAGAACAAAAGAGACATTGTACAGTCTCAACCTTTAAGCCACTATCCACATGGTTGCTTCTTTCATCGTTGTGTTATTCGTATCCTTTTTTTTTGGGGGGGGGGAAGAAAGTATTATAATTTGTGAATTTTTGGTTTTGCTTCTCCCTGCAGGTTGAGGGAGTTCGTTTTATGTGGGAGAACATCATCCAATCAGTTAAAAAAGTAAAATCTGGTGATAAGGGCCTTGGTTGCATACTAGCTCATACCATGGGTTTAGGCAAAACATTCCAGGTAGGAAATTTTAAATCTTTATAGACATCCGGGTTAGGTTTTTGTGCATTATAAAGCACAGAAAGATTCCGTGGACTCATGGCTGCTGGTGGTTATATACAGAAACTATTTGATGGGTTGGTTGCTGTATTCTTTCAATTCTAAACTGGTGGGCATGTCTTTTGAGCTGGTTTAATTGTGTGTTATGACTTGAAATGGATATATGTGACTAATGTCTATTTTGGTGGAATACATTTATAGACTCGTATTGGAAACAGTGGTGATCATGAAATGATATTGAACCTTACATGCATTTTAATCTCATGCGTAGTATTAGAAGCATTGGGAATTGATTGCTGGGGCATTTCTTGTAATTTACCAGATTGGAGCAATAATTTAACTTGGAAGCTAATAACCTTACAAGTGTGAGCTTGGTCCCACAGGATATAAGAGGTTAAGTTTGAAACGTCCTTTAACCCTCTTGGCCTTCTTCTTTTAGTTGCTTAAGTGATTGTTCAAATTCAAAGAAATTGTCCAGTATTGATGTAATTGCTAGAGGACATATATTTTGATTGAATGGTATTCTTGCATGTTAACAACTTCTCAAGAAGTAAAAGTACGAGTCGATGTCTCTTTCCATCTCTTTGTCACTCCTCTTCCCCCCCAAACCTCTCTCTCTCTCTAGAGTAAACTGAGAATTTGGTCTTAAGAAGAGAAGAACATAAAGAATGATTTATGACCTGGAAAAGAAAGTTGAGTCGTATTGCATATATATCTATATTTATCTATATGTATATGTATATGTTTAGGTTCTCGCTTTGGAAGTCTCTTGCTGAGATTTATGAAAAAACATTGGATGTTGAAGCCTAAGCTGAAGGACTAACTCAAAGCAAGCCCATCATACGAATGACTATGTCTATTAAATGTCTTGTGATCAGTGGTGGAACCAGAAGCTGAGATTTGAAAGGGGGGTGGGGTAGGGTGGGTGCAAGACTACTAAGATCTGTACTTGAGTGGGCACACTTGCTTTTTCTTGGAGACTTGTTTGTTTGGGGAGTCTAATTTTTGTGAGGATATGAGTTAAAATCTTTATATTTTTGAAAATACAAAGTGATTTTTAAATTCTTGGGGTGGCAGTGCTCCCTGCCTCCAATATTCGCCTGTTCTCATAATTGCTTTTCTTCCAAAGCAGCAAAGGTGCAGCAGACTAAGAACTGTTTCATAAAATTTTGAATATATTGACCCGCCAGAACCTGTAATTGATACCTAATGACAATATGCATGCTGAAAGGTATTTGATCTCAGCCCAGTTTTCACTTGCTGAATAGCTTGGTTAATGAAATGCTTGTCTTTGCTCTGAAGTTTTTGAAGATGAAAACATTACAGGACCGATTAAATTCAGGAAACTTGGCAAATGATATATCGCATGGGTTTTTGCTTTTCTTGTATTCGCGACCTATATTTCTGGCCTTTCTTGATTGGAATTCATCAATGGTGATTTTCCTGATTAGTGCATTGATTCTGCAGGTTATTGCTTTCTTATATGCTGCGATGCGAAGTGTGGATTTGGGTTTGAGATGTGTTCTCATTGTGACACCTGTTAGTGTCCTGCATAATTGGCGGAATGAGTTCAACAAATGGCAACCATCTGAACTGAAGCCTCTCCGCATCTTCATGCTGGAAGATGTTCCAAGGTTTGTCTTCTTCAATTCACTATCTAGTTTGATGCCCCACGTTCGAATAATTTTGTTATACACTATGTTAACTACCTTGTTCTCATGCCCATGACTTGTTTTAATTCCTGAGATGAGCATCTTCAGTTTCTGTTTATGTTTTTTAAGACAATTCTATTGCAAAAATTTCACTTCCTATCTGTTCAGACAATGTACTTTCTTGGAGGGCTGGTTAATTATCTTTTCATGTGCAAATGGTAATAACTATTTGTTCAGCTGAGTCCCATTGTCATTGGCCTTGTTGTTCCTATACTAGATCTAATGTGAGCCCTAAATTATTGGCAATCTTGCTGCTGTGATATTCTCATCTTAGGATTTTTAGCTGTAAGAGAAAGGCTCATAATCAATGATTGGATATTTTGTATTGCTTTGTTAGTGTCATTTATCAGTCACAGATTTATATTGGTTGATTTGGTCTCCCATTTGTCATAGCTGATGCTGTTGACACCTTGTGTATCTGATGATTGTGGTAGAAAGTTCAAATAGGACCTGTTCTCAAGTTAGGATTACAATTACCTAATAGTACTTGCAAATGATGTTCTACAGTCAAGGACGTTAGCACCCACCTGACTGCTTTTTCCTACTCCTTGGGATTCTCAGGCCTTCTATGACATAAATAGATTGCCTCTTTATACCTGTCTGCTTTTTCCACCTCAGATTTAATATTTGGGAAACAAAACCTGATGTCCTTATCTTTAAACAGCCGTACAAGGATGTTATTCCTTGTAGAGGGAGTTAGCATGAAGAGTTTCCTTTACTTGGTTAAGATGTACATATGGTTA
Source organism: Gardenia jasminoides (assembly GCA_013103745.1). NCBI lineage: Eukaryota > Viridiplantae > Streptophyta > Magnoliopsida > Gentianales > Rubiaceae > Gardenia > Gardenia jasminoides. Next base: position 50,455,534 of record CM023095.1, on the reverse strand, counting down.
TGGAGCATGTAATAATGCAGTGAGGGGTGCAGAACTTGTTTGAATATGATGGATGCTAACTTTTATTTTAGTCAATCTGATTTATATTTACCCTTTGTTCAATATGAAATGATTCTTTAGCTTTTGGTTTTCTATAATAGCTAATTGCTGAACTGTTCTGTTTTAATTCAATAAACAATTTTCAAGGGAACGAAGGGCTGAGTTTCTTGCTAAATGGAGAAGAAAAGGTGGTGTCTTCTTGATTGGCTACTCTGCTTTTAGAAATTTGTCTCTTGGGAAGCATATCAAAGATCGCCACATAGCTAGGGATATTTGTTGTGCTCTCCAGGTGATTATTGCTATTCTATAATTGAATTTGTTTTGCTAATTGGAATCAATTTGAAGAAATATATGTTCACTTCACTTTCACCACTCTGGAAATGGTGGTACTGTGGGTGCTTGTTGTGGGCGAGTTGTAAAAATTATCTTATCTTGTTTTGAGGCTACGACCTATTCTTTGGATGTTTGTCGTGTTATTTTATTGTGGAGTGACTAGTTTCTGTAAAGCTTTCTTCTTTTGTTGAGTTGCAATCGGACTCATTAGCAGACTCTTAAAATATTTGCCTTAACATCTGTGTATTGATTTTGATCATCACAGGAAATGTTGACAGACTACAGTAGATAGGATCAGTTGAAAGGACATGATATGGTAATTCTTCACTACCTGATTCATTGTCCCTTCATTTCATAAAAGTCCACTATGAAGACTTAAACCAGATAAAAGTTATCGTGCTGGTTATGTTGGAATGATGTATATCTATTACCCATTCTGAGCATGGTGTCATGCATTTGATGTATTGTTGCTCTATCCTGATAAGATTAGAGTTTTGCATCAGGATGGACCAGATATACTTGTTTGTGATGAGGCTCACATGATCAAGAACACCAGGGCTGATGTGACTCAAGCGTTGAAGCTAGTCAAATGCCAAAGAAGGATTGCATTAACTGGATCACCTCTTCAGAACAATTTAATGGAGTACTACTGTGTAATGCTATTGGATGTAAATTATTGTCATAATAGTCCAATGTCCTTGCTGCTTTGTGACTGTGTAAATCTTATCTTTTTCAGATGGTTGATTTTGTGAGAGAAGGATTTCTTGGTAGCAGCCATGAGTTCAGAAATCGGCAAGACTTCTTAACAGATTTTCTCCAACTGATTTTTCCTTTAGTTTTCCTTTTGCTTTATTTTCATTCTCCTTACTTTTTGCAGCTTCCAAAATCCCATAGAAATTGGTCAACATACCAATTCTACAGCTGAAGATGTGAAGACTATGAACCAAAGGTCTCATATTCTGTATAAACAACTGAAGGGATTTGTTCAGAGAATGGACATGAGTGTTGTTAAAGATGATTTACCCCCCAAAACTGTGTTTGTAATAGCTGTGAAGCTCTCTCCTTTACAGAAAAAGTTGTATAAAAAATTTCTTGATGTTCATGGTTTCACAAAAGACAAGGTTCTTGGTGAAAAGATGAGGAAACGATGCTTTTTTGTTGGGTACCAGGCCTTGGCTCAGGTACATTTCTGGTTTGCTTATATTGATATTGTCATCCATACTTGCATGCTTAAGCAGACTATTTGTTGTACAATGCCGGTTTGCATGTGAAACTTATGAGTGTGTACTTTCCCCTAATGTTATCTCTTGCGATAGTTAAGAAAATGAAAAGTGATTGCATATTATTTTAACCCTGAATTATGGGCTGGTCCTGGTAAGGATGATTAGATTGGTAAGAATTCCTGTAATTTTGTCTGATTAGATTGGTAAGAATTCCTATAATTTTTTGTCAAAATAGACTTAAGCATTAAACGGATAGCTTATTTGCTCTTATAGTGCTTAGGATGTCACCTCGCTTCTTGTTCTCATGATCATCTGGTTTTTTTGATTTATGGATTCCTGGATTGGGAAAATGCTTCAAATCAGCACAGTATTTGGTTTCATGGTTAGCAAGTTAGAGAACCAGTCATTTTAAGGAATAATGGGTTATTTAGGAGTGTGAACCCCAAAATGGTTAGTGCTGGAGTCTGGTTTTCCTATGTATGTCCTTTTGCTAGGGGTTAAGTATTCATTTCAGTTGCATGGGAGGTTTGGATCAGGTAACCTGTCACAAGAACATCCCTTTGGTCGTGGGCTGTTCAGGGTTGCAGTGTCTGAAAAGCAACTCTCACCAAAAGGGCTTGTGAAGCTTTGTGGTTGCTCTCTGATCCAGTAGAATCAGAGCACCTTCTACCTAAAATACATGGTGCTTAGTGGAAGGATCCAGATACCATGATGAGCTGGTTGGGAATGGTGATTTGGAATTATAAACTGTATAGGAATACTCTTCAGAAAACACCCTAAATTTGAGTCCAGTATTGGCTGTTACTTTTCAGGATTTATAGAAGAAATTTATGGTTAAGGTTTTCATCACTGCTTTTGAGATTCTTTTTCCTCAAATAGCTTTTAGATGAAGATGAGTAAATTTGAGTAGCCCTAAGCATTGGGAACTACTTTATTGCAGTAATCTAGTTTGGACTTGTTGTCATTGGCTGTGTTGTTTCCCTGGTGAATTGGATATACTTGTTGTCATTGCCTGTGTTGTTTCCTTGGTCACTTGAATGAACGTCCATGTTTTCTGTTTGCCAATTTTACCATTATTGAAACTTGGAACAGTGGCTATGCAGGTCTTTTTAGGCCTGGCATTGGGACAAAGTTCTTGTACTCTAGCTCCTTAGAAGAATGTCTTGGGAAATTTTACTCGTGGGGCCCCTATAGTGTACATCGAAAGCTTTTATGAAAGAGTTTTCCCGTGGAAACTACTCAGTGTTTGGATGAATATTATGAAACAGTTTTGACTATTAAATCATGGGTGGTTTCATTTACGGATGGTACAAGCTCTTTTTGGCTAAAGCAGTGAAGGCTAGGAATAGCAAGTTTATTGTATCATAAAACAAAAGCTTTGGAAGTAGTTACAGTGGCTAGATGTTATTTCTGAGGTACCCTGGCTGAAATCATTTGCACTACACAAAATGTGTGAATACTTACAGCCAGAGGGGAAAAACATGAAGTTATTTGCACTAGAAAATATTCTGGTTGTTTAAACTGCTACAAGTTATACTTATCAAGGGGATTTTTCTTTACACTTTTTCTGAGCCTTCTGAAATTAAGCAAGGCTTTGATTAACGCTTAATCTGGACAGTGCCTCACTTTTTCTTTAGTTTGTTAGAAAGCAAAATTTTTGAATTAAAGATATTTGTTATATTTCATTATCTTTCATAATGATAGTCCTTTTAAATGAAAACCAATAATTTGCTTGTTCATGAATTATTTTCAATAGACAAGTAGAGTTGTGACTTCATTTTATCACTGGAATTGCAATCTTTTATGCAGGGGTTTAATTGATTTTTGGGTGATTTGTGATGGTTTTAATGGACTGGTTGTCACTTTAAGGATTATCATTGCAAATTAGCATTTCTCTATTTTGGTTTAGAGAAACAAACTTAGTTGCAATGACTTGATGTTTCTTGTTTAGTTGCAATGACTTGAGGTTTCTTGTTGACTTTTGTATACCCATGTCCTGGACCAAACCTTGCAGATATGGAACCATCCTGGAGTTTTGCAATTAATGAAAGAAGACAAAGACTCTGTTAGACATGAGGATCTTGCTGAGAATTTTGGAGGCAATGACAGCTCATCTGATGAGAATGTAGATTATAACTTGATTGCTGGAGGTACACTTCTTATTTAGTTGTGGCTGATCCAACTTTGTTACTTGTTGCTTGCATTTTTTTGGTTCTTCTTGATAGCCTTATTTGTAAATGATTTTTTTAATTGACAAGTATGTCAATTCATTCTTAAAAAAAATCCTTTTTTGATACGTAAGAATGTTTCCACTGCACTGACATGATTTTTTTGACACTTAGCTCTTGGGCCCTTATACCTGGCAGATATTTCTATTTTTTCAGGTCCAGAATGTTAGGGGGACTAAGAATGAGGATTTTGTTCTCTAGATATCTATAATGTGCATAGTCACAAGATCATTGAATAGTTGATCCATAACTTTCTGGTTGCGGCAGATAGTATTAGGAAATTGGCTATTGGCTGTAGAACTTTTATCAACTAATTGATGATACACTTGATATATGTTACATGACCATGAGGTTAGCTGTGTACTGGAAGCATAGAGAATGAGTTGCAGAAAGAAGCCATAAGGATGGGATTTTGGGTAAAGTTCATAAATACTGGATGCTAGAGGCTCAGATTTCTTTGGGTTGAAATTAGTATCAGCTATACTATTTATTGTATGTTTTTGACTGACTTCTAGCCAGTAGAGCATAATTTGCTGGAGATGTTTGGAAGGAAGCCAAAAGTGCCTTAGTACAAATTATTTCCTCCTGCGATTTCTTTTTGTTGAATGATATAAAGATGTGTTCTGAAGATCAAAGTGGGAGTATGTGTTAATTGAGTATCACTGAATGAATTAATTCATTCATTAGGGTATTATACTTGTATACGATAATGTTCCTGTAGAGGTCTGATAGTGAAAATCAAAGCTCTTACTTTGGGATTTGAATAGTCAAAAATGAAACCCCCTGGTAGTGGCCAGCCTATGCCTAGTTGATATTGTTATTCTCGAACTATATCAATGGATCATTGAGTCTACTTTTTCTTTAATGTTGTTAAACATCAGAATATCAGATGCCTCGTGCATGTTTAGTATTTTTTTTTTAGTAATCTTGTTTCACTCACTGTCACCACCTCTGCTGGCTTTGTTCGAGCACTAGCTTCTAGACTCCCACAACTAACTATGGTGTCCAAAGTCAGAGGCTGTATGATATTTCAATTGGGTAGCTGTGTAGTGTTGCATGCACTAAAAGCCAACTGTTGTTGGCAGAAGGAAATTAAAGAAAACCTTGCAGTTGAAGCAATTTATGTTGTGTTAAGTACTGAACAATTAGCGGTCTCAGATAGCAAAATTGCACTGAAGTGAAGAAAGAAGAATGTCCTGAATATCTTTTGAGATAATGTTTTTTGCATCCAAGCAAACAGACTATGTTGAATGCATTGAATACATCTCTTTACAAATAGAGGAAGCTCTGGTTTTTGAATGTGTTATCTCTATGCATTACTTTCAGAAAACATATATAAATTGTTAACCCTTCTTATTATAGTTATTTGTTTGTCAAAAATTAGCATTATCCATTGGCTTGTACATATGCTGGGGTTTAATTGCATATGTTTGGTTGCAAATGCATTTGCATTTGAACAACATGATTGAACATCAGAAATTTTACACCCAACTATAGATGACTTGTGGGCTGCCACTCGTTGGAAGTTTCATTTGCATCCATTCACCTTTATTAGCCCTAGATTTTTATGAACATTTGGTTGTCTCCCTCAGTGTGGGTCCCATGTGCTTTTTTCGTATTTATTGCATAGGATAGTTGCTGATTCTGTCTTTCCTTATATTAAACTTTGATATCATGATAATGTTTTAATTTTTTCAGAAAAGCTGGGCGCCAGTTTGGATTTTGAAGAGAGAAAAAATGATAATGGCTATCTTCATCAGGTTTTTACCGCCATACTTCAAGTTCAACTTTTGGCTTGCAGTTGCATTATTTGTTTCTTCTCTGTTTTTTACGTTTGGCTTTGTGTTTCTTCCATTCATATGTGAACCAGGATTGGTGGAGAGATCTCCTTCAGGAGAATACCTATAAGGAGGTTGATTATGGTGGCAAAATGGTCCTGCTACTTGATGTTCTGAAGATGTGCTCTGATATGGGAGACAAGGCATTGGTGTTTAGTCAGAGCTTGTCAACTCTAGATCTAATTGAGTTTTATCTTTCAAAGATACCTCGGCGAGGGAAATTGGGGAAATGTTGGAAACGAGGAAAAGACTGGTATAGGTATGTCTACATCGTTTCAACAAGTTGATGCATAAGCATGTTAATTAATGTGTATTTCTGCTTTCTCATCTCATATTATGATCACCTTAGTTCTTATAAAATCTTTTTTTATTTCCATCCTAGATGCTGTTGTTATTGAGAATTGGGCAGCTCTTGATTAGATATTGTGCAAATATCTCGTTGACTTTTCCTTTTTAAGTGTCCATGATTAGAAAGTTGCAAATTTCCCTTATGAGATTGACTGTGTATGCTGTTTTTTGGCTTGTTATATGGCATTTAGCTTAAATTTCCCCAAACTGTTACTGTTTGTCCATTAACATTTATGTTCTTGGCATTTATACCAGCAAGAATGCAAAACACATTAAGCCTTTAAGAGTAATGAGAACCACTTTGTTATGCAAATGGTATGGTACTAAAATGTGGGTGTTGTAACACTTGCCTCATGGGACTTTTGACATCTAGCTTAGTTACTTCTGTAGAGCTGCTGACAAAATGTCCTTAATAGTATTGAACTGTGATTTATTTACTCTTAAATTGTGGCGGTTTTGCCGCTCCTGCTTTTGACGATTCTCTATACTGGGTACCGCAACTGGGGATTTTGAGACTTGGGAAAATATGCTTGCTTTCTAGAGAAGCCAATATAGTTATTCATACAGTAGTATCCGTTAATAGATTCCTTAATCATAACATGAGGTCATCTCCTTTGGTTCTGCTATTTTAGCACGTGCTTAAATTTTCTTGAGTGAAGATGTCCCTGCTGGTTTATTCTCTCTACTTGTGGACTGGTTCCTTTGTTTATCTCCTTCGTTATTTCATGTTTGTGATTTTTCTGAATTGGAAAAGTTACTGATTTTGTTCAAAATGTTAAAAAAAAATTCAGCACTAGATAGTGGAGTAGATAACTATGGTTCCCACACAGGTTTCCCAGCTTCCAATTCCTTTGGGCCATAGATTTTGGCATCCCCTTTAGTGATGATCTTCGGATCGAGTTTCTACATCAGTCAAATGTGATTACCCCATTGTTAAATTTCCTTAGCTATTGTTGACTTTGATTAGAAAAGAGTGTTGTCTGCTTTATGACATCATTGGGTCATTACAGGTTCGATGGAAGAACAGTCAGCTCTGAAAGGCAGAAAATGGTGGAAAGGTTTAATGAGCCATCAAACAGAAGAGTTAAATGCACCTTGATATCAACTAGAGCCGGATCGTTGGGTATCAATCTTCATGCTGCTAATCGTGTAATTATAGTTGATGGCTCATGGAATCCAACCTATGATCTTCAGGCTATATTTCGTGTTTGGAGGTGTGTTTTGGGTTTTCAGCAGGTATGAATGTTGAGTAAGATATGAGATGATAAAATTTAAGTTTTAACATAGTATTTCCTATTGCTGCAGGTATGGGCAGACAAAGCCAGTCTTTGCTTACCGATTGCTGGGTCACGGAACAATGGAGGAGAAAATCTACAAGCGGCAGGTAATATTTGATAAAAGTGATTTTACATTTCTCTTTAACTTGTGCATGCCCAAAACAAGCAAGAATTATGTTAACAGGTGACCAAGGAAGGACTTGCTGCAAGGGTGGTTGATCGGCAGCAAGTACATAGAACTATATCAAAGGAGGAAATGCTGCATCTTTTTGACTTTGGTGATGATGAAAACCTGATCCACTGCATGAGTTGGGACAAGAGAAAGTAGATGCAGCTGATTTTCATGTAAGCGGTAATAGTGGAGAAGTTTTAAAGCGGAAAGTTCCTTTAACTTCTGGAAGCACATCTTCAGATGAATTGATGCAGAGCTTGATTGCCAGGCATCAACCAAGGTAGGCTTTGTGACATGCTCAAGATATTTTTTGGATGTGAAGTACATGAGAGCTTACATTCTGACTTCTATCATGTGCAAATCTCTAACCTGCACAATTGCTTTTGGATGTGTTTAATTTGAAGTGCGGTTTTTTTTTTTTTTTACCTTGTGTGTATGCATAGCAGTGAAGTTGAATTCTTGCACCTTCCTGCATAAAGTTTTCAGAACTTGTAAGATTCTGTAGAAAAAGATGGAGATAATAAATAGATGTTTTAACCACCAATAAATACTTTATTTTTTTCCCTTGAAGGTATTAGGATCAACAAAAGCAAACAATAAACTGTAATTTTCATTTCTGAATTTGCCAGAAGGTTCTCTCTCTATATAAAAGAAGTTACTCCCTTCGTTCCTATATAAGTGTCCTCAACCTTGTTCCTTTTTGACTGCCCTTTTGTTATATCAAGAAAGCATTTATGAAGTTCTTTTCAAGTTTACCCTTGTTTATACTCTCAACTCTCTTGAGTTGGAAGAGAGAAAATTACAGGCATTAATTATAGAGAGATAGGGGTGAGTCGAAAGATAAAGGGTAGTTTTGACAAGGTGTGTGAAATTTTTACTGAATTTTAGAAACCAACCCACTTTCTTAATCTAAGAGATTTGGTTATTCAGGACACTTAAATAGGAACAAAGAAAGTAATATGTTTGCCTTCTAGACTATCATTCAATTACTTCTAGTGGCGTGAGAATTAGTCAAAGGTGATTGGTTCTGCAGCAAGGCATTGGTACTGTGTGGTTATTGCTAGTTTTGTGTCAAACTACAGTAGGAACATGACATATGGAGTTTTCTCTTCTGGAGAACTGTGAATGGGACGTGTTTATCTGCTATGCCTACCTACCATTTGGCACTTTTGTTATCATGATGATAGAGCTTTTCGTAGTGCTTTAGGCAGTTTACCAGTACCAGTATCTTTCTCATAATTCTGGAATGTCTTAATGCCATGTATTTGCAATTCATATCCTCAGCCCTTCTTTAGCATGACTGATCTTGGTCTCCAATTGTTTCCGTTGAGTGTCTATGGGAATATTTCATGAGAACTTAGTACTGCATTATCTTAGATTAGCTCACAAGTTCACTATCAACATGGAAAACAGGTGTTTTTTTTTGGGTGACTATCAGTTGCTTATATACGCTAAGAGATCAATAGTTGAGCTTGTGCTGCATTTCTTTTGGACCTTTCTGCTTGTATGTACTAAAACCTGGCTGTATATCTAATGCAGTCTTATGTGTATTCACTAATAAATTTGTTCTACATGTAGGTGGATTGCACATTATCATGAACATGAAACACTGTTGCAAGAGAATGAAGAGGAAAAGCTGTCGAAAGAGGAACAAGAGATGGCATGGGAAGTATTCAGGAGAACTTTTGAATGGGAGGAGGTGCAACGAGTTTCACCTTATGCGTCTACATTTGAGCGGCAAGAGAAGATGAATAACAGCCTTGCACGTGAGCAGCGGACAGGACCTCTTGAGGAGAACTGCATTTGATAAGAAACAAGCACACAGGAACAGTGTTCCCTCTGCTCCTGAAAACAATCTTGAATCGACACCTTCACGTGCAAGAAACCGGACGACTGCAAGAAAATGTACAAATCTCTCCCATTTGCTGACACTTCGAAGTCAGGGCACAAAACTCGGTTGCACCACGGTCTGTGGAGAATGTGCACGGGAAATTAGTTGGGAGGACCTCCACAAGACATCAGACAAGTGAAGCCGTGTGTCAAAAGTCTAAACGCCTCATTTTTGTTAATATTATATAAGGTATTTACTTATTTCAGATTTTTTGTGGGCTTAGGTGTACTGGGATTTTTAGAGTATTTCTGATTCTGAGGGTAGTGGCTGTAAATGAATTCTTACTTGTAGGTGTCGGCCCATGTGAAATTAAGGATGTAAGCGAAATTGTCCAATTTCATTGAAAGTTGACAAGCATAGAGCATAATTGATCTAAAATTCTCAAGTGAAATTTTTTGCTCAGATCTAGTTATGAAAATTGGAATCGCCTGGTGATATAATCGTCAAGATATTTCTAAAGTCTGCTGCTTTCATCTCTCTCTCGATGAAAGATTGCAATTTGAACAGAAGGAAGGAGGGGGAAAAATAATTGAAGAGAACTACCTTGGTAATCAAACTCAGATTTAGTATGAGAAAATCACCAAACTTGGTCTGTGCTCACATCAAATGGCAGTTGAAAAGATGAAAACTGCGACGCATTCAGACAGGCACGGGCAAGGTAATGTAGAAGTAGAATTGTAAATGCATCAACATTTGTTTCTTTGTCACCTTTTAAGTAGTAAGGACATTCAATGCATCTATAGTAAAACGTAGAATGCAAATCAACTTGTTCTACACTTAAAAAATTCAAATCCTAACAAAAGCAAGATACAAGGCAGCACGTGCCGTATTGTCTGATTAATAATTACGCAAAAAAGTTAACTAATGTTGGCATATCATAATACGACCCACACATTTTCAAATCTCCCGTCAATTCCAAGCAGAAGAAAAAGTGGACCTTACCATCAGAGAAAGGAAAAGCAGAGCCTTTGATTCTCTATTTTTCACTTTCTACCTAATTGCAGGAGGGGGAAGGCACTTGAAAAGAGTAAATACAGGCCTTCCCTATGTAATTAAAAATTCAACGAGCACAACAAACAAAAGCAAATAACAATGCAAGAAGAAAATTTTTAAGTTCTAATTTGTTGTACCGCATAGTTTCTAATCAGCGGAAGTATTATAAGCAGATGTTTGTGAAACTGTGAACCATTACAAGTTATTGTTTGTCAAAACTGTGGATTTTGTACTTGGTTGATGCAAGGGACTACAACATTGACCTGGTATGCACTTTTACTGAGGAAACCAACATTTGATACAACAATTTGCACTAGAAGTATTACTGCTGGTAAAAACTCAAAACATTGCTCCAATACTTCACCTCTAAATCATGCAGAAGAAATAAATTTCGTCATGAACCTGACATGTAGGTGTAGCGCGTCTGTGCTCCAATAATAAGTTCAATAAGTTTTTCTGCATATCAACAGAAAATTTTGCGTGGGAAATAGCCAGGTGAAATATGGCCACTGCCATATAATTAAAATGACTAAATAAAAAGAAAAGCCAATTGCGAAAAGGCATCTAATATACCTGCAAAAAACCCTACGACAGGGACAGGCTCTAGTAGGTTTTGGGTATGGTCAAGTCTTTTCCTGAAAAATTTAACCAATGATCAGCAATTCAAATCCCCACCCCAAAAAAAAAAACAAAAAAAGAAAAGAAAAGAAAAGGCCCTAAACCCTTCAATGCAGAAGTAAACAAGCATGAATAGATGTAGCACATCTTACCGTGTATACTTCTTAAAGAAAGGATCTCTCATAAGGTAAAAAGCCCACATCAGCTTCCTCCTACTTAACTGTCTCATAACCATATCAAGAAAATGAATTTAGAAATATAGCACAAATCACTTTCAGTTGCTAAAGGTTCAAATGAAAACTGCAGTGAAATACTTGGAGAATGAAATTGTCTTGTTTATGCCCAAAACAACACAAAAAGTGAGGATATGCATGCACACAAGAAGTTGAACTCCTAAATCCCAAATGTTTAGAGAATGAATATCTCTCATAATCAGCCAAGCACTACACCCAGAGTAACCACTCCATTCACCCTTTGTAGTTGGAGATATGTTGGAGCGGCAACATATAGAGAATGCAAAAGGCCCCCATTTTATGGCTAAGGTGAAAGATCCAGAATAGATTTCAAGCAATCATGTCATAAATGCAGCAGAAATTGACTTCCAACTAATGTAACTAACCTCATCCCTCTCTTGGTTGGAAAGATCAAACAGGGGGTCTTTCCTGATAGTCCTCAAGGCAGTAACACATGAAAGAACACCATTTGCAATTAGGTCTATGGCCAGCGACGTAAACCATGGAAACCAAGACTGAGTGCCATACTTTCTTATCAGTAACACATAAACAAGAGGTCTTACAATAAACATTACTTCCCCCATCAGAAACAAGCCCCCATATACACCTTTTTCTGACAAGATGCTCGAAATGCTAGGTTTCTCAGCTGTCTTTACTGTGATGACATAAACAAGGAAAAGGATAAACTGAATATTCATGTTTTAATAACACTGTCTACTTCAAGTTGATAAAAAACAATTACTTGGAGGCTCCATGATTGCTTGATGGTGTTGAACCCTATGCAACCACGTCGGCTCAGACACCATCCTGGCATTCGCTCCAAACCTACTCAAAGCCGAAAGTGCCCTTCCTTCAAGATTCCATGGGGCTTGACCATAACAATAAGTCCCATTAAGGTTTCCAGGATTGGCAAAGTGTCCTTGCCTCTGTTGGGAGTTATAAGCATCTGGTCCCCTCTCAATATATACAGACTCCCCACCATGCAAGAGTATTTTGTACCCACTGTTCCGAAATATAGCTAGCCTAACTAACAACCTGAAATATTTTTAACGACCAAGTTATGGTGTTACTATTAACAGTACACAAATCTATGTTACAAGTGTTGAAGGAAAGCCAATTCTACATTTTCCTTACTTGGTAGCCTCTGTGGCAGCAATGAAGTTCCATTTTCTATGATCACCCAAAATTTGTTGAGCTGCAACTTCAACCAATGTTTCCAAGTCCTTAAGCAAAGTTATGCATAGTGAGTATGGGAAGGAAGAGGACTCAACCTGCCCAGTGTTTCCTTGAGTTGGAGTTGTCTCAATGATGTGTTCATTTACAGCAGTGATTATGCCCAACAATGAAGTTACTGCAAGTAGACATTTATTATATCTATTTAACAGTTCAACTAGATTACCCCATTCCTATTAACCAGAACCACCAATGAAAAGAAAGGAAAGGAAAAAAAAAAAACAGTGAAGCTAGGGACAAGGAGGAATGGTGGAAGAAAATAGTTTAAGAAAGTTATGGACTTAATATGACCTAATTACAACTTTCCAACTCAAAACAACCAACTAGACAACAAGACTCTAATACTCCACATTCACCCTATATTTTCATGATAAGTATAAAGCATTGGAAGATGGAAATAAGTTTTAAAGCTTGTAAACTTGTTATATAACAGAAGCCAATGTTACCAAAATTTCACAAAACCTGCTTCTGGTCCAATTTCTGATTCTGAAAACCGTTCTGGAAGAAGCCATGTCAAACCCTGAGTGCAAAATTCATGAAAGTATATAAAAAACACTTAACAGATAAAATGTAAATCACTATGAAAATGGCTTAAGATATACTACAATATTAAGGACATGAAAAAGGCACAAAAGTGAAACAGCTCTGCCCTTCATGAAGAAGAAAGAACTAGTATTTATAAATTAAGTTAAAAAAAAAAAGTAGATGATCGATAATAAGAGAATCAGAAATAAACATCTTACATGATACAGCAAAGTTTACTGGTTATCTAAATTTGTTATAATTTGGATTAGACTAAATGTTTGGAATGTCAAATCAAAACTGCCCAAAATAATGAGGTGAGGCACCAGTTGAGTCAGTGCATTAAGAACAAATAAACTGCAAAATATTAAGTGTTATCTAGATTCAAATTACAAAATATGTGCTTATTTTAGCATGCATTGACATCTAAATATAGTATGGAAGTCTATATTCTGAACCAAAAAAAAAAAAGAGTCCATTTTTCAGGTTACAGATTCTAACTGAAAACCCAGCCTATGCTGACAAACTTATTATAGATCCTTTTAGTTATGTATTCTTTCACGCAAACATTCACCACTAACAAGCATTCAAATTAAATTAGACCTAAACATGAAAACATCCGGAAACTATGCATTAAAATCTGCATTGGATGTTCACTCTGATTTGAAGGATGTAGAATGCCTTAGCAGCTTGATTATGGTTGGAAGACACTGAAAGAAACAGCAAGTTGAAGTATCTCAAACAAGTATAAGAAGCATCAATCAAAATACCAAATCAACTTATAAATACAAACAGAAAAACAAACTAAAAGTATTTTCTGCTATTACTGTTTCTAATTGCTGTCCCAAATTTTAATGTATCATCTACAGTTGCAACTGTTAGGCAAGCTAATGGCAGAAGAAGTCTATATAATAACATGGACAACTTCTATCATGATCTTTTTCTTTTTCACTAAAACAAAAAGCAAGGAAAACCATTGTAAAGTGCTGAGACTCCTCTAATATAGATAAGAACCAAGTACAAAAACATATAAGATAGAAGAGAGCTTACATTGGCTAGAGACTCCAGTGAGTGCACATAATCTTTATTTGCCCTGACCCATCTCTTGTAAGCCTCCATCAGAGGGGGAATAAAGAACATTTGGAACCAACAAACTACTGTATCATGATTAACTGGAGAAGGAAGATAAACATTTCACCAATATTACTCGGAAAGAACATAGCAGTTTATGACGACTTATATTATTTCTGAATCCCATCATCATTACTTGTCAAACAAAAACAACAGTTCGAGCTGTAAGCTCAGACATACAAAAAAAAAGTTACTTATCATTTTCAGATTCACAATTACAAGGCAAATGAATTAGGCGAATAGTAATCAAGATTAGTTAAAAATTAAAGTTTGTGAACTGAAACATCACACACAACACTCACTGATTAAGCAGCTCATACTAAAATTCCGTGTTCAAAGACACCCTAAATTCAATTCAAATCCTTTAAACACCACTCAATTGTCTCAACTGCAAAATTAAATTTAATATATCAACATTAAATATAGTCCAATCATCTTATCCAAACGCAATCATCAGCAAGTATTAAAATCTAGGAACATTGCAATGTTACACACCAAAAAATTTTAAAAAATAAAAGAAGCAAATAATACTAGTACAACGTTGCTAATAAGTTGCAAATACAATATGAGGTAATACATTTTGCAGTTAAGCTAGTACTGCATTTAACTATAGAAGTTATATATTGCTAATATAAAAATTGCTGACATAGAGCGACATAACTCATCCTCAAACACATGTAGTATTGCACTGAAAGAGTGAAAAAACAAAACACAGGAATTTAGCACAAAATTGCTGCTAATACATAAGAATTGTGAGCATACTCGTACAGAGAATTCAAGACGAAATTAAGAAATGTTCCTAAAAACTCGAAATTCTGTATATATTTTCCAGTTCTGCAGCTTCCTCGAACGTAGCAATTAAAATTCCGTTGAACTCAAAACCTTGATTGAATCAACTCGGCGCTAGGCAGCCATTGCCGACTCGATAGTATATATAGCATTAGATTAAAAACCTATACTAGCTTCTTCACGAGAATTCAAACTTATATTTTTGGAGGTAAATATTGGCGGAGATGAAAAAAACCAAAGATACAACCAAGGAGAGGAAGTAGAAGCAGATTTTTCTAATAAACTATGATTTGCAGAAATGAAACTTAGGATATAAATGAAAGAAAAAGAGAGAAAAGATAAAGAAATGATAGCGAGAAGATACCTGAACAAATCGAACCTTTTTTGCTCTTCAAACAATTCTCTCCTCTTTTTTTTTTTTTTTCTTCCTTTTCTATTTTTGGCTTTACGGAGAAAATTGAGGGAAGCTACCATTTATGGGACACAGGGAGAGAGGCAGAGATGGGCCATGTTTTGGGCTTTTGATTCCGAAATTACTAACATTTTGATTGCGTGCGAAACAAAAGGGAAAAAAAATTAATGAGATTTTCCTTTGTGTAATTGTTGCTTATATTCTGTTTTTTAATTCTTTTAAGAGGGAGGTTTTGAACCAATACCTCCTATTTACAATTCTTTTAAATCTTTCGAAATATCAAAAGTTTGTTATGTGTAATGTAATGTGATATTTCATGGTAACTGTTGTTTTATTTTTATTTTTCAAACAAGTTTAAACACAATATTGGTATCAAAGTAATTAGGATGTTTTGTGTTTAAAAAAAAATTGGACATAGATTTAATTGAAAAAAAAATTAAAACCTATAATGGTAGTTGTGCTTGTTGTTGGATATATTGCAATGAAGCTTTGGCTTATAGAATATCACTATTTGTCCGATAAAAGTGCAATAACCTTGGACAAATATCCTTTGGGATAAGATGAGTTTGTTTGCCTTAAACTCTTGCACAAAAGACAAACCCTATTGAACTTACTCAAAGTAGTAGGAAAGTAATTTTCTCACTCTCTACTTGACCCTTTATATCTCATTAAGTACTTGTATGAATAGATTCAAAGTATTGTGTACAAATTCATGCATTTTAATTCATGCATCTCATGATCCATGAATCTATCCTTTCATTCAAGGATTCCCACATACATGAATACATTCATAAATGAATGTACATTTTAGAAACATTCATAATACTATACATGTACCAAATGTATATACATGAATACATTCATAAATGAATGTACATTTTAGAAACATTCATAATACTATACATGTACCAAATGGATGAATATACATTAATTACATGTATGTACATCATACAAATTTTGAAAAAATTTCCAACACTTGTTGTATTGCTTTTGTTATTATTATTATTTTTTTTTTTGGGTACCTATTTTAGTTCCTACAGCCATGCAATCTGCTTCAGCAAATGGAATATCGCGTGCGTTACCTTTTTAGAATTGTATCTCGTTTTCACTTTTTCCTCCTTCAATACATTCCTCTTTCTTTATCTCTTCGTTTTTCCCTCAATTAACTATCCCTGCGTGCTTCTTTGCCCCAGCCCACTCTTACCATTTTAGATTAAGTTGTAGCGTTATAAAATCTCTCAAATACCTGCAAAACCTGGCAAGCATGTAAGCTTTATCAATCTCAAGTGATTCAGATTGCTCAGGGCCCATCAATTAGTAGGCCATTGTGGTGCATTCAAGCAGTTTTCTGGATTCTGTGAACTTGCATGTTAAAAGTTCTTTCACAAACTAAAAGTTTCTAAGACATTTTCTAACTCACCAGCACATTCAAAGAATTAACCAAATGACAGAATCTAATTTGATCCATTCAAGATGTGGAATATAATGCATACATGTGTACATAATCTTAGTACAACAATCGGATTTTGTAATACTGAATGTGTCCCTAAAGGCTTGACTAAATACGAACACAGATGTAGTGGCATACAAAACTCCAAAGAATGGCTGTCATACTACAATGACAACAGTACAGTGCATCTTCCAGCATCGTGTAACAAGCTGCAAATGCATACTGAATGCATGCTCCATGCTCAACCCCATAGTAGTATCGAAGAGGCTAATCGAGCATATCTAACACCTTTCATCTCCAAGCCAATTATCCTTCTCCTTAGGTCCGGTAGGACCCTCCTCACCATAAAGCTCAGTTGGAAATAGCTCAAACAGGCTCTCCACTGTAAATCTTAAAAAAAATGGAAGGTAGCTGATGATCTTATCTGCTTCTGATGTGGCATCATATACAATTTTTGGACCCCATTCTCTCATGTACTGCAACCACTGAGGTTCTGTTACCACTTCATGTCCAAGGTATTCGGCTGCAATGATTCGATACTGTGTGCTGGAGTCTATGAAGTACTTGCTCTTATCACAATCATTTCTAACTCCTATTCCAAGCTTTGTAGCTCCCTGTAGATAGCAACCAGCATGTGGATAACTTGCGTGGCCATGTTTTGATGAGTACACAATTGACTTATTATCCTTGATGAACTCTAACTCACAGGCATCCAACCATTCACCACCACTATGCTCAGAGAAGTAAACACTCCAAAGCTCCCCAGTGAAGTTGCTTATCCGGAGAGTAAAATGCTCCCAATCACCAACATGTTGGCCTACTTTGTTCAGGGCAATATTCATGAAAGGAGCTTTAATTGTTGCTGGCCCATTGAAGGGGCAAAATATCCACATGACAATATCAGTGAAACTACCACCTAAGGCAGGTTTAACATGAACATAGAGCTCCGAACTCTCCATGTTGCCACCCATGAGATAATTCCTGTCATTATCATCGAGTGCCAAATCTAGCCAATATTTGCCATCATTTTTCCACCCCCAGGTAAATTTGAACCCCTAGAGTCAATGGCTATCCCATCATCCTTTCCATCTTTATAGAGAAGGGCTCCATTTATGAAGAACCATGAAACTGATGAAGGTAAATATTCCTCATCAGGATGGAAGTAAACTGTGGGTCCATAGTGCCTAATGAGTGCATGGGTCTGGTCGATATTTGGCATTGCATTCAGAGAGGTGTCCAGGTTTTTCAAGCAAGCAATATTATATTCATCTAGAGATTCGAAGTATGAAGCAAAGAAGTATGTCCAACTCAATGGACTGCAGAAGAATGTCCCGACTGAAACGCCTTTGCCAAACATGCCTCGTTCACAGGGTCTGGTGCTCCATACATGAAATGTATCTGCACTAAATAACATATCACTAGTTTCACAACTTGCAGTCAGATCAGCACGAACACATCTAACTTCCTCTATCTCAGGCTCGTCAGCATCATTAGTGATCACAAAGCCCATTGATCTGTATCCACTTGGCGCATTTGGCAGCCAAATGAAACCATACCCGTCATTACGAGAACTGGAGCTCCAAACTAAAGTGTAGCTAAGAGGCTTCCTAAGAGCTGGAGATTCAGATGCCATATCATGACTTTGGCTATCACAAGTCAGACTAGCCACTTCTCTGGCAACAAGAACATGGGCATGGAATTTTTGGTCATCTGGCTGGCAATAATGACCTAGACTGAAAAAGCCATCCGGTATATCCACTGGCCTATAAAATGATATTCCATCTGATTTTCCCCAAGACAGCTTACAACTCCAAATCCTTTCAAACTTAGTGACTTGAGCAACTTCAATTTCTCCTAAGCATATTCTTCCTGTAGCAAAACCTTGACCTGCAAACATGATAAAGATGACATTTTATCAACCAGTAACTTAGCTAAAAGAGCTTATTTGCTCAAACAAACATATAACCGGAGAAAAAAGAAATTAAAAAAGAGAAGCCAAGCTCAAATAACATCTTTCAACTTTTTTTCAACAAATAAATCAAATGGTACGCCCACTCCAAGAAAAGCCCTCAACAATAACAGTTGCCTTGCTTCAGAAACTATGTTGCACATGCTTTAAAGCCTGACAACTTAGACAGACAACGTAACAGATACAACTTTGCGTCCCAAACATCTCCCAACTTCAGAATTTTTACAGAAAAAAAGATTGCAATACTGGTGCCTATTCCACAATATAAATACAAAACATAAATTTACCCCAGCTTGAGGCACTTAGTGTAACCACTACAATTGGAAGGCAGAAGAGTTAAGCAACAAATTAGAAATTTAGAATTAACAAAGCAAAATTTTAAGCACAAATTGAATAATCTCAGCTGCAAATTGGTCTTGAGAGAGAAATTCCAGTCCAAATTCAGAATTTATTCAAATATTTTTTGAATTCTTTCACTAGCTCAGAATGTTAATTAACTGTTTCCTTACCTAGCAACTTTCTATCTAACAGAACCATATATGGCCTCAGTATCACAAACAATTTGCACAAAATTAGGTGCCGATCATATGAAGAGACAGCAGTTTCTTGTTACTTTCATCAAATAGAATTTCAGAGTGCAGTATTACTACATGGTGAAAGACTAGCATGATTATAACAATCCAAGGCAGAGTTGATCGACAAATTTTAGCAATTCAGCAGAAGAAAAATGAACTTGGGTATGATTTTAAATCATCATGAATCTTTTACGTCAAATCAAGTAAACAAAACTATTGCCCTCAAGAAAAATGAAGACAAAATTTTTCCATTAAAGAAACTTTAAAGATACCTTGAGGCCACTGAGGAAGGGATGCAGGTAGGGAAAAAGGCTTTGGTCCCACTGGCAACGATTCGTCTTCGTGATCATTCTCCCAGCAGCAATACTGGAACATACTTCTTCCTCCTCCTCCTCAAAACCTCGAAGAACTCAAGAACCCAGCAATTATTTCCCAAGCCTTTAGCTTTCAGCTAGTTTTATTCTTCATAAACTATAAGATAACATAGTTAATAATATTCATTACTAACAATATGCAAGAATTCAAGAATACAGAGAAAACCAAAAGGGGTCTGCTCTGCAAGAACAGTTTTTCTTTTCCTTTTCTTGTTTTTGTCTCCTATGCAAGGATTGATCCTTGCACAGGCTGCAATAATTAGAGGAAGTTAGTGACTTTTGGGGCCTTCAATTCGTTGGTAAAGGAGATTGGAAGCAGAATTTCATGCGTGTACTTTTCTTTGGGAGTGGTTGAGTGAGGAAAAAGCAGAGACAGAGAAAGAAGATGACCAGAGCTTTTTCTTTAATGGCAAAAGAAGGTGGATCAGGGACCTTGGGACTTGGAGTTGGACCACCTCCACCACCACCACCTCCTCCTGCTGGGGTAGTTGCTTATGTAGACGTTGATTAGAAATGGGCGTTGTATCATAGCATGAGAAGTCAGTTGCATTTTGGCACTTCAATTTTGGAGGCGAGCAAAAAGTGCCCAACAACAAAGGAGGTGTTTGGTTTGGCTTTTCGGAGTTTGAATAGGAATCATAAACCCCAGCACCACTGTGGATACGAATTTTCGCCACTCTCTCTTATTCCATTTAATTTGGAAAAGGGATGGGCTTCATTCAACCAATGAGTTAATTAATTTCGATACTCAAGTCATAAAAGTAGGTAATGAATAATAGTGAAAACTCCAAGCTTTATATGAAGATAAAGGAGATCGGCGGGAATTTGAGAGCTAAATAAGAAATCTATCTTATGTCACTGCTGATCAACCTATCAAAAATATTATATTTTTATTTTCAATAAAGGATTCCAATAATTGGCCGACTAGAAATTATACACATGCATATACATATATATATATATATTAATTTTGGTATGAATTTCTCACCATACCCACCTACCTAACACTCCCTTGATAAACAACGCAAAGAAATAGAAACATGCATCATGTATTTGATCTCTATAGAAATAAAAACATATAGTTCTATATTAGGTCTTTTTAAAGGAAAAAAGTTATGTCATGCATCCTATGTCTGGCTCTATTACTGTCTACTATTTTTCTTTTCTTTCTTTCAAGGAATCTCACAGGTGCATAACTGATGCACGTTAAAGACACATAATTTTTGCATTATGTATTTAAATAGTTTACAAAGCCTCCGAACTCACAATCTGCTTCTTGATTTATGAACTAACACTACTACTCTACTTTAGGATCGATTTCATATGGGAATATCTTATCATACGAATGCAGTTTATACTTGAATATCAAAGAAGAATTATTACAATCCTCCTTATCTTCAACTAAATAGCAATATCTAGCTAAATTTTAGTAGAACAGAACTTTTGCAAAGCAAATGAATTGTATTGAGGTGTGGTGTAGAGTTATTCTCCCATTGGATGAGGAGCTTATCCATGCATTTGCGTTACCAACCAACGCATTAGTTAAAACATTTAATGATGAATAAATTGGGAAAAGGTAAAACTGAAGACACCCTCTCTCTCTCTCTCTAAATTTTGATTTATTTTCCTTCTTTTTTTTTGGTTTTTTTGGGGGGGTTCTGCCATATTCTAGTGATACTTGAATAGCTATTCAAAATATTATTAACAAGAGAAATAAAAGGAAGGAAAAATTGATCTGTCTAAAGTAATTCTACAAAATGATTATTTATTTACTTTTCTAAATTAGTTTCTGGATCATCCTTCCGGATTTTTTTTTTTTTTGCACTCATATTTTTCACAATCAATTTAAGGCATAAGTTACGAGAGAAAAAAGAGGAGAGAAGAGAAGGGACTGCTATATTGTTTAAGAGGTTTAAGATTAAGTGGAATGGTTCAAAACATGTAAATCATTAAATATTTATTCAAGATCTTTTAAGGACAAGATAAGCATTTTGAAAAAAAAATTTAACAAGCTTCCTTAAAGTTTCCTTCAATCTCTGCCCAATTTGGGCAAAAAAGGTTTTGGTATGGTAGCACTGCGCTTCATCCTTCCGAGTCTTCCATTTTTTTTTTTTAGAGTTAAGGGAGAAGGGGATAAACCTAATTCTCAAACCCAATCAAAAGGCAATTGCTGACTTTTGGGGAGGTCCAAGGGACTTAAACACTCACACACTGACTCTTGCTCTCTTGCTCCTTCCGAGTCTTCCTATTTCCTTTCTTTTCCTTTCTTCTCTTTCGTACTCAAAACCAACGAACAAACAAACCAAGGAAAACTGGCTTGCTTTTCTTTAACTTTCTTTTCTGTCTAAAATCCCAACTCCCAAACGAAGCCTTAGTCATCTTATGACCAGAGTACCCAATTCTGTAGATGTCGGAAATAGGAAAAAGATTTTTTTGTCAATTTTGCATCTCCTTCGTATAATAAATTATATTGCTTTTTTGGTTAAAAAAATAAGTTTACAGATACCAACCATTATCGATTAATCATGAACTTATTAAGAACTTATATTGTAATGGATGATTCTGCGTTGTACTTCACGTGCAAAAGGTTAAAACTTTGTATATTTCCTTTTTCGTTTTATACTTAATCCCTCTTTTGGCAAAAAAGTACAAGTTGCAGGAAAACTATTGATAGCCAAAACCAACAAATCTTTAGGCAATTTGATGAATTTCATGCAAATGGATCAGACTATACAGCAGGCTCTTTCTCCCCCACAAAATTCTAAGCTTCCAATGTTGACAAAGTCATAGGAGAAGATTCTTCTTGTGGTTTAGTATTTAACGAAAATAAAAGTCGATACAGTCTCACATGGAAAGTGAATGGTAATTAATGGTCAATTGTATCATATACAGCTGGCAATTCTCCTTCTAATGCGTTTGGATTGCTATTTTAAAAGTTTTTTTTATAGAAAAATGTACTGTAACGATTTAATATATATAAAATAAAAAAAAAGCAATTGAGATATAAGAAATGTGTTCACAAAAAACTCAAAAATTTTTCTATAGAAAACATGGATTTTTTTTTTTAAACTTAGCCAATATATGATGAGTCATCATGAAATGTTAATGATAATTCAGTTTGAGAAGTTCTTCTTGAGATTTAAGCTAATGTGTGGTACAAAACTTAGGGGAGTTTTACGGTCCCTTTTAAGTATTGTATCGATAGGATTTAAATTCATCATTGGATATAGAATAAGATTTGTCGACCCTTAAATTATTTTAAGAGTTTAAATTACTCAATGATGCTGCAAGATATAAATGAGTTTGAGTCATGGATACTACATCCAAAAAGAACGGTAGTATTTTCCCAAAACTTAAGGGTAAAGTGTGTGTGTGTGTGTGTGTTGGTTAGCTGATTTAGTACATCATCTTCAACAGAACACTACGTGACAAAATAAATGGGAAGTTCTTCACGGCTGTGTTTATTGACGATCACCATTTTTCATTTGTCAATTTCTCCTGGAGTAAGCACTGAAATACAGCTGAGAGCTATATGATTGAAAACAAATTAAGATTCATTGAATATAACCTAAATACGCAGGTTCAATTCATGAAGATTTTCTACGATTTGTCTAAAGGTGCCTTGGATTGTACGGTGTGTACTAGAATAGTATGTGGTCCTTGTTTTAAGGAGTTTTTTTTTTTATCAAGGCACCTATTGGACACTCATTAACTTATTAAAATTTCATTTAACTTATTGTGTATTTACGCATACTAACAATTTATTACCATCCCCTATATTTATACACTTTTTCTAATTAATTTTATCATTTTAAAGATCTAACACCTGAAATATATTTTAATAAGTGCCGACATACCATCAATAATTATTGTTCAATACTTCCCCGTTAAAAGAAAGCTGCCTAAAAACATGTGATGACTTGGTTGCAACTTTGAGTTTTGAGGTTTGGGGATCCTTGTATTGTATTTGTATCATTACATGAGGGGGATCAGAATTTTATATATTCTCATCACAACAGCATTTACCTGTCTTTGTTTTCCAGAGGGTTGTGTATTGTGGTCATATTCCCATCACAGCAGCGCATATACCCATCTCTCAAATCCTACTTTCACACTGGAAATAAATAATACGTCGACAAATTGGTTATTTAGACCCGTTTGACAATCCAATTTAATATTTAAATTTAATGGGTTCAAATCTTAATACATTATTATGCGTTTGATAACTAAAAATAGAATATTTGAAATAATTAGTTGGCGCTGAATTTTTTAAACAAAATTTGCTTCCAAAATTAAGTGATAAGCTATTCAGTTATCGCTTAATGTGATATATATTCAAATATATTAAATTTAATAATTAACAATTCAATTACTTAATGGATTCAAACTTTAAACTTCAAATTTCGAATTTTAATTTTCAGAATTCAGTTTTTATCAAACTAGTCTTAGTTTCCTTGCAATCAAAGTTCTCAACAGGTCAGTTTCAATCATATGTATGCGGACAAAATCTACTCAGCTGATTTGACATATTCTGTTTCTTCTAGCAAGAGTATTGGAGCCTGCAGACCAAGCACCCAATGGCATGCACATCTTGTCTTCAGAATAAGGTTAATCTGCAAATGACTGCTTTGTTAACTTCCATGATTGATCAAAACATTTAAAACGAAAGGCCAACTTTAAATCGCAAAAAAAAAAAAAAAATTTACATTTTTCATGATCACATTTCTTAAAAACCTTTTTATCTCACATGCATTAAATTGTTATGGTTTTTTTTTTTTTTACAGAAAATCTAGAAAATGTCAATCCAAATGGAAGCCGTTGAGTACTCCAATTATTGACATTAATTTATGGGGTGAAATTTAATCTTCTGACAACGAAGTAGTGTGCCTAGTGTTAGTTTTGTAATACGTTAGAACTAGAATGAATATGACCTGTATCTACCAAAAAGAAAAAGAATGAATAAGACCGGTATAGGACAATAACCCCAAACCAACCCCTCACCACCCCCCCAAAAAAAAAAAAGAAGAAAAGAAAAGGAACCCCTATCAATATGTGTTAATCATCGAGGAATAATCAATAATGGCTTTGTGGAGATGGCGTAGATGTTCTTGGTACCGGTCAACTCCAATAATTGCAAAACTTTTTTTTGCGTAAGAAAACAGAAAAACTGATCAGCTCAATATTGGCTGCTAATTGAGTACTAGAACGCATGAAACCCATCATCTTTTTTTCTTTTTCTTTTTTTTTTATCTTTTTTATTTTTGTCTTATTGAATACACATGAAACGTATCTACCGCCAGTTTGGTTTCTACTAGGCAATGGCAATAACAATCACTATCCAATACCCTTCAATGACTACGGGTTAAGCAAGATTCCCATTTCCTGATACTGATGTTTGGTGTCTATGGTAGAATGGAATCCCCATCTCTCTCTCTCTCTCTTTTTAAATTCTTTTCATTTTCCTTTTCTTTTTTAATTTTTCCCTCCTTCCATCATCTTCCCCATTGCTGCTATCATCTTCCCCATGGCATCTGCAGCTACTAAGATGTTCTGGACGGTCTCCCATATCTTTCAACGTGTAAAATCTACAAAAGTTAATCAATGATTATTAGACTTAATAAAAACCAAAATATGCAAAAATATCAAATATGCAACTTCAGGCCGTCATAGCTATAAGGTCAAAACTTCTTTCCCTCCTCCATCTTTCTTAGACCATGATTCTTTTCCTCACTTCTGTCATGATTTAATCCCATGCACTTTTCTTCAACATTAGCCAAAAATCCTCTCAATCTATAAACAGATTTTCCCCCTTCCATCTCTCTATTGTCTATATATCTTCCTTTGCAAGATATTCTGTCAACCTCCAATACAAGAATCTGGAAAAGTTTAGTAAGAAAGAGGAGAGGTAATTAAGCAGAAGAATATTTTGAGGGAGAAGAGGAGAAGAATGACGGTTTGTTTATTTTTATTGGGTTTAATTTGAGAATGGCATTGTCCAAGTTACTCTTCAATCAATCTATAGAATTGAATGACCTAAAAGCGGGTAATGGCCACACCCATAGATTTGAACCAAATATTATGTATGGATATCATTACCTCTTGATTCCCATTGAGGCAGGCAAAACCCTCTAACCAATCGGGTGGCTAGTCTAGTGGGCTCTATTCCAAATCCAAAAAATGTGATTTTTATTAGAAAGTGACGTGGCCTCTTGCAGCCATTTATCTTTGACCATCGAATTTGTTTTTTAGGCCACCGCGAAATCTTATCTCAAACGTGCACATCATTTCCATCAGCATGATTCTTAAATATGTGCTAAGGATATATATATTTTTCACATCTTTTTGAGATTTAACCGTTCATGTTTTATACTACGTTGTATTTACACTAGTGACGTGAGGCGACGAACACCTTATTTCCTTGGATGAATCTGTTCTTAATGAATGGTTTCTTCCATTATGTGACAGGATACGATTGAACATTATATTTATGTATCATCAGCATCATTCAACCTTTTTTTTTTTTTGAAAAATCAATTATTAAAAGAAAATTATAAAACTAACCACTCTTAAATCTTGTTTGCAAATAATTACACCAAACTGAGCATGCCTCAACAAAATTTTAAGAACAAAAAGGGTTCCACCATAGAATGAAATCATTAAGTTCCTGCCTTGGGGCTAAAACATACCATGTAAAACACAAACTAACCAATCTTTCTTAATCACTTGTCCCATTGCTCCATTGCCAAAGTGGAGGGCGTAGTACCCAACTCGTTAACCTATTGAATAAGATTTAGGTGGAAGGAGTCCTTTTTTGTACAGCTAAGTGAAGCTGCGAATAGAGATTACCGACCGAAAAAAAAAAAAAAAAAATTATGGGTCTCATTGTTCTCATATGATCCACGTTTGCCTTGAAAATGAGAGGTGGTAGGCGCAACATCAATTGTTTGTCTTGGTCAATGTCCATTAAACACTGCACGACAGAAAATGTTGAGGAAGATTAAATTCAAAAAGATAAGGCTTGTTTGGCTTGTGCATAGTCGCTCTTTAACTTTGGTATTTTGAAAAATAATTTCGAGAAAATTTTTGTCGGTCGTCCCTCTTCATGAATCCAGGTGAATTGCATGAAAACTTTGGATTTCCGCTTCCGGGTTTACCAATTTGTCCCCACCTTGAAGTTGGCTTAGTTTTATTGGATGCATTTCATGTATCAAGGTGTCCTTTAGGAAAAAGCAAAAGGTTTTCCTACTTCTGAGGTGTAATACACCAACATTATGGTTTACAGGCAAAGACAAATAAATATATCAGATGAAAGACGGTCAATTTTTTTTTTTTGGGAAGAAAACAGAACATTCATTCTGTTTCTTTTTTTTTTTGGAAGAAAATAGAACATTCATTTATTCGAAATCTTCAATTATAGCTTTAACTAAAGATGGAGGGAAATCATCTCACCGTACAGTTCTATCTTCTAATCCAAAAGAAAGAATGTGAGTTGGCATATTTGAGTTCTAAGTATATGGGAGATCTTAGAGCACAGAAAGTTATCACATAATTTTCTGAGTCTTATCTAGCAATTCTGCCCAATTCAGAGAAATCCACTTCATCACTATTCAACTTTGGAAAGATACTGAATAGAGTCACTTTCCAAAGTTGTAGCATCAATTCCAACTTAGCCCAACTTCCTTAACCCATTCCAGCCCTCAATGACAGCAAGAATTTCAGAAAATTCAGCAGAAGTTTTACTGATTCTTTCCGTGAAGGTTGCCATGATTTCTCATTCATCATCTCTAACAATAACACCAATTTCCGTTTCCTCTGGAGTCCATGCTGCATCAATGCTGGTTTTCAAAAGGCCTTGCTCTGGAGGATGCCACTATCTAATCTAATCAATTCCTTTGAGCCAGAAAACTTGCTTTCTTCCTGAGCTTTATCAAACTCCATTAGATATGATTTAGTCCACTCAACCACCACTTGAGGTCTCATTAATTATCTTTCCTTCAAATAATATGCTATTGCTTGCCTACCATATCATCTACATGATGGTCGCAGTAAGTTCTCTCTTCATTTCTTGACCAGTTTACAAAATCATCTGCATTTTCAAGCATGAAGCATTAATAGCTCCAATGTAGAAGCTAATATCAACTGGATCCCAAATCTCTATAGCAATTCTGCAATCAAGGAAAATATGTCTATCATTTTTTCTGACTACCTCCACAACAAGGACAGGTCGAGTTAAAACCAGTGATTCTTCTAATTAAATTTGCACCCGTAGGTAATGCATCCAGCACAACCTCCGTAGAAAACTTTTGACTTTAGGGGGTAGCATGAGCTTCCAAATTCCTCTTCAGAATTTCTTATCATCCTTTTGTGAAGATGATTCAATCTTACAATTCCAGTGTTTCAAAAGGTCCATTATCATCCATTATGCCAACTTAACAGGGAATTTTCCATCTTTGTTATAATGCCAAACCAACTGATCATTTGGCCAAGAATCACATAGTGGTATCATACAAATGATCTCAGCCTCATGCATTGGGAAGACAGTTTTGATTAGATCCTCTTTCCAACAAATAAGGAAGGCTAAAAATTATAAGGGCCATGGGTCCTCCCATACGTGTACTGATCTTCCATTTCCTATGCGCCATCTCATTCCTTGTTGTAGAAGTCCACGACTGTCCCATTCCTTGCCAAACCTCAGAAGAGTTAACACGTTTTCCTGCAAACAAAAAGCTTGTATTGGGAAAATATTTGGCAAATGCCTCCCCTTTAGGAGTTTGATAAGATACATGCACTGATTATTAAATCCGGAGCCCATATTTAAAGCACTAGCAGGGAGACACTACATAGAAGAGCATCACCAGAGCTGTAGTGTACTTCTGTGGACTAGAGAACCAAATTTAGACATGTTATAACTATTTTTTCTGGTTAGACACTACTCTTGTCACTTATGATTTAGTTGGAAGTTTTTCAGTTGGAGTTGTTGCACTTCTAAAGGGCATTATCCTGGACTCTTGTTTTTGTTTTTGGTGTGAAGTTGGTGATTTGCCTAGATATTTGTTAGTAATGGACAGAAATATTATCTATAACCTTTTTAACTAAGCTTGCATTAAAACTAGTGCTCCAGACTAGTACGCCTTTGCTAGCTTTTGTTATAGCATCAGCATGGCGAAGTAGAGATATCTATCTCCTAATTGTTGAGGAGGGGGTAAAAAAAAAGACATCAGATGAACTGAACATGCCTGATTATGCTTCTTGTGATGTCTGGTGCAAATTAGATATCCAGGCATATCAAAGGATCTGAACATGCCTGGATAGCTTCCTGAGTTGTTTCTGGCATTAAATTTAACAAATGATTTCTGGCATTCTGAGTATTTTGTTCATGTGGTGTTTCCTTTTTGTATTGATACATGTCTACATTTGAGGTGTTTCTCGTTTTGGATTGATATATGTCTGCTTCTGAGGTGTTGTCCTTTAAGGTGAAGATGAGAAGCTCTCTTGTATGGCTTGTACACAGAATCCTTTATATGCTTTATAACAGAGCTTCTAATTGTAGCCATTACCTGCATAGCTTATGATCTGTAAACCCTTTTACTTGAATGCTACAATTCAGATAGCAAGCTATGCTGCATAGAACTTTAGTTGGAACAGTTTGTTGAGCTTCTTGTGTGTTATGCCAATTATTCTTGCAAGTATGAAGCAATGTCTACTTAGAACTTTTTTGATCACAGGGTCGTAGCTCTGTCCAATTTGATTTCTAAATAGTAGTAGTAGTAGTGACAACAACAACAACAACAATATGTGTTTTAATCATTTAACTACAGTCTTCAAATGTTCCCCTATCTAAGTTTTTTTTTTTTTTTTTTTAAGTAGGATTATTAATTGCAGAGTGGATTAGTAATTGAGACAATAAATTAATTTATTATCTACTTAGGATATTGCTACTAATTTTCAAGTTTTGGTTTTCTAGAATGACGAGGGAAAGTTAAGGTTTTGTCTGGATTGCTATTTTCTGGATTTTTTATAAAAAAAATATAGTGTAGTGATTTAATGTATGTAAGGTAAAAAGGTGTTTGGAAAATGTGATTATGAAAATGTAAACATTTTTTTGTGAAAAACATCAATCCAAACAACTCCGAAAATACTGCACACAAGTCAGAGGTTACAACTTATGACAAAATGGTGTGGTTTTTTCTAAAATTTTTTTAGTATTGATACTAAGAGTAGTAATTAACAAAATAGCACATTAAGTTACTCTCATCCTAATTGTACTTTGAAGTTTCAAATGATAAATCCCCTTTTCTTTTCTAGGAGGGGTCATATGAACTTTGGGAAAGCCTACTTCAAAAATTAACTGTTGAGGTGAGGGAATCCAAAACCATATAAATTTCACATCAGAATCACATATACTTCCGTGAGGGATGCAAATTCTATAACTTGCAATTGGGCCATGGCAGAAGTTTCGAGACGGGCTACGAGCCCAAGGCCAATGCCGAACTTGAAAATATATCAGTTGATTTATTTCTTTAGGACCCGAGGTGAATTAGTTTCCTTTGACCCCGTATGACCTAGTTGGGTTTTCCCTTTCCTCCTCCTGAGATGACTTAGTTCCCTTTCACCCCATATGACCTAGTTAGACCTCTCCCTTTCTCTGTAGAGTAGAAGTAGTTGTAGAATGATACTGACGGACAAAAAAAAAAAAAAAGATTTATTTCTTTAGGACCAGTTGCCAAGGAGGGCAACATGGATCGGATATAACTAAGCCAGCCGATGCACTTAGGCCAAGAAATCAGTTTTTCCCCCTCTTTTCTTATTTCTAACATAAACATATATTTAAATTACTCTAATTATTTAGATTATTTAAAAATTGTTTAAATTTGTGAATTGCAGATTATAGTAGTGATTAAAAGGTATTTCAATAATTGGTGTCTCATAAATTCAAATGTTTCTTAAATAATCTTAATGACTATAACGATTTGGATGGATTTCAAATCCTTCATCAATTTTTAATCCAAACAATTAAGTCATTCCCCTTTCTTGTTGATTCGTTTCCTCTTGTAAGGTTTAGAATATGTTTTGAACCTTTAAAAAAAACACTTTTTGATTTGTTAATACGTGGAACTTTAAAGTAACAACCCCAAATGAGATAAAATTTCAAGATATTCTTTTTCAAGTACAAAAGTACGAAAGCAGAAGTACAAAAAAGGAGCCTTGACAACTATCAACAACAATTGTTTTGAGTCAATTGATTATTCAAGATTTGACCACGATATCATACTTTATCTCGTATGACTAAATTTTATCCTCATATCCCTTGATCCTCAAGGAATGCCCTCCGTTTGATAATGATTCCAATTTTGCCGGAAATCCCTGAGGTGACCTCACCAAGGAAATCTGAGGTACGCTCCCCAAAGCGGCGCAGCCTGGAATGAACTCCAAGATTGGTGCATCTCCTCCAGCAACTCACCCCATGAGTTGTAAATCAGCTATTGACTTGACTTTCCGAATTGTAGGCTAATATCTAACGTAGCCATTTGAACTAAATTTGGCTGGTTTATTTAGTTATGATTAGTATCTAGATGGTGTATGTAACTCTAGCTTAAAAGTCCAGTCCAAATTTCCAACCCAAAATATATGGCCTGTCATCAAAAGGTAACTGATCATTTTTTTTCCTCGAAGGCTTGAGGGGAAAGAGTTAAAAGCTGCTGATATGGTGGGGAAAACCACCAGTTCTAAATTAAACAAAAACACAACATAAACAAAATTTATTGTAGTTTCCTTCTGAAGTATTTTTTTTTTTTTTTCCTGTGTTCATGTTCTTGCTCGTCGTCCTCATTTCAGACAGGACGGCAGACAAAGAACTTCTGTTCTGACAACTAATTGTCATTTTTATGGCACCATAATAGCTAGCATGCAACAATGTCGCCACTTCCCTTCCAGCTCCTCGAGCTGAATGTGATATCAGCTCAGGATCTGGCACCTGTGTCCAAAACTTTACGTACGTATGCAGTCGCATGGATCAATCCTGAGAGAAAACTGCGTACAAGAATAGATCAACAAGGCCAAGTCAATCCCACCTGGAACGATAAATTTGTGTTTCGTGTGGATGAAAAGTTTCTAGATTCAGAAACCTCATCGGTCATGATCGAAGTTTACGCTCTAGGGTGGCTACGTGACATCCCTGTTGGATCAGTAAGAGTGCTGATCAGCAACCTCATTCCTCAGAATGTCCGAAAGCAGAATAATTCGCAAAGGCGTTTTGTGGCCCTTCAGATTCGACGCCCATCAGGCCGTCCACAAGGGATTCTGAATATGGGCGTCATGCTTCTGGATAACAACATGAAAAGCATGCCCTTGTATACAGAGCTTAGTGCATCTGCTGTGGGGTTTCAGGACCTGATGGACGTAAAAATGTACAAACAGCAGAAGAATGAGAAGAATGGTAATGATAATTCCGATCAGAAAGGAGAAAAGATCAAGATGAGGCGATCGCAAAGTGATTGCACAGAGGTTAAAGGAAAGGGGAACAAATGGAAGGGGAGAAGAGAAATCTCAGCGTGCAACGGTTCCGTAGTCAATGGCTCTATAGAAAATGGTTCCTCATTGAATGGACCAAATATGAATGGTTCTGAAATTGGGGTACCCAAAAATGGATCCATGTGCAACTCTGACGTGGGGCCATCGCCTTCTGTGGTGGCTGCAGCTGTAGCCAGGGGATTGTATCCAACGCCATTGGCGAAGCCTCATGATCCAGGGAGTTCTATAGTAGGAGATTGGACAGCGGATGATGCCAGCGTTGAAGGGCTAAAATCCAAGATTGATCGATGGAAAATGGAGCTTCCTGGGAAATGTGAAAAGACTCCTAATAGTTACCAGAAAATTCGAAGGAAAAGGAACGTAAACAACACTGGAGAAGGCGGCATAGCGTTGATGAAGGTAGTGGAATGTTTTCGTGCTTTGGAACTGCATATGGATGTGAGTTTACTATTGTATGCGGAGCTAATAATGGTGGTAGGAGGAGTAGATCCCGGTCGCGGAGTAGCAGTAAGCATTTGGCCAATTCAGATTTAGATTCTCAGTTAGTTTCATAAGGTGGGGATCCAAATCCAATGAATTCGGCCAATTTCCTTTTTAACTGGATGGGATGGGGGAATTATCTCCAATGGTTCACGGTGAAGATGTTCCCACATTAGAGCCTCCACAGCCGTCGTGAGGTTGTAATCATATCAAGCAATTGACTATGAAGATGTTGCCTCCAATGTTATCAATCTGATTCATTGTTATATGTATTCATATATGAAGAAATGCAAATAATGTACATGTTTGATTCGATGGACCATCAGGCACAGGAGGTAGTCCGCCTGAGGCCCCAAGAACAAAGATGAGGAGTTGATAGCTCCCCCAAGTCTTGGAGCTTGAGCAAGGTGTATATATATGCTACTTATGCTCATTGCTCCGGGGAGTTGCTACCCTCCTTACAAGAAAATGATGATGTAGTTGTGTACTATGACTTGGATGATTGTCTAATTGTCAAGTACTACAATATTAGGTTTTTGTTAGTTTCTGCTCTGATGAAACTAAATTGGATGTAGCAAAGTTTTTGTATCCAGTTCATATTTGGATTTTATACTTATATATTGAAATACACAAATCTTCTTGAATTTCTTGCAGCAGCAAGCTTAAAAGAAGTGTCCTAATGGCATTTTTCTTCGTTGGAAAATCTGCGTTTGAATTTTTCTTCTTCCTATTGGCATCTGTTAATTCTTTTGCAGCAAAGTTAAGATCGTGCCAACAATTGTCAAGAAATTATTCCAACGTGCGCAATTGGGCTGATTAAGGTTGTATGCCGGGACAGTGACAAGCAATGTCTGTTACCTTCCAAAATTTGCATGCTTTGCGGAATGACTAACAGAACTGAAAAGATTTAGACGTATTCTAGTGTTTTTGGAGGAGTAAGAAAAGCTTAAGCCAGGAAAATAATTCTGACATGGGCTTGAGAAAAAGACTAAGAATGGAAGAATGTACAAAAGTAATTTGCACGAGCAGCATAACTCGAAAGCTAAAGCTCAAGTTTTAGATCTTTTATCTTGCATGATCCCCTTGAGCAAGATCGGAAACAAAAGAAGGCAAGGAGCAAACAGATGTAGGTCAACCCTTTCTCGTAGCAAATGCTTGATCAACTCTAACTAAACCGTCCTGCTCTCTACAATGTATTGACAGAAACAATCCATGTCCTCCGTAGCTATTTTCAT
Source organism: Gardenia jasminoides (assembly GCA_013103745.1). Lineage (NCBI taxonomy): Eukaryota > Viridiplantae > Streptophyta > Magnoliopsida > Gentianales > Rubiaceae > Gardenia > Gardenia jasminoides. Next base: position 50,421,640 of record CM023095.1, on the reverse strand, counting down.
ATGAGAACGAAAAAGACAAACACTTGAAAAGTACATCAGTCATGTCACTGCCAACAACATTGGAATTAGGGAAAAAAAGGGGGGACACTAAACCAGATTAATATATAGGCCTTTGGCAATATTATACATGTTCTTAGAGTATGGCCATTGGTAGGAAAGATTCGACAAATTGGGTATTCATTATGCAAAATTTTGTAGGCTGCAATTTACATCCTCAACTCTTTGCCTCTCTTTGAGATGACATACACATTTTCCCTTGTTCTTCCACATCTCCTAATGAGGCAATTGTATACTTGTGAATGAATTCTTAGCCTTTCTTGCCTATGCTGAATTTGACTCACTCCCAATAAACCTCCTCTTTTGGGATCTGCTCTTATTAATATTATTATGCGGCTTATTTCCATTATTACTTGCTCCACAGACAATGGTGAACTCAAAACCATAAGCATTTCCAAAACAAGAAAACAAGCCTCCATCTGAATGCCTTCGCTCATGTCCTCTGCTATCTGATCTAGATCTCTGAAATTTCCCTTCATGCTTTGGTGGAAGTGAAACCTCCTTCCTCAATTTCCCCATACTTGAATTCAACCCTTTTGCAGTAGCTTCCTCAACTGTCATTTCTTCCACTATGGAGTTCCCAACCTCTTTTCCTTCAGCTGCTCCTGCTTTCGCGGCCTGTCGCATTGACCCCTTTCTTTCTGCCATGGGTGGAAGTGATTTCCTTGCTATTTCTGCAGCCACAATCGAGGCTGATGGTCCAACATCAGAACATAATTCTGATCCATTTACTGCTGAACCGTTGCACGGCGATCCATTTCCATTCACCAGAGAACCATTGCATACGGAGCCTGCTTTTAATGGAAACTCTTCATTGAACTCGCTCCCCAAGCTATAAGATCTCCATAGATGGATTTTCTCATTTATTTGATCATTATTCTCCTCAGTAACCATCTCCCCAACCTTTTGTTGCACGCTCATACTACTCAGTTTCTTGACTAAAAGGTCTTGATAATCGCCGACTCGAGCATTCATTTCTCTACACAGAGGCATGCTTCTGTTTGCAGCATCCATTAGAGCTACGCCCATATTCAGCATTCCCTGAGGATTCCCTGAAGGCCGACGAATCTGAAGAGCAAGGTATCTCGTACGGTTCCTGGCAGAAGGGGTGATGAGATCGCTGATGAGTACGCGAACCGTGCCTACAAGCAGATCTCTAAACCATGAAACCGTGTAGATTTCAACCGTGACTGCAGCCTGATCCGATGAGAGGAATTCTGAATCGACGCGAAATGCAAACCTGTCATTCCATAAAGGATTTGTATGCCTCTGTTGGTCGACGCGGGTTGTGAGCTTTCTGGAAGGATGAATCCAGGTTATTGCATATGTTCGCATGGATTTGGAGATGGGGGCCAAGTCCTGGGCGGATATCAAACTGATGTCGAGGACATAGAAATCAGGAGGGCGTAAGCTGATGTCTGAGTCGGTGATGGTGGATGAGGCGGTCGGAGTAGGAATTGTTGGGTCCATTTCACCGTCCACCTCCCTGAGCACGACGGGTCAGGTTTGACATCAACCTCGGAAGCAGAGGGATTGTCGAGGTTGTGTTCTGTTGAAGATGCATGGTCCAAGAGCTGTTAAAGAAGTTGGTTTTAATTGATGTTTCTGGTCCACTATTTTCTTTTAACTTTGTTATGGTCTGAAAAGTTTTCCAGCTCATTTCTTATCCAACAATTTTAAGCCATTCGATTACTCTTAAGCATATAAACACCATTTGATTATTCCAATAAAGCATATTGTTGTTATTATAGGAAATAAATTTCATAAAATCATAAAATCATAGAATCAATGTATATGGAGAGGTAATTTACTCACATACAAATATATTATAGGAGAAGAGGAATAAATTAATAATATAACATTATAGGAACAAGTCTATCAAACTTTTATCCTTCTCAACTAATAAAACTAATAACAGTTGTAAGACTCAGTTATTTTGATAGATTAGATGACTTGATAAATAAGTCTCAGGATCATAAGATATTTTCTAATTTTAAATAATAAAGCTATCATAATTTAACTCCTATAGAATTACTAAGCAAATCACAGCTATTATTTTCTTCAACTGTATATGATTACCAACAAAACAAACAAATACTGTGGCTTATTGCCTAACTAGCTTGTCACTGGGGATTGTAAAGATTTTTACCACTGTTATTTTCTTGCATATCACCGTAAAGATGCTCTTGCAAGTATCGCTTTTCTTTGGTACATAGGAATTCAATGAGGCAAAGATTGCAGTTCAGATGTTGTTTCGGACACTTGCATTTCCTAGTACAATAGAAACAGCATCTCTGATGATTCATGGATTTTAAGTAATAAAACAGAAAATTGTGTTGTAAAATATGGCTTTTCAAGTATGTGTACCACGTCTATTGTGACTTAAATAGGAAGGTACAAGTACTTAAAAATTTTCGTAATTCACGGTATGTGACAATGTGGGCTGTAATTCATGGTCTGTGACAACGTAGGTCTATATCAGAGAGGGTTCTACTTCAATCCAGCTGATGGCATCCTATTTCTGGAAAATCAGAAGCCGATTTTCGCTCTAGCAAATAGAAGTGATTGACTGATTTCATCTCTAACCTGGCTCGTCGTCTTCTAAGCAGGGCGACGTGCTTTTTTATCTGCCATTTCTGCCAAACCATTTTTTTCTTCCAAAAATGTCTCCTGATTATGTTCCTTTCAAGCTCCTGGAGGTCAATATCCTTTCCGCCCAAGACCTTCCTGCAGTTTCCAAAATGTTGCGCACATTTGCTGTTGCCTGGATACACCCTGATCAAAAATTAAGCACAAGAATTGATCATCAAGGCCACACCAACCCCACCTGGAACTACAAGTTGGTTTTTCGGGTTGACAAGAAATTTCTTCGGAATGAATCGTCAGCAGTAACAATAGAAATCTATAATGTTGCATGGCTGCGTGACCTTCCAATTGGAACAACACATCTTTTCATCAACCATATTTCACCTCCTCTGATGCCAAACAGTCCAACTATGCGATCTGTTGCTCTTCATATTCGTCGCCCATCAGGGCATCTTCAGGGAATTCTTCACGTTGGAGTCAACCTGATAGACAATGGGATTTCCGACAGCCCCCTGAGGAGCGAAATAAGCGCGTTCACATGTGAAAATCGGGTCATGGCACGGAATGATCATCAGGACGTCCAGGAAGAATGTACCATACCTCAAGAAAATATTGAGCACAAGGATTTTCAAATCCAAGATCAACCCTCCATCAGCCAAAAAGCATTGCCTAATGATGAGGTGGTCTCGAGCAAGCAAGGTAGCAACGATTTGAAGAATCAAATGGAATTGATGTTGAGGACGAGAAGTATCGCCTCAACAAATTTATCATTGGGTACTGTCATGCAGCCTTTGCCATCAGAGGTTGCAGATAACCTGAAGAAGGGATTTTATACCACGGATGGGGATGATTATGGCAGCTCCATATTCGAGAATTGGAGTGAGCCAAGTCATCATCTTAGTTTGAGATCAAAAAATGTGGAACGGCCAATGGAGGAACAACTTCCACTGACGAAAGATTATGAAGGCCATAAAATGAAAAATCACCACAAGGGCACAGGACAAACGATCAAGAGGACCATAAAGCTGCTCGGCCAAAACGAAGGCGGTCCTCAGACGGAGGAGGATTATTCTCATGCTTTCTAAGAGGTATTGAATTTACTTTTGTCTGCGGGTCTAAGAATATGAAGAAAGAACGAGAGAAGATTCGTCGCCACCATAAACTTCACGTTGATCATGCGGATGGAAACATGCACATGTTTTATATCACATGAATTCTTGATGTACAGGTTCATGTCCAGCCACCGGTCAGCTATTTATGTATTGTTATTCAATGGCAAGATTGTCTATTAAGTTTTGCATCTCTTTGGTGTATTTGTTCCTTCCATTTTTTCTATTTTCTGAATCTCTTAGGTGATACACAAAATAGATCTCACACGCGTTTCTGTTGATTTTTTATACAGAATTCGTTCTATTCTTCCTCTGCGTTCTCTTTTTGAACAATTGAGGATTGACTACTGCAGATCTTGAGTAGTACTGCATTGTTAACTATAGCTGCTCCACAACCATCAGAGGCTATTATGTTGATAAAATTTTTGTTGTTCTGAGTTCAATAATTATCCCTAGATGATATCTGATGTCATTTTATGATTTAAAGAGAAGGGGCCTCGGAAGTTCAAAATCATTGTTCTCTTGGACTTATTTCTGATCCAAGTGAACAAATCATGGAACATGTATAGGAACTGTGCAGCAGGACAATTAAAGCAAGATTAATGTATTAAGCTACAGTGCTTTACAGCCCAACAAAACAATAGTTGTACAAGGTACTTCTTGAATTTTACAATCAAGGGTTGATCTCAGTCTTTGCCTTAGCCACGAACCAATCGAAGGCTGCCACCAGCAAGAAATTATGGTTCAGCTCAAATCTTGTCTTCACCTTTCAATAATCTGCCGCGTCAAAAAGCATTTATAATTATCAATGGGTGAAGAACTACTTACAAAGGCTGCCAATTTGATGTATATTGCTGGAAAATTGAAATGAAAGGCAAATTTGGTGACCTTAACCTCTGAGATAATCTAGAGGGTCGTACTTACCATCCTTTTTTCGCCCCCATGATAGGCAGAAATAGCAGAGGCCCACTCCTATCAATACCACAGCTATTCCCCCAATAACAATTGCTATTAATTTATTTGAACTGCCTCCAAATGATCCCTTATCTGACCAAAAATTGGATTTGATACAAAATTAGTTAGTGAAACAATCACAGCAAGTCAGGAAGAGATTTGCATCATCGACATATGAAAAACCAGCATAATCATATATCAAATTGAGCATTGACTACTTTCAAAGTTCTATAGCCTTTTTTACTGTTAATCTGGAAGCATATACTCAATAAAAGCTGATTGTTCACAAGTTGAAGGGCTAGCAAATTTTCACAACACATGAGGAAAATTGCTTTATGTTTCCACTTTAGAGAATGTTTTCAGGCATTTTTCTGCTAGCAATCATTCAGCTTTAGCAGGGCTACTTGTTCTAATATCTAGAAAAGTGAATATTTGGACTTTAGTTCTGATTTCATTCGGTAGCGCTCTCATGTTGCCTTTACATCGACATGCTGCAACACAACTTTACAGGCTCTACAGTTGTGACAGTTAGAAGTTTTCACATAGAAGAATTAACCAGAATGACAAGTCGCATCATGTAAATTGCTTTAAGACAGTGCAGAAAGCAAGCGTGCATTATACCAACAGACAAAGAAGCAATTTATGAGGAGAAAATCTTTGAAGAAGTAGTGAGCTATGTATGATGGCCATTTACCTTCATTCCAGTCACCATTATACTCATTCCCTTGATATTTGTAGCTAACAAAACAACCGTCCAGATAAATTTCTCCAGAAACTGAGTACCCACATGTTTCCTGAGCAATCTCCACTGCGGTACTAACACATTGGCCACAATCACATGCATCTAGATTCCCATCGCATTGTGCCATTACATGTATCGATTCATAGGTCTCTTCACAAAATCCCTGACTGCTTATAACACAATCTTGGACAGCTGCAAATGCAGCATCCCTCTTCTCCGGGAATCCAATAGACCCTGTTTGGCCACTGCAGGACTTGTGAAGCAACTGCAATCCTGAAGTTTGAACTCCATCAGCCCGATAGTGTATACTGCAACCAGACAGCTGAACTCGAGCAGGTAAACTATGACCGCACAATTTGTTTGATAATTCAGGAAGTTTGTTCACGCAGTTGTAGCAATCTTTGTTAATCAAATCACCTCTGCACTGAAAGTGGCCTGATAGAGCCATCTTATCATTACCAGCATTGGTTACAAAGAACTTGGATCTTGTGGATTGCTCCAAAAGTTCTTGAAAAAGAGCTGGAAGAATGGATGACAGAGATTCGGTAGCATGATCCTCTGATGTCTGGTTTGTGCACTGATTGTAAACTAATTGCTTGTAGTCCAAATTGGATGTGTAAACAGATTGTAACATCAAGCAATAACATAGAACAAATGCTGGTAGAGAAAAGTAAAGACGACTGAGGGTCTTAGATGGATCCATTATTGCTGAACCTGGTTCAGCAAATTCTTGGTAACCCAATCTTTATCGTTGCTTTGACAAACATAACTTGCTCATTATTACATACAGAAAAGAACGTTTTGGCCTGTACTTCTGTTTGAGACGTCAATTTTTTTTTCCTTCCTAACTTCATCTAACCTTTAATTTGTTTGGGGGTTTTGAAAGTAATGTGGATTAGTTACACGCTCCGGAAAGACATCGAAATGGACATCTTCAGTCTCATAAGTGCTCGTATTCTATTCAAGATCTCAAAGCCAGCTGCTAAAATACTTGGCCAAATCCGAACGTCTCAAATTTGTGTATATAACTTATGTTTATCGTGCACTATTGCGTGAGCTAACGTAGATTGCAAGCTTCAAAGCCTCTCTACAAAGTCAACTTTTTTGTTTTTTTCCAAATCGATTTGCTATTTGCTGTGGTTTGGTTTGACAATGAAGTTAATTAACCACAACTTAGGCAAGACTTGTAGGGCAAAATTTTCCAATAATTTTTGAACTTAAAAGGAGGACTATCTGCATATGGAAACTTTATGTTTGATCTCTTTCCTAGCGCTGGTTATACCTTAAAGTTCCACTTTTTAAATTTCAATAAATAGGACTTTTCAAGCAGCCAATTACACATGATTGATCAAAAGTGATGAATCTTATTATCAATTAATGACTTTATGTCGCAAATATACAATCTCCATGATCTCGTAAACATACAAGAGTTTTTTGTTTCCTCGTGACACAGTGAATATACAAGATTTGAGAGGTCACCTTTTAATGGCTTATGATAGAAAGAGTTGCATAGAAGTATCAATCACAACCCAATTATGTTGGATCACCCAAACCCATCTATTAATAACTTATTCAAACCTACCCATTAATTTTAAATGAGTATAAATGGGTACCCAATTATACCCATTTAATTAATGGGTAGTGGGTTGACTCTACTCACTCATTAACCCATTTAAAAATACATATACATTTTATTCAAATTTTATTGAATGTTAAGGAGATAAATTTGAATCTCTTACTAATGTAATAACAATAAAATGCCATTAATTCTTGTCAAACACCATGTGAAAAATTTTAAAAAAATAATATTTCAAATGAGTCATGAATAGGTAGTTGGGTATACCCATACCTATTTATTTAAATGGGCATGAATAGGTACCTATTGATACCCATTTATTTAAATGGATATAAATTAATTGACTCAATTATACCTCTTACCCAATTATGACTTACCCAAACTTACCCAAATCACCCATTTTGACACATATACTATATTGGTCCTTTTGTCAACTAGTCCTAAGTTTTCATGCAAACCATAGCTTGTTGCATGCTTTACAAATCGATTTCAAAGAATCAAGAAAATGAACAGTTTGTTTGGATAGTAGATCATTTATTAATATTTATTCACATGTATCATCGATATATTTTTTAATTATTTTTTTAATCTCACATATATTACATTAAAAATAGTAATACAATATTTCTTTAAATAATTATCCAAAAGGTAAAATACCAAGGAACTCCTTGTGGTTTGCATAATATTTAGTTTAACTCCCTATGATTCGAAAACCTACAATTTAACTCCCTATGATTCTAACTTAAATGTAACTTTGACAGAAATTGTTCAAACTAATTGTAGGACATAAAATGTCAAATATGCCTTTTTAGTAAAATATCGAGAAGATCCCTGTAATTTAAATAATGTTCAATTTAATTTCCTGATATTCGAAAACCAAGTTTTAACTAAATTGAAACATTAATAAAAAATATCTAACTTGACAGTTGTATGTAAAATGTTATAATTATCCCATTTTTCTTTGCAGCCCTCCACCCTTGAAACCCACTATCCCCTTTTGGCATTCTCTATACTCCAACCGCATTATCACAACCACATTTAACACCATCTCCCCTTCTTCTTTTTAAAATAAAAAATAAAAATAAAGAATAAAGAATAATAGAGATATAACTTAAGATCTGAATCACTATATAATTTTTTCAGATATGAATCATCACTTTTTTGGTAACATCTCTATATCAAAGAGGAATGAAAAAAAGGTCCAAATGTCCTTTTAAATACTGATTTTTTTTCTTTGTCTTTAAGTTTTACCTAAATTTCTTCTATAATTTGGAAGCACAATTGGGTTTACAAAACTTTTGCAGGTTTGGAAGTACAGCGGTAAAATTATCAATTAATTTGAATGGTTTCTTTCAATTTATATTTTAGTTTGAATCACAGGGATTTAAATTGTATATTTTTGAGTCTTAGGAAGTTAAATAGAACATCAATAAAAGCGCATATTTCTCAAACTAAGTTAATTTGGACGGTTTCTGTTAACTTTTTACTTTAGTTAAAAGTTTAGAGAGTCGTAATGTAGATTTCTGAAACTCAAGAAATTAAATTAAACATTAACTAAATTATAAGAGTTTCTCTATATTTTACTATTATCTAAATAATCTACTATCCAAATTGTGTACCTGAAATTGTGTACCTATTGAACATAAAGCTATCCTGAATGCTTGCTTTGTAAAGCCCATTTGTTGGAGAAGTCCTCAGTCCATTAAGCCTTGAAAATATGACATCAAGGGTATGAGTATGAACCATTCTGGGATGCACAAATGATAAACCTGTTGGCCCTCAGTCAAAAATCCAAATACAGGCCTAAACGGGAAGAAACCCCACTGCTGCCCAAATTGTATAGCACAAAGTCAATTTTATTTTCCTGTGTTTAAAAAAAGAAAAAGAAAAAAGAGGCTTTGGCTATTGTAAAACTAATGCTAATATATATTTAGTTGGTAGTGGTTTATAGTGATTATTTATTGAATTATATACTAACAAAACAATAGCAAAAAAATTGTGAATAGTAGACAATAAGTAGAGAGAAATTTATAGTTTTATTCACTAATTTGTTCAAAGTTTTCAAGGTTATAATTGAGGTTGAGAAATGATCTCTATTTATAGACAAATGAAGGTGAATGATACATGAACTAAATTTAATACTCATTCATGAATTTAGTACTTCAAGATGATAAAATTGAATTGAGTTGTTTCACGAAATGATAAGTATATCATATTAATCTATTTGTAGGGAGAATACATGTGTCAATCCTCTAGGGAAACTAAACTGACATCTATTCCCATTTGAATTGTTTTAGTATATCAGCATCATACTTTGCTCCGATATCTTGTTCTCTTTGGATCCTTTGGAATTTTCTTGAATTTGATCTGAAAGATCACCTTTGATCTTTAAGATTTTATTTATCTCATAGATTAACAGTAAGCATTGCAAAGATAATAATCTACATTCCTTGCTATATTTCTTCTTCACTAATTAAAAAAAATACTCGATAGCTAATATCCACGGATGGGGCTGTAAATTGAACCAAGCAGTTTGGTACTCGACTCAAATCAGACTTATTCAAACTTGTTTATTTAAGTACCAATCCAAATCCGAACATGATTTCAATTTTAAAAATATTAATGAACCAACTACGATATTTACGTTGTCTGATTCGATATGTTCATAAACATATAAAACAAGTAAATTTCATAAAAATATGTCTATGATTCCTTCTTCAATTCCAGTTCTTTCTTTCCTACATATTGCTGATCTTCTAAAATAGCAAGTAAATGATAGGCATAATTGATTTTGGTCACATTTCTGATTCATCATAATAAATTTCTTGAATACCAGATAGCAAAGATTAAGGAAAAAAGTGCAACAAATTAGGGCGAAAATCTCTATGTAATGTAATATAAAGGTATTCGTGATTTTTTACTCTCTCCATCACTGAAAGATGCATCAAACTATTTGATATTTGAACCGAATTGGGATTGATAAGTGCTCCTTTGAACTTAGTTCGCTAGCTAGTCATACCAGTGCTGAACATAGTTTTATCGTTTTATGTTTAATAACATTAAATTTGATTAAAAAAATTCATTCAAAATCGGTTGGAAAAAAATTTTCAAGTTTGGTTCGATAAGTAAACAGACCAAATTTGAATAAAATTTCAACCTCGTTAAAATAATCAAACAAATTTGAACACTAGAATACTCAGTTTGATTAAATTCATTTACACCCCTATTCACAAAATGATGTAGTTAAAATTGAGTCACATCATCATCATCTATGTAGCATATAAAATTGAATCACATCATCATCTATATAGCACACTCATATGTGTATAGTATCCTATATTTAGTCATCAAGTTAGTTAGGTATTTTTTAACTTATTATTATAGTTATTAAATCTGACTCGACAAGAAACCCGATAAAAGGATCATATTAATGAGTTATTAGTTCAACCTATGGGTCATAGTTGAATCGGTGGATCACTAAAATAATATTTTAAATATAAAGTAGTAATTTTTGTATATATAAACTATAGGATAAAATACGGAAAACCCCTTTATGATTTCACTAAAAATCAACAAACCCTCTTATAATTTGAAAATATCCATATAACCTCCATGTGGTTCAAATTGGAGTGGAATAGTATTTTTTTTAAACTGTTATGGTACCTATAACCCTTTTTTTTTTGTTAATTTTCTTTTTCTTTTATTTTTCCTTTCATTTCTTTCAATTTCCTTTCCTTTTATTTTTTCCCTTTCTTTTCTAATTTTTTCTTTCCTTATTCATTCTTTTTCTTTTTTCTTCATCCATTGCCACACAATCCCACTACTACAACACCACCACTACTTCTCTCTTTTCTCATATCGCCACGATCTGTCATCATCCACCACTCTCTCATTGTCTCTCTACTTCCTCCTCCTTCATTCTTTCTCTTTTATGCTCCCTTTTCCATTCTCTTTTCCTCTCATTGGTAAGAAGGAGAATAGAAGCATAACCAACTAGCTGTAGGAACTCTTTTCTCTCTCTATGGGAGTCTTCCTCTCTAGGCTTCTCTAGAGCTTTTCTCTCTCTTGTGGGAGTTCGAGTGGGTGAGGAAAGTTTCAAAAAATTTTGAACATACTTTTTCAACAAGTACTCAAAGCTTCTTCCTAAAAGAGTTAGAAGGAGTATAACTAGCATCCTTAATAGCTCAACCTCAATTTCTAGAGGTGGAGGCAGAATGAGCTTTGAGGGTTGAGTGGTGAGTGAAAGGTAGCAAAAGCTTGGCGATTGAAGGAAGCGGAGTCAACAAAGCGAAGGAATTATTTGCTTGAAGGGATCGTTTTAATAAAAAAAAAAATAGCTTGAAGGGCGGAAGACCAGCTTACCTGATCTTTTTTCTTTCCTCTGTGTCTCTGTTCTGTAGTCTTTTTCTCTCTTTTTCAGTTTACCTCAGCTTGGTGTGGACCTCTGCCTGTTCATAACTTTGTTGGATGCAAGTGTTTCCTTTTTTTTTTTTTGTGTTTTGTGCAGGCCTGGGTAAAGATAAGGCGTCCCATAGAGGCTCCCAAGGTTTTACCAAGATCTCATCAAGCTTATGGCGGACGAGCTACTAGAAGTTCTTCGGAGGTTTGACCTCTCTAATAAAGAATTAGACGGAGTGGATCTGAAAGAAACTAAGGTGTTGAAGAAGGAGGAGGAATGCAAAAGAAGTCTGATTGGGAAGATAATAGGAGAAAAGTCCTGCAAATTTCATGAGGCCAAGCACTTTGCGAATTTTATGTGGAATCACCCGAGAAGTTTAAGTGTGGTTGAGCTGGGCGTCAACCTCTTCCAGTTCTCTTTTGCGGTCAAGGCGATTTAGACAAAGTTCTTAGGGGATGTCCATACCTTATGGATAACCAACTACTAAACTGAAGAAATGGGAAAGAGAATTTACAAAGATCCAAAAGCTTTTAGAAATTCGTTGTTGTGGGTGCAGATATGGAACCTACCTCTTCATTGTATCACCAAGGAGGTAGGGAAAAAATTGGAGGAATCTTCACCAAAGTTGTAGATGCCATAGTTCCACCAAGAGGCAAGGATGGGAAACACATTAAAATATTGGTGGAGGCTGATATCTCATAGCCTTTGCTAAGAGGTACCACTATTCGTCTGAATGGAGTAACTCGCTGGGTTGATTTCCAGTACGAAAGATGCCCTGATTTTTGCTACAATTGTGGAATAATTGGCCACGGTGAAAAGAATTGTGGGGAGAAAATGATGGAAAAGGCAGAGAAGAACAATTAGTATGGGATGTGGTTAAGGGCCCAAGGAACCAAGTCATCACCAAAGAAGGGACAAGAAAAAACTAGTGAAAAAAGAACATCACCGGTAGCAAAGAGTAAAAGGCCAGACGGTGACAAGCATGCAAAGGAGTAGAGCAAGGTAAAAGAAACATGAGAACAAGGTGGGAGAAATGGTTGAGACGAGTGAGGAGTTCATTCTGAAAAAAAGAGACCCAGCATTGGTCATCCACTCACTAATGGAAGCAAACAGTGGGAATACACCAGTTGAAGAGCAGGAAACTGGATTATGGTGAAAAGGAAATGGAGTATGGTTGGGGAGAACAGGTAAGAAATAGTCTCAATGAAAAGTCTGCTCAAATGGTTATTGATAAAGTGGCAGGGAACGAATCAATCAGATGGCCAAGTTCAACCCCAATGCAGAACAAAGAGGATGGTCACAGAGTAGGAATGGTGATGGAGGCTAGCAGTATGAAGGAGAATAAAGTGAGGAGACAACAGAACCAGCCCAGAATGGTTAAGCAGAGAGACCAAAGGAGGAGCCCTTTGAGGTATATGAAGAACATCCTATGCACAGAGGGAGGCACTGGAAAGCGTAAGATCAAAACCGAGATGGTGGGGAGAATGACGAGTTACCAAAAGAGATTAGCCATGCAGACAAAAAACCAAGAGTTAAGAAAAGTGATGAAGCAAAGCAGCGAAACATGGAAGGGGTGGAGGCCAACCTCTATTGGTCTCCCACTCTCAAATGAGAGTCATGGTTGGAATTGTCGAGGAGGGGACCCTTGACTATTCCCTATGCCAAGGAGGTTTGTAGACTCCATTCTCCAATGGTTATGTTTCTGTGTGAGACTAAGAACAATAGAAAAGTTATGAATATGTTTTAAAAAAAGCTAAATTTTGATGAAATAGTCTGTGTTGATCCAATTGGTAAAGTTGGGGGTTGGCAATATTGTGGAATAATGCAATTCAGATGGAAAATGTTTTGTGGACCAAACGCTCAATTGAAATTAAAATTTTTGATAAGGAAATGGGGGAATCCTGGTGGGGAATTTTTGTGTATGGGAGTACAAATGAGAAGAGGAGAAAAGAGCAATGGGAAATGTTATCTAGGAGAAGGAATATATGGGGGGAAAGGATTTTGGTTATGGGGGATTTCAATGACATTTTGTCAAACAATGAAAAATGGGGAGGTAGACAAAGGGAGGAATGGAGTTTTAAAGGTTTTAGGAACTTTGTTCAGGTCAATGAATTGATGGATATGGGAGGGAGGGAAACCTTGGACTTGGAGGGGAAGTTGGGATGGGGAGCAAGAAATAAAGGAAAGGTTGGATAGAGCTTTGTGTAACCAATCTTGGACACATATTTACCCAAATGCAAAAGTTTCTCATATTGAAAGCTTAGCTTCGGATCATTGCATGATTTTGGTAGATACCCACCCGATTGCAAGGAAAATGAAGAAAAGGTTTATTTTTGATAAAAGGTGGCTGGACAATGAAGGAATAGAGCAGGTAATCAAAAGGGCTTGGGGAAAAAGGCAACAAGGCTCCAGAGGTTTTAGGATGAACAGAAAGATTAGGGAATGTAGATTGGCATTGCTAACATGGAATAAAAGGCTGAATTCAAATTCAAGGGAGGAGATAAATAGGATCAAGGAAGAGATAGAGACAGTGCAGCAGGGACATGAAGAGGGCAGGTAGCAAACTTTAATAAAGAAACAAAAGAGTTGGAAAAGGCATACAAGGAGGAAATTTTTGGGGACAAAAGGCAAGGAACAAGTGGTTGAAGGAAGGGGATAGTAATACTGCATACTTCCATGCATCTGTAGCAAATAGAAGAAGGCGTAACCGAATGGCAAGAATTGAAAAAACAGATGGGGGATGGTGCCAAACACAGCAAGAGATGGGGGATAAAATAGCAAGGTACTTCCAGCAACTTTTTACTAGCTCGCAACCGCATGACTTTGAGGAGATCTTGGAGGGTATTCTAAGGACAGTCACAATGGAGTCGAACAAATCTTTAACCACGCAGGTTTCAGAAACGGAGATCAAATGCACTTTTCTCTATGCACCTCCAAAGCGCCTGGACCGGATGGTATGTCACCCATTTTCTTTCAAAAATTTTGGAATGTGGTCAAATATGATGTCATAGGGCGATTAGGAATTTTTTCAAATCTGGTTTTATGCCTTCAGCCTTTAATGAAACTTTGATAACTTTGATCCCAAAGATAGATATTCCTATTAACCTCACATATTATCGGCCCATTAGCCTTTGCAATATAGTGTATAAAATAATTTCCAAAATTCTAGCCAACAGAATGAAATTTGTGCTCAAAGATTGCATCAGCCTTTCCCAATCTATTTTCGTGCTAGGACGTCAAATCTTAGATAATGTGATCCTGGCACACGAATACATCCATTTTTTGAACCACAAGAGATCTGGTAAGGTGGGATTCATGGCCTTGAAGCTGGATATGTCTAAAGTTTATGACCGGGTTGAATGGATTTTCTTAGCCAAAGTTATGAACAAAATGGGTTTTTGCCCACTTTGGATTAAATGGGTGTGTAACTGCCTCAATTCTGTATTTTACTCTTTCAATGTTAATGGGGAGAAGATGGGGTATATTAAGCCTTTAGAGGTATTAGACAAGGAGATCCGTTATCCCATATCTTTTTTTGATATGTGTTGAAGGATTTTCGAGTCTTCTGAAACAGGCACAAGACAATGGAAGGCTGACGGGAATGAAGATTTCCAGGGAGGGACCAAAGATTTCTCACCTTTTTTTTGCAGATGACTCACTGGTTCTTGCAAAGCAGAGACAAACGAAGCTATGGAAATTAAAAGGATTCTCAAAGTGTACGAGGAAGCTTCAGGACAAAAAATCAATATGGAGAAGTCGACAGTCCTGTTTAGCAAAAACACAAGCCGAAGGTGAAAGCTCAATGTGTTCAACAACTCCAGCACATCCAGAGCATGTTAGCCAAGGAAAGTACCTAGGCCTACCACTAGTAATTGGAAGATCAAAGAGTAGTGTGCTTGGATTTATCAAAGATAAAACGTTGGGTAAAGTCGAAGCTGGAAAGGAAAATTCCTAAGCCAAGCTAGAAAAGAAGTACTTCTAAAGTCAGTAGTCTTGGCTATGCCCTCATACACTATGTCCGTTTTCCGAATTTCCAAGTCTCTTTGTTCGACATTTGCAAAGGTATGGCTAAGTTTTGTTGGGGTGACTCGGAAGGGAATAGGAAAACTCATTGGAAGAAATGGAAAGATTTGACTGAGGTTAAGGGGAAAGGAGATGGGGTTCAAGGATATAGAACATTTTAACACTGCATTACTAGCTAAGCAAGTTTGAAGAATTCTTACCAATCCAAACTTGCTAGTTAGTAAAGTAGTTAAGGCCAGATATTACCCAAGTTCGAACATTTTGGAGGCAAAGATGAAGAAGGGGGCCTCATGGTTATGGCAAAGTTTGTTTTGGCCATTCCTACCTTAGAGGAGGGAATTAGAAGAACAGTGGGGAATGGAAAGAGTATCAACATTTGGGAGCATAGATAGATCCCTAGAAATGCAAATGGGAAAGTTGAGTCTTCAAGACCTCTGGATTGCCAAGTGAATCGAGTTGTGGAGCTAATTGAAGATGGTAAATGGAAAAGGAATACTGTTGAAAATTTGTTTTTACCCCAAGAATGCAAACAAATTTTGAGCATTCCGTGAGCATATTTGGACAAAATGACAGGTTTAGATGGGAGCACACGACCTCTGGTTGCTACTCGGTTAAATCTGGGTATTGTGCTGCTAAGGCTAGTGAGAAAGATAAGATAAAGCTCAAGACAGATGATGGGGAAACAAGCAGAAAAGTCCATGAAACCAAAACCTAGAAAACGCTATGGGGAATGAACCTGAAACACAAAGTCGAACATTTTGTGTGGAAATGTCTACATGGTATCTTGCCATGCAATAAAGTGATTCATCGAAGGATGGGAAAAGGCAATCCTATGTGTCACAAGTGTGGACAAGAAGTAGAAACTATTGAACACCTGCTTTTCCAAAGTAGTATGGTGCAAGACATTTGGAAGATGTTCCCAATCCAATGGGACGGCCTTTTACAGTACACTTGGAATTTCAAGGAATGGTGGAGAAACTTGCAACAAGCTGAAGAGAGATTGGATGGTAGGAAACACATAGAGCTGACTGCAAATTTGCTATGGTATATATGGAAAGCCAGAAATGAAGGCGTTTTCAACCAGAATCGAAAGCAAGCAGGGTGGATAAGCAATAAAGCGTGTGAAGATTGGTGGGAGTGGAATGATGCCAGGGAAGAAAGAGGGAAAGAGCAAGAACTGAGGCACAACAATGAGGGAATCTATCAACAGCAGGTACAACATAATCATAGTGTTATTCAGATTCATACGGATGCTGCGTTAAACAAAATGAAGGCCAAGGCTGGCATAGGAATTGCAGCTAGGAATCATCACGGGAAACTAGACACAACCTAGGCAATTCCTATTTCTTTTGGTACTGATCCAGCAATGCTTGAAGCCAAAGGAATCAGAACAGCCTTGAGGTATGCCATGGACCAGAAATGGCAGCAATTGCAATCCTTTCAGATTGTAAGGTGGTTATTGACAAGATTAACAAAGTTGAAGTTGATGAATCGCTTTTGTCTATAATAGTTTTGGACATAATTAGAATAGCTAGATCTTTTTGGAGATGCTCTTTTAACTTTGTAAAGAGGGAGGATAATGATGTTAGTCACTCTCTGGCAAAATTTGCCATTAACCTTGTTCAAGAAGTGAAGTGGGAGGTTTCTTTTCCCATGTGGCTAAAAACAAAGTCACAAGAGTTGTGTAGGGTTTTCACCCAACATTTGTAAAGCTACTTTGTAATCTTGTTTGAGTAATATTAATGAAAGTTGCCGTTTGACAAAAAAAAAAAAAAAAGTAAGAAGGAGAATAGAGATGGAGGAGTGGGAAAAGGGAATAGGGAAAAGGAGGGGAAATAAGAAAGAGGAGAGAGGTGTGAGGGGGGAGAGAGAAAAGAACGGGGTGGTGGGTAGCAATAGTAGGGTGGCTAGGATGGGGAAGGAAAGAACAAAGAAAATGATGAATAAGTTTTAAACATTTTAAAAGTATTTCAAAAGTTTTGAACTTTCTAAATAAACCAATGATAGCTAAGTGAGAAGAATTTGAGCACTAAAAATAAATGAAAACAAATGAAAACAAAAGAGTTTGAGACCAAAAAATAAAAGAAAAAAATGAAAATAAAAAATATCAAAGAAATAATAACATATCAATTGCAAGTCATATATAGGTTACTGGTGAAATTCTATGTTAGTTTAAAGCATGAGAGGTTAGACAGATTTTTCAAGACCATAAGATGGGTCGTTAATTTTCCACAAAGCCACAAGAGGTTTTCAATATTTTACCCTAAAATGTATAATAAAGTATTTTAGATACTAATTATTTACTTAAAAAGATATATTATGAATATATAAACATTAATAGAAGCCTTAATTTCATTTTGTTGTACTTATATATAAATTATGTATTCAAATATAAATTAGCTCACTTACCTTCAAGGAAATAACATCATTTTTTTCATTATTTTATTTTTGTATAAAAACAAAATAATTTTCCACTACTTGAATATTGTTACATCATAATAATAATATTTTTAGTTTGAAAGTTTACGTTATAATTGTAAAATGAAAAAGTAAACAAGCTTATTGATGGGGAGATATTTGTGTATGTTATTTGAGGATATTTGGACTAAATTTCTTCCATTTATTGCATAAAGAATTGGGTTACTACTGATAATTGGTTTCTATAGCATTCGCAGGCCTTTGGTGTGAAAATTGGTGTTTATTGGTAAAATTCCAGAAGACTTATACTTCCAAGGCATGCCTGTGCCAGAGAAAGGGAAGTAGGGCTGCGTTAGCGGTTTGAGGAATTTCTGGGCTCTGTGACGTGATTCCTGTGATGATTTGGAAATCAATTCTAATAGGAAATATCCATTAATGGAATGGGCCGCGAGTAAGAAGGAAACTGCCGAAACAATTGAGAAGACTTTGGGCGGTGGAACACTAAAAGGAAAGTAAGCAGTTGCCTGGTCGTCGGAGAATTCCAGGGGCTAATGGATTCGGACGTCTTGATCCTCACGGGCCCAGCAAATTAGAAGGCCAATATCTATATATATATAGGAGGCTGTTTCTTTGTGGAAGAATGGGGGGATCCTAGCTTTGTTTTGATTAGTCGTTTTATGGTGTTTATTTTTCCGCCACCACTTAGCCTAGATAGCTTAATTGATAGTTCCTTGCTTTAGGCATAAACAATAGACTAGTACTTGTCATCATTTTGAGTTCTTAGCTTTTTCGTATTCCATCTTTCGTTTCGTCTTTTGTCCTTTCTCTGCTACTGCTTTACGTAGCATAGCCTACTGATTGGTTTGGCTTTTCTTCTTCAATAGCGACTTTAGTTAATTGGAATTTTACCATTAGATTATATTTGTTATTGCTGACATCCGAACTCATGAAGTCCATTGGTTGCATCACCAACATGAGGCGTGGTTAAAGCCTTTTCTAGTTGAGGAATAATCAAGACTCGGTGCACCCTAATTGTGAAATCGTTCTAATTGTCTATTTTAATTTATACATTCATGGGTATTTAATTATTCTCTATTTTTTTCCTGAGTTATTATTATTTGGATTTATTGATTAATGTGGCCAATTGTTCAATTGTCTAAATAATATATAGCCAATTAGGGTGTTGGCGCGTCGTCTTTAAACATCTTAATTAGTGGCAAACGAGACAATTTCACTGCCTCACAAGCGGTTTAATTGGGATTGTGGGAATAATTAATCTAATCTAAATAAACCCGCATGTATATTTGTCATCTAGAATTAGGTCTTTCTAATTTCTAATGCTGTGACTACATTAAATCCTATGAGTATCTTTAGGGTTGTCTAGTTCATAAGAGGGTAGTTTATGAGCGTCTCTGGACTACTATAAAATTAAGGAAAGATTGGTGGTTGGGCGCGTCGCTTGACCACTATAACCAATTTATTCGTGAACGTGTGAATATTTCTATGTATCTATGATCATTTGTGTGCACCGGTGAGATTGGTTCCTCGACTAGGTTGTGTCAATTTATTGTTTATTGTGTTCTTTAATTATTCCACATCTTTAATTATTTGTTTCCTTCTCAAAAACCCCCCAAATTCTCATAGGAAATAAATTATCCAGTCCCTGTGGATACGACCCTACTTGCCATTATACTTGAATTCATATTTTTAGAATAGGTATTTTATTTTTAACGGTTTGACACCCACCACTTATTCAAAAGAACATTTAGTTTTCAAATAAAAAAATAATCAAGTGATAAAGTTTTATACACATTTAAAAAGAGATCCAATATTCAAATCTTATCAAAATCATGTATACATTTTGGTTACAATAAAAAACCCAAAATTAAAAAAAAAGGATGGTCCTTGGTTGAATTAATAGGTTAAATGGGTTAGTCGAATTTGATTGGATCAATTCCGTATCCAATCAAATTAGGGCTCGGCTTGATCCGATGATGCCAAATCAAGTCAAACTTGACAAATGTTATGATAGATCATATGGTCAAAATTAAAACACATTGTTTATTACATATCACGTAACTCAAAACAAATAATAAAGTACTAATAAATATCGTGATAGA
The DNA here is from genome assembly GCA_013103745.1 of Gardenia jasminoides. Classification (NCBI taxonomy): domain Eukaryota; kingdom Viridiplantae; phylum Streptophyta; class Magnoliopsida; order Gentianales; family Rubiaceae; genus Gardenia; species Gardenia jasminoides. Next base: position 50,401,656 of record CM023095.1, on the reverse strand, counting down.
TCACATGATCAATATTGAAACACATCAACACATCATGTGGTTCAAAACAATATTAAGTGACGTGATAGATCACATGATCAATATTGAAACACATCATTTATCACACATCATGTGGTTAATAGCAATATTAAGTGACGTGGTAGATCTCCTCTTTACAGTGGAGGACTGGAGAGTGAAATACTTGTGAGTTTCCATCGCAAAATTCTCTTCCGAACCTTAAAACCCCACACAAAACCAGCACCAGTCTCCATGCCGATTTCAAGCAAGAATACTAGCGGCTTCCGTTGCGTGTAATGTATCTTCGCTTCTTGGTTCTATATACATGCATAATTACATTTATACACTGAAACTTCTGCTTTGCTTTTCCATCGAAAAAGCCTGAGTTGCTTTTCCAGTTGTTCACTGAAAACTCCGTCCTCCTCCCGTGGCGATGGTTCGGAGTTAATGCTGAATTTTTTCGACGTGATTTTCAAGCCGATGAGTTTGTTACTGGTTCGTACTTTGACCTTCCGATTATCTTGTCTATTTATTCTCTTCTTTTTCGATCTGTTTTCTTGACGGAAAGATTTTATCTTCCTCGTATCTTTTTTTCTCCCAAGTTGGTAGGTTGTACTGAAAAGGCATCGCCAATTTACTGTTTTTGCTTTTATTATGCTTTTTCATAGGTAGATGGCTTCTGTGGTCGTGATCATGTAACGTGTCTGTTATGTTGCGCCGTCGTATAACATGCAAAATGTGCCGACTGGAAAAGAAAGTCTTTATTTTTTTCCCTTTTTTGTGGTTTCAACTAGTAAGAGCATGGTAAATGGCAGGTTGATCTTAGGAATTTTCCCGGAAAACAGGAGTTTATTCAGAATTAAAGTGCGAAAGGTGAGCTTAGATGCCTATGATAGGAATAGAAACAGGCATTCTTTATTGCAAATATTATATTTGTGTGAAGTTTTTATCATGTGCCTGGCTAAACAATGTACATTTTGCTTCTTGTGTTGTAGAATAGAACAATCTTCTTTTTTTTCAATGAAAATCTTGTTATCTTACTTTGTCCACTCATAGATATTTAGAACAATGGAGGTTTAAAACTTAATAGCTTCAGTAGTTAGTTGGAATTATGTTGACTAAACTTGACACTTTACCCATCCTAAGATGAATATCTTATTTTTACTTGACTCAAATATAAAAAAGATATAAAAAAGAGAGAGTTGGAAGAGATTTATAATTAGTTAGTTGGGAACACTTATAATTTATCATTTTACTCACCTCATCCTAGATTGAATACCTTGTTTTGACTCAAGAAAGATATTAAATAAATATAGAAGTATTGGAAGCATTAGTTAAGTAGTTATTTGGGAATTCATGGAGTTTATTGTATTACTCCATTTTTGAAAATTGACGTGTGTGGAAATAAGGGAGGATATCAAGAAATAGGATAATGGAAAGTGGTAATTATTTAGTTGAGAATATGTGGATTCTACTGTACTAGTTAATTGCAAATTGACATTTAAGTAGATAGTAAATGATACTAGGAAAGAAGAGAGTCAAAAATAATTTCAAATTAGTTGGCTAGAACCACGTGGAGTCCATCGTATTAGTTAGCTAAGAATTACTAACCCAAGGAGATCTTGGAGAATATGTGGACCTACTTAAATTCATTGTGTATAAAACGTTGGTATTGAAGTTTGAAGTTGCTATCCCCGGAGATACTGAATGATTTTAGGATGGAGTTGATAGTTATAGTTAATTTGTTAAAAAACTTGTTGAGTTTGTCATTCTAGTGAATTACAAATTAGAAATGTGAGGCCATAGTAGAGAGTGTGAATCTACTTATATTCGAGTGGCTAGAATATTTTCAGTGAAATGTAAAGTTCCTATCCAACAAAAGTGGTCATCATTTTGGGAGACATACAATTGTCAACGAAGGACCTAATGGCTTTTATCATACAGTTAATAAAAATTTATATTATGCAACATTGCTCAAAATGCTCTACTAGGACTTTCTAGGAGTTAATGCAGAACAAAATGCAAATCTTTTACCTTGTCGAATTTATTAAAGCGACAAACAAGCTTAACATTGGTGAGATATGATTAAAATGTGCAAAAAGTAATGTTATTTTTCCAACTATAATAGTCCACCAGCAATTGGTGACAGGAATTGTATGGCTGATTATGATAAAGGAAAAAACATCTATTTGTGTTGCAAGTACTGTAGTAATCATTGGTTGTGAAGTTTATTGTTTATGTCAAATTTTGCTCTAAAGCAGGGGGGAAGTAACTATGAAAACCAGGATGGAACTTGCTTTATCCTCAAAGGGCAAATGTACTCTATTGTTGTCAACCTTTTACTTTTATTATTTTAAATTGGCTTTATGGAAATGCTATCATGCCATATCCAAGACATTACGTTTCGTTGATGGACATTTGCTGTGTTAGGTGCCTATAGTTTCTTTGTAATGTATGATATTGCCGTTTGTGGGTGGTTGAAAGTATGAGTCAGTAGATTTTCATTCTAGGAATTCTTTTCTTTTTCAAGATAAGCAGGACTATGTGATGGACTTGTTATTTGATCAAACTTTGCTGTCTTTGTGGGGTTTGTTGAGAAGAGAAAATGCTTATTAATTTGCTATAGTGCATGTGAGGGTTTTCTGAAATCTTCTATTTACTTCATCGTCATCTTGTCATCTTCTTGGTATATCTTTATTTTGGCCATCATGCATATGCTGTGTTACTACGAAGTGGGTTACCATCCTACTTTGCTGCGAATTGGAGAGTTAGTTGATCTGTGAAGGAGTCATCATAATTTACATGACTTAATAGTCTTTCATAAGTGACAGTATCTGGTCAAGTTGGTTCTTTACTACCATTTTTTCTATATTTGCATCTGTTACATTCGTTGTTCCGAACATTTGCTTTCCAATCCCTTTGGTGGAATCTTCAGATTACAGGGTTGATTTTCTTTGTTATGACAAAAGCTATTCTGAATTGTCACTAGAATAAACAGCCTTTAACATTTCATCTTCATGTTCAGACATGTTAGTTAAAATCTTTGTGTTCTGAGCATACTTGCTGTCTTCTTGCACCAATAGGACTCAATGTACAATATTAGAGTCCATGAATTGATAATGCTTTGATCTTTATTCTTTTACTTGTGTACAAGCTTATGACTTGATGGTTTATATGAGGATGTTTCAACATCTCAAACTTTTTAAAAGAGACATGAAATGAAAATTTGGGACTGGCAGGCGTGTAACGGTTTTACTCGTAAAAAAGGAAAAATGAGTCTGATGGTACTTTTCATTTTCAGGGTTTTGTACTACCAATGTTGAGCACTGCTATTACCGATTTGCGCCATTGAATTTGGATAAATGTGTGTGACTCCATGTTAAATATACATAAATGGTGGAAGCTTATGGAAAATAGTTATCGCTTTTGTATATTGTCCACGTCTTGGTGTTTCAGCTGGTGTAGTAAGATAGGAAACCTGCAGACCATTAGGATATTAGGACGTGGTCTGTGGCAGAGGCCATGAATATTGGAGGGTCGGTGACCCCCCTCCCATCCGAGGCTCCAACACCCACCCCCAAGTTTGATAACATCACAAAATGAGCTTAATAAATTTGACGATTTTTTAACATTTTTGCCCCACTTAAGTTGGTGAAATTCCTTTTTGATATTTATACAGTCCCCTACTTCTAGTTAAATAAGAATGCTTTCAATTTTTCCGTCACTCAAATACATAGAATGGATATTGTCTTTAAGCTTGATTAGTGACTTAGATTTAAAGGTACAAGTGAGATACACATCTCTTCATTAGTGTTATCACATGGCACATGCTAGACAAAAGCTGCACCCAACCTAGGGTCTCACTCCGCCACCGGATATGGCGTATCTTTTTCTTAAGAAGATAGACATTCCGACCACAGTAGATTTTTGAAGTTTTGAGCGAAAACCTTACAAGATAGGATAACTTTATTTAGTTGAATCGATTTACATGTATATGTACTAGAATCTGATTATAAGCTGCTATAAATCTTCCTATCTCCTATTCTGTAATTTCTGCCCGGAAGATTTGTTGATGTCAATGCTTAAGATTCTATACCTTCAACGATTCTTATCTCCTTATTTATGAATCAATATCCAAAGTAGCCTCTTCCTGGTTTCAAAATGGTTGTCCCTAAACGGAATTAAGGACACTGACTCATCTTAATATCATTGTACAAGTAAAAAATACATATCTTAATGGAAATGACGATGCTGAATGGCAGTGGCCATGACTATAACAAGAATCAATAACTAGAATAACTACAGTTAAGTAGGAGGAAGAGGAGAAAGAGAATGAAAGCAACAATTATGTTTTTGAAGTGTACCAAATCCTATTTTGGTGGAATAATTATTAAGAGTAGGCAAATTTTCAGTTTCTACATTTGCCCTTTATATGGGTCTTCTATTCGTTCTCCTTGCTTTAACTTTCATTGCAATGTGGACCTGACAAGCATTTGAAAAGATAGGCATTGGTGGAACCTGGAAGCTGTTGCGCTAGAAAAATTTAGTTCTACAGAAACCTTTTGTAGCAGTAATGGCACAGGAGAGGGATCCAAGAGTTACAAAGGCTTTCACTGCAATGAAGAACATTGGTATTGGAGCACAAACTGTGAAACCAGTTCTGAAGAGACTGCTGAAATTGTATAACCGGAATTGGACACTTATAGAGGATGATAATTATCGTACTCTTGCTGACACTATATTTGAGTATGAGAATGATGAGGTTCGTCATCTTTTAGCTGCAACAGAGGTTACTACTGTTGATATATATTGAATAAGTCAGGATACAAGCACTGTTTACATTTTTCTCTTGCACATCTTTTGTATACTTGTCTTCTAATACTAATTGTTACTCCAGAAGGTTCAGGAGAGTGCTGCGATAGTCAATGATGGTCTAGAACCTCCACTTAAGAAACCAAATGTAACTCCACTTGAAGATCAGACTTCATCTACAAAGGATATTGAAAGCAGGCGAGATCTTGAAGTGGGTGAAATACGACTAGATGCTAACGGGAGGAACTGATGAAGCCATCTCAATCATTTTCAAAAAATTTTAGAGGACAACCTCAGTCTCTTGTACATGAAGCTTCAATTAAAGACAGAGGAGATATTCACATTTCAACATTTCAGGACCCAACAGGAGAAAATGTCGTTACACACAGACAACCAGATCAGTTGTCTGCTGGTCAGGCATATGGGGAACCTAGTTTTGTTTGTGGAAAAAGAGAAAGTGTACAAGAGTGCCATGATCACAGGAATGTGAATAAGCCTACAAGGAAGGAACATCTTAACTGGTCTTCACGTGTCAGTTTTCCTGCTTCAAATATCTGTTCAGGTATACCAACATTTTCCATTGAGAGATATCTTTATGTGCATTTTCACAGAATTGTTCCAAGCTTCCAGCAAGTTTTCTCATGCTTCCTTTTCCATACGCAGTCTAGCCTTCAAGGGTACCTTTTTTTTTTCCCCTCCCAGTAACCAGGAAGGAGGACAAGCATAACACAATAACGCTGACTAAATTTACTCACTCAATTTTATGAATTCTCCAGAAACAAAATTTTAAACATTGCCTGTAAAGTTTATTAAAAAGCCTAGGAAATTACAGTTGCTTCTCTGCTATTGCAATTGCAATTGCATATCTTTTACCTTTTTGAGATATCAGTCTTTGTCTAATGAGTTTGTAAGCGTTCAAATTAGCTGAACTAAATCTTGCTTATTTCTCAATTTATTGGCCTTTAATTGGCTGACAGAGCTATATTCCAATTGTGTCACATAGAGAATATTGCTCCCTTGAATCTCAACTCTTCTGTCCTTTTTATGTTAATCCCAGCTTTGTAGACGAATATGGAAACTTTTGAGGATTCTATATTTTGCACAAAATCTGTCATGAGTTGTTGAATTTTCTACACTTGACCTCCTTTGTGCCCTTTTTGAAAATTATACTTTTTAAGATGAAAATTTAACAATGATTGAGCAAAGAATTTATTTCTTATGTGAATGTTTTGAGCATTATTTTATTATTTTTCTGTATTTATCTCGTTGTTTGGTTCTTTAGCTATGGAGAGTCATTCTCAAAAGAACATCATCCTAACAGGCTGCTTTTGTCCAACTTTTCAGATAATGGAAAGAAAGCTGATGCTTCAGCATCAGAATTGGGGGCTAGCTGGCAATCTACATTTGATATAGCTTCGTCCTCCTGTGGGCAGGTCAAAATTTCTTTAATGTGTAATCATGCCTTTGGACAATCTAAATTTCAGGGGCCAAATATAGATGCACTTGTGAAATATACAGAGAGTAAGTATTTGAGGTCATACAAAATAATTGATCCAAAGTTCTCTTTGATTCACTTATTGAAGGAATTATGTGATAGTTATATGGAATTGACCTCCAATTCTGCTGATAAAACTCTGCTTAATAGATCTCCTGGTGATTGCTTTCACCAAACCATGAGATCTCACCCACAATGTTTTGGAACACATAATCGAGAAAAGGATAGGAATAAAAGGGTCAGAAGTTCTGCATCTTCAAACTCGCTCGACCTCACCGTTGCTCAGCAGCATGTCAGTCATCATAGGAGAAGGGCTTTCCATAAAGTTGATGACATAACAAATGGCAATGAGAAAGTCAGCATTTCATTACTAGATGAATTTGGCAATGAACATCTTCCAAATTTTGTTTACATTCCCCAAAATATAATTTATCAAAGTGCATATGTACACGTCTCATTGGCTCGAATTGCGGATGAGGACTGCTGCGCAAGCTGTAAAGGGGATTGTCTTTCATCTTCTGTTCCTTGTGCATGTGCTCGTGACACTGGAGGAGACTTTGCTTATACACGAGAAGGGCTCTTGAAAGAAGAATTTTTAGGAGCTTATATTTCCATGAATGAACAGCCACAGAAGCATTACCATTTTTACTGCCCAGACTGCCCACTAGAGAGGGCCAAGAATGCTTATAGGCCTCAAAAGTGCAAAGGCCATCTAGTCAGGAAATTTGTTAAAGAATGCTGGAGAAAATGCCGATGCAGCATGCAGTGTGGAAATAGAGTTGTACAGCGAGGTATAACCCGCAAATTACAGGTTAGCGCTTTTTTCGTTCTATGTGACCATACAGAGAAACTTTCCAGGGGAATTACTGTAATAACTTAAGAGTATAACTAAATAACTTCTATTTGGATCTCTGAGTGTTGAAGAGTCAATCTGTCCTGACGTCTGGTGTTTCCCTTGAGAGTATATGAATTTCTTTGCATGTATATGTCATGTATAAACATTTGCACAAATTTGTCTGTCCATATGAAGACATGTATAGAGATGTGTGGCTGTATATGTGTGAGACTGTGTGTATGTCTAGTGGTGTCTGTTCTGTGTGTTTAAGCACGTAAGCTTTTAGACATGTATGTGTATATTAAAAATGCTAGTTTCTGGCAATAAATATTGTTCGTATTGAAGGTGTTCTTGACAGATGATGGTAAAGGTTGGGGTTTACGAAGTCTTGAAGAGCTACCTAAAGGTGCTTTTATTTGTGAATATGTTGGAGAAATCTTGACTAACATGGAATTGTATGAGAGGAATAACCAAAGCGGTAGCAAAGGCAGACACACATATCCAGTGCTTCTTGATGCTGACTGGGGATCAGAAGGAGTATTAAAGGATGAAGATGCACTTTGTTTGGATGCGACTTACTATGGAAATGTTGCAAGATTTATAAATCACAGGTAATCTTCTTCACCCTTCCCCATTTACTTTTCTTTTTTAATTTCTTATAACCTGGGTATGTGCATGCAGGCACTTTCTTATTGTTCTACACTTGCGTTTTCTAGATGACTATTTTTCCTAAGCATTGGGAAACATATTGCTCAAAAACAGTGCAATTGCAATTTGCTAGCTGTGAACCCAAGTCTATCTTGACATATTTAACCATCAATTAGTGCTGTGCTGTTTTGAAGCAACTACCCAAAAAGGATATTCAACAACACCTGATGAAATAGATTTGAGTACATCTTCTTTCACACACACACACACACAACAAAAAAAGGTTCATGAAACTCCACCCTAATCTCACTCAACCTGATGATGACCAAGTCCAATTAAGGTCTCCAATCTCTTTTCTGACAAGTGAATTATAATCAGTTAGTTTAAGAGTTAAAATTGCTCCTGCAGTTAGTGGTTCGATATGCTGGCAAGTGGACTACTTCTTGTTGAGCAGCTACGAGGTGTAATGGAGCTTTAGGATGCAGCAGAGCCACTGTTGTCTATCATCTGAACTCAATGATGTACCAGTTCATTGATAGTTAAAGAACAAGAAATGATTATGCACGGTTCTTAATCTCCGAAGCATTGTGGTCCAGAAATTGGAACTTTATTTCCTGCTTGTTAATTTGAAACACTTTGTCTACCTATGTGAAAAGGTTTCCTTTTTTGAGTTCCTAGTCAATCAAACAAGTGACCATTTATCCTATTCCCTCGCTTTTGGCTTGAAGCATCTCTTAGATGCTAATGTGCCTTGCATCTTGATGATGATGAGGCTGTTTTTGCCTTTTTAACTTCTATGTCATCTACATTAGTGAGTCTTCTCTTGCCTTACCTGCAATTGCGTTCAACACAGATGTTTTGATGCAAACTTGCTTGACATTCCAGTTGAAGTGGAGACCCCTGATCACCACTACTATCATGTATGGTTTAATTACATTAGTTCATTGCTATCTGCTATACTGTAACTTTATAAAGAAAGTTTGGGATGTTAACAGTTTCCCCCTAATGCAGCTTGCATTTTTCACTAAACGGAAGGTGCATGCAATGGAAGAGCTTACATGGGTAATTGATGTAAATTTTCTTTCCGCATCATTTTGTTTCATTAATCATTCTTTAGGGATTTATTTCCCTGTCAAAGGCAAGGGCTTTCATAGGAGATGTTATAAGAGTCCTAATTTGACATCAGGCGATTTTTGTTTTCACTGCAGTTGGCCGTAACAGCACCTTTTAACAAGTTGAATTAAACACAAATGTGTCTATTTAATACTGTTTTTCAGAAGTGCCAGAATCAAGAAATAATGGATCAAAGATGAGTAAAATTTCTCTGTTTGCCAAAAATCAAAGAAGCTCGGTTTTCATGTCATATGTTGTCCTAAAATTATCTGACCTTAAGAGGAAGAACGCATTTTCTGCTTATCCAAACTACTTTAGAATTTTGCCCCCTGAACCATATATTGTTTTCGTTTTTGTAGCATAAGTTTTGCTATATAACCATTCCCGGCGAGCATATTAGTCATTTCATGCATGATGCATGTAAATTGATTGATCTCACTAAACCTTTGTATGGTGCTGGTATTTTCTTTGTTCTTTGACGATCATTTTAGCATCACAGGTTGCTAAATGGAAACATCTGCCTGTGTGTTAAATGCAGTATTAGAAAATGTAAAATTACTAGCCTTGAAGAAAACAATTTTGTGGGCCTGCAGTTAGAAGGTTTTCTTTACTGTACAAGTAGATCGGAGACTTACTAACCAAGTTTCCCAGTTTTGTGCATGTTGACCTGGCAACTTTGCCATTGGAGCACATGCATAACTAACCAAGTTTGCCTGTGTTGTGCATGTTAACCTGTCACATATAGGACCAACAGAACTTGCAAGATCTCCATTTGATATTTAAAGCTTTTCAGTTAATATTTATCGGCATGTAGTATCGTATTGCATGTCTTGCTTAGTTGATGGTTGGCTGTCTAAGAAGTATGTGACTGCTCTTTAGCTATTACAAAATGATTGCACTCTGAGTGAGAAATGTTAACAGAATAAAAATATAAATTATGTGATTATTATTTTGAACTACCTACATTTTTTATTGGTAAGTTTTCCATTATTTTCTCCTCAATTATTGCTTTGCTTGCAACTTGAGGATAACCTCCAGATACTGTTTTCCAGTTACACCTCTTCTTACTCTTTTCAGGATTATGGGATTGATTTTGGTGATCATAATCATCCTATTGAAGCATTTCGGTGCCATTGTGGAAGTGCTTATTGTCGTGATGGGAAACGAAAAAGTCAGTAACCTAGATTTTTCTTTGCTACTATGTTTTGCTTCTTGTGATTCTTTAGTTCTGAAAGGCCTCTACTTTTCTCGTTGTTTCAAAATAACAGCTGCTATTCCTGTTTTAACTTCTCAGAGGATAGTGATGTTAGTAAGTACCATTTGTCAGTGAAAGGCCTCTACTTTTCTCGTTGGTTCAAATAACAGCTGCTATTCCTGTTTTAACTTCTCAAACGATAGTGATGTTTGTAAGTACCATTTGTTGGTGAACTGACTAGATAAACAAATTGGAATTCAACATGGAGAACAACTCAAAATATCAAGTCATTTATGTCAGTATATATTCCGTTTGAATCTATTTCTTGATTGCTGCAGTTAAATTTGTCTATATGAAATTAAGTTCAATGATGTCTGGTGAAATATAACATGCATATAGTTTTTTTTAGGCTACATAACATGTATATATGCTTGTTGCTTAAAAAACATTTATAAGACCTGCAACTTACTCCAAGAGTTCAGCAATTTTCATCAGAACTTTTCCAATCTAGTTGTTAAGCTGGATTGCTGCCAAAGTGAAGGCTCTCAAGCTGATAAAGAGTTGCATTAGACTACACTAACATCTTTTATACAGAGAACCTGGTTTTGAGAAACTTACGGGACTGAAATTTCTCAAACAACAACTCTAATTACTGCATTCATCATTACTTCATCCGATATGAAATTAGGAAATGGCTACAGCCTGAGCTAAATTCTTGTTCAAGTATAGAAACTAGCCATCTAGATATCCTAGAATTAATATCTGTTTCACATAAATACATGAAACTCTTTTTTTTTTTTTTTTTTTGCTTTGATTAAGTTGTTATGAGTAAAGGGATGTTAAGGATCACATGTCACAAATTTGATAAATTAAATGTCATATTGTTGTGTACAGCTACTTCTTAGAGTCAAGTAGTTGTATTCACAAAAAGAATGGCATTCTTATAAGATTAGAACTCAATGTAGAAATTTCCTTGCTGTTGTAAAACATCTCGGCTTTTTTAAGGAGCACCAAAAGCCTAGGACAAGTATTCTGAACTTAGTGTGCAGTAAGAGATTGTATAATCTTGTGACTAGAAGGAGCGATTTAATACTTTGAGTTGGTTCTTAATTTTCAATGGGTAACTTTCATTTGGCATGAATTTCAATAAAGAGTTTATGGTTAAAACTAGCCCACAATTGTGGGATTAACACTAAGATATTGTTCTTTGTGTGAGACTTGAGACAAGGACCTTGGGCTGTTGGGACCCTAACCTTGGTTTAACTACTACATCAAGCCTTGTTGTAATCTTATTTATTTTTCTATGCACAATTTGGTTCATTTTCTTTTCTATAGGTAACTAAACCAAGCATCTCCAACTGAAGCCGCATGTTGTTGAGCTGCAGATGAATGGTCTCCAGGATTTGACCCATGACTGTTGTTTCTCCCTTTCTAGATTAGTAAAACACAGCATCCCCGCCATTTTTCCAGCTGTTGGTGGAGAATGTGCTCCCTAATGCCCTCTCTCTCTCTCTCTCTCTCTGGCTCGTTCCTTGTTGGTTTAGGTAGTCTTCTGCAGAATTATGTTTGTTAGTCCAACAAGCAGGTTTTTGTTTTCCTTTTTTCCTTGGGTCAATTGGAAGAAGTTTTGAACTCCAAATCGTACACCTGTGATGTGAATTGAGATGCACTGGTGTATACATTGTCAATCGATTCGCTATTATATACATTATCAGTGTAGAGAAGATATATATGTGTATCTGTGTGTAATCGATAGTTCAAAATGTGGAAGTTGTGCTGCATTTATCCTTCACATTCTGTACACTTTCCGCAACCTCATCCACAGTCCCTGCTCCATTCTAATTTCCTGTTTGAGTTTCTAAATGAAGGAAAGAGTACATGTTTTATGTTTCGAAATTTCATGGACGCATTAAGGCCCCTTGCTAGTACTACATTAAGTTGTTCTGGCCTGATGCTTGGATTTGCTGGATGGTGCCTTGTAAATCAAAGACTGTCTTGGACAAAAAGGAGAGAAGTTTAACTAGAAAATAAGGACACTGAAGAATGAATAAGAAATTGAATAACCAATAAGTAGTCGCAATAAAAAGCAAATTACCGTACGGATTCTGATTCCTAGGCGTAGCTGCTGGTCAAAAGTTTTTGTTCCTTAATTTCTATTTATTGGATAAATAAGCAAAGGTGAAAGTATACCGTACGCGTACGGATGAATTTAGCTGGAGAGAAAGTCAAAGTCCAAGCTTTTCTTTGAAAGCTCAAGTAGCAAGTATATCCCAAGAAAGACTTTTTTCCAGAGTTAAGGAGGAAGAGGAAAAACCTAATCGCAAGTATATCCCAAGAAAGACTGATTTGTTTGGATCACTACTTTCTGGAGTTTTTACCCGAAAAAAAAAATTGTTGTGATTTGATTTATATGAGATGGAAGATGATTGAGAAATATGTTCATGAAAAATATAATTTAAAAAAAATGGCAATCCAAACAAAGCCTTTTGGTAGGCTAAATAAGAAAGATGAATTAGATCTGAAACCTTACAAATGATAGACTACAATTTAGTCAAATAAAAAAATCATATTTTTGAATGATTCAACTTGCAAGAAAATGTTTTACACGAAATCTAACATGAGCTAAATCCAAACATTTATTAACTTAGTAGATCATTTCTTTGGTGCATAAAATACGTGTGTGTACGAAGAAATTCAAAATACTCGGTCGCTTCTCACATGAGCTAGATGTTCTTTTCATCTTTTCTTCTTTTCTCTTTTTCCACGCAATTTGTTTTCTCAAGTCACACTTAAATGGAAAGAGTGGAGAATGAGAAAAGGAATGAAGGACAAAATACAACAAAACAACCTTCAAAAGCCTGGTTTACGATGAAACAAAAAATATATGGAGGGATGGCTGCTTGTGATGGGTCCACGGGTGTCATCAAAAACAAAACGGAAATTTGGTGGATTTGAGATAGAAATGACAGACTAAAACAGTTCCTCATTTCTCAGCCGTCAGATTATAGATAGATCACGTTATTGACAGCGTGATTTCAATTTGCAACGACACGTAATTATAGAGACCCCACTACCTAATTCTTCGTCGTGGGACAGTTGACAGGAACGAGAAGGTTAATGTGGACGGCTAATTGAATTTTGTCAATTGTGTCAATGCGCTCTTATATTTTGTAATTAGAGATTGTGCCCCCCACAATACCCAATGGAGCTCGTTTTAGGCCTCCCAAGGCAAAAAAAAATCCAGTGGCTTTCAAGTGAAAGAGCGGTCCAAGTTCCGCAACAGGGGAAAAAAAAAAAGGTTTTCTCCATACCAAAAGAATTAAGAGAATTAAGAAAGTGACAGGAGTCTTTTTGACGATTATGACGTTCAATTGAAATTTTGCCAAATTTTATTAACACATTACATATGAGATTTTGGTGATTAAGCTCTGCATGATGCATAACGGAGCTTTTGAGTATACACATTTACTTTTAGACATATGCTACTTAATTTTGATTTGAATTTAAATAAAATATATATGGTACGTATCTAAAGATAATAGTATATAAACTGTCCGTGTTCTCTTGAAAACTAGAGTTACTATTTGCAATACTTATTAATTTTTCACAAAAAATTAGTTTTGATCCATAATAGAGATTAGTTAAATTTATTTTGGTGCAAATACCTTTTTTTTACAATTGTCAGTTTTTTTAGTACATTCTTTTCTTACTTGTCGCAATTGCATTGTAATTTTCAATCTGTACTTAGACCTTGTCTGGATTTCTATTTTCTAGATTTTCTGTAGAAAAAATATACTGTAGCGATTTAATGTATATGAGATAAAAATGTGTTTGAAAAATGTGATCACGGAAAACATAAACATTTTTTTTGTGAAAAACCTCAATCCAAACAAGGCCGTAATTAATGAATTTATAATTGCCCACAATTTTTAAACTTTTCTATACTTATTCACTTAACACGTACACTTTTAATTAGAATAAGTTAAAATGAGTGTGAAGTTTGTAAAGTGTATAATTTTGTTATGTCTTTGGACCTTAGTATTTACCACATACTTATAGTTGGGTAGCTGATTGTAATTTTATTTCCACAGTACATTTTCCTTAAATTGGTAGATTTACCCTTGAACCACAAATATATATAACTTGCATACAAAAGGTGAATTTGTCATTTAGATAAAATCAGCTGTGGATGTAAAATTACAGCTGCGGCATTGTCATTTGCCCTACAATTATGGGTGTTAATATAACATGTTAAACTAGAAGGGTATTTGTGCAATTCTATAAGACACCAAAGGGCGTGAACTTGATTCTAACCACAGCGTCAGCAATCATTTCACTTCGCTCAAATTTGGAAAGTCAGCTTTGTTTCTTGAATCACGTTAAAATATATTTCATCCACACCATTACTGTCATTGGTGGAGACCAAATTTCCTATATTTTCTTAGCTCCCTTGTGGAATCAAGTTGTACAATCCAGTACTATAGAAGAAAATTCCCTCAGCCGCCAATAATCCAAATCAGATTCTTCTTCCAAGCTTCCTGAGGTATACTTCTCCTCTCTTATCTCCAGTTTTCTATCCATCCCATGTGCTCAAATCAGTTCTTTAGCTGCAAATAAATTTGTTTCCTGTCTTTTTAAAGATGTTCGCTTGATGGGCTGTGACATGTTTGATTGATGTACTATTAGCTTTTCTGGATTCTAAAAGCTTCTTCTGCTTATTGTTTTTTTTTTCCCAAGAAAAAGAAAATCTTGACGGGTATTTTAGGTTTCGATTTGCTGAATTTGGTGTTGGTTGTCGTTAATTTCCTATAAAAATCTAAACTTTTCTTGTTTTGAGTACCATTTTAAAATTTTTGAGAAGAGCAAAAAGATGAGAGTTTCTTTTTGTGGATATGGTTGAAGAGAAATGATTGTTGAGGTGGGTCCCACTTTTCGCAATTCGAATTTTTAGCTTGGTTAATACTTTTTTTTTTTTTGTTAAATAGCTTGGTTAATATTGGATGCTGATGACTGTCGTGTTTTTAACGTTTTGATGTCTGAGTAGCTTTTTTTGGCTAAAATTGGTTGCTTAGCTGCAATTATTATTTGTACTGCTAATTACTATTTGCCTCTGAAAAATCTTTTACTTGATACTATAATCTTGGGAAGTCTTATATTCTTAGAGACTATAGGGTTATGCGTTATTTTGTAGTTATGAGTAGGTAATTTTTGATCAGCTCTTTGGAATACTAGATAAGTTTGGTAGTAGTAATCTTGACGCATTAGCTATTTTTTCCCATTGCTTTGCATCTGGAGGGGCAAGCTCTCTTTGTAAGTTCAGTTTTGGTTAAGCTTAATTTAATGAGACATCATTGAACTTTTCTACTTATAAGATTCTTTTAAGCTAATATCAATAATAAGAAATGGAATAAGCACAAGATTTTTAGCATGTTATGCAATCTATAGGTAGAGGACCAACAGCTGATTCGTTAGTTAGCATCATACTCATTTTTGTGGAGAAGTTATGGCAGTAGGCTTATCAATCTTAACATTTGCTTCCTGGAGCTGTGAGAAAGTATAAAATTCCTTGCACTTTATTCTTTTGAGTTTGGTGAGAGAAAGTAACCGGAAAAACCTGCTTCTATGTTTGATTACTTAATTCAAACTTCATTCAGCATCTTGCAGTTTTTATTCTTTCCATTTTGGCTTCTTTCTCTTTATCTTATGCTAGATGTCGTGACATATCCTTGTTCGGCTTTTTAAGTCTTGTAAAAATCTAAAAGCAATTCTGAGTACATAACACTAAAAGTTTCCCTGCTCTAGTTCTCTTGCTAAAGTTTTCATGTCATATATTTTATAAAGCCAGCATTCAACCTAGATTTTGCTGTGTTTGGTAAATGGCACTGTAATTGTTGATTCTGGTTTGTTTATTTTCATGTATGGGTACAATGAGAAACTTTGGGTTGATTTAAGTTTCTGACATTGATAAGTTGTTGGGCTACAGGGTAAAATAATATACAGTGGAAATTTGCATAATTATTTGGGGTGTTCAACCCTGTCACCTTCCTTCATGAATTTGTATTAAACTTTGGTTTTATAACAGGTTTACCTATTGCATAAAATGGTTATGTTATTTTCTCTTCTGATAACTTGTCTTATCTTTGCGATGCAATTGATGTAGAAACTTATTTTTGTTTGAGCAGATGTCTATATTTTCAGTGCACGCTTGTTGAAGGCAGCAAAAGTTAGGTTCACCAGGACATGATCTCATTTATAGTAAGCTAGCAAAAAAAAGGCAGCTGTCATCTCCTTCACAATTGGTATAAGTGTTTGTATTCCTTCTTTTTATGGACAAAAATGGATGCACATTCTTCGTTATTCGTTCAGAGAAATGGTGAAAGTTTGAGTAACATGGGTGCCTCTGGAGCTACATCACCTTGTCTACCTAATTTGCCTCCTCCTTTGGTTGAGAAATACCCTCAATTACCAGACTCCCTTCACGTTACCTCAGAGCAGGTACTCTCAACAAATACACTTCCCTCTCGTCTTGCTCCATTGGCTTCTAGAAGTGGAGCAGTAGGGCATCAGTTTTCATCAACTTCTGGGTTCCCCAGAGACACTAAGTTTCCTCCAATTTCACCTCAAGGTAGTCGATCACAAAATTATCCCTTCCTTTCCAAGTCACTAAGGGGTGAAACATCTCCAGAAACCATTTCCTCTTCCTTTTCGGGGGTCCATTCTGCTCCAGTTGACAGCTACCACATCGGAAATGGCAATACACCCTGGGGTAAAGATGCCCTTCAAGACTTTTCTGACTTTTCTGGGAATGTTCCCATTCAGAATGATCAAGTAGAGAGCCTTAAAGGTGTTATTGCAACTGAAGACCATGCTAAGAGAACTGAGTGGAATGAATGGGCAGATGACCTGATATCTGTTGATGACTCTTTAGATTCCAATTGGGGTGATCTCCTTGTTGATGTCAGTGTTCCTGATCCAGAATCTAAGGTTTGTTTTTCAACTTGCATTTTATGGTATATGTGTTTGTCCTCTGATGCTTAATTAAGCTCTTAAACAATAGTCTATGTCACTTCATTTCCTTAACTGGTGCTAAATTTTCCCAAACAACTCTGATTATTTGTTTATGCTTAATGTCAATTCTCTAATATTACACAGGATTGGTCTATCTGCTTGACGTTGTAGTGTTAATTTGGTTTCACTTTGTGTGAACATTTTGTGTTTAAACCAATACTTGCCCCCTTTCCACTTCTTCTATTTGTTGCATGTGTAGTGCGGCACAAGCTGCGTGCAAGCTAAATCCCAAGTTAAGTGATAGTGGTATAAGGCTTATAGAGCATAAAGCAGGTTTTCGTGCTCATTCCCTAGGACCTGTTGGAAACAAGGACGCTCTTATACCAATTTGTCTTTTTAGAAAGTAAATTCAATTGCTTTCTGTCTTTGACTTCCTCTGTATCTCACAACTTTTCTAGAAAATTTGGTCATTGCTTGCAAAATGTCCTCCCAAGGAATAGTTTATATAATTGTGGATTTTGAGTGGTGTAGACAATTTTGGTTATTTTGCAACTTATTACTCCTCCATATTGCAAATTATTTATACTTGTTGCAACCTTAGCATACACATGTTTGCAACTTATACGCTTGATTGACATTCTCCAGATAATTTCATGCTTGTTTTAATGAATTATTGTGTAAAATGTTGCAGGTGTTGAAGTTGTCGCCTGAAGTACCTCTGAAAGAGGCCCAGCCTCCTAATCACACTCCTGTTTCATCTGTACAGAGTATTGCTGTTTCTAGTCCATCATCTGCTGCACCATTGGCGAAGCCTCGCATGCGTTGGACACCAGAGCTTCATGAGTTCTTCGTGGAAGCTGTCAATAAGCTTGGTGGTAGCGAAAGTGCGTAGCTCACCCCTTTTTTCTTTTTTTGTAAGTTCTTGATTTGGGTAGGCTTTGCAAGCCAAAATAAACTAGCTAGTTTACCAGGAGCTACTCCAAAAGGTGTCTTGAAGCTAATGAACAAAGAAGGCCTCACAATCTATCATGTGAAAAGCCATCTACAGGTGCAAGGAACTCTCTTATTGAGCTTTATTCGACTTTATTGTGCTAGTCGTTTTCCTCACTCTATTTTGTTGGTGTTATTCATCTGTCAGAAATATCGAACTGCCAGATACAAGCCAGAGCCATCAGAAGGTAGAGTCTTTTTCAAATTTGGTATTACTTTGTTATGAAGTGTATCACTTGTCTCCTGATCATCTTGGCTTTGCTGCTTTTCCTTGATCTCTCAGGAAATAGTTATTGTTTGAATCTGTTTAGCAATATGGAACTATTTCAGTAGTTGCATGCGCTTTCTGTATGATTTCAACTGATTTTAACACATTTTGAAACTTCCACATTTGTAAGCATGCATAGAATAGGAGATACTAAAACGGAAACATCTGTAGCTTCACTATTATTGCTTTAGGCATTTCAATCTAATGTTGAAAAATATGCTAGAGAAGATGAGAAAGAGGTGAATTATTCTCTTCTGATTGCAGGAACTTCAGAAAAGAAGTCGCCTACTGTTACAGACATGACATCTCTGGACTTGAAAACGTGAGTTATCTTGATCTTGTCTTACTTGGCTGTAAACCTAAAAGTCCAATGCATGGCTTCATACCAAGTATGTACCGACGTAAAGCTTGATAGAACTTTTAAAGTAGCTACTAATAAGATTGATATTGTAGACTGATTTGTGAACTTTTGGTGCATGTTTCTGTTGCCAATGTGTATTATTTAGAATATTAAAGGGTGGCCTTCTCTGAATATTGGCTGTAATATCCTTCTTCTTTCAGCAAGGAAATTTTCTGTCATTCTTTACTTGAGTGAATGTTAATTGCAACATTGTTGGCCAGCTCCTCCATCTATGGGGAACTTGACATAGTGGAGAAGGAGCACTCCAGAAAAATTATCCCACCTGTTTGTGCAATTCTTGAGATTCATCTAGGTAGCTTTTGGGAGAAATGGCACATTTGTACGGGAGTAGTAGAATATCTGCTCCTTGGTTGACTTCCCAACAACCAGTGTTCAAAAGGATATGCTTCTTCTTGACTTCTTCTTAGCAGCCTCAAACTCTCCACAAATCTGCCTTTGTGAATGATTCTGTCCATTCCCATTTGATTTCATGGAGTACATTTGACAGTTTCAGAACAAGGCGAAGTTCAACATTTGAGATTTTAACTACAGCCTGAGCTTTCTATCTGTTTGATGACTGAAAATTTGCAAGTAGAGAAATAACAAAAGATTAGCAAAGTTCTTAGGCCAATTGCACCCTTTTCACCACTTTCGCATCACTCATTTTGTCTCAAATATTTCTCAACATCATGTTTGTGGATGCTTTGAGGGTGAATTCTCTTGACAAATCTAATCTTTTATTTTTTTTTTGGGGGCTTTGACAGCCATTTTTGTTGATTTAATGATCTGTGGGCTTTTGAAATTCAACTATAACGCCAGAAAAGTGATTGTAAAATATTGAAGTTGATAAGTATGGGTGAATTTATCAGTTATAGTAGTAATCTTATGGCTCACGTGAGAGCCAGTTTACCAACTTTCTGTGGTTGTGATCAAGTGAGATGGCTAAATTTTCTAGGGGAAATCAGACTGCTATTTCCTGCATGTAAGCCTAGAGCAAAGACATTGGTATCATAATAAGAAATGGCTTCCCTCGATAAAAATGACTTGAAAAAAAAAAAAAGGCACATTGTCCAGCTGATGTAATACTTGTCCGCATTTCTCCCATTACAGCATAAAATGAGGGATGGTTTAGTCCATTATCAGCATTTTGTCATTCAAGCTTGCCATCATTGTATATTGCTCAGTACATTTCCTTCAATTTAGGAAGCTTACAGTTTCACTCTTCCTACTGTCACTCAACTGTATTTGTTGGAGTAGGTGAGGACTCTTAGAGTGCTTTCTGCTGTTAGGTTCAGAGTTCAAATCCTAAGCCTGACAGTTGAGGGTAGGAAGGGTATGGGGAGTCGTGGGAGGGTAAAAAGGATAAAAGGAAAAAAGGTCTTAGTGGGGGTATGAGAAGGCAAGTTGTTAACATGCAGATTTGGAATGAAATTCTAATTCTTTAATCATTTGCATGTTTTCAGGCTTTTTCCTCTGTTGTTGGTGTACATGCATAATATCTATTTTAGATGTTGGATATATCTGCTCAATTGCTTCTTTTGGTTTTTATTTTTATGATTGCTTGTTGTCTAAGAGATAGTCTTCTTTAGTTGTGCATATGACCTGACATTCTTGTATCATTCTTTTTAATTGGAGGAATGAATTGCACTGTGCTTCAACAGTTTTGTTTCCTAACAGTGTCTCTTGTGTAATTAGAGGTACAGACTTCAATTTTCTTGCTTTCCATTTGCCATTACAGGACTACAGGAATAACCGAGGCCCTAAGACTGCAAATGGAAGTTCAAAAACAACTACATGAACAACTTGAGGTACGCAGTGAAAGAACTCATCTAAGAGATTATTGGTACTTTAGCCCTATCAGGTGCTTAATTAAGAAAAGTTGGCTCACTGAAATTTGTTTACTGCTCTGTAATTCTGCTGGCTGCAATGTATTGTGCGTTTCATTTAATCAGGAGATGCTCAAAACTTTTTTTTTTTTTTTTTTGGGTCAAAGACAGTACTTTCTGATCATTCGGGTTTGTATGAACGATGTTACTGAGACTGCTGTTGGTTGGATTAAACAACTCTTGGGGCTCACTTTTACCGATTTGTCGACCTTTCTTTTAATATTAGCAAAATTGTTGGTTAAATTTGATGTTAATGAGGATTCATTGCTTGTGCAATGAATATATAATCCTTTCCTACTTCCATTTGGCTTATTGCATTCAGTGATTTTTATTTTAATTGTCTCTCAAAATTTCAGTATCATTTGAACAGTCAGGTGTGTTGCAGTAGAAATTCAAAAACTTCTTGTTTTTAAATTTGTAAAGCAATATTTTTGCAACACGGAGAGAAATTTTGCAAGCTGAAGTCTTCTTCACTTGCAGGAAAACTTGAATTTTTCTTGTGGTGATTTTATTTTGAATCGAAGGAGGAGAGTCAAGCATGATAAGGGAGAAAGCTCATCATTGTTATCCTGCAAAATGGTCTTGCTTAGTTTTCTTGGAAAGAGTCCATCATGGAGACTCAGTGTGCTGATTCTCTTGATAATTGCCTCGAGGACTTGGTGCCTATGAAACTGCCTTCTACATAATGAATCATTATAATTAGGCACAATTTCAGATGAAACAGTTGGACCAGGCAATGCATTTGAATTATGATATCAATGTGAAAACAAGTGATTCTTAAATGTCCACTGTTTAGGGAAATGGTAGTCAACCTATTTGGATTTTGTAACTTGTTGGCCCAATCAAAGGGACCCGCATTTTGACCTTGAAGCTATGGTATACAAGTCCATACTGTTTCCAGGATTAACATTTCTCTCTTGCTACAAAAATTATGGACAGAAGAGTTATGAAATCTGAATGTTTTAGCAGGAAGAAGATGTGGGTCTATTATCTTTATTATGCATGACATTTGACGATGTTGAATTCTTTCCCCAACTTGTTTATTAGTTAAATAGAAATATCATGAAATATATGCTTCTTCGTTTGTATTTTCCATTTGGCTGAAACCTTGCATTGTCCCCAGATCCAGAGAAGTTTGCAGTTGCGGATTGAAGAACAGGGCAGATACATTCAACTGATGCTTGAGCAACAGAAGAAGATTGAGGAAGAAAGGTCGAAGAAGGCAGCTTCAAATCCTATTGAAGCTTCTCTTTCACTATCTAAAGCAGTAAAACCTTCAGCTGATGATGAAAAATCAGGAAAGTTGGAGAAGAATAATGAAGCTAAAGCTTCAGAGAAGGAAAATGAAGGTAAAGTTTCGAGTTCTAGTGATGCTGGTGTTAGAGCGGAACTAAACGAGAATCCTAATAGGAAGCAGAAGTCCCCTGAGAGGAAAACATTGGAGGATAATGGCCAAGATGGCAATGTTCCCCCTGGAAAACGTGCAAAAGTCGATGAAAGTTTGAACTCATGATAGCTAGTGTTGTAATTGTGTTCGTAGTTTAGATTGTAGACATGGATGACGATTGTGAATTGTGGACTGTGGTGGGGATATTATTGAATTGACAAAGAATTGTGCATCTATTAAATTGCTAGCTTTGATTATATCAGAGTTTTCAAACATGCTTGATCTTTCTCGGGCGCTAGTGGTCAATGCTGCTAACCGTATCCTATACAGGGTAGTTATTGATGATCGAACTCCTTGTTTCAGGTTTTCAAACTGGATGGATTTGGTTGGTTTTCGGGAACATGTTTATTAACCATTGCCATCTGCTATTTTCTAGCCTTGCTCTCTTGCCACTACCTAACTACCATACTCCATCCAGGAGAAATGTCCAAGAATGTAAAAGATGAAGAAGTTAAAAACACAGAAAAGCTGAAAAAATGGCAGAGAAGAGAGAAGGGAAAGGAAAGGAGATATAAGCATCGGCATCATCATGAAATGCTGGTTTTGGTTAAGCATGACTCCGCCATCAGGTGCCAGCCATATCAGTCCATGGAACTTGCAAGCACGTTGTCCAATTAATGTCAAGACTTGGGTGATAAATACATGCCATCTATTAGGTGTTTGACTCTGTTTATTCTTCCCTCCAAAAAATAATGTGTCTATACTTGGGGAAACCATAGACATGGACACTTCGCAGCAAGATGAAATGAATTGGTTATAATTGTAGAATGCTATCATCATCAGCTGTCTCTGACTCTTCCACAATTTCTTGGAGGGGATAAAGCACACATACATACATACACACTTCAAAAAATTGAGTTTCATGTCTGGTTGAACTGATCATCATAGTCTTGAGAAATATGCAGGTGATCATAGAATACTATGAGCTTTATCTGGTGCTTGTAATTGGTAATGATGACTAATGAGAGAGCACTCAATTTAATGTTAGCTAGAGATGAATACAACTCTAGTCTCCAGAGCTGGTCTTTCTTTTCGTAGCTAACCGAATCTTTTGGAAAAGTGGGGAGTCAGGTGATCATGTGATGACATTAAATTTGTCACCAAGACATCCGTTTGTCATAAACGCCACCTCTGTTCTCTGCCGCTCTTCCGGCAGTTGCAGGGCATCGGTGGCTGTAAGAAAAGACCATTAAACAACACTACCAGCAGGATTCCTAGTCAAAAAGGTTACCTAAACTCAAAAGACAAATGGGGCGATTGGTTAGGCTTTTAACTGTAAGCTATACTTGTAAGATAGATTAAGGTTACCGAAGTTTGAAGAATTAATATCCCTCTGACTAGCTTTACCCAAACAAGAAAATACTACTCTAATTTCGACATATTTACGTACTCTCTAGACTCTAGTTTTGTTAATTATAAAGGGGATGAAAAGAGAAATGGATTGTGTGATGTAAAACTAGGGAGCTAAGTTGACAGATTTTGAATTCAAATTTTCCACTTATATTGGAAAAAATGATAAAGAAGATTTATACCCAAAAAAAAAGGATAAAGGGAACTAACAAAACGAAAAAAAAATACTCACCATGGAGAAAAAAGATATATTCTAGTCCCAATTTTTCTATATACCAAAAAGAAAAGAAGCCAAACGAAATACTTGAAATAAATGGTGGGTCATGATATGCCCATGAACATTTAATGAGAGGAGAAATCTAAAATTTCTTTTTTCCATTAATCAAATTAGTCGATTAATTACAGATGCAGAGCCGTTAATTATTTACAAAACCCAAAACGGAAAAAGACAATTCGGTTGGTTATGGTTGTCTGCAGTTAAACAACACAACGACGGAGAAGTGAGAAGTCAGTGCAAGTGGTGGGGCGGGTCCCACCCCCCACTGTTTTTAACTCCCCAATCCAGAACCCGCTGTGGTCCCCACATCCAAACATCCCCCTTATCAGTACGTTCCTGCCTCGTCACCTGACGAAATTCCCGAAATACCCCTGCGTCCGTTATTCTTTGTCTTCCATGAATGTAATGAACTCCTTTCTTCCGTTATTCCACACTACATTCCACCATAGTCATCTGCTTTTTCTTCTCAGAAATATCAGAATAAACCCAAATCCTCCCCCTTCTAACCCGGGCTCTCTCCCTCTCTCCTTTCTTTTCTCCTTTCAGGAAAGCGTGCATGCAGTCACGTTTTTGTTGAGTTTGACATCTCTATTGGCTTTTTTTTCTTTTTTATTGCTTTAAAGCAGTGCAAGAAAGATGAGCTAAATAGAGTTGGAGAGAAGGGAGTTGAGAGATCTGCAGAAACATCCTCTTAAACCTTCAGGTATATATATTATTCATCATAACACAAATTTTTTTTCTTTTGTAAATTTAAGCAAAGCCATTGCATCTTTTTGACATTTTTGGACCCCAGGAAGAAGCGTGAAGGGAGAATGATGTTAGTGAGAATTGAAACATCCTTATCCTCCGAGGAAAATAGACCCTTTTAGTTAGTAATATGTACCAGATCTTATGCCATGTTAAATGTTATTATTTCTGTTATTTTTATGTTTTTGTTTTGGCATGTTCTGTTATGATGAAGACACGTATTGGCTTTTCAGGTTGTTGATCAATTGGTCTGTAATATGGTTCTTGTTGTATTTTGCATTTTTTTTTAATATGATGACAGTTGGTTAGAAAATGTTGGCTTGGATAATGGGTAATGGTATAGTACTTCTGTGGCTTTTGTGGGTAAAAAGTTTGATAGACCAACAAAAGTTTAATGGTATAGTACCTTCTGTGGCTGTTGTGGGGTTTTCTTTTTCTTGTTTGATATTGTAGCCTACTTGGAACCTGTATGGGTGTACATCTTTGGTGCATCCTCTTTTTGTTGGAGGATTTTGGCAACATTATTTATTTCGATTATTTAATTTTTTTTTCCTTGCAAGTCTGATGCCCTCCATTTTGTTTTATGTTTGTTGGTCGGAACAAGAAGTTGCTTTTTGGTGCTATTAGCGTTCACATTTTGCTTCTGTCACCCAAAACAATGTTAAGGAATTATAGTATTTTGCTTGGTTGTTGCGGATCTCTTCACATAAATGTGAATTTCTGTCCAAGAAATGATTTTTATCTGTTTCCAATTTCCTACGCATGTAACTCTTGGTGCCATTATCATGTTATAAAGCTCATACATTTCTCATTGACCTAATTTTTTACTTGATTGCATTTTTTGCAGTAAAGATTTTTTTTTCTTTTAAATAAAGTCGGATTACAACTTTGTGCATGTAGTTTTGTAATGCTATGCATTGCTTTGTTTTCTTGAAGGTCCGTTGATGAGGGATGGGGAAGAAAGGGGGGTGGTTTTCTGCAGTGAAAAAGGTGCTTAGTCCTGAATCAAATGAAAAGAAAGAAAAGGTAAAGTACTTGAACGCCTAAAAATTTTCTTTTTCATGCTTTGACTGATTTAAAGTTTACTCATCATTTAATTTTTGTTAAATTTTTTCAACTAGAAAACCCGTAAATCAAAAAGATGGTTTGGGAGACAGAGGAGTGTGGATTTGGATGCTTCACAAACAGAAAATGTAATGACAATTCCTGCAGCATCATCTACTGTGGAAGAAGTAAAATTGACTGAAGCTGAAAATGAGCAGAATAAGCATGCCTATTCTGTTGCTGTTGCCACTGCTGTGGCGGCGGAAGCTGCTGTAGCAGCTGCTAAGGCAGCAGCAGAGATTGTTCGGCTCACAGCTGCTGCTCATTATTCTGGCAAATCAAAGGAGGAGATTGCAGCTATCAAGATTCAAACTGCTTTCCGTGGATACATGGTTAGATTAGTAGTTCCTTTTGTTGGTACTTGAAGTTGTTCAGTGATCATATGCAATGCAGATACGTTAGCTGGGTATGCATTTGTTGTCTACCATAGAGAACCTCAAATATTCGTAGTCTTGCGTTGCATGAACCTTCTACTTTCCACAGAAAATAAAGACCTCGAATCAAGTTGAGAAATTCAACTTTTTGCCGACAAAGTCCTGAGTATAATTGGGTTAATTACTATGTGTTATCTACTGTCGGTCAAGCTTAATTGTTCATGGTTCTGGTTAGAGATTAGTTATGCATTTCATGCCTCCCTGAATGACACTTGCAGACGTTTATTATGTGACATGACTCTTTGCATTTCATGGTGTGATTTGTGACTTCTTAGGCAAGAAGGGCGTTGCGAGCTTTAAGAGGATTGGTGAGATTGAAAACCATGGTTCAAGGGCAATCTGTCAAACGTCAAGCAATAACCACCTTAAGATGCATGCAGACCCTGGCCCATCTGCAATCTCAGGTCCGTGCAAGGAGAATCAGAATGTCAGAGGAGAATGAGGCTCTCCAGAGACAGATCCAACAGAAGCGTGAGAAGGAGCTTGAGAAGCTGAGAACATCTGTAAGTGTTCCCCTTCCCCACCCCCCGGCCAGGGGGTTTTGAGGGAATATGTAGGTTATACACTACAATCACTGCACCTCCACAATTTTGGTGCTTTCCCAATTGTCTAGTACAGGAGAGCTCTAGATTTTTAACAGCTGTTAAAATCCACTCACCCCTATGCCTTTTGTTTTTTCACATACTAATCATCACCTGTAGCTGGCACTTTCTGTATGCATTGCTCATTCAGATGTGAATCAATTTAGGCTGCAAAAGCTTCTGGAATTGGACAAGAATATAGATGTCTTAATTGATATCAACACTGACATTTTTGTATCTGACTGGATTGTGTATGACTAGAAGCAAAACCAGTGCAACACAACGAATTGTTGAGACCTCAAGTATGAAATATATGAAGCCGATGCTCTTGAATTAGAGTTAACATTCCTGTGTAGGCTCCTAGATTTGTTTCAAGTTAGATTAAAAATCTGGAGTTCCTTCAATTTTGATCCCACATTTATTTACTTATTTGTGCCCTCAATGAGAAGAAACTTCTTATGCTTGAATCACCCCAAATGGTGCAATTGCATATGTGTAATGTGGATGTAAAGCAAGGTTTTCTGTCTTGTTTCTTGGTTTTGATTATGAGTAGGCTCAAGATAAACGTGAAAATTTATGACAGAATGGAGATAACTGGAATGATAGCACTCAATCAAAGGAGCAACATGAAGCATCCTTGCAGAGCAAGCAGGAAGCAGCCATTAGAAGGGAAAGGGCATTGGCTTATGCATATTCGCATCAGGTATCTTACTTTTGTCATTTCTTGTACTTCACTAAGATCAGTTGCTTATTCTCTCTGGATTGGAAGAGTCATCCTCCAAATTTGTGTATCTATCAGAATCTACATGTGAAAAGCATAATCCTTTTGATGTTTTAGTTGGAACCATGGATATAATATTGCATATGTATGCACTACTAGAACGTCTCATAGTATGTTTAGCTGGTTGTTAACTAGTTCCTTTTTCCTGCACTTCCTTGTAGCTGTGGGAAACTACATCCCTTGAAGTTTAAGTTGCTCTTTGCACTTTTTACCATGTTCAGTTTCTTAATTGTTATGCATCAAGTTTTGGATTTAATTCATATATAAAGCTTACAGCAATTCAATTCCATGAGTTATTTTCTATGGTCATTTGTATCTGAACTATTATTCTGAACCTACAAGTCATTACTGCAAATCTTCAAGAAATATTATACGAATTTGGATTTCCGTGAAGCCATTCATTGGGTCAACATATAATGTAGACAATGTTGCATTCTTCACCAGAGTTGGTATATGAGTTATCTTTCTGTGCATTTTATTTCCCCTGCATAAAAGCATTGGAGTGACAGATTCCTTGTGTGGAGTTTGATTTCTTTGCTCTTTCGCTTTCAATTGACAAGTGAAATTGTAAGGTAGGGTTGATATGCTAAAATGTTTGTTGTGCAATTTCTTTTTGGAAATTATCTTTGAATTTAACATAGACTAAATAATCTCTATCACAGCAAACATGGAGAAACTCTTCTAAATCTACAAACCAAACGTTCATGGATCCAAACAATCCTCAGTGGGGGTGGAGTTGGTTAGAGCGATGGATGGCTGCCCGGCCTTGGGAGTCAAAAACTGCAGTTGACAAAGAGCTTAACAGTGATCGTGCTTCTCTAAAGAGTGCAACCCGAGCTGCTTCTGTTGGGGAATTGTGCTCATACTATGATGATAACAAGCCTTCTCCGTCTGCTTATAGGCAAAGCCGCCCTCCAAGTCGTCAGTCACCTTCAACTCCCCGTCCAAAGACACCAACTTCGTCCTACATTACTGGAAAGATGAGGTCACCAAGTGTAAAAGGAAGTAACCGTATGGATGAAGACTCTCGAAGCTTCTGCAGTGCACAGTCAGAGTTCCAACGGAGGCATAGTATAGCTAGTTCTTCGGTGAGGGATGATGAGAGCCTCGCCAGCTCTCCTGCAGTTCCTAGCTACATGGCTCCTACACATTCAGCTAAAGCCAAGTCCAGGTTGCCAAGCCCCATGGGTTTGGAAAACATTGGGACACCAGACAAAGGATCAGTTAATTCGTCAAGGAAGAGGCTATCTTTCTCCACTTCTCCTGCTACTGCAAGGAGGCTCTCTGGGCCCCCTAAGATGGATGCTAGGTCTGTTAAAGACATCAGTGCTACGTCATGAGGATGGAAGTCAGTCAATGACAAAGGGAGGCATGAGGAGACATCAATGTTTATATAAACTTAAGACAGCTGATATGATGTTGAAACAACATAACCAAACAAACAATTTGCGTTGTTTTCAACCTCTTGGACAATTTGAGAAGAATGAATAGAGAGTGAAAACTGAATGAGAAGAACCGTTAGTGATGTTAGGTGAGTTAGATGTCGCTTTGGATTGTGAAATTTATCAGTTTGGATAACAACCTGTTTTGATATATATATTTTTGGCTTCAAGATGATCTTATCTGGGAATTGTTTGATATATGTGCTGCTTCAGTTCTGTGACTAATGTGTAATGTAAGCATTTGGTGATGTTCAGCTGGAGGGTAGACATTTCAGCTTGTCGTGTACAAGATTTATGTATTAGCCCTAATGGCAAAAGCTTACTTGTCATACAAAAGATGCACAGACAAATATTTTCTGTACTTTCTTTGCACTCTCTGTAGAGTTGTTTTCAGTCTTCCGTTTCGAAAAGTGAAGTTTGATTAAGTACAGGGAGCAAGGCAATCCTCCAAATGGTGTAGATTTGTAGGTGACGGATCTTCGGTAGTACCTGTCAAATTGCACTGCTAATGCAGTTCCAACTTTCCACTGCCAAATGGTCCCGGATGAAAAAAAAGATGCTGGTACTTTGCTTTGAGTTTACACATTCATCAAAAGAGATCCAACACCGACGCTGAAACTTTATGCACCTCTGCCTCCATTCTTGTCTTTGGCCGGTTGGCTATGATTGTTGCTTAACGAACTTGGTGAATCCTAGTACATGACACTTGGATTCAATCCCATTGATCAACAACGGGGTAATGGACCTTTTTGCTATTTGGTTCGATTAGTTGTGGGTTTCATTAAGAACAACTACCAAACGATTAAACAAGAGATTCAGAGATAAAGTTGCCAAGATTCCAATCATAGTCTAACCAACGGAGTCTTTTCTTTTTTTATTTTTGATAAGTAAATCGTTTGGGTGGGTTCGGTTCTGGACACTATCACGGGTCAGGGCAGGTTTTAAGGACCACCTTAACTACTTAAATACCAAAGGCTGCTTTCGACTAGTTTTATAAGGGCAGGTTTTAAGGACCACCTTAACTACTTAAGTACCAAAGGCTGCTTTCGACTGGTTTCATAAAAGGGTTGCTCACTACAAACTATCAGCGCTCAATGCTGTTTTTGTGACGACCCCACATCCTCCTAAGGCGTACCTTAGGGTTTGGCGGACCGCCTGCCTAACTCTCGCCAGAACTCACTCAGTTTTTTAGAACAGATTTTTCCAAAATATTATTTATTACACAACCTAAAATACATACACAAGTAGTTCCCATTTGACACATCAGTACAGTAACAGTTTAACTGAACCTACAGTTCAAGTACAATACTATTCAAACTACATAACTGATATCCCAAATCCGTTCCCACTTTTGATCGCCTACCCTCCTTAAACTTGCCCTGGCCCCTACTAAGGAAAACAAATAGAAAATAGGGTGAGCGATACGCTCAGTAAGACCCAAGAGGGCGCACAGATGCGTACAAGAGCATGTTTAACAGTAATTCACATTTAAATAAGCAATCGGAAACAAGTAGGTCACATATAGTTTTAAGGATACAGAGTTTCGAGGAATTTAATCAATTGCAATTCATACTTTTCTTTGCACTAGAACCAAATCATAAATATGTTGACACTCCGTCAATCACTCATAGGTCCGTAGAACCCCAATTCACTCCAATCTCCGTCCACCATGTCACCCCCGACTGGGCCCGCACTCCAATAATAGTGGGATGGTATTACTCGAGTATATCCAGTGTGGCCAATTTAGTAACAGTATCAGCACCCAAGGTTCCCTGGTCGACTCGACCACACCCCTGCAGGCTCGACTCGGCCAGTTCTCAGGGTTTGGGCCCAAACAGTTCATGATAATATATCAAGTAGGAATTTATAATCGTGTACAGTCAACAATAGCAATCAATTGTACAGTTGAGGACGAGTATGATAAAGTACACACTCGTCTCGTCATATATCACAGAACAACTCAAACCTTTGGGGCGAGTGCGGTAAAGTACACACCTGTCCCTTCACACAATAAAATATTAAAAGGCATGTAGAGATGATTGTGTACGTGTATTAAGTATAGCTACACATGCACTTGGAATTACCACAGTCGACGGTCGCCTTAGATACTTGTCGTTGGCTTGCGCTCGAGGCCCTTGCGTGTGCCTGTACAATTATGACTTACGTTAATGGTCATTGCCCGATGGCCGACTAGCGATAGTAAATTTGATTAGAATATATGATTTAACCATTCGACTAACCCGTTTACCGACTTAATTCCGTTTAGGCCTCGCCGGCACACTAGCACCGGCAAGGTTACTTTCAAAACGTGTAATTTCAGTTACGGATGTCGAAAAGCTATATGGTTTATACCGTTGGAAACTAGATCCAAAATTCAAACAATCATTAGAAGACCATTTTTGCAAATTTAGTTTGGATGAGAGCTTAAATGGACCGGCAAAGTGCTGCAACTACAATAACTGTA
The DNA here is from genome assembly GCA_013103745.1 of Gardenia jasminoides. Lineage (NCBI taxonomy): Eukaryota > Viridiplantae > Streptophyta > Magnoliopsida > Gentianales > Rubiaceae > Gardenia > Gardenia jasminoides. The sequence goes on along the minus strand of CM023095.1, from coordinate 50,370,382 downwards.
GTGCAGAATGCTAAATTCAGCAATCTTCCGGGCTTCACTGCAGCTCATAGAAAACGAGTTATGGTCCAAATTTTATACCGTTGGAAAGCTCTTCGAGTCTAGTTTCTAACGCAACAAACGAAACTCAATTCTGACCTTCCTACACCAAGTTATGATCGTTTTTCTAAACTAGGATTGAGCTGACTGCACCTGCGAAAATCTTCTTGGCTCATCTTCAACTTATATTCTTGGTTCCTTTTGTTTACAATCTTACTAAAATCCAACTACTATCAAACACTTGGTAGGTTACATGATTCAAGCTCAAGTACTAGGATATTTCTCATGTAAACCATGCCAAGATTTAGATAAATTCCACACAATCAAGCTTCAATCTATCATTTAAGCAACAATTCAACTAAAATCATTTCACATAACCTTAAATTATAAACGTAAGCAAGAGATTAGGGCATGAAGTTTCTTATACCTTTATGTACTTGGTGTTTGAGCACAATAAGCCAACAAGAAGATGCACCAAAGTTTCAAATCACTTCTACAAGTTGGATTTTCTAGAGTTTCTAAGTTGGTTGGACTAGTTCTTGATTTTCTCTCAATTTTTCTTCAATTTTTAAGCTAAGAAATGGAACTCTTTCCCTCTCTTTTTCTCCCAAGAATTTCGGCCAACATGAGGTGCTATAAGGCCCTTGTTTAGTTTTTTTTTTAATTAAATTTCTTGATACTTAAAGAAAGTTCAAGAAGTCTAAGAAGCAAAGTATGACTTTACTTCCTTAATTTCCAATCAAAACTCACCATTTGGCTCTCATTCATCTGAAAATACTTCTTGCTAGACTTTTCCTTATAATTGAACAAATAAAATGAATTGTATTGAAAGAAATTCCACAAATTACTAAAATCATACTACATTTTTCCGTAAATTAACCATAATAGCAATAATTGTTATGAAATCCATTTTTCAACTTTAAAAATGTGCATTTGACATAAAATACTTCTAAAGTCACTAAAAGTGAATAATAAAGTGAAAGTCATATATTATAAATTTTATTTATTTATTAATCTATTTCTATTATTACCATTTTTTTTTTTAGGGATCTTACAGTTTTAGATTGAAGATCGACTTATCTTGTTGCTGTTCAATCTCTAAGGTGGGTTTCCATTGAGAGCGGAATAATATTCGTATCCAAAGGTGAACAAAGCCCTAGCTTCTAGAGTTCACTGCTTTTCCTAGGCCGGAGAAGGGCTTATATTGCTCGCCTTTGTTCGATATCTTCATTCAGTACCAATACAAACTAAAACTACACCAAAATAGAAGCGCTACTATAGAAGGTAGATCACCCATCAACATAATCCTCATATTGAGAGCAGGATTTTGAACACTGGATCTTGTGAGAAAGTAGGCCGTTCTTACCAACTAATCCAACTTGTGTTGGCTTCTCAACGGATTCAGTTAGCTAGCTACTGTTCTATCCTGAATTTGGGCCTTTTTTTTTTTAATCTTATTTTCTGCAAATTTCTTTGGGATGTCTCTAACAAGATGACGCGCGGCATACTGGCATTGCCTTCAATTTGTATTTCTCAATAACAATAATAATTTATTTTTAAATATTTAATAATTTTAAATCTAAAGATTAATAGTAATACCACTTCTTTTACTATCCAACAGTGAATTTTGTTCGGTGAATTTTGCTCATGTGCGAGTATGATACTAAATGGACCATAGGATCTCCCAGTAAATCAAACGGACTAAAAATCAAATCAAAGCCGTCTTTGGTGGTGAATGGTGGTGATCTTCCATTAAAAACTTGACACAACCAGTCCAGATTTCAGAAGCTTCCTTCGGCCCACTTGATGCGATCCTGAACCCAGTTCTCCATTACTTCAAAAAAATGGTAATTAAGCTTCTAATTTTGCGTATACTGCGTTTACTTCCAAGTTTCAATCATTTACATTAGCTTTCGTTACTTTCTTTAAATAGTTTTTTCCTTTTTCTTTTATATAGTTTTTTCTACCGTTTGGCTCAGTAGTCAGCTGGGTTTTTCCTCCCTCTTGTTATTATTCTTGTTTGGTTCCTTAAATTTTTTTTTCTTTTAAATTTCTCTGTGATTCATCTGCCCCAGTTTGGTTCTTTCACATGTTTTGATTTCTGCTACCAGCCTTTTAAGTTTGCCTATGTAAAATTTCTATGAGGAAAGCCTGTTGCATTGAAATTAGATTAATCAGTGAATCTAACTGTTCGAAGCTTGCGATATTTGTAAGGAATGAAATAAACCATTATGGTTCGTTAACATAATAGTGAAAGAAGTGCTTATTTTCTCTTTGTTGCAGCTATTTGCAGTTTGTTTCCTGAATTTAACTAAAATATTTTCTATTCATGGAAGGTGCCATTTTCCATGAGGAATCTTGAAAATGGATATCCATCCTAAATCGTTTCATGATTTGGGAATTATTGTGCTTTTCCTTTTAGTCGAGTGACTAAAGAGTTCTACCCAAGGAGCCCAAAAAAAAAAAAAAGGGATAAAGAGATTTTCATCACCATGACATGGATCACAGTCATCAATCCAGTGGATTGTATATAGTACTAGCTGTAGTGTTGAGAGTACCTTAGGAGCTATGATTCCTGGGTTTTTCTATGGTAGACAGGAATTAGTGAACTTCTAAATGTTCTTCAGGCTACCCCATTTCTGGCTGGACTTGCAGTGGCTGCAACAGCTCTAGCTGGTAGATATGGAATTCAGGCTTGGCAAGCATTCAAGGCACGTCCGCCAAAAGCTAGAACCCGAAAGTTTTATGAAGGTGGCTTTCAACCTACAATGACCAGAAGGGAAGCAGCTCTAATCCTGGGCATTAGGTAAGCAACTCATCTGCTGAAATGTTTGGTACAAGGGAAGTTGGAAGGCTGTATTTCACTCCTCTACTGGAGAATATTCAGATGCATCAGACATGTTATGCATTAATAAGAAATGTGTTTTAACCTTGACTTATATTTGGTGAAGTACTTTCAAGGAATATGTCAGAAACCTCAGGAGCATATGTGATGCTGAGATCATATCAGATAATTGATTTGGAACATAGGCTTATTGTTCACTTCAGAGAGATCCAAGTTGACGAAGTAACATGGTTTTGCTAATTCATTTCTCATAGTAGTGGGAAATTTGCAAGCACTTGCTGAATGTCATGATCATTACGTAGGGGTAGAAGAAGATAATTGGTAAAATGGAACTGTGAAGTAATTAAGAAAGGCAAAAGAAAGGCAAAAGCTATCACACAGAGGACTGAAGTATGTAGCGGGTTTTTATAATGAAGAGGGCATGTGTTTTCCAACACTTGTAGTTCCTCTGCCTTCCTTCCATGCCAGACTGTAGGTGGGCAGGGCAAAAGGCTTGGGCAACTTAAGGGAGGATAGAATGTTAAATAAAACATCTTGAGGAAAAAAATGATGAAAGCGACATTTGCATAATTGGGTCCTGAAATCAAGAGCCATATGGTCTTTAATCTAGGATTCCAAGTAGTCTCTTAAAATTCATTTTTCTAATTTCAAATGAAACTTCCTGAAGTTATTGGCAAATAGGCATGTAATTCCAAATGGTAGAAACTCAATTATCCTTAATGTGCAGCTGTCAGAGAAGGCATTTCTATGTTTGTAAAGAGCAAGATTTAGAATGAAGGCTGGGAACTACTTGAAGAAGAATTTTATCAGAGCAAATAATTAAACTTTTGGAGTTCATAAACCAGAATTCAGAGGTAGTCAGTGCACGGTATAGACTGTTCTAATGGCTAGGCAGTTGCCTCTATCAATAGGAGCAGACTGGCCAGCTTTGTGCTGTTCCATCAACCTTTCATCATCTTAATCTGTTCACAAAATCATTTTTGTTGACAACATATTAACAATCCAAATCACAGCAAAAAACTTTTTCACGCATGCTGTCAAATCAACTCAGAAGGTGAACGTAGTTACCACACCAAAAAAGAAAAAAAGAGAGGAGGAGGAGGAGGAGGAGGAGGAGGAGGGGGAGAAGAAGAAACTGTCTGCATTACCAACAAAAGGATTGCAGTGTGGCTGTCCTGGGAGTCCACTATAATTGCTAGTTAAAACCAGAGTAGACAACATACAAATATAACCTCCATGACTAGCAGCTTAATGGTGGTAGTTCAATCGCTAATGCAACTTAAGGTAAAACATAGGGGTTTGTGATGCCTTACTCTGGCTGTTTCAATCCTCTGCACCTCGTCTAACCCAGTTTGACTGGTACTCAAATATAAGTGGTATGCAACCTGGAATATGAGATTCAGTTGGCCTAAATTGAAATGCACTAAGAGAATGATTTTCTTTGCATATGATCATGCCAAGATCCTCTTAACATGGAAGTTTCTTATTCTAAATGCATGTCGCATGGGTGAATTGAATTCAGCAACTATGTAGACTTTGATGTTACCCAATATTATCTTCCATTGAGTAACAACACTATGTATTCTTGTAGCTTTTCATGTTACCCAATATTATCTTCCATTGAGTAACTACACCATGTATTCTTGTAGCTTTTGGCCCATCATCAGCCTTCATCCAAACATTGATTTAACCATAAATATTAAGTACTTGAATACAGTGAGTTATCAACACAATTTTCTGAACCTTTTACAGAAAAGGTTTTGGGTTTTATGGAACTTAATATTCTTGCTCGGCTTATGGAGTTTGAGTTTCTCCATGAGGTTTAGATCTTCTAATCTGACCATTTTTCTAGCCTGTGTTATGTAGGAGTTCCCTTATTCCATTTATGAGAGGTACGAGGAAATATTCTTATCGCTTATTTTGAATTGTTTGACAGAGAAAATGCAACCGCAGACAAAGTTAAGGAAGCACATCGAAAGGTTATGGTAGCAAATCATCCTGATGCCGGTGGCAGCCACTATCTTGCTTCTAAAATTAATGAAGCGAAAGATGTCATGCTTGGGAAACAAAGAGACAGCGGATCCCCATTTTGATGCGGTTGATGATTCTTGATGAGTATTGGCAATCTTCATTCCTCAAGCCTTTAATGTCTTAATGTTTTTTGATATGCATATGGCGAGAAAGGCAAATCTTATGTGGTAATCAACACCAGCAATACATTGCATCCTTTGTCTCAGAGTTCGAAGGTTTCAAGTTTTGACCTACTTGAGCTACCCCTTTATGGTTGGTGAAAGCTCTAGAAACTGTAACAGATACATGTCTATAGTTCCCCTTCATTTGATTATAGGTACAATAAATTGTGATGGAGTTGAAATGACCAAATCTAGAGGGTTTTAGATTTGACATGTGTCTCCATTTTTATTGACTGTGACACCAATTTGATCTGGATCATATGTTTGGGGTTCATTTATCTGCTTAGCACTTGGCATATTTCATGACCAGAGCCACATGTATACCATGGGCTGAACTTAATGTGGCAATGCCTCCCGTAACACTACTAGACCTGCTCTATTGAATCTCCAGTATCACAAGGCAATGCATATTCCTGCAACGAGTTACCGTCCATCACATCTGCAACTACATCCAAATGTAGTGGATCACAACATATGTCAAAGAAGTATAAGTGCATGAACTACTTGTCAGGATGGCATTGAGGCTCTTATCAGGTTACTTAACCTTGATAATAGGCACCAGTACTAGGGAAACCATTCAACATGATTAAGTGTGATTTAGAAAACAGAAGATTGAATGTGTGATTGAGTTTTAGTACTATTAAAACTGGAAAACATTCGACATGATTAAAGAACCCGGTACACAAAAGACACAGCAGCACCATTTCCTTGGCAAATGAACTGTTTGCTTTCAAGTCAAGTTTAAAAGGCTCATATAATTAATATCTTACATTCTTTCTTACAGCAAGATTATACACACATCCTGCTACTGGTATATCTAAGAAAAGGAATTAATTACTGTCGATTTCCTTTGGGAAAGTTGAAAAATCTATACGATAATAAAGGGAGAGAGATGGCAGGAGGGGTAAACATTTTGTATAATTTTTTTGAACACCCAATTTTGCCCTTAAAAAATTGATTTTTACTCTAACCACCTAATCACACTTGCTAAAATAATCTCCCCTAACTTCCTTAAATATTGGAACTACAAATTAATTACAACTATATTAAAGAAAAAATTACTAATAAATCATAATTTCTTATGAAGAATTTATACTATAAAATTTACTTTTATAAAAATAAAATTAGCATATTCATAAAAATTAATCATTTTTTCTAAACTGCACACAATATTAGGTGTACTCTTAATATTAGTGGTTTAGAAGGTTAATTCACACGGTAAACACTCAATGGTCTACTAATTTAGAACCAAGTAATTTAGGCCCAGTAGGATGCACGGTCCGCATATCCTTTGTACTTGTTACGAAAAAAGAGCCCAATCAGCTGTTTGGCCCATTGACCCAATTCTCGGAAAAAGCAGAAAGGAATTAGAAACCCGGGGGGCGGGGAGGAGAGAGAGAGAGAGACTGATTTCCCCCCTCCTTCCCTATAAAATTGGGACTGATCAAAAATCAAGAAACCCTCCTTCCCAATCCCATATTCCCAAATCTCTTCGCTGTTCACCCCCTTCACCCTTCCCTTAGGGCTCCATTAACTCCACATTCTCTCACACGCACCAAATCCCATCCAAAACACGCACTAGAACCCCTATAAATACCCCCCTGTAGGCAATCTCCCGATGTCTCGATTTCGATTGCGTTTGTGCGATTGTGTTGTTGAAGAGTCGGTTCGAAAAGTTCTAGGCATTGGGTAGTAGCGATGGGTCGCAGCCGAGGCAAGAAGAAGGGCAACGAAGAGTTCGAGCCACGGGAAGTTGACGGTTTCGACGGCGGAAAGGCCGGGAGGAAGAAGCGACTGCGGTCGGAGTTCATCGATGATGTAGCGGAGGAGCAGGAAGACGAGGAGGAGGAGGAGGAGGACGGGGAGTGCGAATATCGCGCTGGTAAACGCCACCGCTCAAAACGGAAGTCGGGGTTGGAATACTTAGACCGGGAAGCGGTGGTTGATGATGATGAGGAGGAAGATCAGGAGGACGACGAAGGACTCTATGAGGGTTAGAGAACTTCGACATTTATACTCTTTTTTTTTTTTGCCTAGTTTTATTGCATTTACTATGAACAAACAAATGTCATTTTTTAGTAATTTTTTTCGTAAGAAGCAGCACTGACGGCTTAAACCCCCTCCTCCCCCCCCCCCAAAAAAAAACCCTAGTTTTATTGCATTTACTATGAACAAACAAATGTCATTTTTTAGTAATTTTTTTTTCGTAAGAAGCAGCACTGACTGCTTAAACCCCCTCCTCCCCCCCCCCCAAAAAAAACCCTAGTTTTATTGCATTTACTATGAACAAACAAATGTCATTTTTTAGTAATTTTTTTTCGTAAGAAGCAGCACTGACTGCTTAAACCCCTCCTTCCCCAAAAAAAGAAAAAAGAAAAAGGAAAAGCACCACTGACTATATAAATATGTCTTCTTCATCCCGATTGAGGAAGGCCTATCTTTTTCGTTACCCAATTGAGCAAGTATTATTTATGTAATCTGCTGCAAATGTTAAGAGATACGAGTTGGCTGCAATGCAGTTTCTTTCTTTGATGGCCTATGAAAGTTGTCTGCTTTGTGCAAGTTCCTTCATATATAACTGGGGATGTTTCTGGACATTATTCAAGAGAAAGAAATACTTACACACCATGAATCTGCTCATTAAACAGCTAAACGTACAGACCCCCAAAAAAGCTCAAACGAATCTTTTAGCTGGTTTTTGGTAGACGTTATGACACAATGATTAACTTCTTTACAATAATGTTGCATTTCATCTGTTTGAGTTTTTAATCCTTGATTGTTGACCCATCAGTGCTTTTGGATGTTTTTATTGACATACATAGACTTCATAGAGGATGGAAGCGCTGATATACTTGATAAAGATGATGCTATACAGACACACCGTAGTTTCCTTGTTGATCCTGAGGATGAAAAAGAAGAAGATATTGAGGCACTTGAGAAGAGGATACAGGAAAGATATGGCAAGAGAGATGTGGATTTTGATGAGGAGCTAACAGAAGTTGAACAGCAAGCTCTCTTACCTACTATTAGGGATCCAAAGTTGTGGAGGGTGACATGTATGGTATGTGATTTAGCCTCTCTTCTGGATTGAGCTTGAAGGCTCATATGAAATTGCATGATATCTGACTCATGTTTAATGTAGAATGGTCATGAAAGGGAAGTTGCTTTTTGCCTGATGCAAAAATCTATTGATGAAGGATCTCAACTGCAAATCAGATCAGCTGTAGCTCTTGATCATATTAAGAACTATATATATGTTGAGGCAGACAAAGAAGCTCATGTGAAGGAGGTATGCATTAATTGTGGGAGTTCAGTGTGTATGTGATGGAGTTATGTCTAGAATTACATTCCTGTTAATGTACTTTCTTGCTTCTGTTACAGGCATGCAAGGGATTACGTAAAATAAATAGTAAACAAATAATGCTTGTTCCACTCAAGGACATGACAGATGTCCTTTCAGTAAGGTCTAAAGCTGTTCATCTTTCCAAGGGTGCTTGGGTGAGAATGAGGAATGGAATGTACAAAGGGGACCTCGCCAAGGTTGTGAACCTTGTTTTTCTTCAATTTCGTTGTTTGGATTTCTTTGAGATTTTACTTGTCTTGACTCCCAGCTATTTGTCCTAAAGGTTGTTGATATTGATAATGTGCACCAGAAAGTAACGGTGAAACTGTTCCCTTCAAATAACTTCTGGGCCCAAGTAAGTAAATTGTTTATGTTATCTGCTATATTTATTTTTGTTTTTTTAATTGCTTTTACTAAATGAAATTTCTACAAATCATCATCATCTTTTTAAAAATTTTATTCCCTGCACTTTGGAGTGATTAATGATAACTTTTTTTTTTGGCTGTTTTCTATTATCACCTTCTGATATGCCTGTATACTTACATAGCAAGTTACTTTTTCCAGGGTAATGGACGAGTTTCAAAGAAAAATGATTTTCATTGCGCACCACGCTCCAAAGATGGTTTTTTACTCAAAGAAGTGTCCTTCAGATCAGTTAATGCATGTGGCATACATCCCACTATTGATGAACTTGAGAAATTCCGTCATTCTAGTCACATTAGAGATGGTGATATGGCAAATTTATTTAGTCTATTGACAAATGGGAAGAAAGTCCAATTTTTTAAGGGTGATCGAGTCATTGTCGTGAAGGGTGATCTTAAGAACTTGAAGGGATGGGTAGAGAAGGTTGAGGAAGATCACATCTATGTGAAACCAGATGTAGAGTATCACCTGGTAAAAAAGCTAACTCCATCGCTTCAAACTTTTATGCTGAAGTGCCTAAAAATGCATAGTTGGTTCTTATGATTGTTTGCACCATAATTTTTCAGGATTCTCTTGTAATGAGTCACAAAGATCTTTGCAAGCGCTTCGAACCTGGAAATCATGTTAAGATTATAGCTGGAGCAGCAGAAGGTACAACTGGTTTCGTGGCTTCTGTTGAGGGGCATTTGATGAATATAATAACTGATACCACAAAGGAACTTGTAAGTTTTACCTATTTAACTTAGTCTCTCAGTATAATGAAAATCTGCAATGAAGACAAGTAACTTACAAACTTTACAATTTTCTAGCTTCAAGTATTTGCTGATAATGTCATGGAGATATCTGAAGTAGCAAGTGGTGTCAATCAAATTGAAGATTTTGAGCTTCATAACCTTGTGCAGCTCGAGTAAGTCTTTCTTACACCTGGACATTATCGTGTTAATGTAAATGCTAGCTAAAATTTGTTCTCCATTTTTTCTGCAGTGATTCGAGTTTTGGTGTCATCATTCATATTGAGAATGAATCTTTCCAGGTAAATTTTATGATATGGTCTAAAGTTGTGTCGTTAACCAACGTGAAGTTGCTGAAGTTTGGTATTACCTTTTCAGGTACTAAAGGGGATCCTGGGGAAACCGGAGGTAGAAATTGTAAAGCCAGGAAACATAAGATGCAAACTTGATGGAATAAAATGTCAAATAAAAGATCAACTAAACCGCCAATTATCAGTGAATGACCTTGTGAAAGTTGTGGAGGGTATATGGAGGGTGAGTCTTTCAACTGCTTGCAATGTATATCTTTTGGCATTACCTGTTCTATCATTGATTTTATTTCTTATCCACCTTCAGGGAAGAACAGGTAAAATTGTACATATTTACAAAGGAAATCTGTTCATTCGTGACCATCATCACCTGGAGCATGCAGGCTTTATGTTTGCTAAATCTCAATCTTGTATACTGGTTGCTGGTGGATCACGAGAAACTAACAACTTGAGTGTATGGACCATGTATCCTATTTGGCTAGTCTTTAGTCTGTTTTAGATTGCTGTTACTAGTCAAGATTCATAAAATTTTGCTACCATGTAGGGTGAGAATCCTAGCTCATGCTACCATGTTCATCCGTCTCAACAGAGATCATCTAGAGGCTGCTCATCTGTTAATGGTGTGTAGAATGTGTTTCTGGTCTATTGATTGTTTACTTGATTTGATTATGTTCTTTTAACTTTAAAAGTTGGATCTAGATATTTGTTCTTAATATCTGCATCTTTTTCCTCGTGTTTTCTCTACTTTTTAGAATGTTGATCAACATTCTTCATCTGGTTGGAAGTTTAAAATAATTGTGACATTAAAATCTCTTTTAGCTAGAGGAAGGTATGAGGGTCAGCAAGAGCATGATGCTTTGATTGGTGCTTTTGTTAAAATTCGCAAGGGTGTATACAAAGGTCACAAGGGGCGTGTTAAGGACATAAAAGGAAAAAATGTTAAGGTGGAATTGGAGGCCCAGATGAGGGTGGTTCTAGGCAAGTTTTTTAATTAATTGAGCAACCTCTTATTTTAGTATTTTCCCCCGGTTACTGGTTGGATGGTTATGCTGATGAAGATCATTATGCAGTGGGTCTTGATCAAATAGCTGATACTGAGAATACCTCAATGCCTTCCCGGTAAATACGTTTCCTTTAGCTTCTCTCTTACTTTCGATTAGATTTTGTAGTTGTTGATCAAATTTTTCTACTGTTTATTATGCCAGGCAAGCATCTAGATTTGGCTTTGAAAGTGAGACCCCTCTCCATTCTTCACAAACTCCACTGCATCCAGGGATGACTCCGGTGACAGAGGGTAGGTTTCTTTTGACTGGCTAAGTTCGTAGTATCATCGAAAGCCACTCGTCTGTAATTGTGTTTTGTTATTGCTGCTGCAATTGCAGTTTACAATGGAGGGCGGACACCTATGCAGGACACAGCATGGAATTCAAATCCCATCGTGGTTGTTACTGCCGGGCTTTCTGGCAATTGGGTCTAGGCGCATGACTGTGACCGTATTGCCTGGTCTTTAATGCTTTATGGTTTATGGCCCGTCTGGCTATTTTAGCTTTGAGATAATTAGATGTTTCTACTTTTTGTGGTTGAAGACCGTCTATCATGGCTAGTTCAGATTTCAGACAATTAGAGGTTTCTACTTGTATTTAGGAAAATTTTAAGTGTTGAAGAAAAATGATTGTGGTCCGAGCTGTTGGGGAAAGATTCGCAAGTCTGCTGTTTAATGTGAAAGGGTAGCAAGTGATGAAATGCGCTGATGAGGGTTAAAACAAATTCTTTTGAAGGGTTAAAGGTATTATGACATGTGTAATGGAATCGTCATTTAGATGCCATTGAAATAAATTGATGAATGCGGTGAGGAATGCTCGCCATCCATCAGAATCAGTAAAATAACCCGAAGACCATTTAAATGAACTGCAGACCACCTCTCTCTCCAGAGTCCAAAGGGTTACACCAGATTCAGTACCCCAGCGCCAGTGTCATACTGCCCTACAATTTTTACCCACAAAAAGAAAAAAAAAATTGTCAAAAGTTGTGTCATACGTTGACACTGATAGTTTTGAGAGGGCAGGGTTAAAATCATAAAATTGTAGTAAATGGCAAAAAGCTAGCTTGAGAAAGTGCCTTCGAATGGGTAAAAACTAAAGTTAGTTTCGTATTAAAGAGCATTAACCATCAAAGAAAGAAGACGGATTCAAATGTCCAAAAACTAACTGTGAGATATAGATGGAACATTTGGAATTAGCACAATTAGTTTCTACATCTCTCTCCATACTGAAGTGAAAACTTGGTTTCAAGAAACTCATGTATTGTAATCACACTTGAAGTTGCTGACACTTTGCGGAGGCCGTAGAATATTGTAAACTACCTCCCACAATTTCCTCTATATACTCCAACTGTTTTAAGTAGGCTCCACGGATGCAACAATTACATGGCACTCTAACCGCGTTCAAAGGGCTCCTAATCCACATTCTTCCCCTTATATAATTAACCAAACCACTACCCTTTTCTCCTAGCTAAATTTGCTGTTAATTTGCTTCTTTTTTTCTCTTTGCCTACTAGTGTTCCAATTCATTGTCTCTTCATTCTTGTTTTCTTTTTTTTCAAAAGCAAAAACATGGCTTTCAGGGCAACAAACCAGTGGAGAACAATGCTCAAGGCAATGGGATCACAGAGCCGCTCATTTGCATCCTCCACAACAAGAAAATATGCAACCAGTGCAGATGCAGCAGCCATGCATGTTCATGAACACATGCACCAGGCAAAGTCCAAGTTCTCGGCCAATGGCGATTGGGCACCGGTCATGATCCTGGGTGGTTTTCTTATAACCGTGGTCACCATGGCTGCTCACAGTGCTTGGCAGCAACTAGCATATTCGCCGACGGTTCAAGTGAGCAAGAAAAAGAGAGAAACCATTCCTGAAGTGTACCAGCCAGATGCTGTCTTGGGTTCATCGGACAAGTTCGTTAACAAATCTTTTCTTCGAAAATTTGCTCATATTCAGGACCCTAAACGTACCCTTGAGGACCCTTCTCGCCCCAACCCCTTTACTCATCCGAGGGACATTGAGTCACTGAAATCAGTTGGAGTTCGTAATAAATAAAAACTCCTTTTTAAAGTTCTGCACGTTTGTGTGGGTGTAGTGTATATGAACTAGGATTATATTTTTGATGTATGCTCTTTATTGTTTTTTGGAATATTTTGGCTTTAGGAATAAGTATGAATTATCCTCCTTGCTCGGGTTCCCTCTAGAGAGTGGATGGGAAGGGAATTCAGGAGGGGAATTAGTTTGTCTAGCCTCAAGGTCTGTGTATTTTTTTTTTTTTTTTTGTGCTTGATCAGCCAAAATAAACACAGCATCTTTTGCCCCAATATAAGGGTATGGTCAAAAGATGTTTCTTTCTTTCTTATGGAAATATTACCCCACACACTATTTTCTACATATGGGATATTGATTCAATCTCTCTAGGTTAATTATTATTGTTCATTTTTAATACTGTCTTGTTAATTAGGAAATATAATTCTCAATTTCCATTGAAACAATATCTGAATTCCCCGGGACAAAATGTGTTTTGAGGTTGGAGAAAGTAAAAAATAAAAATAAAAATAAAAAAAGCAAAACGAAATGCTAATACTCATGAAGCAAGAAAAAATAGCTATTTAAGAATAGAAATAATGCAATTAGACAAGAGCATAAATCACGTGTGCTAACATTTGTGAATCCTAAAGTAAGTAAAAGATACTGCACATGTGCTTCTATTGTCTAAGGTCTTGTTTGATTGCGATTTTCCACTAAAAAATTTTTATATTTTCCGTGATCACATTTTTTAAATACTTTTTTTAACTCGTATATATCATATCGTTACAATATATTTTTTCATGAAAAATTCAGAAAATGACAATTTAGACAAGATCTTGCATGTAATTGACACGTAGAATGTTAAAAATGGAAACTTCATTGTCTTTAGGTTTACGGACCAATTCTACTTGAAAAACTTTATACACAAACATTGTACATATATAAATAAGAGCTTTTAGGGACTATTACAGGACATTAATTTCCATTAGTTACTAAATTGTTCCAAGTTTGGGCTCATATTTTCTTGCGGTCCTCCTTTGATTTTATCAGGCTGCTGACCAGCTAGAATTATGCTAGTTCAAGAATTTCAAATGTAAATAGTACCTCATGAATCATGTGTTGTCTTGATGATTGGCAACATCACCCCATATGATATGGGAGTATTCGACAAGATACCCACCTCCAAATTATTGATTAACAAAAAAAGAAAAAAAAAACCTCCAAATTATGAAGCCACGTAATGTAAGGTTTAGGACCACTTGTTTTCTCTTGATGTAATGCAGTATATGCGGCCGAGGCACTATCTTCAAGAAAGGCCACAACCCTCGAGACATCAAGCGTATATGGTACCAAATAGCCAGTATTTCATTTTTCCTCTGCTATACGATTATACATATATACGTAGGATTCTTTTGGAGAAAATCAAGATCCTGATTAACCAACGTAAAAACAACATATCTTGGACCCTTTTGAAGTGTCACCTGTTACCATAGTCATGTAAAGAGAAACAGTAGAAAATGGCATATATTGGTCACATCGATCTTTCCTATTGTTTATTGTTATACAATAGAGATACAATATAATATATATATATTGGTCATAACAATCAGCCAATAAGGGCAGCAAAAATTACGTTTCCAGATAAGTGAATCCAGCTTTTTAGCCGTAAAATTTAGTATTTATACAAAAAAAAAAAAAAAAGACTTACAAAGAGCGCCCTCCGTTCCCCTGGGGGGATTGAGTAGATACTCAAAATTTTTGTAGTCCTGAGCTAATTAAGGAAGATAGGTAAAGTTTTGTGATCTAGATAACACTAGCGTGTTTGGATAGTACATTATTTGAGATAATGTTTGAAAAAAATTAGTGTAACACTTTTTTGATGTGATATATATGAGATAAAAAAGTAGTTGAAAAATATGCTGATATTGCAATCAAAAAATTTTTGACAAATAAACTCCTATCAGTAGTAATATTGTGCGAACTTCTGTGATATAAACTGAAAAGTAAAAAAATTGGACTTTTCACTTTGACAATTTTCCCCCTATAAACCACCCTAGGCAACTTGCCAAACAATTTGAGTCTAATTAATGGTGGATAGTGATTGAATTTTGAGATTAAATGCTAACAACCCTGGGGCAACCAAAAAGAAAAAAAGAAAAAGTCCTATCTGCTTCAATTTGAAATGCCAGGTGTTACCAGTTCCATTTGGACTCTGCGTCAGCATTTTATCCTCTTTTCTTCTTCGTCGTTATCCAAAAGCGTCAACAAAACAAAGGGCCTAAGACTGCCTAAGTAATTGGCGACCTTTCTCCTCCTCCTCATCCTTTCCTTTCTGGTATAAAATAGAAAAGGAGTAATTAAAGGACTACAATTTCCAATCTACAATAAAATGTTCAAAAGAAAAAAAAAACAAAAAAAAAGAAAAGAAGAAGACAAGATTCTAGACAGATTAGGCCCTCAAGGAAGTCTTCAGCCACTCCCATTCCACAGACTCTCACATAAGCCCTCTTAACAATTTTACAATGCCTGATGACCAAGGCATATTTATGTGGAAAAAGATTAGTGGTGTCACTTTTCTGTATCTCTAATTGCTTTTGTTGTTATGATAATTAATGATTTGGGGTTGCAAAAAGATTAAAGCAGGCCATCAGCATCAATTACAGCTGGTTATATAACATTTAAAACCCAATAAAGAACTGCAAAAGCTTAATATGATTAGTTTATATGTTGCTTTTAGTTCATTAACCACGCAGCTGTACACACTACTCTATTAATTTGGTTGATGTGAATTTACACCAGCTTAAGAAACACCAAATGCGATAGCATCAACTTCATTTTAATTTAATGATGCATATAGAGATATCACGTTTGGATAGTAGATTTTTTGGGATAATTTGTTGAAAAGAATACTGTAACACTGCTGTAGTACTTTTTTGATGTGATGTATTTGAAATAAAAAGGTGATTGGAATTTGTGTCGTGATGTAAGCAAAATTTTTTAGCTAAATATACGCGATCCAAATGTTATGTATTATATAAATGTTTTGAATTATAAATATTATAATTCTTTCTATACTGGGTATTCAAGTAACTTTACCTGGACTCGTTAAGTTGAGCAGGAACTCAATCTTCGTTAGTAGATGAAACTGTTGGAAATTGCAGATTATGGTGTTGGATACGATCAATTTACCCCAAAAAAAAAAAAAAATGTCATGCTTTTTGAAAAAGTAACAAAAAGAAAAAAGGAAAAGCAGACAAGAGAAATTATTAATTTGCTTTTTGTCAAGTCAACTACGAAGTGTAATGAAACAAACAGTCCGAGAGAGTGGGTGATCCAAGTACGGAATAGTAATCTTGGATTAAAAGAAAAAAAGAAAAAAGAAGTAGAGAAGATAAATCGTGTCTTGTTAAGTCGAGTTTAAACTCAACTGACTTTAGTTAATTAAACACTTCAGTTAATGAAACGGTTTGAGCTAACGTACGCAAGAATAGCACTAGCTTTGCATAAGGATTCACCTAATACGAAAAAGCTGTAATATATAAGTCGAGTGCAAGCTCAATATGTGTGTCTAGTTAAATAAACTATTCGAACTTACGGACGTAAAAATAGTAATCTTTGAATAAGAAATTACCTAAAAAGCTGTTAAGTTTCAAATTTGTTTACTTAATTAAACACTAAGAGAGCAAATTTGAAATCTGAATTCATTAAGTGATTGAATTGTTAAGTATTAAATCTAATATATTTAAATATATATCAGATTCAATGATAAGTGAATAGGCTATCACTTATATTTGAGAATAAGTTTTACCTAAGAGATTCAGATGTTCTATTTTTGGTTATCAAACACATCTGAATGAATGTGTTACGACCTGAAACCATTAAAATTAAGCGGTGAATTGGTTTATCAAACGAGATCTAACCTTGGATAAGAATAGTAACTTTGGATAAGGATTCACGGAAAAGAAAAGAATACTAACCTTGGATAAGGATTTAAGAGAATGGAAAAAGTTGTAGGATAAGAAATTAGAAGAAACACACAAAAAAAGAAAAAAGAAAAAAAGAAAAAAAATGAAACAGACAAGGGAAACCGCTTCTTCTATCTGGCTATAATTCGCCGTTCATACTTATCCTACAGACCTTTTCCCACCTCTGACCTCACATTTGTTATTTATTGTTAATAGAAAAAGGCCTAAGTCCACTGAAAAACATGGCATCACAAAAAACTCTCAAAAACAAAAAAATATTTGCCACCACTAAATCCTCCCACATAAATATTTATCAAGTTAAAAGAAAAAGAAAATAAAATATTATTAGTTTTTTTTTCTTTTTCATTGAAAGAAAATATTCTAGTAGCAGTAGTTATTAGTTAAAACAAATGGATAAATCAAATACAAATTTATCTTCAAATCCTTCAATTCTCTTTATCCATTTCACCTCATTACCTCCCACTCCATAATCCCACCACAACACTGGCACTAAAAACACACACACACACAGTACACAGTTTACTTGAGTGTGTATGTATATCTACTATTACAGAAAAAATATTTTACAAATACAAGAAAGCTCTCATAAGAAATCTTCTGTACATATTCACATCCTCCCATCACATCAACATCATAATCTACTCTATTGCCCAGAAGTTTTTTTTTTCTTTTTCTTTTTCTCCTGCAATTAGGGCTTCCCTTTTTCTTCCTTGTTTCCTCTTTTTTTCGCCACATAATTTACTGTCAATAGCCTGTAATGTTTACTTCCACGATTTGTTGTTTTGAGCGTTTTCTGTTTTCCAGAAATTTTAGATTTTAGGTGTGTAAACTTCAGCTATATAGACAGATAGGTAGATATACAGATAAAGATACAGATAGTGAAGGAGGGGATTGGGAGGGATGGGGGTGGGGGGTGGGAATGATCCAGTGGTGGAATCAATCTTGAGTTCCATCCAAGTTGTCAAGAATGCTTTTTCGCCATTGGAATCTAGTTTAAGAAAGGCCGCCAAGGATTTTGAGCAGTGTTGGCCTCATAATACCTTCAAGAATGGGGGTGCTAGTGTTAGAACTAATAACAATGATGATCAGAATAGTGTAAATTTGGCCTCCCCGGGGCAGTTGGTTTTTGGGAAGAAGGATAACAACGGTGGGGGTGGTGGGCAATGCGTCGTTAGTGATGAGAAAAAGAAGGGTTTATCGATTAAATTGCCAATTAAGATGTTTGTGGGCATGTTTGTGGACAAATGTGGGGGTAATGGGAATGTTACTAGGGTTGAGAATGTTGCAAAAAAGGGTTTGAAAGAGAGGTATGGGGAGAAGGTTGGAAGAAATGATCGGAAGGAGGATGGGGGTTGCAGTAATTGCTTGCAATTTGCAGTAGCGTGGTCTTTGTTGATTAATGGCTTTGTTCAGGCTTTTCCTAGCCCTTTTAGACATGGGAAGAAAAGGATTCAGAAGGTATGCGACGAGAATGCTGTTGGTGGTGGGACCCTGCATGTTTCATGTGAGGTTAAGGAGAAAGGGTCCAAAATGGGAGGTGGTATGGAGTTTTGTGACAAGGACTTGAAGGAAAAGGAGGAAAAAAGTTTGTCATTGGAGTGTTTCCTTGGTTTTATAGTTGATCAGTTCGTTCAGAATGTTCAAAAGTTTGATGTGCGAATGCAGGAAATTCAGTGCAGCACTGTCAATGGTGAATCCCGTCCAGTTACTGGTGATCAGTTTGATCATTTGAGGGCACTTGCTAGTATTTTGGAAAGTACAAGGGCTGATGTGAATGGATTTTTTGGAAGTTTGAAGTTTGCGCGAGTAGGAGGTGTTCCATCAGGAATTGTTGGTGTTACGTCTTCCAACAAGGAGGAGGGTGATGTCGGAGTTAATAATGCTGAAACTCAGGAAGGGGGTGCTGGTGGCAATTCCCCACAAAAATTGGCAAATGGGTTGCTTAGCATTCCCTTATCAAATGTTGAGCGTCTGAGATCCAGCTTGTCAACTGTGTCATTGACAGAACTGATTGAACTTTTACCTCAAGTTGGGAGACCATCAAAAGACCACCCTGACAAGAAGAAATTGTTCTCAGTTCAAGACTTCTTCAGATACACAGAAGCAGAAGGTAAGCCTTCAGCTCAAAAAAAATATCCTTTCTTTAGTTGCTTTTTCACATGGTCATTGAGATTCTCCTTGATATAATTGTCTCACATCTTATTTAAGTTTCATTATTTGTAGGGTTCGGCAGGTATCATACCAATTGGCAAATGACTAGTAGTGCTTTTATATCACTGATTAAAGTTGCTGGATTTTCTTATATGTTGTGACATTTTTGGGCTCAGCTCACTTGTTGGTTTGGAATGCCTTAGGCTCAGGTCACTTTAGTAACAGTTCTGAGTTGCTTGTAGGATCATATGATGCTACAGCTACTGTGAGATAGCAGGGAAAAGGAATTATAGGAAAAAGAAAGGATGTGATAAAGCATATTTCTTTTAGTTAGCTTTGAGATTAGGTTACACTAGACTTCAGTTTTGGCATGTGAATAGGTTTGTGTTCTTCAAAATTAAAGTGGTTCTACCTTTATTGTGTCCCTCAAATTATATATTCTTGTTTCCCTCCTTGAATTGTTGTTCTTATTTCTTGCAGGAAGGAGGTTTTTTGAGGAGTTGGATAGAGATGGTGATGGTCAGGTTACTTTGGAAGATCTCGAAGTTGCCATTAGAAAGAGAAAATTGCCCAGAAGATATGCTCGTGAATTCATGCGTCGCACTAAAAGTCACTTGTTTTCAAAGTCATTTGGTTGGAAGCAATTTCTGTCATTAATGGAACAGAAAGAGCCAACTATACTTAGAGCATATACAAGTCTCTGTTTAAGCAAGTCTGGGACTCTACAAAAAAGTGAAATTTTGGCATCTTTGAGGAATGCTGGACTTCCTGCGAATGAAGACAATGCTATTGCTATGATGCGGTTTCTAAATGCAGACACTGAAGGATCTATTTCCTATGGGCATTTTCGCAACTTTATGCTTTTGCTCCCATCTGATCGGCTTCAAGAGGATCCCAGGTGAATTGGATGTATACTTCTGTAGCGTCATTATTGGTTTGGAATGATGATCGTGTTTTTAGAATTATGGTCTAACATTATCTGTATCATAGGCTTTTAAAGAGTTACATGTAATGTATCAGGTCGATTAAGTAAATGAGTAGGGTGTCATAATTTAACTTTCAACAGTTTGCTATTCATCATTTGATCTGTGGATGGTGAGAAAAAGGAAGTGTGTCTGAGGAGTGGTCAGGATAGGAATTTGGGTGTACTTACAGCTTGTCCTGTAATGCTCTTTATTTTTTATTGGCAATACTTGCATGATTTTTCATTCAGCTTCTCTCTCTTTTTTTATTTTTATTTTTTAATTTTTTGAACCTCAGTAGTTTTCATTTCTGTAGTTTGGTGGGAACATTATTTCTTCAATCTGCCTCCTCATAATTTTATGTCTTTCCTTACTTCTTCACAAAATTGATCCCTCTTCGTGAATATAGCTTTTAGCAAATTTCTTAACTTTCAGTCAGCAATATGCTGCATCTAGTAGAACTTTTTTTCGAACAAGAACTTCTAAAAGTATTTGATGACATTTCATGAATGTAATTGTCATTAGTGAGTAAGGCTTAATTGTCATTAGTGAGTAAGGCATAGTGCTTTTTTGACAAAAATTCATGTTTGAGAAGCACTTCGCCTTTAAAAAAGGTGTTCAATTTCATTTATTCACGACCAATAAATGGACATGAACTGTTGTGACTTGAAGGATAGTGACATTTTGTTCTGAGCAGTTTCTAATCTTGAACTTTTTCTCATAGCTCTGTGTGGGATCCCTTTCACATGCACACGTGCAGGAGTGTCTAGTACATGAGAACCTCCTGCCTAAGGGTTGTGGAGTTTCTTTAGAGTTACAATCTGATTAACAAACAAAATAGTGTCTTACTCAATTTAATTAGTTTCAGTTGTGTTGTTTATTCACTTCCATGTGAATTACTTGGATGCTATGTTGTGTCTTTCCTTTCCAGCATAATCATTTGGATTATGTGATTGGCTAGTTATTCAGCTTCCTACTCACAACATAGATTAACTTAACTAACAGCTTAACTCAATGTACATCACATATGTAGGAGTATCTGGTTTGAAGCAGCTACTGTAGTTGCTGTTCCACCACCTGTGGAAATACCAGCTGGAAGTGTTTTGAAGTCAGCATTGGCAGGAGGGCTGTCTTGTGCATTGTCCACATCTCTAATGCATCCTGTTGACACAATCAAGGTTTGTTGTTCTGTAAAAGATAATTTGGTAGAATATTACGCTTGTACTTTGTACAACTTGACACCTGGAGCATCCATATATTGGACATTCTTTTTTTTACTTTGACTACCGTTGAAAAAAATATGTACTTATACTGGCTTAATTTTAGACTTTTGGAATGTGATTGTATTTTCGTAAATAGAATAATCCTAAGCCAAAGTGAATAACTCAATTCCACTATTCTTGAATTACTTGAATAAATGATTGAGGTAAATATGGAATCCTTAGATGCTTTATCAGCTGCTTTTTCTGGGTAGTGGTTTTGAATTCACATTTTCACTTTCAGTACTGTGAATGCATTTGAGGTGGCTTGCATGTAATATACTCTCGTGAGTGTTACAGCAGTATAAGAACTCTTGTTGAAACATGTTCTATTACTGTGAACTGAGCAACTTGACTTGGGATTTACATACAAACATGTTTTGGGGTCTGAGTTTGACAATTTAATCAACTTAAAGGAACAAATAGTTTAACAGGGTCTGCTTTTGGTACAAGTAGTCAAATGCCCACGGTTCAATCACAAGAAGACATTTGATTATAAGAAAATATTTGGATAACAGAGGTGGAAAATTCTAAAAGCTGCTGTAGGACCACTTTAAGATGAAGTATTATGCCTGATTTTGAGCAGGATTTTATGGTTGAAAGTGGAGAAATTGATGTTAGTTTGGAAACAAAAGTATGAATGTTTAATAGGTGAGACATCGAAAAAGAGATTTGGGGCTTTCTTTTTTTTGGCTTCTTTTGTCCATTCAGCAAGATAGGTTTATGGGGCATGCCGAACTGGTTACGTCATTGGGAATTATTAGTTTCTTAGTGGAAGGAAGTTAATTTTTCATTAAGCAGGTCTGAATTTGGTAGCAAAAATGTAAGAAATAAAAATGAAATGGGAATTGTCATAGGCAATAGCTTACAAGTGGCTAGTTAGAGAGGAGAAAAGTTTACTTGGAAAAGTGTGTTATATCACATAGTTCCTAATGATTAAAAGCATTGCATTAAAGTTTGATTTCAAGAAACTCGAATCCACAATTGAAGCACAAGCTATTCGGAAGCTACACATGCCCTTCTTTACCATCCTTGAAACCCCAGCTATCAGAAATCAAGTGCATTAGAATATGCTGCCCTGCTTAGACAGGGTAACAAGTACTATTCTTTACCCATCTGGCAACCTGAACTAAAATACTAACTTGGATGAAAATCACAATAGATGAAAGCTATCTGAATGTGATTCTCTACTTTGCAATTACCATATAAACTGGCCCTAAATGGTAAGTTTATAAGTTATGCAGTACTGATGCTTGTTAACTCTTCTTCCAGACTCGAGTACAAGCTTCAACACTTACTTTCCCTGAAATTTTGTCCAAGCTTCCAGAACTTGGAGTTCGTGGATTATACCGAGGCTCAATTCCTGCAATTCTTGGGCAATTCTCCAGGTTCTTCTTTAGTTTCTCTCTTCTTCAATTCATTTTACACTATAGTTCTGGCATGCTGTGGTACGATAATGTCTAATATGTTTATATGTTATTCCAGCCATGGTTTACGGACTGGAATATTTGAAGCAAGCAAGCTTGTACTCATTAATGTTGCTCCGACACTTCCGGACTTCCAGGTAAGGTTACTGTGAAGGTTGTCTCACCGCATGAGATGACTAATTGCCTATTAGCCTTTGCCAGTAGATATTTAATATGGTCATCATTTATCTTGTAAATTAGTTACGAGAAAAAAAAATTAAAAAACTTACATGGGTTTTCTTATTCCTCTTGGCTTAAGACAAGCATCACAATAATGTTCCAATCTATTTCTGGTCCAAATTATTGTGTTCTCCGGGTAAACATCTATCATTAAATGCTTTGAAATTTGTCATTTCTCTTATTTGCAGGGACTGCTAGAACATGTAGTAACTTGTCTTGATATGTACTGACATTACTTGCTATAGTAGAGTATGGGTTACTGCATTAGTCTTTTTGAGTTTTGTTGCATGTCTAGACCAAATTAGTGGTTTTTTCTGTTAACTGTATAGGCATTGTACTTGGGCTTCTAGGACATTAACTGTGTAAGTATTATCTTGAGAGTAAATAAGTTTAATGCTACTTGACCATATTATAAGTTCGTTTCCATTTTTCCTATTAGGTCCAATCTGTTGCATCATTTTGTAGCACTTTCCTAGGAACAGCAGTGAGGATACCATGCGAAGTTCTGAAGCAAAGGTTGCAGGCTGGGTTATATGATAATGTTGGCCAAGCAATCATTGGTACTTGGCATCAAGATGGTCTTAAGGGTTTTTTCCGTGGGACGGGTGCCACTCTATTCAGGGAGGTCCCATTTTATGTTGCAGGCATGGGGCTGTATGCTGAATCCAAAAAGGTATGCGGTAGCATCCTGCAGACTAATTTTCATTCCATGTAATGTGTATAAATGCTAAATTGTGATTAGTGCAGTAGTACTATCTGGGTTTATTTTCTGTGTATAGGATACATAAGCTGTTCTATTGGAGATGATTAATCACACTTCCTTTTATCCTATTATACTTTTTTGCGTTAAGTTCTTTGGGTAATTAGTGAAGCAAGTCCAAAAGATTTGTAGCTTACGGAGTGTTCTTACACAATTTCTGTAGATAAGCAAGTCAATAGATGCCTGTAGGATCCTGGAGTACTCTATTTTCGGTATTTGTTTTGCCTTGGAAAAAAGGTATTTGGAGTGGATCATATGCTTGAATAATCCATCTATGTGCTTCTGTAATCACATGGATATCCCACTGAATGCCCATTCTGAAACAGGAGAAAATGTTTCATAAGAATCAGTATCTTTGGCAAATTTGTTAAACTCTGCTGACTCAGGAGCCTGAGTTTGTATTAACTGCTTGAACTTCGTTAAATTACAGCATGGACTTTGTTAACATGTGTGACATAGATGTTTGTCAGACACTCTTTGACAACTTGTAGTTTACTTGTTATGATGAGTGTTTTATTTTACACTAAATTGAAATGAATAACTTGTAAGATGTGGTTTGCAACTGTCTTGTTAGTCAATATGATGTATTTGCATGTTTTGCCATCTGTCTTTCTTGTTATTTATATGCACATTGTTGTTTGCTGGTTTTAGGTTGCGCAGCAGCTTTTATGCCGTGAACTAGAACCTTGGGAAACAATTGCAGTTGGGGCTTTATCTGGTGGGCTAACTGCTGTTCTGACAACCCCCTTTGATGTTATAAAAACAAGAATGATGACTGCCCAGGGCAGGACTTTGCCATTAAAGCTGGTAGCCATCTCTATTGTTCGTCATGAAGGAGCCCTAGGATTATTTAAAGGAGCAGTGCCTAGGTTTTTCTGGATTGCTCCCCTTGGTGCCATGAACTTTGCTGGTTACGAGCTTGCGAGGAAAGCTATGGACAGAAGTGATGAAAATGGTGATCTGGGTAGCCAGAGAAGGTCGGCCAGCACTGTTCAAGCCTCGAAGTAAAATAGCAGTAACTGTTACCATGTCTCAGAATTTTGTCACGCTCTCTTCTGTAGATCCTGGAAATTTTGAGCATTTTTTCCAGATTAGATTAGTGATACATGGTTCAAATTTATTTGTCGAAATCTCTGTATGGAAACGAACTATATCAAGTTTCCACAACTAATTGTTGAACTTGTAGAATTTTGTCAGTAGTGGCACGGGTTCTGCTTTGTCTTGTAATTAACTCCTCTGTACATTTATACAAGTGACAACTGCAGCTGATGTTTGTCTTTTTATCAATGCGATTGCATACCGTGCTATGAAATGGGCTTGGGTTGAAGATTAGCGCTCTTTCCAACTGACCAAGCAGGACAGCCTGAAAGGTGAAAAGTGACCGGACAGGTCAAGCCGAAGATTACAATTTACAAATGGGAATATCCCAAAGAGGGTTTGGCACGGATTACAGATATGGGCATCAAACTAGCTTTAACCTTTAGTGTCAAAGTCTAGGAGCCTGAGTACATTAAATTTGAGCAATAGTCCTTGAGCTTCTAAAACATCTATACCTACCATAACCCCTCAAGCTCATGGCACTCTTACTCCAACTGACCCAAAAAATGGAAAGGCCAGCCAAAGGTTACATATGGTGACTAATCGTGTTTGGGCTACCAGTTTGCTTTCTCTCTTCCCTCTTAATGAATTTAGTTTTCTTAATAAAAAAAGGGAATTGTGTGAATTGGAGTTTCATTTACTATGGTAAATCAATAATAATTGCTCCATAAGAGGGGGGTTGGGGGGGGGGGGGAATTACCTAGCTGAAGTTATCATTCTTAGTTTTTTCTTTGATTCCCCCACATTCTGATAGCATTGCAGGAAAATCGGGTAAAAAAAGGTCCTATCAACCAAGAGTACGGCTGATAGAAAGGATGCGGGCTTACCTCTTTGTGCAGTTACAGACTTACAGTTCAAAACTTCAAATTAGACATTTCACAGTTTGAGACAATTCTTCATTGTCATAATCAGGGAACTAGCTTTTTTTTTTTTTTTGGGTATATTGAAAAAAAATCTGATGCATTTGTTGGACTCGATAGGAGGTCTTTTTATTCTAGAAATTTCTATCTTAGCTGATTTTATTACTTGACAAATCTATTTTTAGCACTGTAGAAATCCATGAATTCAACTATATGCATATACTTCATAGCAAAGACTGTTGAAAGTTCCACATCTAGAAACTTTGAATTGTAGTATTGATAGTGGTTAACAAAATATTGCCAATGGATTTATATAAAATCATATCTAGTGCACTGGTTGAGATTCTTTAGTCTTGATATCAATCATCTTCCAGAAATTCTTAAAACTACGTGCTATCCATCCATTATCCAGAGAAGGCATTGATATATATATATATATATATATGTATATTCAATCATCTCTTGATCATACAGCTATTCATATTTCTTCGAATCAATGTCAAATTTTGAGACCCTGCTTGTTGGATTGGGCATCATCATTTGACTAATCTCTTCCTTGGGACAAAGGTTAGAAGGCAATTAAAAATTGAAGGGTCGTACGGGTGTTGGAGTCATAGTCCTTGAGCTCCAAAGTATCCATTTTTTAAACCCTCTAGATTTTCACAATTTTGAATATGGCCAGTGCATGTTGCCAAATTGGTTTACTACTTAGTCTCTCCAGGCAAATTAGGGAGAATATTTATCATTCTCATTACGCCCCTACCGAATTTCTTGATAACGTTTGTGCTTGACTAGAGGGTTATACACATCACCTGAAGCATAGAAAAATGAGAACTGGACGAAGAAAACTTGAGCAATAGAATAAAGGGCACATCATAGAGTGGGTGGAGGGAATTTCTTAACAGGCTAATTGAGACCCTCTTAGTTTTTACTCATTTTCCAAGTCTGCAATTGGCTGTTTTAAAACTAGCATAATGCACCAACTAGCAAGGAAGTGAGTTTAGAATCTTGATGCTGCCTAACCAGGCAAGTCTATCAAAATATAATTTTCCACAATGTAGGATGGATTAGTCCCCATCGAACCAGCTCTCAGTAGACTTTGAGATTAGATAAGCTTCAAATTTGACTTGAAAGAAGCACCCAGAAGATTACCCTCTCAATCAGAGGAAAGGAGGTCAACAATCTTGCCAATCTTGCTTCTCGTAGAAGGGCTAATCGGAGTTGAGTCGCCATTGTAACAGAAAAGATTTTCCAGGTTGACGCAGAAATGGGAAAAAAGGAATGTAACTTGCTTTAAACCATACTTCATTTTGCATCTTGTGGGAATACGTGAAATGATATCTAGACTGTATATGCTAAACCCGTCTTACGGGTTAGACAAAGTTAAAAACTCTTAAGGACTTGAATCTTAACAAAGAATTGAGGCAGAAGAATCATTTACTTGGGTCAATTGATGGTGAGAACAGCATTTCTATGACTTAGAATTGTTCAATTAGTGTGAATTGAGGAAGCCTGCAAACTTTTACTATTTCTTTTGAATATTTCTAAGTTAAAATGAGTGTGCTTATATCGACATGCACTAGTAATTACTCCAAGTAATTGATTAAACCCCTCAACCCAGACACTACGTCATGAAAATATAAAAAATGTGGATTAACTTTGCTTTACATCTCTAAACTTGTACTGCTTTTTCATTTTGCATTCTAAATTTTAATTTTGGATATTTTATACTTTAAGCTCTAGATTTTGAACATTTTACATCCTAAAATTCGAAGGTTATCATGTAAGTCCAATCAATAGCAACATTAGTGAAATGAATGGCATAGAGGACCCTAAAAATTAATAATAATTTGTTGCAAATGGTCAAAATTAGCTAAGCTATTGCATCTAGAACAAAACAATACATTGTCATTAATTTGCACAGTCTTTTATTCATTAATTTTTCTAACAATATTAGTAGCTTAGAGCATACAAATCAATGATAATATGCTAAATATTGTCAAAAAGAACCAAGGGATTGCATCTAGAATGAAACAATATATTGTCATTAATTTGCACCGCCATTTATCTAGTTAATTTTAGTAGCATTGCCATTGATTGGATTTAAATGGACAAATTTGAAAGTTTAGGATGTAAAGTATCCAAAATTGAGAATTTAGGCAAGTGTCAAACTTTGAAATTTAAAATCCAAAGTGAAAAATTGATAAAGTTTGAGGTACAAAATGAAATTAGTTCTAAAAATAAGGTAGGACTTCACAAACTATGTTCTAATTGAAACTTGATAATTAAATGTTTGTCTTATATTAATCTCCACAAAGAATATGACGGAGAAAGCTTCTCTTATTCTAACCAGGGAGAATTTCCAAAATCTAGAAAGCTTCTCTTATTCTAACTAGGGAGAATCTCCAAAACCTCTTCTCCTAAGATTTTTGACAATTTTCTCTAGAATATGTAGTTTTTAAAAATTCGAGGAGAATTAGGTGAAATTATCGAAAATCTTAAGGAAGGTTTCTCAAATTACCCCCTCCCCCTTCAATAAGTCTTAATATGTTATCGATCGGTTATCATTTTATCCTCAAGTTTTTTACTTGTATCTTTCAATTTCTCTAATTAAGTTCAACTCAAAGCCAAAAGAAGAAGAAGGAGAAAAAAGTAAAAGGATTGGAATGTCTGTTCTCTCTCTCTCTCTCTCTCTTACTTATAATGATTTTCGATCCTAAACCAAATTATGCGGTGTGGAAATTGAAGATGAGCTTAAAGAAGAAACAGTATTCCTTCTCTAACAAGTAAAGACTAGGTGAGAGCAAGGGTTTGTAGTTGTCCTTGAGTAACATATTATTCCTTTCTTCAGATCATATCCTAGGATTAGAATCTAATTGCTACTAGCGGTGACGCTTTTATTCCCCTCTTCTGAATATACTAAAAACCAAAAAAGAATACATCAAGATTAGGACGCCTAATTATATGGTTAACAACCAAAAAAAAAAAAGAAGAAGGTTGTAGGTGGAATCTAGTAACGAAAGAGCTTTGATTTGTGCACTCTATCTTTCAATGAAAAACGAGAAAGAAAATGGGAAACAAAAATATACCTAACCTACATGCCAAAAAGAAAATTCTGGTCATGATCGTACATCATAATATTCCATGAATTGCACATATTGACTGATCATTGACTGCTTGAGTGCTATATGGTTAGTCTGATCAATTGTATATTGTTATATTTACAGATGAACCTTGACCTCATGATATTTCATTATCAATCAGCTAATTTTTATTAAACAAACAAGGAAGTCAGCTAGTGCACCTTAAAGACTGCAAGCAACTGTTGGACTTTTGGGGCAGGATAACAAAATGAAAATGGCTGAATGCATTTAAAGATCGAAAGTTCCAATGTGGAATTAGTTTTGTTCACTCGTCAAATAGTTTCCACGGCAGACTTCAAAACTGCAGTCTCCCTGTTCCCACCTGACACTAGTTATTTACTTGCAGTAATCAGACCTTATAGTGTTAAAGGATTCCCCCTTAGATGTGCAACTAGAATATAGTCCCCCATGCCTTGTTAATTAATTATTGTGCTCCGCGTTTTTTTCCACCCGTTTAGTACTTAAATCAAGTTTTATTCCTTGACTATATTATTATGTTAGGTGAGTTTGTTTGAATTAATGTGCTTCAACCTAATTACTTAATACTACTTCAATGGTGAATAGGATCTACCAATTGACATTTTGGTGGTTTAATTGGTTTAATTAGTCAATGCAAACAAGCTACAAAATCTACTTTGAGTCAAGCTTATTGATTTGTATGTTCCATCTGGGGGAGAACTTTTGTGCGATGCCTAGTCCTGTTTCTATCAACTTCAGCATTAGTCCTAGGCTTTTAGCTAGAGTAATTAGTTTTGTATGCCTGCTGAGCCCAAAAATTCAAGTACGCGAATGTGAACAAGTTTGCATCTGAGGAAGTTAAGAATCACCACAAATCCGCTTCTAAGAGTACAGAAGCCAATCATTACCTTTAGCTTTGAGATATAAGTTCTTCAATCTTCATGCTTAGTTTCCTTGCAAAGCATGTAGCTGTATCCGTCAAATTTGAAGGATATTTAATTCACTGACCTTGTAAGGCAAAATTTCCATCTGGGCAAGGCTAATACTTGGTTATGATCTCAGTTACCAATTTGACAAACATTTCCGGCAGATTATGGTTCCAAAGTGTTCAAACAAAGTTAAAAGGAAAAAAAAGGGTGTTCAAACAAGTTGCAAATCTAATTATGAGCCCGCAACGTTAACATTGAATATTGTTGTATTAAGAATAACGACATGGGGGGTGAGATATTTAACTTCTTGTAACTTTTTCCTAGGCATTAATTGGCTAGTGGTCAAATTACTGAAATTAATCTTACCAGCAGCAGATTGCGAAAGTCGTTGTACAAATAATTCAAGCAATATATACCACAAGTTGGATATAGTTTTTCTTTTCTGAAAGATAAGTCCTATAATGAAGAGACACCATATTCATTTTCCGTGTCACACTATTCTTGGAAGAGGTCCCAAATGATTTATGTACCGCTAATCTTCTCCACCTAATTTAATTCTGTAGGGCTTCTCACAAATCACATGGTTAATGGACAACAATGGTGACCTTAAACTCGAATTACAAGCTAGCTAATTGACTTTCCTTGATGTGTGTGTACATGCATAAATGTCCATTTCTTGTTGCGGCTTGAAAACTTTGATAATAATGTCTGCATGCTTAAAAGGCTAAATTGTCAAAAAACACGCTGATGTTCGTTAAAAACTTAAGTGCAAAACAAGAGAGGGTAGTTTGCATTTGTCACCAAATGAAGTTTGGTCTCATAAGTTAGATTGATTGACCCTTTCTGCCCCTTCCAATTTTGGGCTCTCCAGCTCAGTATGCTTAACTTCCTGCTGCAATAAAACAAACATTCCCCTTTTCTAAATTGCATCTTCTTTTTTTTTTTTTTGGCTTTTCTTGAATTGAGGATCGGCATTTATGTTTGTGGGATCGTTGGACTATCGAATCATTCTGTCCCATAACCGTTAGTATTTACTACCTTCAACTAGAAATGTGTCAGCTGCACCATGAGTGTTCAGAGATTGCGGTACACATTGGCTACGGAATTAATTGTAGATGCATGTTGATAGGCTATTAATTACTCCTACCAGTTTTAGTTTCATTTCTAGATGATTGATAATCGGCGATTCTCCTTTTTCACATGGTTGTTTGTCCACACTTCACACTCATGATCAACACTTCTTCTTCTTATTTTTGGGCTACAATAATCATTGATCAACCCTGTTAGGAATGTAATCTATTTTCAAAATCTTAATAGTAAATACTATGATTGCATGCCAAAGCACTGGCAAAATTTTTTGACTTGAAAAAAAACATCAGAAGTAACAAATTTCCAAGTCTCAACAGAACCTTCTCTTGTGGCAAATCATCCACTTGGAGAACTATGACTAGAATACAAGTAGCTAAAACAAGACCTTGACATTAGCAAAAGGTCGCTATATTTTGATTTTGAATACAAGAGAAGAGTCTAAAGATATACATGTTTCGTGACTTGCAATGTCTTTTCATTGACGGACAACTTGGAAACTTGAAAAAATCAAGCACAAATTTTCTTCTACAAAGTCTCTAAAGTAATATGGACCAACTCAAACTTTCAATTTTCTTTTTGTTGAAAATGATGGTTTATAACCACATACAATAAATTTGACAACATGCCCATCTCATAATTCACGAAGTAAAATTTTTAAAAATTTTCTTATTGTGTGTGGAAAACGTAATCAACACTTTAGAAAGATGTAAAGAGTTTTTGTGGAGTCTATCCATAATTGGAACAAGTCATGCAGGAACCTCTACGATAAGCTAATAATATGCCTTTCTTGGAGTAGAAAATGGAGGTATATCATTAAGAATAAGCTATTATTCGGAAAGCTCATGTTGGCACGTCATAATTGTTGGCTGGGAAAATAAGAAATAATATACAGTAGAAGAAGTCCGATTTCAATTTCCAAAGTTGATTTTTTTTCTTTTGTAACAAAGTAACCTTTTGGCATTTTTATTTAGGTCGTAGAATCGTCTGTAAAAGGTTTTTGGTTACAAGTTACAACTTCTGTCTAGGTTATTGGTCATCCGAAACTTGTATATCCTAACTGTCGGAAAATTCCGTCACCTTCGCACCACTTTTCATGAAACAATGCAGATCCAAAAGTCATTCGACTTGGACTTGCACCAAAATGAACCACCAAGAAAACAATTAATTTGAATTTTGTGGGGGGTGGCCTCAAATCTTTCCCAAAAATGGATTATTTCTTCCAAGGGCGAAGCTCCTGTTTTTGTCCCGACACTTTTTAAATCAGAAAAATTCATGCCCGTATATAACGATCACACAATGCAAGTCTAATGGCTTATTTGACTTGTTTAAATTGATGTTAAGATGGAATTCAGGTGTTAATTTTTTAAAAGAATAAAGTTAAATTGAAAATTCAGATGTTAATTGTTAGCGTGTGTACTTATATGATAGATTAAGTACGATTTAAGTATACTAACACATGCACCTATGAACAAAATTCTAGATTCATTCATGCTAAAATTCTCTTAATTATGCAGTTAATTAGTACTAAACTACTAATTAATGTAAGTGAATCTTCTCTTTAAATGGGATAGAGTTTAAAAGCGGCTAATTGAGACTAGTGGTGGGTGACATGACGTACCCGGCATGGCCTCTTGGTCCTTGTCCAAGTTTGACAACCGAACCAGATAAATCAATTGCAGAAAAGACATTGATTAGCACTTTTCTCTTCCAATTTCCTTTCGATATTTTTCGACTAGAAAATCATAATAGGTAGTTCCCCAAATTTTTAAATATATTCCCCAATGTTTTTTTTATTTTTTGTCAATGCTAATTTTTCCTCAATAAATCTAATTAGGAGAAAGATAAGTCGTTGTCTCAAAAGCACACACACACACACACACACACACACAAAAAAGGCATTCCAAAACATTAATTCGCCCAAAAAAACAAAAAAGAGAGAGAAAAGCAGAAATAAAGACTACCACGGTGATATGGAAGGAGCAACATTTGGCGTCTTGTCGATTAAGGATCAGTACAATTCTTGTGGTACTGATAATTTTCTCTTCTAAACATTTATTCTTCTCACTACTCCTCCTCCTTCTTCGAAAAAGTTGGACATAAAATCTCATAAAAGTACGTTTCTACTGTCAAAGATCTACTCTTCATATAATACTGCGAAAAATACATTAATTTCAATTTAAAATTGTTCAAAATTTTATTAGTATATATAGGTCACTGCATGCAGTCGCTTTTGTGTCCACACTTGCAGATCCTTGTTAACTAGACTTCTCCAAAGTAATTAGATATCCCTTGCTCTGGCTTTGGCTTGCTTATGTCCAGAGTGGTTCCCAAGCAGCATATAAATTTGAATCATCAAGAAACATGCTTGTATTCTCACAGCTAAGATGCTGCTCGGACACGATTTCTTGATCATCTTGTGCCGCCATGCCCATGCAGATCAAGGACTTGAGATTGTCATTCTGGCATTGCAAGTTCAACATCTCAGCCTGTGCCTTGGCAAGTTCTGCTTGGAGCTCGCTGATTTGCTGCTGCAGCTGACAAATTGCCCCTGCACAACCATAAACGGGATCTCTAATCCTTGAATTCGCTTCGTAAACCATGCTGTTCACAGCATCTGCTCTTTGGTCCTCTGGAAGCTCCTGAAAGCATACAACACATAAACTGTTAATCATGTTGTTGACCTCCATATTGAATTATTGCAGCGTATGGAGTGTAGATCAGGGCCTGGAGCATTGAATTCCAGGATGACTTGTTCCACTTGGAGTACATTACATGTTCTAGATACTAGACTCTGAATGTAGAAGTATTCCTTAACACGTGCTTTGAAACTTCTCAATTCAAACTAGTTTAATTGATAATCTACTTTTCTTTTCCGGCAAGCATAGGTAGGAATCTATACAAACTGCAGAGTAAGATCATTTTCAAGCAATTACTCAGTAACTTCTGAAGTATTTACATCCATAATTATTCAATTTGAAGTACAATCTTATCCAATATGAGGTTGGAATTAATGTCCGAAGTAGTTAGAAGATTTGTCAAGAATTGTAGAATTTTTTGGCATAAAAAGCAACCTTACTAGCAGTACAAATTAATTAAAGCAAAACCCCCTTTATTGGAGGTGGTTAAAGACCCCTTCTTTGTGGAATGTGAAAGAGATTCCACTCGAGTAAAAGACATTTCACATCTCCCCTTTCCTTTTCCTTCTCCCTCCCCTTTCCCCGGGTCCCCCCTGGCAACCTACGTCTTTGAAGTCAAACAACATACTTGTTGCTGAAAATTTTACCCATAATTAAGCCCATGAATGCTACTTTTTCTTTTCCTTGAAAAAAAAGAATAGCAAAAAACTTGCTTGAATTACTAGCAAACAATACAAATTTAAGCTTTGATGGGGGTTGTGAGGATTATATATTACCTGCAACATCTTGATAATGTTGCTAGCTCCAAACACTTTATGTGCAATGGTGAACTTTAAGGGCTCAGTTGGCGGAAAGTAAGGAGCCAATACACATTTCTCTGCGCATCTGCGGCGGAGGATTTTGCATGCAGCACACGGGCTAAGAATGACCGGTGGAGGAGATGGCGGACCATTTTTGGGAGATCCAGCCCTCGGAGACAATGAAGGAGATGATGAAGGCGAGAGAGATTGATTCTGAGACGAAGCACATGTTGTTGTAGTGATAGTTGTACTGCTACACTCCATTTCTGCAGTGAAGAGAAGAAGGACTAGTGTGTGTTGTGTGTGTGTGTTTTTCCTGGTCTTCAGCTGTTTACTTTAAACCCTCTGATGGGTTTGGTTTGAATTGTGGTGGGGTGGTTTTGCTTGGGTACACTGGGCAAGAATATATATAGACAAGGAAAACCCGGGAAAGGGGGCATAAAAAAGAAATTATGAAGTCATCATGCGTCATAATACTCCTAGATGACATCATGAATTTGGGAAGAATGTGACATTGACTGGAATTACATTTCTTTAAATTGCAAAATTTTGTCGATTGTTGACTCTTGTCTTGCACAGAGAAAACCAATTCAGATGTCTTTAGCAGTTAAAGGTTCAAAAATTAACTTTTCATTGTGACCATAATTAATGATGCTCAGTTTAATGAAGTAAGAGGCACCAAAAAGTACTTATTAATTAACTGGCTTAATCATCTCGGTTTAAGTATATTTCATTTGACTCATCTCAAGAATTGATTATATTAAGGGAATGACATTTATATATCAAAATGTAATATGACAAAGAGAGATAAAACAAATCAAAGTGGCGGCAAATTAGATACTGACCAGTTGAAAAGGTGGACCAGTTCATATCCAAACTGCAAAAAGTATAAAGATTATAATCTTGTGTAACAATCAACTCTCTCAGTTTTAAATTGTGCTTTATACTAATGCAAAGATTGAGTGGACTTATGGCACCAGCTGCTGCTTTTGTTTATCATCAAGGACGTTATCAAGAAAACTTGTTCATACCGTTAACAAGGCAAAAGTTAGAAGTATGGGGTACTTTTTTTAGATGGTAATAGTGAAATTCAGCCAACTGAATCTTGATCTTAGTTGTGTAAGTGATATATACGTATTCAATACCACAAATTTAATTTTTTTTTTCAATTTGAAAGAAGTTAAGAATTTTGTTAAACTATGTCTGAATAGTTAGTTATACATGGATCCAAACGAATGAAGTGTACATGGAGAGTTGCGGCAGTAAAGGACAAATGCATTATACTTTAAAAGCATAGTTTTTTGTGATATGACGAATTGAAGTCCAAGAAATACTACTATGCATCCTGATAAATTTAGAGGTTGCATGTATAAGGACCAAAGCCCTGTAGGAGTGATGAAGGTATTCAGAAATTGTCGTCAGCAAAGACTGAAAAGAGGTGTAGAATTGACACTGAAAAGCAAGCCACAGTTAAAATAATAATCTTGAAAGCTTAATTTGAAGTTTCCACCTCCGAATAGTTTCAATTGCTGATTTCACTTTGTATACTAATCTTGTACTTGGGTACTTTTCACCTCCTCCACTTGGCTCTGAACTCTCAGGAGTGATGAAGGTATTTGGTTTGACAAAAGCTATTGCAGAAATCATATACAAACAAGCCAATATTAATCTCTTATAATGATTAAGGTGTGCAGTTTTGTGGGCTTTTTTTTTTTTAAATAATAAATTGCGGTCAGGAAAGATTGTGAAATCAATTGTAACAATCAACTAGTCATACTTGAAAAGCTTTATTTGAAGTTTCCACTACATTTCGTAATATGTTTGATTGCCAATTTTCACTTGCAGTTTGGTACCTTTTACGTTATCCACGTCTCTTTGAAAACCCCAAGATCTCGTGTCGCATGATAAAGTTATTGTTTTAGAAAGTGATGGAAAACTAGCCAATTAATATTGATCTCTTATAGTGATTAAGATATTTCCT
This sequence comes from Gardenia jasminoides, assembly GCA_013103745.1. Lineage (NCBI taxonomy): Eukaryota > Viridiplantae > Streptophyta > Magnoliopsida > Gentianales > Rubiaceae > Gardenia > Gardenia jasminoides. The sequence continues at coordinate 50,334,173 of CM023095.1, read as the reverse complement.
ACCAACTTAAGATTCTTCTTGGTATAGAACATTTGACCCTACACAAATGAGATTTTTTCGATGCAAAGAATTCAGAAGATCTAATTAACAAAGGTGATTAAGGTTATTAATACATCGTCAAGAGTTCAGCTAACGATTACGTTGTCGTCTCATCAAGTTTATAAGTACAGTCAAAATGTTACTTCTAGTTTATAATTATTGAAAAACATGTGTTGATCCCAAAAGCAACATGCACAAATATCTCAACTCAAACCCTATGAGCTGCAGAACTTAAACTGAAGTAGCATTTAGTTAGTTGAAAAGTGATATTTTTTCTAGAGATGTTAGGCAAGGCGATGAACAAAATTGACTAAACTCTTCATTTTCTCTTTTTGTGTCACCAATGAAGACGGACTGAAAATATATATGTGCCAATTGGAATTCTTTGATGTGTTCCTCAATCTTATTGATCAAAGGAACCCGATATATTTATTATGTTTCCATATATCATGATGAAAGATTGGAAATTTTATGAAATGAATACATGAGGAAAGAGATGCTTCGGAAACCTCATAATTTGTCGTTAGCTACAATAGTTATGCTTCGGAAGCCTCATGATTTGTCGTTAGCTACAACGGTTAATCTTTTGATGCAATGACTTCTAGAATAACTAAAATACAAATTCCTTAAAAAAAAGAGGAAAGAGCTCTAGATCAATCATTTGCTTCTGAAAAGGTTAGAGCTTGTTGAATTGTTGTTTCTTGAAGTTTTTATAGAAAAATGTACTTCAACAATTTAATACATGTGAGATAAAAAATTAATTAAAAAAATATAAAATTTTTTGGAGACAAATCGCAATCCGAGTCAGACTTAATTTTCCGACTTTATGAGATTATGGACACAGCAGCACAGACCATGATAGTGCCACAAAATGCCCAACAAAATTTTGCAGGACCAATATAAATGCTGAAATAGAATACAATCTTCTTTCCATTCTTGTTTTTTAGGTCTTTTTTTTTTTCGCAATATTTATTGAGGAATGACACGTATTCAATTTTGCCCTCCAATATAACCTAGTCGGGTGCCGACTATTTGCCATGGAATGACTATTGAGATGCAGCCAAAAGAGGAAGCAGCACACTGTTCCAACGACCCTATAGCCAGACCAGCAGTCACTGGTTACGTGGCGTTCAAATGAAAATGACGAGCAAAATCAAAAGGTCTCAATATAGATGGTTGAAAAATGGGAGAGTTGCTCTACTGGTCCCTAGGTTCCTTGGAATATTTGATTTCACTTCATTTTTCATGTGTTAAACACTTTCATGAAGCAAAATTTCATAGATTTATCATTTTAGTCCTGCAAATATCACATTGACACTTCGACACCAAAATCAAAAGTAAACTACTCTTATCAGTTGCTTGGCCTTGAGATAGGTAATATTACGTATATATGTGCATAAATTAGTATAATAATTCAAATTTTGTAACATGCAAGAATTAGTAAAGGTTTCACACAACTTAATTTATGTGAAATGTAACTACATGTTAGCTTATCATGTTCATGAAAGGACATATTGTTGTATTTATATGAGTCTTTTAATATAGGGTTTTTTTTTTGGTGTTATCTTCTTGTTAGGCCTTATAGTTAAGTTATGTATATTTTTAGAATCCACCTATAAAAGGCAATTGTAAATCATGACATTATTAAACGATAGATATAAGTATGAGAATCCCAAAAATCAAGAATGTGGGTTATTCGTTGGTTTGTTTTTGTTGCAGTGTCGACTAGTTGTAATGTCAGTTAGTATAGGATTTTTCATATTTTTATAACCAAATCTGGCTTTTAAATTAAAAAGTAAATCTTATATGCACTATCATGATTTGATGCATGATACATATGTAAAATTTAGGTTTTAAATTTAAAATCAAATCAATTGTATTATATCTAAATGTGATAGTATATACACTATTAGTGTATACAAGATTAATTTTAAATTTGAATGTGATAAGCTTACCATATTTTGATGGATAATTTACTTTACAGTTAATGACAACTTGCTGTGTTCTAATTTTCAAATTTTTTACTATCTTTAATCATTGAACTTTAACGTACAATTTGATTATAACCACTCAAATTGATACTAGTAAAATTTCATGGGAGATAAGTATATGTGTTAGGGAATATACTAACAATTTATTATTTTTTTTAAGAAAATGGCAAACAAAAAAAATATCCTAATAAGTAAAATCTCATTATAGAAAAAGCAACAAAAAATCCAATATTGACATGTGAATGTGTGATTTGTACAAATGTGTAGTTGACTATGATGGAATAATTATAAGAAATAAAATAAATTTTTTTCTTAATTTCTTAAATTAGATGATATTGATTTGTAAGAATTATATATATATATATCAATATTGGAAATTAGAGCATGGACATTCTAAATTTTTTGTTAGAGAAATTTATTAATCTCTTAGGAACCAAAATTTGGAAAAAAAAACTAATTTGGAATAAAAAAGAGAAAAGAGACAAAAAAAAAGAAAAAAATAACATAGGAGAGGGGTATTTTTGTCTCTCAGGGGATTAAGTGATACAAAATAAAGATTAGGGGTGGTAAAGTGAAAATTAGTGTATACTTTAAGGGGATAAATTGTAATTAACCCTTTACTGTATTCTAAAGTTCAAAAACTAACAAAATAGGATTTGCCAAACTTGAAGGACCATTTAAGCAATTTGCCGGTTACGTGGTTTAGTAACGATACATCTCAGCAGGGTGGGTGAGAAACCGCTGGGGCTCGTGTGGAACGAGATTGAGACTCTCTCCCCACTCTAAGTCCCAAAAGATAGCGACCATCAAAACAGACCTCCTGCCATTGGCCTTCCCTCCCATATTTCCAACCCAAATTGGATTTCGTCCCTCATTTTCTTTGCCTTTGGAAAATTGGTCTAACTTAGTTGGAGATTTTTCCTATTTTTTTGCCTGCATGTCAACTTTCACACGCAAAACCAGCTCAGAATTCAAAACATATTTGCTTCTCCCGGCTCTCCATATTAAGATTTGCTAAATATAGTCTTATTATAACTGCTTATTGATCTTGAAAAACTCTTAATAAAAAGACAAATAGTTAATAAAATCCTGAATGGTCATCATTGGAATAACACGTCAGGCTAAAAGCATAACTGAACAGTTGACTTATGTCAGAAGTGTTCTTGGTTTTGCAAAGGAATGACAACTTTCTTGTTTGACTTGAGGAGTTGAAGTTAGCATGTAGTAATGCTTTGCGTGTGGACCTTAGAGGTAGTTAAGAGAATTAGTATAATAAATTCCCTCACACCCCACCAAAAAATAAATAACCAAGGAAAGAAAAAAGACACTAGATTGGGCATCTTCTTCATTTTTTTTTAAATTTATTTCTCCGGTTTTGTAGTTTTGTGCGAAATTATTGGCTATTTTATTAGCTTCCCATTACTGTCAAGGAATTTTTTTTTTCTTTGTCAAACTGTCAAGTAATTGATTTCCATCTTAATGACAGATTTAAGTGCTATGCGGTTGAATCGTATTTAATTGTGAAGTTATGAAACCAGATTTATTTTTCTTGTTCTGTTTTCATGAAATACGTACAATGGGCGGTCAGCATATATATATATATATATATATATTCCAATTCTTCTCTGTTTCCTTTTCTAATTTTGGACAATTTATCTAGCTTGTAAACTTCAGGCCTTTATCTTTTTTTTTTTTGGTAAAATAAAAATTTGGATGGGTTAGGTTTTAGTCACTAAAATAGGTCAGAGTATTTCTTAGAATTACAGGTCACTTACAGGGGATTTTCACAATGAAAAAGGGCCTTTATTGTTTTCGATTGCTTCCCATGATTTTCCCTTAACTACACAATTAGGCTTTATAAAACTTTTTAAAACAAATTCTATAACAAAGGGACTTCTTTGAAATTCAAAAAAAAAAAAAAAAAACACACACACACACTCACACACACACACGCACACACAGAGAGGGGAAAAAGGGTTTGCGTCACTCTACGAAAAGAAAGAGAACGTCAAGTAGGTATGTAAGGTCTGGTTGCAGTATGGCTTAGGTTAAAGAAGAGTCATGAGAAAAGCAGTTTAATTAGACTCTGTGTTTTCTAGCAAGGTGGGTGGATTATCAGACTAAATGGTTTCTCATAATAGAGGTACTCTTACTCTTTACGTCAAGGAAAAAAAAAAGGACAAGTAGATTGCTAAAGCAGCTATAATATCTTTTGATACAGTATTCATATGTACTCACCAGGGTCGAAAAAGTCGCCAACAAATGTACTACTAATATGCAGATAAATCATTTAAATAATGTTAATTTAAATAACAAATAATAAATTATCTATCAGCTTTCCCTTCCTGTGTTTCTTCACCCATGAATTCCTGGTGATCTCGTTCTTCTTTATTTGCCTGTACAACTCAACTAATCGAGTCAATTTTCAAAGGTGATTATAGTGGCAAATTCTAAGCCCGCACTTGTGCAGTAGAAGCTTTTCATTGCCTTTATTTTAACTCAATACGGTTTCAGATTACCAAACTTTTTAACTTTTTTGCCTTCAAAACCACTTCCACATAATAGGTTTTCCCATTCCGCCACAACAACCAGAGGGGAGGCCGGGGTCCTTTTCAGATCACTTTGCACTTGGCTAGGATTAATTTGACATAGAAGTTACTGTTAAGTGTGGCTTTGTATCCCACATCAGATATTTTATAAAGAAGTCTCTCCTCCTGGTGGTTATAAATAAAGTGGGTTTAAGTAAATTAAGGTGTGTTAAAGGTACCGATGCCAAGGGGTGCCAGCCCACGTGCCTTAGGCACCAGTCAATAGAGTTTTAGTAGGGCTCATGACCCAATGTTAAGAGAGGTTTTGGTTAGGCATCAAATCAAAAGAGTAAGTTTGTGGGTCTTTGGGCCGTGAAGCCTTTTGTGCTATTTTGGCTCTTTTGTGTTTTCAATTTGGGTGCTTTTGAATCTAGAGATTATTCCTAGGGTTTTGTATCCTCTCTTTTGTACTCCTTTGCCAGTGGACGTAGGTCGTTTGACCGAACCACGTAAATTTAGTGTCTCTTTGATTTATTTATTATGTTATTATCTTTGTTGGATTGCCAAGAATCTTTCGTCAATTTCTTCGGACCAGGCCTAACAATTACATGTACGCTTGCAGTTTTTTCAAAACCTAGTGAAATTGTCATAGTAGAAGACAAGGAAAGAGAGAAAAAAAAAAAGATAATCAATTGAAGAAGTTTCATTTTTCCTTCTCACGTACATCTTTTAACTTTAAAAGAACGTGTTTTTTCTCTATATGTGTGTGTGTATTCCATTTATGAACCAAAGAAAACTAATCCAATTAAAAATGTGAAACTTTCTGCCAGCATAATAAGAAAGCGATTTTGCTGCTTCTGAGTTCTTGGGCTATCACGAAACAGCCTTCACATAAATTAGGGAAACAGCGTATAAGTGCATGACAATTGTACTAGACTAGAAGATTATCAAGATGCATTTTGATTGGTGAGTTTCACATGATTGAAAATCATCATGATGCATGTTGTGTGACTTATGGTAGGTTGGAAAGAAATTAAATGACGAGACATTACTTTTTAACTGAGTAGACAATGCAATCGACATCTAAACATCTTTCATTAAACGAAAAAATTGGAGACAAATTGCACACCTACTAACTAATTAGTACAGCAAATTATCCATACGTATGATGACCATTTACATGGGAAACCTCAGATCTGGAATACCAATTTTATATATGAAGTGAAAGCAATTCCATCAAAAAAGCAGCCACGCTCGTCGCAATGTTTGGGGGGGTTTTCAAAGTCTGGCCTCCACATGTTCTCCTCAAGTCATTTTCTCTATCCCATTTCATAAAAGTACGACCAAACTTTAGTGCTTAATTGGACTTGTTTGAGTAGGAAAGACCAAGAGCAAGAGCACCAATTTTTTGTCTTTACATTTGACGAAGTTTGGGAGTATCAATTGAAGAGTTTATGCAGGCTATTCGGCTTAATATTCTTCTTCCTCCTTTTTTTTTTTTTCCTCTCACCAAACGACAATAATCTACGTTACGCCTATAATGGAAAAATGAAAACTCAACTGGACTACTTTTTAAAGAAAGGAAGCCAATGTTTTCCTTGTAGTGTACTAGGCGAGATTTGAATTCTATATCTAACATACGAGAGAGTTCCAATAGACTCTTTTTGACTATTGAACCAGAGCTCAATGGTTCAGTTTAGCACTGCTTAACACCCTAGAGTAAATTTTATTCAACAGGCTCAACTGAAAATGTGCCACAGTACTACTGTGAAAAAGTATTCAGACCCAATATGGATTACACACATGGATGCATAACTATCATTCTTCTTGTTGTTGTTGTACTTTTGTGGAGGGTTCTACCGTATGGGCTCATCCCACAAAAAAAAAAAAAAAAAAATGTTGAGACAGTTCAGGGTCCAGAAAACGGCTGTCCCCTAATTCGGCTGCCCACACGGTTTCGTACAATTTCTCAGCACTTTTATTCTTCCTTTCCTTTCACAGTGTAAAAAGCAAAACGAATTGTGGGGAAGCCGTCACAATTGGACATTTGCAATTTTGCATGAAAAGCAAATACTTTGCAGTTCTAATGCTCTGCTGCTTGCTGCGGATCCCTACAACTTGCTAGCTGAGAACCTCCCTATGTCGTCAAGAACAGTGGATCTCTTATTAGCTGAAAACCATGCACGTTAGAGTATTGAATACCCCAGTTTGCGGAGGATCCACACGTTTGGATGATGTGTACCACATGTAGACCTACAAAAGATTTTTATCTATCATATCAGCAAAGGATCTAGTTTGGAACAGATATACATACACACACACACGTATGTACACTTCTGTTTCTTTCTTTTTGTTGTAGTACTAGATGTATCATATGTGCTCTTCTAAAATTGGGGTTTGATTCACACATGAACTACATTAAATTTAACGCGTGAAACTGCAAGTAACATACACACCAACTCATGTGCCAATGATGTTGTTCTGGTTAAGATTACATTATAGATCTCGCATCATATCATAGACACGACTTCCAACAAACTACTAGTAAAAAAACTTGTCGATATAGTCATATATCATCAGTGAGCTATATGCATCCAACCACAAGCAAACTAGCAAAGCGTGTCTCTGCGAGCGGGAGTGCCTTTAATTTTTTTTTGGGGTACGCGCAAATAGCCAATGGCATCAAACATGTTACTCTTCTGTAGCGCATTTCTCATCCACAGAGTTGGATGCCACTTCTGGCTACTGCAACTCAAGGATCAGGACCCAACTTGTGAAGATAGGACAAGTTTGATGCATGACACTTGGCGCTTGACTTCATAGTGGACTTTTTACAGATGGAGGGGTTATCACCCCAGAAGATGTAGAGCAGGCCAGCTTCCAGACAAAATAGATCGATGTTGCAAGGGGCTAGTGCTCGTTTAATTGCTACAGGTGAAGATACTGCAGAATGAATGGATGAGATCTGATATACGTATTCCTTGTTTTTCACCCTGTTTTTGAAAAACTATTTTTCACACCCCAAATGCTACCGTAAAAACAATCCCAAAAACAACTCGAAATATAACCCCAAAAACAACCACCAATATTTGTCCTTTTTTTTTCTATTCCTTTTTTCTTTTCCTTCTCTTTTTCCTTTTTCTTCTCTTCCCTCTTCTTCTCCCCCAACCTACCTCATCCCTCCCGGTGCAGGCGACCAAGATTTTTTTTTTTCTCTCCTATTCCCCTCCCCACCCCCGTCGTCCCTCTCACTCCTCTCCTCCCCCTCCCCCGCCGCCTTCGCCTCCCCCCCGCCGATTGCGACTAGAGACGGATTGCGACCAGATCTAGTCGCGATTCGTCTCTGGTCGCGATCGACGGGGGGGAGGAGGAGGAGAGGAGAGGGAGAGGGGTGGCAAGGGATGGGGAGGAGGCGGCGGGGAAGGGGAGGGAGAGGGGAAGTGGCGGGGGGAAGGGGAGAGAGGAGAGGAGCCAAAAAAAAAAAAAATTCCTAGCCGCCGGCAAGGTGCTAGTTGGTGGCGACGGGGAACGGAAGGGATGAGGGAGGAGGGGGAGAAGAAGAGGAAAAAAAGAAAAAGGAAAAGGAAAAAGAAAAGGAAAAGCAAAAAAGAAATAGAAATTTCAAAAATAACCCCAAATACATCTATAGTAATTGTTTTTCACTACAGTAATGCTACAGTACTGTTTTTGAAAAACAATTTCAAAAACAGCTAATCCAAACAGACGGAGGGTAAAAGAAAAGAAGTTATGTTTTGAAAGCAGCTTTTACGTGGCCAAATTTGAAGTCCCTGGCTTCGAAAGTGAAGATTGGTGGAAGAATTCTAGTTATCAACAATTATGACTGACGGTTGCTTCGGAACTTGTCCCTTTCGTCCTGGTTCTTGAAGTCCCAAAACTTGAATCCCATGATTAACAATCTTATCAGTGCTAGATCCTGATTTTGCTGGGGAACACCTAGCCAATGGAGCACAAGGGCAACAATGTTGAATCGTTGCTCTTAATATAAAAATAAAAAGAACATAAGCCCTTGAATCAGAAAAGGAAGATAATCAACAACCTGTGTTTTGGTTGGTAAGTTAACAACCTTATCAACAAACAAATCATGAATCAAATAAATTCGTTTTATTTTTGGGTCAATTTCTAAAGTTTCTCTGCAATGATAGTATAGTTTCGTAAATGTTTTGGTATAACCGATTTGTACATGCGCGAAAGATTATATAGAAATTAACGATGATACTTCTGTCATTAATTGTACCATCTGAAGTCTAGCCTGGCTTAGGTGGTTGAACTCCTTCAATTAGTTCCACATTTGGGACAAAGAATTGGAGCGATTGTTGTAGTATATCAGAAATGAAATTTTTCTAACATGGTTTAACTACACAACATTATTCTGTACATTCAGATTTGTGTTATAGTAATTAATTTTTTTTTTTTTTTGGGGTTGAGTTAGGCTAATCTTGGCCATTAATTGGCCCCCCTTAAGTGTCTGCAATCTGCAGCACTGCTAGAATTGCACATGAGCCACGAGTTGACTACTCAATCAATCATGGAGATCATATAGTGGCCAAGGTAGGCAGACTTAAAAGAGAAAGATTCCGGTCTTAAGACTTAAGTCATACTCATCTAAAGACATGTTACCAAATACGCACTTGTGTATTCTACTCGTTTTTGACATATGAATGCAGATGATGAACTAAGATGTGGCATCATCCCATTGACTAAATACCAGTGGTGACATTTGATTTTATATATTCTTTAATTTAATTAGAGGGCTAGCAATTATTCTAGATAACATGCAGAAAAAAAAATAAATTAAATGTGCTTCTAGTCTGATTTTGTATGTATGTGTGTAAGAGAGAGAGGGAGCAGTTTATGTTTCTTTTATTTTTTCTGTAAATAAAATATGAACAACTCCAAGTTGAACAAAGGGTATATAAATATCGGACCAATAATAACTTAAGTTGGCTTATCAAGCCCCTAATATATACTTAGTTTTTAATGTTGACTTTAGACGTTTGTAGTTAGGAAAATCTGAAAGCGTGTGATGAAATTTGTAGCTAAAAAAAAAAAAAGAACAGCTTTTGGAAAAAAAAAATTAAGGAGCAAAGAAATAAAATGATGGAGCTTGAAAATTTTACAGCTAGTTTGTCAGAAGCAGCCTTCTCGATTTCTAGTTCCAAGTCAAAAATCAGGAAAGTTATATATTCTGCATACGAGTTCAGTCGACCACATTAGGACCATAATCTCGAATTTTTGAAAATAATAGAGCTTAACTACCATGCCTGCAGATTTATTCATTTAGGTTTTGGTGTGAAAATGCATACAGGTATATTATAACACCGATTTATGTGTCATAAATTTTAAGGAACTCAAAAACGAAACTTAGGAACATGTCAAATCTCCCTAAAGGTCAATAAAATTTCAGATTTAAGCCAACTACAGGTACCTTAATTTCCAAGTTCTTCTTGAGAAATAGTGCTTGATTATCAATACCATGCAGGCGGATTTATTTACTTATTTATTTATTTATTTTTGTGTGAAAATTGCGTGCACAAAATTAGTATCTTACTAATCCAACTGTTAGGCCTAAAAGCTTGAAAGAAAATTTGAGAAAATTAATAAAAGTCACTCGACATAAAGGTAGATATAGCTAAATTGATGCTTCACCTAGTAACAGATAGACTACAAACTCACAGCTTGGAGTCATAAGGGAATAAGTGGAGGACCATTATTGATTCTCTTTAAAAAGTTAATAATAATAATAAAGGTAACTGGGTCGCTGGACTTTGCCAATTTTATCTGTTCATCTTTCGTAACTTCAAACTTCAAAAGCGATAAGAGTATGACCGAGCCCATTGATCAAACGTCTGAACATTTGACCCATATCCAATTTTTGAAGTGGCCTAGCTAACATCCAAGAGAACCCAGTGTCTGCAATCAAGAATTGTCCGCACACCGCAGGCCATTTGGGTCGATGCAAAGGATCTGGGACCAAACCGAGTAAACAGACGTCCATTTGAATTTCATTTTTTGAATATTTTGTTGAAAATTGACATTATAATACATTTTCAAGATGTTATGAATGTGAAGTAAAAATATGATTTAAAAAAAGCAAACATGTGATTAGAAAATTTGCTGAGGAAATATTTTTTAAAAACTCAAAAAAATTTGTCTTTGGGGGGTAAAAGGTAGCAATCCAGACAAGGATGTATGACGATTGGATTGAAGGAAATGATCATTTCATTCATGTGAAGTCCATTTGAAGTACTTTGTTATGTGTTTTGGTTAATTAGAACCTCTTTCTTTTTGTTTTTATTTTATTTTTTCTAGGGTATGCCAATTGCTGAATTGTTGATACTTGCTGAAAAGATGAGCATTGTTTTTTTTTCCCACCGTGGTTTCAGTATTAGGTAAAACGAAAGGTGAGACCCCAGCATGAGTTCCACCAATCATAGCCACATGAGACATAATGATATTTTTAATCTGGGTTGAAACTTTAGTACCCACAGATATAGCTTGACCAGTTGCATAATTGCTGATATTGATGAAGTCCCCTGCTCCAGGCTAGTAATTTTTGGTGCTTATTAGATGCAAATACAAAAACATAATCATGTAGCAAGTTTCCTTAATGAGAAAATTCTGGTAGAAAAGTACGATTCAGTATTCTCTATCAATTAAAGAACCACTGATCACTCAATTGGCATACATATATTTATTGAAGTTTCCAATGCCATTCAAACATCAATGTGTAAAGGCACCCTAAATATATTAGAATGGCGTTGCAAACTTTTGAGTTTCAGCCCTATATAAGTGGACACTAGTCATATGCCCAGAGCTTTCTCCTGTGTCCAAAATTGTTCTAAAGACATATTAGTTGTGTCATCCCATGGCTGTTTTTCCGACATATGGATAATATCTTGCTGCTGCTCCGAGACACTAATGGTTTCTTGCTCATGTGACGGGAACATTTCCATGCAAATTAGAGAGACTAAATCAGCAATCTGGCATTGCATATGAAGGATCTCAGCCCGCGCTTTGGCCAACTCTTCTTGAAGCCCCACAATTTGCTGCTGAAGTAGGGTCACTGAACCAGCGCAACCGTAAACTGGATCCCTCATTCTTGCACCAGCTTCATAAACCATGCTGTTCACAGCATCTGCTCTTTGATGCTCCGGAAGTTCCTGAAAGTGATGATTTTTTTCATCGCTGGCCGAAAAATTTCAATTGAACAATGATACAGGTTTTCAACTTAATTTCAATCTCTCACATTCAACTGTAGGGCAGTAGACGTGACCAATTTAAGTTTAAATAATGCATGAAAAAAGTGTAACATGTGCAAATGTTACAGTAGTACATGCATGTTTACCCCCCATGAAAAAGGTGACAAGCATGGAGCTGTGCATAAATAAGACAACAATGTTTAGTCGAAGATGCTTAAAGAGATATCATATATCAAACTTAGGGAATAAAATTGTCTGCCCACATTTTCCTTGTTTATCTTTTCATGCCGAATTCGAATATCATATCATCTTCCTTTCCTTTGTGTATCTCAGGCTTCATATCATTAACATGTCCTTTTTGCAGACTTGACGATCAATTGGTAAATGAAGGAGAACCTCAGAGATTTCATGTTGTGGTCTAAATTCAGTGTGTGAAGTAGTCAAAGTAATGCATATCAGAAAATTGCAGCCCCTTCAAACTCAAGTCGTATAGGGTTTAAAGGTTTTAAGCCCAACATTTATCTCATCCCAATTCCCACATAATTTAGGAAGAAAAGAAAGAAGAAGAAGAAGAAGAAGAAGAAAATGCTTTGTCCATGCTGCAAGCATTATACCTGCAACCTCCTGATGATGTTGCTAGCTCCATAAACTTTGTGGACGATATTGAACCTCAATGGTTCAGACGAAGGAAAATAAGGAGCCAAGACACATTTGTCGGAGCATCTACGGCGGAGAGATTTGCATGCTGCGCAAGGATATTGGAGAGGTGGTGTTGCATTTTGATCGGGACATGGTGGAGTCGGCTGGCGGCTGTTTTCCATGTTTTGGAAGAAAAAGTTTTATGTTTGGGACTAGATCCAAAGCTTTGAAGTACTGTTATGTTGGTTTGAGTCGTTGCTTTGGACTTTTTGGAGTTGGATTTGGTGATCTATATATAGTCGATAGTCAAATGTTAACTGGCAGAAATGCACTTCTCAACCTGTCAGAGGTGTCTTTTTCTTACAGCTGTATAGTTTACCTGGAAGGTAATCCAGCATGCATACATACATACATATATATATATATATATATCAATTTGGAAGTTATTCCAAAAATTATATGTCTTTGTTTTCTTTTAATTTTTTTTATACATTCAAACTCCACATTCTTAATGATGTATATGTACCATCTTTATTTTACATTAGATGCTTTGTGAGGATAACTTGGGCCAAATAGGGATAGATGGCAAAAAGAGTGTAATTTATGGAAAGGCCAACTACAGCTTTAGCTTTTATTTTTAGAGGGTCTTCCAGTTTAGTCTCAGCAATTAAATTATGGCACATTTTGTTTTGTGTCTTCCAAATGTTTCTCAAAATGACAGACGGGCTTTCAAAGATTAATAGTTCTTATCAAAGGTGAAATTATTCAGTTTCCTGTTTTCTTTATGAGGCATAATTAATCCGGGACTATATATGATTCATTCTACCTCACTGGATCTCTTTGTGATAGTTACGTATGTTTGCAAAGAAAAATTGAGGGAACAATGTTAGGATGCTTTGCAAGCCAAATGCAAAAAACTCTGTGATTTGCTTGTGATTGATTGCAAGCGATCACCTCCAATCCAAATAACAATGAAAATGTGGATTTTATTCCTCAAAATAATTTGGAGAAAGTGTTTGGAGGGCATTTCACCTGACCTCCACTTATCTTCTTTCAATTGCTTGTTGAACTGTTCATACTTAAATCATTTTAAAAAATAATTTATAGTTGGATTGAGAGATTTGACGAAAAATTTAAAATTGTCTCAAAACCCTCTAGTTATTTACATTATATGGAAAGAATTTAGATTTGTAAATTATCAATTATTCTAGTATTTAAAATATATTCTAATAGTTGGTATATTACAGACTCAAGTGTCTATTAAACAATTCAAACAACTAGAACATTTTAGATGAATTTCAAATGTTTCATCAAATTCCTCAATCCAAACGATGAGAATTCAGTTTTCTTTGCCTTGTCTCGTGATCACATTAGTGAAAAGTTAACTCAATCTGAAACCAAGTAATTATGTTCATTAGAGGCAATGAAATTTCATGCATAGCACTTCCATCCATGTTCATTGGATTCCAAGTTCCAACTGCAAGTCGGCGGTGAAGAGTCAAGACGCCATCTTATTGGGAAGGATATATTTAACAGAGAAACTTCCTCCGTTTTTTCCAGACCAGTAAATCCACGATATGGAGGCCTGATTTCCACTCGTCAGGTACAGTAAAAGACTGCGTCTAGATCTATTCAACCCAGCTCCGGTTATCTAAAACAACAGCACATGCAGTTTGACATATTTATTTATTAGACATAATGGGTTTGTTTGGACAGAGAATTTACTTGAGATTTTATTTGGAATATTTACTGTAGCACTTTTTGTGATGTGATGTATGTGAGATAAAAATGTTGTTGGGAAGATAAAAAGGTGATTGGAAAGTGTGATTATGATGTAAGCAAAGTAAATTTTGTAAATAAATTTTGTAAATTTCTATTATACAAACAAACCCAATGATTTTTCCAATTAGATGCACGTTTGCATGATTAGGTGAAATAAGACATAAGGTCCAGTTGTTCAAGATCTATTATTTTTTTGTCTTTAGGACAAATATTAATTTCATCTCTCTCTCTCTCTCTCGAAAGGGAATGGCGAGATTTACGAAATTCAGAGGGGGGTTGAAATTCAGAAATTATAAGTTCTGGAGTTTCAACCTTAATCACAAAACATTACTCTAATTCCTTCTCAAAAAAATACCAAAAAAATTTTAAATAAAAATTTTGTCTATGTTTTGCATGGACAAGCTAGTTCCAACACTGAAATTTTTACGCATGCTTTTTATTACAACCCAAGTAAGGGGTCGAGTCACCATTTTAATTAGCAAATGCTACACACTTGTACAATTAGCAAATGCTACACACTGTGCTGTAAACTTTTCACTTGTGTGTCTTCAAAGACCATTTTGATATTAAATCCTTAATTAGGTCCCCCAAAATTGAGAAGGTGATATGCTCATACAATTTACTTTTGCTCATTAAAAAAAGTACTTAATGTTAATTGCCAATATAAACTTGCACCACAAAATTAAAAATATTATTAGTGAGTTCTTGCTCTAAATGGCTGAGCATTAGACAAGAATGCTTTCATCAAATTCCAGAGTTGCATTCAATTCCAGTTGCCTCTACATCTCTTTACAACTTTCTGACTGCATACAAGTTAGTCTCATGTAAGGGACTAACAGTTATCTCCCTTGGATCGCTGTTACCCCTTATCAAGGCAGTTACCCCTAACCTCGTAGTCGTACTGAACCCTAAGCCCTCACAAGTTGAAATATCTCCGGTTCAAACCGGTTGTTGTGATTCTTATAATTTTGGTGTAATCATGAATTATATACCAACTTAGTTATATGAACTGACAAATTCAAATTTATACATAAATTGTATATATTTATACCAAAAGTTATAAGAATTACAATAATTGGTTTGAATTGAACACAAGTCTCGAAACTTGTGAAGTCTCGAATCCAGTACGGCCAATACTCCTATCAATGGGATTTTACTATACACAACATCCTACGTCTGAAAGAGTGCTCAGCATAGAATAGTCAAGCATATGAACGTAAGAATAAATGTAATACAGATAATCCACCATGGAGTTTTACAATGAGTTAAATCAATAATTAAGTAGGTTTAGACGGGTACACAGTTAAACGGTGTGGATCATCTATAGACACATGTTGACTGTCTAAGCATCTAGAGGCATAGATACAAGAGGAAAGACTAAAGGTCAAATTCAACGGTACTCTGGTCACACTAAATTTCCATACAAAAAATGCATCATCTCCTTAGAAAGACATGCAACCTATGGCACAAGTTTTGCTGGCACAGGAAAATTGGGAAAACGAACGTGTTCAGACTTCATATCACGGACGTCGTTGTAATTAGTATCGTAGTTAGACAGGCAATAAAAGATTTACTAATCTCGAAAGTCTATATTATATAGATTAATCAGGCGAGAGAAGAGGGGCAGCTTTATTATATACACGTCCTTCGTCCAACACTAGTTTCCCAGTTGACGAATGCCGCAAGTTTACTGGCACAGGAAATTGGGAAAACGAATGCGTTCATACTTCATGTCATGTACTTCACTGTATATAGTATCGTAATTAGACAGGCAAACAAAGATTTACTAGTCTCAAACCAGTCTGTAATATATAGATTAATCAGCTAAGAGACAAGGGGCGACTTCATTCGTCCAGCACTAGTTTCCCAGTTGATACATATGATTACGGATGCACAACCGGAAGCATGACCTATGCAGGAAGCTCATAAAGTCCTTAATTACTATTAATCTCCGTTTACCTACTCCTTAAACTTTTCCACTTGTCTTGCCAACGGTCATTCCTTCCAGTCACCCATTGCTGTTTTGTTCTGCATCAAAGAGCTTCCAAGTGGATTTATATTACCCCTTTTTCTTCCGTCCATCTTGCACAGCTATGGTGTAGCACGCCTAAGCAGAAATTACTTTGTGTAAAGTAAATGAGTAAATCTTATATATACTAATAATGTATACACTATCACCATTGAATTCATAGCGCATATGGGAATGATGAAATCCAAATTCGAATTTTACATAATTATCATTCATCCAAATTTAATGGTGTATACACCGTCAGTATATATAAGATTAATCCAAAAAATTAGGCAGGCTTTAGCCTTTTGGGGTATGCTTAATGATTCATTTATCTAGGTTATTAAATTAATTACTAGTTATTCTACCTGTTACTCATCTACTGGAAAAGCCTTTTGCGTGCAAAGATGTTTGAAAATAAGGATAAGGCGGATTGAACTAAGAAAATACTAACCTGCTTGTTGCATTTAATATTTTCTTCTCCCTGACAAAGCTGAGACAGAGCCAACAAATGCACATAGTAGATTGTACTAGTGAGCTAAACTTGCAAGTGTAAGAAAATATATCTCATCGACTTCTTGTTTCTATTTCTTCACCCATCAATGGCGCAGTCCATGCACTTGAATATATCATAGCAGTGTCTTTCAATGACCCCTAGAAATAGATAAAATATGCACATCATCAGTGGTTTATCTCTACTTCTTCTGGCATAAGTAGATTTCACTGTTGGAGGCAAATCATTTTCTAAAGTTGATGATGCTAGTATTTCTTTAATGGTCCATTAATTTGAAATAAAAAAAGGCAGTTGAATGGCAAGTTAAAGCCGAAACTTGTGCGATATGTAAACTTGTGTTTTGTTGCCTTCTTGCAGTTTCCATCTGTTTTCAACTTAATAATCATATATTCATGTTAGCATGCATGTGAGTTATAAATGCAGTATTTGTCCCATTTCACCATGACAGCCGAATTGGAAAGGCCTCCTTTTCATCACACTTTCACTGGTGGACTTGAAAATCTCAAGTCTTTGACAACGAAATTTAAGCATTGTTAAGTCCTTAATTATGCACATAATTTATGGAGATTTCCCTTTTATTGTGCCAAGATAATTGTGTTAATTGCTTGATTCTACTCATATTTGATTCTTGGCATTTATTTAGGTCATTGGAATTATTTGGAGCTTACAAAGTGCAAATTTGGTGGAAATTTCAGAACTCCCAAGGAAAAGGCGTGGACAAGCTGTATTTGGATGTGAAGAAGGATTTCTGGAAAAAATCCTGCGCCTAAGAGTGATTGAAGACTTTATTTTATTTTATTTTTAGGAATTGGTAAAAGACAATTTTATTTTAGGGAAGTTGTAATTGGTTTCCCTATTTTACTTTATTATTGCTTTTTAGTAAGTTAGACTCCAATTAGGACTGAAATTCTTTGTTAAATAGGGAATCTTAGGTTTTCTTATATAGGATGAGCCAAGCCGTCGCTTGGAGAAGAGGAGGAAGTCCACGCAATATCTAGAAAACAAAACTCCTTCGTAGGTTGCTTCCTCTTGTTTCTTCCTTTGGTTAATCGTGGTTGAAAGTTTCTCAAACAATTCTTGGATGCTATTCTCCATGAGGAGCGGCTAAATCTCTTATCTACTCAAAGGTCAACTCAAAGGCGCGGTCCAATACATTTGTGAGATCTAATCGAATCTCTAACCTTTCTTTTAATTTGTTATTATTCGTACGTGTTCTGGATTAATTGATTGAGGGTTATTTTGTTAATTGAATATCAACAGCCGGGTATTTAATTTAACCTAATAGCCTATTGTCAAATTAACTAATTGAATACGTAATCGTTCATTTAGTTAATAATTAGTGGCGACCACCATAATTGGTTTTATGTTGGAGAAGTGTATGATCTAGTTTAAATGAACCCTCTTAGCGTGTTCATTGGTTAGGGTTGGGTTTTTCTAGCTTTTAATGCAATTGGATAATTAAACTCCTATGGTCGTACCTAGGGTTGTTATCTGGTTAGGGAAACAGTCAACGGTCGTACCTTGGCTGTTGAAAAAGTAAGGAAAAGCTGGTTGTCAGAGCTTGTTGGCAGCTATAACTAGCCTAGTGACAAATGAATGAAATAATTATGCATCAATGATCAAGTGATTGGACTGTGCCTGAAACGTTGTTCCTTTGGGTAGAATTTTATTACTTGTTATTTCTAGTAAATTACTCTCTGTCTGTTCTTTGGTTATTTATTTCTTTAGTATTTTCAATTTCATTTTTTTAAGTTTATTTATTTTATTTTTAAGTTCTATTCCATCCAAATCCCTCCATTTTTCTGTGACTTAGAAAGAGACATTTTTCCTACCCGTTCCCTGAGGAGACGACCTTACTTGCCACTCCTACAAGTTAATTGTGGTGGTAATTAGGATTTTAATATTTATTATTGCACAGGTTCGGCACCTGTCAAGCATCAAGAACTTTTCATTTTTGAGTGACAAATTTTTGTTGCATGGACTGGTGAGAAGCTCATAATTTGAGGAAAAAAGCCCTGCACGTGCATGACTTAGATTTTGTGGAAATGGTCAAAACAATGAGATGGCCTGATGTGATCAACATTGAAATTCATTCGTCAAACAAAAATGTCAAAGCCAAATCGAACAACATAATTAGTCACTGCAGTAAATCATATAGACTTAAAGATGTAAATCCCATGCATAAAACATAAATCCGCAAGACTAGCCTTTAGAATCTAAGCTGCAACAGTTTCCTTGGAATATAGCCAGTAATTGTGGTACTACTTTGAGAGTTACTTTCAGCTTCTCAGTTTCACATTTGGGATCCCATTTTCTTCTTTGGTCAAATGTCAGTTGTTGATTTAGCATTTAAGACGTTATAGTTTAACTGGAGTGCATTTAAAGGTAAGAGAAACCAACTGATCATTAGCTGTCTTTACTAGGGGTGTGCAAAAAATCCGAATACCGAATTACCGACCGAATTCGAATTGAATTCGGTAATTCGATCGGTAATTCGGAAAATCCGAATTTAAATATATCGAATTCAATACGAAATCGGTTTCAAGAATTTTCAATTCGGTTTTACCGAATTCGAATTCAATTCGGTAATTCGGTAAATATTTACCGATTTCATATTCGATTTTCCGAATACATAATGTATTGAAAGATAAAATTAAATGTGAAATGCCTAATTTGGGTTAGGAAAATTCATATCAACTTTGATAAAGGCAAATGCATTTTTATTTGCTTTGATGCTCAATAATTTGGGGATTTTGTTTGATTTAAAACTTTCTAATTTTCTTTGCATTGTGTTTTTGAATAATTGTTTTATGAATTCGGTTAAATCGGTAAAATACCGATTTCCGAATTGAATTCGAATTGAAATCGAAATCGGGAAATCGGTAATTCGAATTCGAATTCGGTCGGTATTTTTACTGGTCGTTTACCAAAAAATACCGATTTCACCCTACCGAATACCGAATTCGAATTCGATTCTCACCCCTAGTCTTTACCACAATTGAACCTTCTGAAAAAAACTACTACTACTATATCAAATCGGTCCAAACTCTTGTTTTGTAACCCTCTACTTCTGTTCTCCTCATGTGCTAATTTCTCATCTGTGAAGTTCCAAATCGAGACACCCGTATTTAAATTTCTGCCTACATTTCATTAAATTACTTGTTAATATCCATGTACTTTTGAGCGACCAGTTTGATGTGGGCATTGTGGAATGTAAACAGCACTTGCATAATCGGCAGCTGCAGAGAAAGATCTGTACAAAACTCTAAATTGAAATTACTATCTTAAGTTAACAGCCAATTCTGTAATTTCACTTGTAATACCACAGATATTACGAACGTAATTATGTTATGTTAGCCCAACTCTGGTAGACTGGCAAAACAAAAATTCCCAAATATACGAATTTTCATCCTATGCAGTTTATGACGTTTGGTTGATTCGGCACATTTCCCATTGAGCGATTTTCACGACTTATCAATCTAGGAGTCTCAAAGGCTCCAATATACCAGTAATTTGAAGTTGATTGTAATTCTCCAAACTCGATAGACATGAATATATGGAAGGAAATGATATTATTGGATTAACTCAGGAAACTCAGGAATAGACTGTCTTGTGCATGAATTTCTCTTTAGTTATTATTATTGGTAAATTTATGATGATCGGCTTGGGAAGACATGTGGCCTACGCACTGGTTTACTTGTTTATGATACTCTTAAAAGATGAGCTAAATTTATTGCAGCATTACACTTTATCATCTCAAGACTTTTAAGTGCATAGTGTAGTTTGAGGTTGAGGATGAAGAATTTAATTTTACAGTCACCCCAGCTGCTGAAACTACCGCGGTCCACAACAGTACTCTTGATCTTTATGTCAGTTTTACGAAATCAGTCAGAAAATAAAGTTAATTTCATCCATCAAATCTTAGTTCAAATTCTCCTGAATAATTTCAAAAAATGATGGCCAAAACTGGAATTGTTCTCGTATACAAGCTGTTCTAGTTTTCCTTGAAATATGTGGGTTGTGTGCTTAAGTTATAAATGGTTTGAAGTAGTCTTACAGATTCCAAAATATGCCATGTACAAGGCACCAAGATCATAGGTAGCTCGAACCAGATAAACATCTCAGATCACCATATGCATCAATTCAATGCTCAATGTAAAAGAGCACAATAATGAGCCCAATTTTTTTCCTTTTATGCATTAATTAATAAATTAACGTTTTACTAAAAAGTGGATTAACATAGAAGAAAAGATAAAAACGTTTAATATGGTGGTTTAAATTGATTGAATTAGTGATAAGTTATTTTAAGCTAGTCTTCGAATTCTCACATCACAGCTTAGAATCAAGGAATAATTTTAGAAACCTCCCCTAAGTTTTTTAGCAATTTCAGACAGCTCCCCTCATGTTTTGAAAATTACACAAACCTCCCCTAGAACGTAGATTTGGGTTTCACGTTGATGATGTAAGACCAAAAAAGTATACGAGTGCCCAAAATTGCCCTCATCAAATTTTCAAAATATGAATAATCATTAAAAGTTTTTAAAAGTCAAGAATACACTTGTATGCTACAAAATTTTTGAGTTTTATCGCTTAGCCAATGTCCTGACGTTCTCCACCCATGGTTTCCTACACCCACCCAAACTCTCAAATCCTTATCCCTTCTTCATTTTTTGAACACTGGATGGCCAACTGTTGCCTGAGGGTTGAATTCCTGAAATTGTTAATTCTATCTGTGTTTTTGAAGATTTTGTAGGTATTGATTTGTGATTTTGTACAGCTATTTGTTTTTGGGAGTTTGTGGGCTTGAATATTGTTTAATTTGGTGGTTCATGGGAGGTATGGAGGTGAATTATTCAACGAATTCTTTAGCTATTTGATCTGGGATTCGACATATATACGAAAATTAGGCTATTGAGTTGGATATGTTTGGATCTATGAAGACAAGCATGTTCAGAATTTTTTCCCTTTTTCTTTGTCTCTGTTTTAGCTTATAACAATAAAGATTTTATTTTGGCGAATCCATTGAATTAGTCTTGTCAGTTTGGATCGTTAGCATGAGGTGACAATGAATATTGCCACCGTTCAAAAAACAATGCTATAATAACTTTTTACAATAATGATGAGACTCCCTTCCCCAAGTCAAAATTGTGATTATATCAAAGAATTGCTTTGACGTTAGAATATGAACTTTCACCATGTCACTAGTCAATCGACATGGGACATTCAATTTAGTATCCCAAATAAAATTGTACCGGACAATATCTAATTAGCCACAAAGCATTTATTCTATAAAAACCCCCCTGTAATGCCGAATTTCTATGAATATGCTTAAATCCAAAATCATCCTGAAAGTGGTGCTGTCTGAGATGTGTGTCTATAAGTAGGGTCGCCCAAGACTTGAAATGTGGCAGCCCCCTAAAATAATTTTCTTTCAATTTTTTTTGGTCAGTTTTGTTTTTAAAGAAACCGCATAATGAATCCTCTGTTTCTCTCTCTTTTTTTTTCTTTTGGTAGGGGACCAATCACCAGGTAAAAAAAGAAAGTACAGAAACCACATGCATGTAGTGCGGTTTCTTTGATACATGTTTTTGCTTTAAGAAACCGCGTCCATGTTATGCGGCTTCAATTTTGTGTTTTCCTAAATTTTTTTTTAGTTTTGTTTTAAAAAAAAAAAACTGCACAATAAACTCAGTTTCTCTAAATTTATCTCTTAATTATACTCCAATTTTTTTTGTTTGAATTAAATTCTTAAATTACACAATTTATGTACACTTAAACTTATTCATTTTTCAAATTCATGCTATTATTCAATTATTAAGATCGATTTCTGACCACTTCCATTTTATGTTTAATTACATAGAATAATTCTTAATCTCAACAATTTTTTACAAAATATTTATTTCACAAAAATATAAGTGGTCAGATGTAAATTGTATAAAAAAATGTCAAAAATAATTTTAAAACTAATATGTAGCCTAAATCCTAGCCAGTCCTAACAATGCAATTCAATTATGTCAAAACCTTAAACCCTAAACTTCAAATCCAAAAAAGTACATTTTTTCAAAGACGATTTGTTTTTTTTTTTTTTGCATATTAATTCTCAAATTTACACATTTTAGTTTCGATTTCAAATTCATATTGTTATTTCAACCCACTCACATTTTATGTTTGATTAAATAAAACAATTTTTAATTTTTATAATATTTTACAATATATCTATTTCACAAAAATGCAAGTGATCAATTGTAATTTATGTACAAATATGTCAAAAAAAAATTTATAACTAACATGTAACCGAAACCCTAAACCCCAAGCAACCTTGCAATACAAGTATGTCAACCCAAACCCTAACCCTAAACCCTAACTTAAAAATCCTAAATTTTTCTCTAAACCCTAAACATTAAAATTCAAAAATGGAAGTGGTCAGATGTAAATTATATTAAAAAATATGTCAAAAACACTTTTAAAACTAATATGTAGCCTAAATTCTAGCGCATCCTAACATCGCAATTCAATTATGTCAAAACCCTAAATCCTAAACTTCAAATCCAAAAAAGTACATTTTTTCAAATACGATTAGTTTTTTTTTTTCCAATATTAATTCTTGAATTTACACATTTTATGTACTTTTAAACTTATTTCAATTTCAAATTCATGCTGTTATGTCAACCACTCCCATTTTATGTTTGATTAAATAAAATAATTTTTAATTTCTATAATATTTTACAATATATCTATTTCACAAAAATGCAAGTGATCAATTGTAATTTATGTACAAAATATGTTAAAAATTTTTTTATAACTAATATGTAACCTAAACCCTAAACCCCAAGCAACCTCATCATAGAAGTATGTTAAACCCAAACCCTAATCCCTAAGCCCTAAATTTAAAACCCTAAAATTTTCTCAAAACAGTAAACACTAAACTTCAAAAAAAAAAAAAAAGAAGGAAATACATAGAGACCGCATCGTAGATATGCAGTTTCATCTCTTGCAATGAAACCGCACATCTTGGATGTGGTTTCACAATGGTTTAAAAAAAATTATGTTGTCAAAGTGAAAAAATTAATTGAAAAAAAAAAAAACAGGATTTCGGCGAGCATTATTACCACTTTCAGAAAGATAAGGTGAGTCTATTTAGGAAAAGGATTTGCGTCAGTGAAATCAATTTTAGCATAGCTATGTATAAGTAGTACAATCTTTTTGTGCACTCGATTCCTGCAACTTGTTTGTCATTGCAAAGGATATGGTAGTTGATGAGAATTTAGCTAATACAGCTTGCCAAAACAGCAAAGTGTAGATATCACACATAAGTACCATTAGGAGAAGATCCATACATGAATCTGATCGTAGGTAGTCTTCTTGATTTTGAAGCCAAAATGCAGCTAATAGGATACAGACGAAGTGAAAAAGCTTATTAAACTGCCATGTAGCGTATCATTTTTTGTTGAACTGATGAAAACAATTTTTATATTTTCTAGAAAATTAATCCATACAAAGAACTTTTCTTTCTTAGTTATAGCCCAACATTCACTACCCAAGTGATTGATTTTCAGTGTATCAATGTCATTATTACGTTCTGGAGAGTTGTTTTGTATTACAAGCCCAAATAGAGCAATACCAAAAAAAAAGAGTTTTGATAATCCTTGTGTATATTAGTTACCTATTTCATGTAATTGTTTTTGTTCTTTTATTTCTTATATAGTGGGAATACGGTGGAGCTGATGGCTTAACACCAAAAATAGATATGATAACTCATAAGATTCTCCTTAGATTGAACTGGATTCACATTATTGATGATGCTCAAGTTTCTTGTATGACTTTCAGTCGAAATTATAGCCTGCCTCTTTGAGTAGTTTCTCATGTCTTACCCTTGCTCTCTAATGCCTTCATTTCAAACACCCCCCCCCCCAAAAAAAAAATCCAAAAAACAAGAAGAAAATGGTGGTAAATATTGTAGAGAATAATATGGGAGTCATGCATTTAAGGCTTGATCAAACATTAACAAACATGAGCACATAACAAAACCAAACTAAACTGAAAACATAAACAAAGAGAGAACTTACTAGTTACCAATCACCCATGGAACAATTTGCAAGGATTATCATGAAAAATGTGATGAAGAATAGGGTGATGGATATCTGCCTAATTGGGATAGGAAGGGGAATTATTAAGGCTAGCTCAAATGCGATAGCACCAAATAGAATTGCAAGGTGCATAGTGAGACGAGATGCCAATGGATAATTGCGACGCAAGTAAATAGATACCCAGAATGCCAAAAAAGCCAATTGTAAAGCTAGGCAGAACCAGTAGACCATTGGAGAGAGAGGTAGCGGAAATTGCTGGGCTTGGTAGGCGGCATTAATGGCAATGTTAATGGCGGCTAAACAGGCTCCAAAGATCATCAACAGCAATTGTGTATTTAGCGTGTTATCGATCGGAGGTGGATTGTCTCGATTGTCTTCCCTGTTGGGTTGCTGCTCCATTGAAGGCATAGGCTGTCGCCTTTGAGCTTCAGATAAAGCACTTGTTTCTGTGAGTTGGATGGAGCTCTAGTTGAACTGGCCTGTTTCTCCAGGAAGGAAGGAGCCGATTGGTGAGGTGGATAATGTTGAACAAGATATTGACAACATAATTATATATTTCCCACATCTGATGGGGAGAATACAGGAGAGTTTGCTAAGGGATATTGCATAAAATTTGGGAAGAGACCACTGGACATTTATAAGTTATGACTAGCGATTTCTAACTTCGAAGAAGCCTCTAGCAATACCAAATTGGCTAATCAGCCAAAACCAATATTACATGTTTCCACAAAAGTAGACCTTCTCTTAATTTGTACTTTGGACCCCAAGATAGACGCAAGTGAGTTGCTGCCTTTTTAGCTTTCAGCACATTTTCTATTTCTCATTTCCCAGTGTGACAGTGCAATACCAATTTGGCTAATCAGCCAAAACCAATATTACATGTTCCCACAAAAGTAGACCTTCTATTAATTTGTACTTGGACCCCAAGATTTTTAGTTTTCAGCACGTTTTCTATTTCTCATTTCCCAGTGTGACAGTGCAATACCAATTTAGCTAATCAGCCAAAACCAATATTACATGTTTCTACAAAAGTAGACCTCTTAATTTGTACTTTGGACCCCAAGATAGACGCAAGTGAGTTGCTGGCCTTTTAGTTTTCAGCACGTTTTTCTATTTCTCATTTCCCAGTGTGACAGTGCAATACCAATTTGGCTAATCAGCCAAAACCAATATTACATGTTTCCACGAAAGTAGACCTCTTAATTTGTACTTTGGACCCCAAGATAGATGCAAGCGAGTTGCTGGCTTTTTAGTTTTCGGCACATTTTCTATTTCTCATTTCCCAGTGTGATAGTGTAGTATTTAGATACCTCTAGTCATAACTTGTAAATATCTAGAGGTCTCTTCCCAAGTTTTAGTGCAGAAGTTTCAAAGAAATCTCTAGCAATACCAATTTGGGCTAATCAGCCTAAACCAATATTAAATGTTTTTGCAAAAGAAGATCTTCTCTTAGTTTGTACTCTGGACCCCACACATAGACATGAGTAAGTTGCTAAATTTTCAGTTTTCAGCACGTTTTCTATTTCCCATTTTCCAGTGTGGCAGTAAACTATTTAGACACCTCTAGTCATATCTTATAAATATCCAAAGATCTCTTTCCAATTTTTAGTGTAATGTCTCCCCAGCAAACTCTCCCGCATTCTTGCTATCAGAGATGGGAAATATATAATTATCTTGTACGTATTCAACATTATCTACCTAGCTAACCGACTCCTCTCCTCCTTAAGGGCTAGGCTAGTTCAACCAAATCTCCCTATCGTCCCACTCAAGAAACCAAGTGCTTTATTCGAAGCTCATCAACAGCGCCCATTCCTTCAACGGAGCAGCAACCCAACAAGGAATATGTGCTGCCTCCATTCGTTAACACGCTAAATATGCAGTTGGCATCGATGATCGCTAGAACCTATGTAGCCGCCACAAACGTCACCATTAGTACGACCTTCCAAACCTAACAAATTCTGTCACGTATCCCTCCAACCTTCAACTGGTTCTTCCTGACTTTACAATCAACATTTTTGACTTTCTTGGTATCTATTTACTTGCATTGCAATTATCCATTTGCATCTCTTCTCACTGCACACCTTGTAGTTCCCTTTGGTGGTATCGCGTTTGAGCTAGCCATAGCAATTCCCCTTCCTACGCCAATTAGGCTGATATCCATCAGCCCAAACTTCCTTGTGTTCTTCGCGGTAATCTTTGTAAATCATTCCATGGGTGATTGGTAACTACTGAGTAATCTCTCTCTTTATTTTTTTGGTTTAGTTTGGTTTTGTTATATGCTCATGTTTGTCAATGCTGAAACAAGGCTTAACTGCATGACTTCAGCATTATTCTTTGCAAGATCTACCATCATCTTCTTTTCTTTTTAAATTTTTACATTTTTGGGTTTGAGGTGGAGGGATTGAAGAGCAGGGGTAAGACATGATAAACTGCACAAAGATGTAGGCTATAATTTTGAGTGAGAGTCAGACAAGAAACTTGAACATCATCAATAATGTGAATCCACTTCAGTTTAAGGAGAATCTTATGAGTTATGGCATCGATTCTGGTATTAAGCCATTAGCTCCACCTTATTCCCACTATATAAGGAATAAAAGAACAAAAAGTATTAAATGAAATAGGTAACTAATATACATAAGGAATATTATAACTGTTGTTCTGGTGTTGCTCTAAATGGGTTGCCATGCAAAACAACTCTCTAAACATGTAATAACTGAATTGATACATTGAAAGCCAATCACTTGAGTAGTGAATGTTGGTCTGTATCTAAGAAACGAAAAGTTTATTTTATGAATTTTCAAGAAAATGTAAAGATTTTTTTCATTAGTTCAACAAAATGTGATATGCTGCATGGCAGTTTAAACTTATGATTCAAATTCAAATCGGACTGGTTTCTTCATTTGGTTGGACCGTGAATCTGATGACAGGAATCCAATCCAACTTGATATAAAGAATTGGATGGTAAAGACCCGTTCAAACCCGGCATTTGACGGGGAAAATACTAGAAACCGGCATTTAGGAAAACTCAAAGTGTTCGTTTGGTTTTGCTATTTTTTGGACCTGTTTTTGAAAAACTGTATTTCACATCCCAAATACTATTTAGTAATACACCAGTAAAAAATAATCCCAAAAACACCAATCGAAACAAGTATTTCAAAAACAACTTATACATACAAAAATAAAAAAATTATCCCTTTTTCTTCCACCCCATCCCCACCACCACCCACCACCACCACCACCCACCACTACCCACCCCAAAAAATACCCCGCCACCTTCCCTCTCTCTCTCTCCCCCTCCCCCTCTCTCCTTCTCTCCTTCTCTCTCTCTTTCTCCCTCCTCGCAGCCTCCCTCCCCCTCCCATCCAAATTAAAAATTTATCGGGGGTATATTTTGGATCATTTTTAAAATTAAAAATTTTTTGGAGTATTTTTAAAATTAAAAATTTATTTGGATTAAATTTTTGGGGCATTTTTAAAATTAAAAATTTATTTGAGATAATTTTTTTGGGCATTTTTAAAATTAAAAATTTATTTGGGGTAATTTTTTGGAATTAAAAATTTATTTGTGGTATTTTCTAGGGCATTAAAAATTTATTTGGGGTATTTTTGTGGCATTTTTAAAATTAAAAATTTATTCGGGCTAATTTTTTTGGGCATTTTTTAAAAAAATTATTTGAGGTAATTTTTGAAAAAAATTTTAAAATAAAAATTTATTTAGGGTATTTTTTGGGCCATTTTTAAAATTAAAATTTTATTTGCGGTAATTTTTTGGGCATTTTTAAAATTAAAAATTTATTTGGAATAATTTTTTGGGGCTTTTTTAAAATTAAAAATTTATTTGAGGTATTTTGGGGGCATTTTTAAAATTAAAAATTTATTTGGGATAATTTTTTGGGCATTTTTAAAATTGAAATTTTATTTGGTTTAATTTTTTAGAGCATTTTTAAAATTAAAAATTTTTTAGGGTATTTTTAAAGTTGAAAATTTATTTGGGGTATTTTTTGGGGCATTTTTAAAATTAAAAATTTATTTGAGATATTTTTAGAATAATTTATTTGGGGTTTTTTTTTAAATTAACCCACCCCTATCACCCACCAAATAAATTTTAATTTTAAAAATACTCTAAATAAATTTTTAATTTGAAAAATAACCCAAAAATTATCCCAAATAAAATTTTAATTTTATAAATGCCCCAAAAATTTAACTCAAATAAATTTTTAATTAAAATATCCCAAAAATATCCCAGATAAATTTTTAATTTTAAAAATACGCCCAAAATTTTTTTCAAAAATACTCTCAAAAACACCTCAAAGACAGCTACAGTAATTGTTTTTCACATCCCAAATGCTACGATAGTATTTTTGAAAAACAACCACAAAAACAATAAATCCAAACGAAGCCTCAGTTTTTTCTTTCCAAAACTCATACTGTTGTCTCCCAAAAAGAAGTTACAGAGTTTCTTTCCCTGAATTTTCAAGCCACTCATCAAATCTGGTAAGGAAGAAAGGATGATGGTAAAGTTGCAAACGTTAACAGATTTGATTAGCACCCCAAACAAATTAAAGTGAAGAAGGAAACTCACAGATCTAAAAAACTAAAACTAAACTAAGAGAAAAAAGCAAAACAGGAGTAAAGGGATGGAAGAAAAAGCAAGAAAAGTTAAAAGAAGTTTTCATGATTTTGTTCAATTAAACAGTGAAAAGAAAGTCAAAGGTTGGGAACATAACATAAAATTGCAAGTTAGAAACATGGAGATCTACGTAAAATTTTGGGAAGAAGAAAATATCAATACAGAGTATGATGGCTGAGGAGAAGCCTGCAGACTAAGGATTTAGAAATAAATACCTAAAGTTTTATGGCATTTCATATTTTCCCTACAATGTTTTAAATAATTATAATTGTTACCCCAACATTGTCAAATACTTGTTTACAGCCTTAATTATGATATATTAGTTATACACTTATTAACTTGCATTTAGATTTAGAAATATTAAATTGGAGTTAAATTTTAGGCTCTTGAATTTTAAGAAATGGGAGAAACAAAACGATGAACAAGCAAAAGGGACATTATTATTATTATTCTTGTAGTAACACATTTATTAGATAAAATTTTCAACCTATTGGTTCATGTCAAATTAATATATTTATGACATCATGATTATATCATCCTATTTTTGAAACTGGTCCAACTGATTCAATCCTTTGACCTCTCACTCCTAAGTTCAACAAGTTCGCTTTTTGGTCCAAGCTTAAAAATACTTTCAATTACTTGCATAAAGAAATGCTGAAAAAATGCAAACCCTTTAAAGTAAAAGTGGTAAAAAAATTTTCAATTTGGCCATCAAAACGAAGAAAACTTGGTCTACTGTAGTCTTTCCATCCATGTTGTAACTATTGACAGGTTAATCAAGGACCTCATTCCATACTTGAAACTTTTACAAGGACATTATATAAGAAGACAAATATAGCAAGAATTTATAAATATATTCTGGCTATTCTTTTCCCCTTGTTCTCTTCTTTTTTTTATCTGAGAGAATCCCATGTAATATTTTACAATCGATCTGGGTGGGTTCTAAGATGGATAGTAGTGGGCACTTGTGGGTGTGCTGCAAGAGTTGAGAGCCTAAGAAAAAGTTGAATGGAGAATAAGGAAAAAATTAGGAAACTATTGAAAGATAAAAATTATTTCTGCACTAAATCTTCTAATATAATGTCCTAACCGGTGGTGAAACCAAAACCTTGGAGTAAGAGGGTCAATCCATAATAGCACATGCAATGAATTTAGGGCAAAAAATAAAAATAAAAATAAAAATAAAAAAAACATATCAAACTACTCAAAACTCCAATTCAGTTTGGTTCAGTGAGAGTTCATTCAGGTTTACTTCGTGAACGAATTAAGTAGCCGGATCTTTTGAACTCATGAAATTATTTAGTTTCTTCATGATAAAAAATTTTTTTTCACCAAGTACCATGCGAAAAGGATGCATTGGGCGTTCAAAACACAAATTTAGTGCATTCCTTTTTTTTCAATAACACGTTCAATATTTGACATGTTTCAATACCACATTCCTCTTTTTCAAATATGGGGGATTATATCGAGTATAAACTACGTTCCTTATTTTATAGTTGATATAATCATCCATATTTTATAATAGATGGATAGTTTCTTATGAGGTGTACAATTTTTCATCTTTTGACTTGCTTTTCAATAATAATTTATAAAAGTCCCTTACTAATTTGGTACATCAGACAGTAAATACTCATTTTAGACCAAGTACATTAGTGTTTGTGTCAATTGTCAAAGAAGGAAGAAAAAGAATCCTTTAGCTTCAATCTTAATATCATGTTAAAAAAAAATGATTGGACAAACATTGTGTAAATCAACCAAAGAAAATATCTAAAATTTAGCTTAATCTATCAAGTGAATGGTGTGAAAAGCTATTGCAACCGTGAAAACATAGGGATGAACTTCGTTAGAAGTCTATTGCTTAACCAAATCTAGGAACTATGTAATACGACTGATTAAAATTGAAAAAAGTGTCAAACATTTGATATCCAGTACTATTCCCCTCCATTTTCCAGCAATAGATATCCGAATTGATTGAGAAGGACGCACCTGAGTTTCCTCCTCCTTCTCCAGCTCCCATTGATTATGATCACGAGGATGCAACGCCATTGCTAGTCACTGGAGTTTGTTTTGTAGCTGTTGATGCTGCTCTGCAAGCTCTCCGAACCATTTTCTGTAAGTTTTCACTGGTCATGCATGGCTCTGGAGTTGCCCTGTGTTGCTTTTTTGGTCACTATCTATATCAGGCGTCAGTATCAGATCCAGTTTTGCAGATTGCTGGAACCATATAATCCGAATCCCTACCACGATTCCTTTGAGTAACCTACATCAAACAGATTAGGCATTAGAATCAGTACAAAAGGGCAAGGGGGAAAAGAAAATATGTATTAAACAGCAGAAGGAAAATTTGCAGTTGATAACCTGAAGCAATTCTGAGTGAATTTGTGAAAAAGATAAAGGTGTAAAAGATGACAATGGTAATGAATAATTTTGCGTTCTGTTCAATGTGTCTTGATTGCGAAACCGAAAGCATTATATGAGAAGAATTAGAAATAGATGGAATTTTAAGGGAGGAGGCAAAACGTTGTTGTTAAAATATTAAGGGTATTAATTAATGCAAATTTATTAACCCAAGGAGAAGTTATAACAGTAAGTCAAAAAAGCAAAAAGAAAAAAAGAAGTATCAGCAGAAAACCCATTAATGCATTAATCGTCTATTAAAGCTGTCTTAACAACTTCAAATTGATTTGCTAGCATGAAATTCCTAAAAAGCCAACTTTGGATTAGGACAAAGTATTGAACTTCTGAATTAAATTTAAGGTAAATAAGTAAATTCACAATAAAGGTTCGAGGAGTCATTCTCCAATTAACCCATTGAACACTAACTTTCTCAAATGACATGCAATTATCCCTAGACAGTGTCCTTTGAGAAAATCTAAAATGACATATTTGGTTTTGATACAGGAGTAAAGCCTATACAAGTATACAATTAACTGCCAAAAAGCAGTACAAAAGAATAATCTAACAACCATCTAAGGAATAAGGGATCTCCAAGGAAATAAATAGAACAAAATCAGCGGTCATACTATAGCTCTACAAATTAGTACTAAATTACAACTGCCAAAACTGTAGCCCTCGAGTTTCTTTTCCAATATAGTGTCCATAATATAGCTCGCACAGCAAAGCTGCCATGCCGTTCTGTTTTGGAAACTCTGTCTTCTCTCACCACCAAGTCAAAATCTTGTGCTCTCTTAGCTAGGCATCAGACAAGAAAAACTAATCCAGCTTCTGATAGCATTCAGCAATCACAAGCCATCCTAAAATCTTACATCCTTTTAGGCATCGGACAAGATCCCATAAGGCAGCAGATGGCCCGCGTTCTCACCAGCTCATCCAACTATTTCACATACAGCACCAAGTACGCTGAACCTTTGCCTTCTAGCCCAACATCTATGAGAATAGCATTGTAATTACAGCATCAATTAGAGCTTCAACTTTGCTACGACCACTTGGTGATCAAATTGTGGGTACCCCACTCGCTCCAATATCATATTATATGAGCAATAAAAAGAACTAACAGGGAAAAGCCCATGAATCCTGTTTATCTCAAAATAACCTCCCTGGTAAGACAGAAGTTACACCTGTAAATTCTACTGTGTAGATCCTGGAAAGGTTGTTTCCCAATCTTGTCAATGCTTTCTAAACCGGATATACTCTGTAACAGTTCTGGATAAATTGCTCCACTGCTACTGACAACTGCCACCTCATCAGACACTATCACAGAAAAGGGAAGGGAATTCCACCTTCAGAGTAGTATTGCCACATCAAAGACCACAAGATCTGAATGCTAATGGGATTTTCACCATAAAACCAAGCTGTAGCACTTGAAAATGAAACCCATCCAGGTTTCATATGCTCATCACTGAGACTCTCAAACTTGAAAAGAGAAGGTCCACAGTCAATCTCTTGCTCATGTAGCAGCAAAATAGACAGCCACCTCCAATAACTTAGAACTGCTATGCTGTGTCAAAAAGTGTAAAACTTTCCAACTTAGTGATCTATAACTACAAAGGAAAATAAAATGCTTCATTTAGATTGCTAAAAAAACTCGTAAAGCAACCATTCAATTCGTAAATACATAGCATGTTTTCCTGTGTCTGTGAAGAGAAGCACATTAAGTATATGACTACCATCACACGAACTTGCTTAGATTAAAAACATGTACTGCAGCACGTGCTTCTGATTAAAGAAATAGTACAATTCATGAACGATAGCATGTTTCTCCTGTGCTTATGAACAGAAAACATTTATGTACACGACTGTCATCACATGGACTTGCTAAGATTGAAAAGATGAACTACAGCACATGCTTCATATGAACAAAGTTTTAAACTAAATGACAAAAGGTTAGCATTGTAAGTTATGCTGCATCAGAGATGCCCATATATAACGGAAGATAATGGCAGACACTGAACAACAAATTTTTACTTCATCTGAATCTTAAGCATCGTTAGCTAGTAGATAGTTATGTACACATCCAAGAAGCACATCAACCTGCCAACCTATTAGCAGTTTAACAACTCTTACACAGAATGTGTTGACGGCCTCACATGTGACATTGTGGTGCAGGTAAAAGCTAACGGGATGTATAGAATCACCAAAAGTCGCTTTTCTTACAACCCCTCGCATCAGTATTACCTACAAAATATGGTCCAATCACTAGGCACATAAAGGGATCATGCAGTATTTATCCTTTTGCCTAACCTTAATTACTGATTATGCCTCAAGATGCAAGACTATACCTCATGGTCAGTTTCAGATATGCATAACACTTAGTGAGACACATAATAGACAAGTGCTTCACAAAAATTCTAGCTGAAGGACATGATTAAAATAGTCAAAAGTATTGGGAGCCATTATAGATTTGACACAAGTACTGTTTGCTTGAACGTGTCATCATGCTTAGCTCTATTAATGCGTTCGCACATTCAAAATGAACCAGAATAGACATACCAACATATCAAGCTTCACAATGTAAGGAACATGATAACAGTGAAAAAGAAAGAAGGAAGAGACAACCTTCCTTGGTACAGCCAGCTATATTTTTCCAGTTTGCAAAGGAGATGAGCCACTCAAAACCAAAACAAAAATCAAACAGACTTTAGTGTACTTTTCCTCCTCTTGACAAGTCCATTCATTAAGGCAACGTATGCAGATTTATGAACAGCAGTACCCTTCTTAGTCATTTCTCCATATATATGCATGGCATCTTTGAATCTCCCTTTAGTACATAGGTCAGTTATCTGCTCTGCAGTAGCAATAGAATTTTGATCAAATTGATCTGATGATTCACCAGCGACATCTTGCTCTTTGTTTATTGCTGCAGGTAGGTCAAATGATATTCCTATTTCAGCCATTTTTGACATGAGCTCCTTCACCTCATTTATTCTCCCTGCATCAGCAAATGCACCAACAATGGCATTATATGTGTAATTGTCAGGCCCTAGCTTCTTTTCTTGCATTTCAGCAATAAGGTCCAATGCCTCATCAAGCCTCCCTTCTTTACATAAGGCTGTTATCAATGTGTTGTAAGTTACTGCATCAAGTACTTTCCCCTTTGATACCCAAGTGTTAAATAGCTTGATAGCTTTTGAAAGCATCCTCTCCCTGCAAAGCCCACGAAGAAGAATATTGTATGTATAGACGTCAGGTTTAAATGATTTCTCAACCATTTTATTGTGAAAGAGAAATGCTTTCTCAATATTTCCTTCCCAGCAATAGCCTTGAATAATTGTGTTGTAGGTAATTTCATCAGGAACCAACCCGTTCTCCAAAAGCTCGTTGAGCTTCTCCATTGCTTGTTCAGTTTTTCCTGCCTTGCAAAGCCCTGCTATCACAGAGTTGTATGTGATAATGCTGGGAAAAATACCTTTTTCTTTCATCTCATTCCAGATCTTGAGAGATTTGTCCACATTTTTATCCTTAAAGTAACCAACAATTAGAGTGCCATAACTTACTTCATCGACAATATAACCTCGCTTTACCGCACCATTAAGTAAGTCATGCGCCTCATTAAGCATCCTTTGTTGACAAAGAGAGTGAAGAGCAGTATTCAGAGTCACAGTATCCATTTTCAAACCTTTACCGCCCATTTCATTCATCGTTCTAAAAGCCTTAGCCAAATTGCCAGCTTTACAATATCCACTTATCAAAGTATTGTAGGTTACACAATCTGGAGAAAACCCATCCTCTTCCATCCTATGTAGAACATCACTAGCTTCATGCATCTTCCCCGCATTACTATACCACTTAACCATGATATTATGAGTAACCTCATTTAGTTTCACTCCTCTTCCCTTCATCTCCTCAAGCAACTGAAAAGCCTCAGAACTTCTTCCATTTTCGAAGCACCCATTAATCAAAGTATTATAAGTAACCACGTCGGGATACAATTTCAATCCCTCCATATCGTCCCGAAGCTTAAAGGCCTCATTAATCCTTCCCTCATTGCACAACCCGTTAATCAACATATTATAAGCCCAAATGTCAGGCAACAAACTATTTTGGGTCATCAACTCAATGATCTTAGCAGCATCCCTCAACCACCCCATTTTACAGTAGCCATTGACCAAGATATTATACGTGTTCCTAGCCGGAACCAACCCTCTCCTCTTCATATCGAGCAATAAATCACGAACCTCTTGCAACCTACCCTTCTTACCTAAGGCATCCAATATCGTATTAAAACTCACAGTATCTGGTTCACAACCAAAATCCCTCATTTCATTCAACAAAACAATAGCATCCCTGAACTTATATTCCAAACAATATCCACTTATCAAGATATTAAACGTATTTGTATTCGTCTTAACGCCGAGCTTAAGAGCATCATTCAATAACTCTTTACAAAAATTTACTGAGTGGGTGGAAGGGTACTTTACCAGCGAATTCAAGAGGGTATTCAGAGTGAGTAGATTCGGGCGAAGGCGGAGGCGCTTCATCTTCTTGAAAACAGTGGCGGCGAGGTGGGGGTGGCCGCATTGGCAGTAGGCGCCAATGGAAGTGTCCAAAAGGGCCTTACTGGGCGGAGGGAGGGATATGGAGGGGTGGAGGAGGTGGTGGTGGAGGTTATGGCGGGGGTGATCGGAGGAAATGAAGGAGAGGAGGAGGGCCTTGGCATCGGCAAATTTGTTGCGGCGGAGGAGGGAATTGAGAAGGGAGATCAGGGAGGGGAGGGGGAGGGGGAGGGTGATGTAGGGCTTGTGGGATTGAACCAACTTGAAGAAGGAGAGGAGGGAAGTGGAGTGGGAGGAGAGGAGGGTGGGGGAAGTGAAAATGGAGTGGAGGACTGGTGGGGTTAGGTGGAGGAGGTAAGGGCGGAGGAGGGCGGAGTTGGGTGGCGATAAGGGGTTTTTATTGGTGGTGAGGATGTTGGTGATGGTGGTGATCAGCTGAGAAGGGTTTAAGGAGGGGTTTGGAGGGGGATTTGGGTTCATTTTCTCCGATTCAGGGTTTGGTTCATTGGGGAAGCATTTCCTCGTTGGATTTGTTTGAACTCGAGAGAAGCAGCAGAAGAGTATTGACTACCAAATATTCGTGTGCCGCAAAAGGGGGAAAAAACATATCCAAGTCTTTCGCACGCAGTCACCAAAACACAAAGGCGAAAAACTGATCATAGCGTAAACAATCCTGCATTGGGCATTCTTCTTAAAGCTGTTAGCTTTTTTATTGGATTTTTTTTTTTTAGCATGCAAATTCTTGAATTTCCCAATTCGAATATTATTCCCCATAAATTGATCTAAAATCAGCATCAAATTCCCAGGCTTCTGAGTTATGGCATGTTAATATGTAATCAACCTTTTCAACATATATATATATATATCAATATAAGAGACTACGTGCCAAAGCATTTTCATCGTCCTCATGCGAGTGTGCAAATGTTTTCGTCGTACTTACGTGTTGTCCTAATCACGTGTTTTCCGCGTGTTATTTAAAAAGTTATTCTACCGAGTCACTCTAAAAACAAGTCATTCGAGATACGGATCAATGGTTCTTTCGAGTCACATGGTTTCCTTTCTTCTCTCATCTCTTGTCACTACGATTCCTAAAGCTACGAGGAGAATCTTTCCAAAATTGATGATTGATGATTAACGTGGGATTTACCATCTTTTATCTGCTGGATTGCAATGAATGCTTCTCTGGATTGTCACTTTTCACGCATTCGGGAGTTGTGGTTTGATTGTGTTTTCATCTCCTTTTTTCCCTCTCCATCATTTCTCTTTGGTTTGTCCTTCTCTTCTAGGGTTTTCTTAGCTTGTTTGTTGGCTAGCATTCTTCTAGAGTTTTCTCAGCTTTGTTTGTTGGTATTGCTTTGCATTCTTCATCTTTCATTTTAATAGCACAGGATCGGAATCTTGGTGAGAAGGTTGGTTTCTATTTTAACTGAAAATCATTGGATATTTTAGTTTCAACAATTTGTGAGGAATTAGAAACCAAATTAAACTAAATGAACGAAGTAAATTGGATCAAAACTAAGTTGGAACTCAGATAATTGCTATTTCATTAATCACGTAAGAAACCTTCAGATGGAACAAGATAAGGAAATGATCAAGAGGAAGGAAATATGGAAGAAAAGGAAATCTGCTTAATAAGCAAATCAGACAAAATACGCCAGAAATACGTGTTCCTATAACTACCACTACTGCTGCTATTTATAGCTAATTTCTAACAGCATCACTCGGGATTGCCGTTGCTGCTCTACGTGATTGATCACTCTCCTGAGCATTCTAACGTCACTGAGCCTGCCAGCTTCATCTTCACGCGTGTTCTTCATGACTTGGTAGCTAGATGAAGTCGTGGTCCCCCACTCTCTTTCTTTTTCACGTTTTTTGCTTCATTCCTCACAATGCCTTCCCCATGATTTAGTCTTGTCCTCAAGACTAGAAATTAGGAAATTTAGCACGAATCTCTTCTGCATATTCCCAAGTAGCATCCTCAGGGTTGGTATTCCACCATTGGATTAGCCATTGAGTTGCTGCTGCATTCTTCCTTTTCACCATTCTTCTAGCTAATATTGCTAAAGGTTCCACTCTCAACTGTCCCTCTTCATCCATTTCTGGAAGTTGTAGTACAAGTGCTACACCATTTCCTAGTTTTCTTTTGAGCGGTGAAACATGAAATACAAGATGTATTCTTGATCCATCAGGAAGCTTTAGTTTATATGCGACCTGACCAATTCTTTCCAACACTTGATATGATCCAAAATACTTGGCAGCTAATTTAGAATTATTTCTCTAGTTTATTGACATTTGCCTAAGTGGTTGGAGTTCAAATACACCCATTCACCAACCTGAAATTCCCTTTCGCTTCTGTGTTGTTCGGCATAGAACTTCATCCTCGATTGGGCCAATTGTAGTTGCTATTTCAGCACCTCATCAATTTTTCGTCTGTTCTGAATAATCTCCTCCACTGCTGCCATCCTACTTTGCAAATATGGTCCCAAAGCCAACTGAGGAGACTACATCCCATATAAAGCTTCAAATGGACTTCTCAATATAACTGAATGGAAGGAGGTGTTATACCACCACTCTGCCAATGAGAGCCAATTCATCCATTTCTTTGGTTGTAAATGGCACATACATCTCAGATACATTTCTAACACTTGATTCACTCTCTTAGTTTGTCCATCAGACTAAGAGTGATAAGCAGTACTCATTGCCAACTCTACCCCCATTAATCCAAACAATTCTTTCCAAAATTGACTGGTGAATACCTTGTCTCTATCACTAATAATGCTTTGGGGCAATCCATGTAGTTTACACACTCCCTCCATGAACGTTTTAGCTACAGTCATGGCAAAGAATGGATGAATTAACCCCATGAAGTGAGCACTCTTAGTGAATCTATCCACTACCACTAGTATGTTATCATTCCCTTCTGATTTTGGCAAACCTTCAATGAAATCCATGGAGATATGACTCCAAGGATGTTGGGGTACTGGCAAAGGCTGTAGCAACCCCGGATAAGCAACATGTTCATCCTTGCATTTTCTCCACACCTCACACTACATCACTTCAGACTTAATCTGTTTCTGCATACCTAGCCAGTACACTATTTGTTTGGTTCTCATATAGCTTGCTCGAACTCTAGAATGTCCTTTAATTCCTCCGCCTGCTCCAATATACAACCTTCCTTTATATTTCAATAGTCCTCCTATGTAGTTGTAGTCAGATGAGTTCTCAGAACCCAGCAGTAGCTCTATGATAATCTTCTGTGCCTGATCATCTCCCTTATAGCTTTCCGCAACCTCTTGAATCCACAGAGGAGTCACAACAGTTATGGATAAGCTTTCTCCTATTGCATCACCTCTCCAAGAAAGAGTATCAGCAACCACATTTTCTTCCCCTTTCTTATACTGAATCTCATAACTGAGAGCAAGCAGTTTGGTGAGCCACTTCTGTTGTAATGATGTTACCACTCTTTGCTCTAGCAGGTATTTCAAACTTTGTTGATCTGTCTTGACTATGAAGAGGTTTCCTTCTAAATAGTATCTCCTCCTGGTTACAGCAATCACTAGTGCCAGCAATTCTTTTTCATAAATTGATAAGCCCAAGTTCTTTGCACTGAGCACCATGCTCAAGTAAGTAATGGGTCTTCTGTGCTGCATCAACCTAGCTCCTATACCACCATAGCATGCATCTATTTCCACAAAAAAAGGTTGGGTGAAATCTGGTAGGGCCAGGACTGGAGTATTGCTCATAGCAAGGTTAAGCAATTCAAATGCTTCATCTGCTTCCTTTCCCCATATAAATCCATCCTTCTTCAGTAGTTGGGTCAAAGGTCTAGCAATAGAACTGTACCCCCTCACAAATTTCCTGTAATACCCAGTGAACCCCAAGAATCCCTTAAGTTGTTTAATATTCTATGGTCTGGGCCACTTAATCATAGCTGTCACCTTCTTAGAATCTGCTTGCACTCCCTCCTTAGTGATTACATGTCCAAGATATTCCACTTGAGACAGAGCAAAAACACATTTACTCCTTTTGACAAACAATTGTTGTTGTTGCAGTATGGTCAGAACTTCTCTCACATGTTTTTGATGTTCCTCCAATATTAGCCTATAGATCAAGATATCATCAAAAAATACCAATACAAATTTCCTTAATTGGTCTTTGAACACCTCATTCATCAGGGATTGGAATGTTGCAGGGGCATTGGTGAGTCCAAAAGGCATCACCTTGAACTCATATAACCCCTGATGGGTTCTAAAAACTGTCTTGTATTCGTCTCCCACCTTGATCTTTATCTGATGGTATCCAGCTCGTAGGTCAATCTTTGTGAAGTATTCTAATCCATGAAGTTCATCAATCAACTCATCTATTAAGGGCATTAGAAATTTATCTTTTACAGTCAGATCATTAAGTTGTCTATACACAGAACCTCCAACTCCCATCTTTTTTCCTAACTAGCAGTACTGGAGAAGCAAATGGACTCTTGCTGGGCTAAATGATTCCTATTTCCAACATTTCCTTAACCATTTTCTCTATTTCTGACTTCTACACATAGGGACATCTATAGGGTCTTAATTGAAAAGATTTAGCTCCTTCCTTGAGCCGTATGTGGTGATCATGACTGCTTGATGGTGGAAGGCCAGTTGGTTCATTGAACACCCTTTCGAATTCATCTGCTAGTTTCTGGATTTCTTCTGGAACCTTGTCTTCTACTGGCTTTTCTGGAGGTGTAGGAAACACTTGAGCTATAATACCATATGGTTGTTTGTTCATCCATCAAGGAAGCTATGAGTGCTCCCACTGTCAATCAACACACTTATAGATTTTTTGCCTAATAATCCAAATATCCTGAGTGTTTTGTGGTTAATTCCACCAATAAGAGCTTGTATAGAAATCTCAATTAACTCTTCCTCATTCTATTCTTTAACACAGTCATTGAAATTCTCTCTTCCTTCTTCTACAACTTCCTCCTTTAATGCCTGATCCTCCGAATGTGCAGCTAGTATGAAATTGACCAAGGTATTTTTGCATATATGTCCATAAGTATATTGTTCCTCATATTTATAACATAATCCTTTCTCTCTTCTGGCATCAAACTCTGCGGGGGTGATTCTTTTAAATTGGTTGGGATTTTTGGTGGGAAGTGTTTTTTGAGGGTTTGGTGGTTTTGTACTGGAATTGTTCCATTTAGAGTCAGGTTTAAGGCTGTATGTTGTTTTTTGGTAATACTGAGTAGAAGTAGCGAAAAGTGGTTTTGGGTTGAATTTCTAAGACTTGGCTATGGCTTGAACATTTCTCTCTTATAATCGAGTGATTTCTATGGCAAATGATAAGGTTGTAGGTTTAAACATTTTTACCTGATTTTTGATGTCTTCTTTTAATCCACTCATAAATATAGAGATATAATAAGTTTCATGCATGGGGGGTAAGGAAGGCATAGCTAGAGGTATCAAGGTTTCGAACATTTCCTGATATTCTTCCACTGAGCTTGTTTGTGTGATTTTTAAGAAATCCTCCAGTACTCATTCTGGTGAGCCTTCTCTGAACCTGATGCATAGAGCTTGCGTGAATTCTCCCTAAGGTATCGAAGCTTTGTGACTAAATTGCTTGTGGAACCATTCTTCAGCTTTCCCTTTCAAGTACAGCTTTGTGATTTCTATTCTTCTATCTCCTTCAATTTCGTGGATCCTAAAGTATCTTGTGCCTTCCTAACCTATTCTCTGGGATCATCCCCTTCAAATTCTAGAAAATCTATCTTAGGTAATTTGTTGCCCAATCTGGATTCTCCCTTATTCGAGGGTTCTCCTCCAGATCCTTCCACTCTACACTGCTCTTTCTTATACAGTTTTTGATCCTCTCTTGAGCTTTTTTCCATATTTATGCCAGCTACATGACTGCTCAACTCTTGCATACTGAAGCTCAGCTTGCTCATATCTGTATTCATCTGGGCTATCATTGCCATTAACCCATCATATTTTAGATCTAAATTATGCACTGAATTCTCCAGATTATCTTGTCTGTTTTCCACTACTGATATTGTTCTTTCCAATCCTTCATTTCTATTATTGATTCCCTTGACTACACTTCCCAAATCTACTACTTCTTTTCTTAAATTCTCATCCGCATTTCGAGTCATAATTCCACTAGTTCCGGGTTGTAAATCAGAGTCTCGGTAGCAGCTCCCAGAGGGTTGTTGCTGCTCTGATACCACTTGTGAGGAATCAGAAACCAAATTGAACTAAATGAACGAAGTAAATTTTATCAAACTAAGTTGGAACTCAGATAAATGTTATTTCATTAATCACGTAAGAAACATTCAGTACAGATTCAGAATAGATGGAACAAGATAAGGAAATGATCAAGAGGAAGGAAATCTGGGAGAAAAGGAAATGTGCTTAATAAGCAACTCAGACAAAATACATCAGAAATATGTGTTCCTATAACTACCACTACTGCTGCTATTTATAGCTAATTCTTAACAGAATCACTCAGGATTGCCGCTGCTGTTCCACGTGATTGATCACTCTCCTGAGCATCCTAATGTCACTGCGCCTGCTAGCTTCATCTTCACGCGTGTTCTTCATGAATTGGTAGCTAGCTAAAGTCGTGGTCCCCCACTCTCTTTCTTTTTCATGCCTTTTGCTTTATTTCTCACACGATTTTTCATATTTGTAAGTGATTGTTTCTGATCTCAGGTCTGGGATGATCACCCAGCAATATTGGTAGTTAGAGGTGTTGAAAGAGCTTTAGAAGCCATTTTCTGCACTATAATGTATGTTAGTGCATCAAGATCAGACTAAGACAGATGCTAGGTTTACTTATCTTTTAAGTTCTGAAGTTGTATTCTCACCATAACTGTTATTAGAATTTTGTATTTGTATTCTTGGGGATATTTCGAGTGGTATAAGAACTTTTAAACTTTATAATCGCACATTTGTAGTGGATACAGATTAACTTTAGCAATTTCTGAAA
Source organism: Gardenia jasminoides (assembly GCA_013103745.1). Taxonomy (NCBI): domain Eukaryota; kingdom Viridiplantae; phylum Streptophyta; class Magnoliopsida; order Gentianales; family Rubiaceae; genus Gardenia; species Gardenia jasminoides. Next base: position 50,290,816 of record CM023095.1, on the reverse strand, counting down.
AATAGTGGAATGTTTTTCAACGAACTTTCATGTAAGTGATGACTTATATCTTCTTGATCTATGATTGAACTGAGTGAATACTTCCATTCTATTTAAGGATTTGCTCTAACATAAAAGTTCTTGTCATGCAGTCCAATCCCTGTAACTTCTTCACCATTAGTAAAACTTTGGAACTTAGCAATGCTTCAATTTGATTGAACCTAGCAAAGATTTCCAGTTGTTTCTAAGAAAGTGCTTTGCATATATCTAATGTACCTGAAGTTAAATAGATCACATAACCTCGTTGTTTGCAGGGAAATTAAATGTAGAGATTTGCTGGTACGATATTACTGGAGAAGATAACATGATGGCACCTATGGTTAGGGGTAGCCACGGTTCAGGTTTGAACCGGAGCCGGACCGACAGTTTATTGAATTTAAACCGAAACCGGAATTGAGAAATCGGAACCGAAATTGTAACCATGACTAAAGGTTTAGATTCAGGTTCACAAAAAATTTGAATCGGAACCCGAACCGGCGGTTCAAGACCCATTCAAACCGTCTAAAATACATGTATATCCTGGCTTATTAGGCTTTTTTTTTATTCAATTTAGAATTCAATTTTAATAACCAGTGCCCAATATCAAACAGTTTTAGTTTTAGTCCAACATCCTATTATCCAAATTCATTAATAAATCCTGATACAATAAATAATTTCGGTCTAAATCCAATTTAATCAGTGTATTAAAGTCAAACTAATCAAAGTATTAAACTAGCATTTTATGATACTCTGAATTTGACTAGTCACTATAACAAATTCTCAAAAAATTATATTTTTAAAGGATCAAGAAAATAACCATTGTTAAATAAAAAAATAGCCATTTGTAACAGCAACTTTCCTTTCTGTAATTGTTGCAGTCCCTTTTGTAGTCGTTGCAATGACTACTGCAATAGTGCAATCAGCAATGATTACAAAAAGGAAAGTAACCATTGTAATGGCTGCATGCACCAGTTACAAGAAGGAAAATGCCTACTTGCAATAGCTATTTATCTTTTATAACGGCTACTTTCCTTCTTATAATATTATAATAGTTACTTGCAACGATTACTTTCCTTCTTGTACTATTATAACAACTACTTGCAACGGTTACTTTCCTTCTTGTACTATTGCAATGGTTAATTGCAACGGTTACTTTCTTTCTTATAACTATTGCAAGTAGCCGTTGCAACTGTTACTTTCTTTTTTTTAGTTATTACAACGGCTACTTCCCTTCTTGTACTATTATAACAATTACTTGCAACGGTTACTTTCTGTCTATACTACCATAACTACTACATATAACGGCTACTTTTCTTCTTGTAACTGTTGCAAGTAGCCATTACAACGGTTACTTTCCTTTACACCAACATTAAGTGGTAAATTTTTTCATATTAGATGTGCATGCCATATTTTAAATCTTGCCATACAAGATGGTTTAAAAGCACTTGAAGATCATATTAAACCTATTAAAATGGCAATTTCTTATTTGTTGACACATCCATCCCTAATGAAAGAATGGAGTAATTTTTGTAAGGCTAATGGAAAAAATCCAAAATGATTTTCAAGAGATGTTCCTACTCGTTGGAATTCCACATTTCAATTACTTAACGAATCCTATAATTATAGCACATTATTATGTTCATTTTTTATGACTAAAGTAACTGACGTAACATTGCATGCAAATAATTGGATTGTTTGCAATAAACTTTTAGAAGTTTTGAAAATTTTCAATGACGCTACTTACACTTTATCTGGTGTATATTATCCAACTGCTCATTTATTTTTAACTTAGGCATGTAATATTGTAGGTTGTTTAAATAAAGCTAAAAAAGATATTTTTTTTTAAGAGATTCAGTCATGGAGATGTTTAGAAAATGGACTATTTATTATGAACATATACCACCTACTTATTTAGTTGCTTCAGTTTTTGACCCTCGTTTAAAACTAGATGGTTTATATGAGTATTTGTCATCCTACTATTATCAAATATATGATACTCATAATCATCCTCATGATGTTAAAGGAAAAGTAAAAGAAATTAACGACATGATCTGTGATTTATATAGTGAATATATTATTATTTATGGTAATCAATTTCCTAATAATATTTTGGATAAACATTCTAGTGATGTTCGTAGTCAATCTACTAAACTTGGTATTGGTGATAAAATACTTTTTGAAAGATTAAAACGACAAAAAGGTTCGTTTAATACTAATATAGAATTTCATTTGTATCTTACTACCAATTTTGAGTTTGATGAAAGCAGTTTAGCTAAAGGTTTTGACATTCTCGATTGGTGGAAGCGGCAATCAAGAAATTATCCCATCATCTCACTCATTGCCAAACAAATTCTAGCAACTCCTGCATCAACTGTAGCAGTAGAACAAGCTTTTAGTGCCGGTGGAAGCATTTTAGACGAGTCAAGATCAAAATTATCTCCAAAATCACTAGAAATTCAAGCATGCATCGATGATTGGACTAAAGCGGAATATAGATTTCAGGAAATGGAAAGAAATGAAGATGAAGAACTCTTTGACATTACGGATTCTACTACGGTTGCAAGCAATGACGATAATTGATTAATTAAGATTTTTTTCCTTTACTCTATTTCAATAATAAGAAGATTATGTATCTTTTTATTTTATTTAAAGCATTGAATATAAATTGAGGTATTTTTTCATAAAATTTGTATTCTTTATTTTCCTTGCCACATGATATTATAATAAAAATCATAATTTTTTCTATATTAGTTGTTATATTTATTTAAAATCAATTTTATAATACAAGTATTTATATGTAACTAGAAGAACCGAAATTGGAACCGGAAGAAATTGAAACAGTAATTGAACCGGAACCAGAGGTTCAAGAACCGGAACTGGAGGTTCAAGAATCGTAACCGTAACCGTCCCTATAAGGGTCGGTTCAGGTTCCACCTTTTAATAGAACCGAAACCGTTGGTTTTTAAACCGGAACCGGCGGTTTTGAAACCGTGGCCACCCCTACCTATGGTATCCATGTCTGAAGATAAAATTATGTCTAAATTTTGCTATCAAGATGTTGAATATTGTTTCTGATTTTTTGTTGGCAGTAATCCTCTACCATTCTGTGGTTTATAGAAAGTGCCTACCTCAACCTGGTTATGTCCGAACCTGCCTTAAAAGTAATGTATGCTTTGACTTGGAATGTAGATTCTCAATGGAGAATCTTCATAGTTGCTTGTGAGCTTATGGGCAGCATATTTGATGTCATCCAATTTGTAATGCTTCAAGATGGAAATATTTGCTGTTTATTGAATGATTTACATTTGACACGTACACCCTCATTTAGTTTTTTTTTTTCCTATTTGAAAGTTTTTTTTGGACATATTGGCTGTGGCATTTTAATTGGTCCTACAGTCGTGGTTTGGCTTATTCATGCTTATTCAGTTAAGATTTACAAATAATGCCACATGGAGTGGAAATTCTTCTTTTCTAAAGGAAGACACAATTGTTGTTGAACTCAAAGTGTCTATTTAGTAATTAATGCGGCTTATAATTTTGAATATCCATGTTCCAGGAGAAGAAACTGCTGTTATTATTCAATTTCGTAGCTATGAGACCATATCATGCTAATTAATCTTCAATTTAAAACTCGTTCGTCTTTTCAATCAAGTGAAAAGTACAATGAATGTTTGCTTAAAGGAGCCAGCATTGTATTTGCTGATGTTTACATTTAATATGTGCTTCAACTGCTATATGATACTGGCTGACACTACTCTGGAAAAGTTTTAGCAGAGTTATAGTGTCTCGGAAAGACTTGCATGGCTGTAAATTGGGCTAGGTTGCTTATATTATTTTATTTTTCTCACTTCCATTTCTCCAACCATGCAAGTGGTGGATTTGTCATATCTCCTTTGAATCACAGGAAGGAATTAGTTGTAAAACACATGCTGGCTGTTGATTGGAAGTTCAGGAAGTTATATTATTGAAAAGCATCTGCAAGATCCATAACTATCAGCGTTGTAAGCTATTCTTCCTTCACCAAAATCTCATGTAGCTTATTTGTGCCTATGCATAGTGTAGTTTTAGAAATTTTCCTACAAAGCTTTCGTTGAAGGTGAATTCCTATGTGGCATATGCTGACTATATAGTTTATTGCATATTTAGACACCAGAAAGTGAGCTTGTGCTTAAGTTTTCTACTCTTGAAATCTATAATGAGATGGTGAATTGGTGATAGAAGTTTTAAACTGCGATTCTGGCTCCTTGAGTCTTTTGGACAATCCAGAGGTAAAGGATTTGTTTTTAGATAACATAACTTGTTGGAATTTTTTCCCTTTGATCTCATAAATAAATTATTAATCTCTTAAAACAAGTTTAAATTGTGCTTCTTTTTTTTTCCCTCTAAACAGAAGGGCATTATTATAGAGAAACAAATTGAGGCAGCTGTAAGGGATGTCCAACACCTAGAGGCACTTAATTGCTATTTGTGAAGGTAGGGGATTCTAATCTACTCATACTGAAAAGCCTATCATATGATTAGTGCTGCAGGTATGGAAAGAATCTTGCTCCGTTCCCTTGACAATCTCAATATGTTATTCTGTTCATGATCACAGCACTGTTGGATGTTTTGTTTTGTTCATTTTCAGTAATTGGATACTGGTTTGTGTTGTCATGGAGAAATCCTCTGTGTTGTTTGGTTTCGATTTGTGCTTGGCTTCTTCATTGATTCAAGCTGTCTTTTTTTATGGTGCATTTTTTTATATGTAGAGCTCTTGAAAGCTTTTTTCACTCTGCCTCTTTGGATGGTCTTATGTGAGCTTGCCTGATCCTTTTTCCTGCCCACTATTCCTTTGAGTTAAAGTTTCCCCCTTATCTATGATTGTGAAAATTTGGACCTGTCGATCTTTTCCTAGGTTGTTGCTGCATCTTCTATGTTATATATCTGTCACGGTGCTGACTTTGTGTTAGCTTTGTTAAAGCTTTTTCTTTACTTTAAGTCTTGAAAAATTAGAAAATTTTTTATGTGTAAAGTTCTTGAGTTCCTCTTGCTTTGCATATTGTCCTGTTGGTGGAATTTCTTGTTTAAGAATGATTTGTGTCCTATTTTGCTGGTAGGAATAGAAGTACGATTTACCAAGGCATTAGAAAATATTTGGCTACCATGATTCACTTGTGCTTCTGCAAAAGTACTTTTGAAAATGAGCTACCATGATCAACCTATGCTTCTACCCCGGTTTGTAGCTGTCTAGCTACAGTGGCTATTGTTGCAACTGTTGGGCCCAAATAATCGGCCAGCTGATGAGCCGAGAGAAGCAGTCGCAGGTCGAGATAAGAAGTCAGCTGGCCACCAACTGTTGGATCTAAATAATCTGCCAATTGATGAGTCGAGAGAAGTAGTCGCAGGTCGAGATACGAAGTCGGCTGGCCATCAACTATTGGGCCCAAATAATCGGCCAGCTGATAAGCCGAGAGAAGCAGCCACAGGTCAAGATAGGAAGTCGGCAGCCATTAGGCATTGGGTCAAATAATCGGCCGACTAATGAGCGAGAAAGCGACCACAGTCGAGATAGGAAGTCGGCTGGCCATCGTATTGGGTCAAATAATCGGCAGTTGATAAGCGAAAAGTATACATGTCGAGATAGTGAATCAGCCAGTCATAGGGTACGCAAGGAGCCGATTTGGACAGGGTCACCAAGTGCATCGGCGACTGAAGAAACTAGGGTCACTCAACGGTGGTCGACCATCCCACTACCCTGAATAAGCGGGGGATCAGCAGACAGGGCGGAGTATGGTTAGGGATAAGGCGGTTGGCATGACCCTATATTCTAGGAAGTGGTAGACAGTACTATCCCCACTGTTCATGAAATCAGCAACAAGTGGGGAAGTGGGTGAGGAGTAAGACCCGCACCGATTTCAGGAGAAAAATGGTTACAAAGCTGTACCTATAAATACCGATGAGTGTTTCAGTTGACGGGGATCATCATCAGAATCATAATCAACAAAAATCGACAATAAATCAAACAACAACAATGAAATCTAGAATCAAGTAGCGAGCAAGAATATGTTCTAGATAGATCTTTTCATTCCGCAATTTACGCTATCAGCTTGTTAATGTTCTTTATTTTAGTTTCTTTTCTATTCAATCGGCACATGTCCTTTCTTGTTTCTCCCAATTAGTTTGTTCATAAATTTCTTTAGTTCATCAGAGTCTTTTCAGTACTTTTATTCCTTCCAATTTCATTTGTACGGGCTTTTAAGTACTTGAGACCACTCAAGGCGGACGGACAGCAGTCGTCTCGAGGTCAGGATTATCGGCTCATCAAAGGTTGGGTGTCGCCCAATCAGCAACTTAGGATTTCCTAGTTTTCCACGTACAAAGTAGGTGGCACGCGCGTAGAGCCGATCCTAAATTGGTAAGTGTTCGTAGGCTGTAGAAATCGGTACGAACAGTTTGGCACGCCCGGTGGGACCCGTAGCGAAAGAAGGAAGACGACATGGCAAGAAAAGATACGAGCAGGGGTACAACCCCTAGCGCTGAGGAGGAAATCTAGGCACCAACCGAGATAGCACACGAAGGGCTGATCGGCATGTCAAGAGCCGATACGGATGCCAAGTGGTTGGTGTGGCAGAACAAATTGTTCAAAAAATTGGAGTCATTTCTTGACCAGCAAGAGAGGAGATGACCCTTTGGAAGGAAAAATGGGTCAGGAATATGGACACTTTTCGGCACGATATCAAGAAAGAGGTGGCTACCGAATCAGCATCAGACAATCTCGATTCTACGTTCGACGTTCGAACCGATTTCTTCACAGCCGATATGAAAAAGTTGGCCACTTCGGTCGAGTCCCAAATCGGAGGGCACGTAGAATTGCTGATGGTTGGGCCAGTTGATAGGCGCGCTACCTTGTCCTTGTCAAAAACCTTGGGGGGCAAAGTGCCAGAGGCGTCGACAGACACACAGATCGACATCCTCAACACAGGTAAAGCTGTGGCTGAGGACGCATCGCTCACAATTGGTAGGTCGCCTCTACCACCCGATGTGATTAGGATCCTCGAAGGGTCACAGGTTACGAAATCGTCGATCGGAAGGCAAGTCAAAGAGAACGTGGCCATATTTCCACCCATGGGGGACCGTCAGAGGTAAACTGATTTTGTACGGCAATTACAGTACGTGCCACAGCGACCTACGCAACTCCCATACGTGTCCCCGACGATGAGAGGTGCCGACACTGGTCTGTCCAGCAATAAGTGGCTCGGGGGGCACGAGACCGTTGAGCACCGGACGAATGGCTGCCGATGGAGTGTCGATGACTTGCAGATGGTGTCGGACGAGAACTGGTCGAACCGGAGGATCCTTATCCGCACCGATACTGATGTTAAAAGGTCTATAGCCGCGAAGAAAAATGTTTACGGGGTCGACTCAAAGGATCAGTTAGAACTCCGCGAAATGATCAGCCAGATTGTTTCAAATGCACAAGCGTCATACATTTGAGGAGAGCATTGGGTCCAAATAATCGGCGGTGATGAGTGAGAAAGTATACCAGTCGAGATAGGAAGTCGGCTAGCTATTAGCTGTTGGGTCCAAATAATCGGCCAAGCTGATAAGCGAGAAAGCGAGATCAAGATAGGAAGTCGGTATTTGGGTCAAATAATCGGCCAACCGATAAGTCGAGAAATATACCAATTCGAGATAGAAGTCAGCCATCAAGCTGTTGGGTCCAAATAATCGGCTAGTGATAAGCGAAAAGAAGTCGAGATAGTGAATCACCGGTCATGGGGTGCAGGCGATTTGGATAGGGTCACCTAGTGCATCGGCGACTGAAAGAACTAAGGTCACTCAACGGTGGTCGACCATCCCATTACCCTGAACAAGCGGGGGATCAGCAGACAGGGCGAAGTATGATTAGGGATAAGGCGGTTGGCATGACCCTATATTCTAAGAAATGATAGATAGTACTATCCCCACTGTTCACGAAATCAGCAGCAAGTGGGGAAGTGGGTGAGGAGCTAGACCCGCACCAATTTCGGAAGAAAAATGATTACAAAGCTGTACCTATAAATACCGATGAGTGTTTCAGCAGACGGTGATCATCATCAGAATCATAATCAACAAAAATCAACAACAATGAAATCTAGAATCAAGTAACGAGTAGGAATATGTTCTAGATAGGTCTTTTCATTCCGCAATTTACGCTATCAGCTTGTTAATGTTCTTTATTTCAGTTTCTTTTCTATTCAATCGACATATGTCCTTTCTTGTTTCTCCCAATTAGTTAAATTTCTTTAGTTCATCAGAGTCTTTTCAGTACTTTTATTCCTTCCAATTTCGTTTGTACGGGTTTTTAAGTACTTGAGGCCACTCAAGGCAGACAGACAGCAGTCGTCTCGAGGTCAGGATTATCGGCGCATCAGAGGTTAGGTGTCGCCCAATCAGTAACTTAGGATTTCCTAGTTTTCCACGTACAAACTAGGTGGCACGCGTATAGAGCCGATCCTAAATTGGCAAGTGTTTGTAGGTTGCAGAAATCGGAACGAACAGCAACATCCTAAAAATTTGTTAGCACAGTTTTATTGTGCTGTGGTTACTTATTTCTGATGTTTCTTGTTTTCTGTAAATGTTTTTGTCAGCTATTGATTCACGTCATCTCCAAGATATGGTATTGCATGGATCAAGGGTCATGGTAGGGCTTCGTGGCCAATCATCACTTTTGGGATAGCGAGAAATTGCCAGTTATTCCACAATCACATGTTTACCATGCTATAAAAGAAAAACATTTCTATGACATTTCAAGTTCAACATTTAGTAGAGAAGATAATTGGTTTTACAGGTCACCAGGTCCATTAGGCAAAGTTGGATGTACTATCTTGTTTGGTTGGTTTAGGTAAATTTGTATCTCTTAATAGTGTATTTTGTCTTGTGTTATATAAGAATATTGGTTGAATGCAGGGTGTTATCCTGACCCAATTTGTTGCTAATGAGCTCGATAGAAAGATTATGCTATTATGTAACTGTTGCTCACTTAATGGTGTATTTGCTTTCTAGACTTGTACTCTCATAGTTTGAAGTTCCACTTTGTTAGAGCATTTGATATGTGGCGTTCTTATCTCAGAGAGATTGGCTTGTCAGTGCTTGCTTTCTTTTTTCGAGGATAGACGATTATATTTGAACTCTCCAACAGTTCTTGAAATTTGAATGTTTGTTTGAGCTTTTCCTTATTGCTAGGGGGGTTGAACCTCTATTGGTGGACTTTGGTCCATGTGTGTCTCTCTCTGTGTCTCTGAGTGTGTGTGTGTCTGTGTTTTTTAAGTTCCACGCACAGGATAACGGGATAAGTTGCCTGTCAAAAACCATGCAGTTCCAATCTCACTTTTGCTACCCACTAAGGCTTTTGGTAACTCTTCCTTTGAGTTTAATAACAAATCACCAAATTACCTCATTTTCTTATTTGTCTCAATTATACAGGTTGTTTAACGACCCCGGGGAAAAAAAAGCCAGAAAAAATGCACTTTTCATCCCCAAAGTTTAGCCTGCTAACCAATTTCGCCCCCAAAGTTTCGTTAGCAATATTTTGTATCCTCAAACTTCTAATTTTTGGCCAATTAAGGAGAATTGACGGTTTTGCATCCAATTCGGATGGATGGCCGTTAAATCCAACTTGAGACCCAACAATGCAAACGCTCTAATGAAATGCACCAATGGTACAACTTTTGATGATTATTTGGAAGTTTAGCACTTTAGCCATTTGTCAAGCTAGTGGAAGCAGCTAGTGGCTGAAAATCTTAGAACAATGATCGGCCAACTTTTGGTTAAGACATAATGGACCCATCTTAGCATTCTTGATGATTAGCTTGACGAATTTCCCTAATGCAAGGATCCCGTGACATGGCTAATGTGGGAGGACATGCATCCTCTAATCTTAGGATATGCTTCTTAAGGTAATGAGAATATGATATCATAATTCCTATATGGAATATTCGCCATGAGGTCATCACCTGTAGTGAAGTTTGATTTACTCTGCGCAAAAGTAACTGGCCATTGAGTGGAATCCTCCATTTAGTTTGTCTCCTTTTGACTCTGGTTTGGATAACTCAGAGTCCACGTTATATTAAGTGTAGTAATTGATAGAGATACAGTTGTTAGCTTCTGCTTTCATATTTATGTTGTAAATTCATTTCAAAAGGGCTTTTGACCAAGTATACGAATAGTGGAAGACAAGAAGTTCTCTGTTCATTCTGCTACTTAAAATCTAAAGCAAACTTGACATGAAAGAAATTATATTGGCATATGTTGTAGGAAACATGGGTCTAGTAATCAAACTATTATCGCTCAGTTTCCTTTCGTTGAGCTCGTTCCCATCCCCTTTTCTTCTCTGTACATAATTTTGGACCTTTCACTTGGTATCATATTTGTTCAAGATGATATGATTTGTAGAAGCATGCAATGCATAATGTATTATTAAGGCAGTAAGAAGTTAAGATTTCTCTGTGTTTGCTTCTTTGACTGACCTGACATCTTGAGATGACTCGACAAAAAAACACTGGTAGATAGTAGAGAACAAGCAATGTGAATTTTAAGGAGATAATTTTCCATTTTCAATTCTCATCTTGAGATCTATCAACTGAGATGGTTACAAATAGTACTCTAACTTTTCTATTACATTGTAATAAGGGAAGAGACGCGAGGATCAAATTCTCTTGGGCCTACATTTACGTCGATGTTCTTGACAGATAGCCAGATTTAGGAGGGAAGGTGGCTGGAAATTTTTAGGACTAGAATTAGGAGAGAAGAGAAGATAAAATGAGCCAAGAATGGGTTTTTACCTCTTTTGTTGGATCTCAAGTTGGTTCTAACCGTCATCTGTCCAAATTGGGTGTAAAACCGTCAATTGTCCTAAAGTGGCCAAAAATTAGGAAGTCTGAGGATGCAATGTATTGCTACTAAAGCTTTGGGGACGAAATTGGCCAGCAAGCTAAACATTAGGGATGAAAAGTGCATTTTTTCCAAAAAAAGCCTATCAAAGGCTATTCAGTTCAAAGTCTGTTTTAGTAAAGCTTTGCAGCCAATAGCATTGAAATTATGGACCCGTGGCATCACACATTCAAAATTTAAATATCATGTTAGCTGACTCAAATATTATCAATGAAATTAATCTTATGATGCATTGATAATCCATCAGTTGTTTCTTATCCACTAAAAAATCTACATGTATTTCAATAGATGTCATTACATAAGACAGTTACATACTACTTAATTTGAAACCAAACTTATTATTTATGTATTACACGTATATCAACACTTAAATGGGCATGCGTGTTATTTATTCCACCGTGCAACGCCGCGGTTATGCCTCCTGTTATATAAGTAATCAACTACCACTACTGCTATGATGGTACAAATCATCAAGTCTGTTTTGAGTATTGGGTGAATTGCTGTCTTATAATAGGAGTTGTCCAAAAAGGATTCGGATATATGCACGGTCAAACTTTCATCTACTTTTGTCCAGTTGTATAAATTACATTTGTTGTTGTATAAATCAGAATAACTTCAGTATAACCATGAATTTGTAACAATTTAGTACAATATTCATGTCTACAACATCTACATCTAAAACTACGGTTAAGTCATTGTTTGATTTAGCATTTATCTGCCTAATCCCTCTATGGTTTTGTCGAAAGTGACTATGTCATCATTTCATTTAGCATTTAAGTAAAAAAATTACAGGTATTTTAACTAATAACATTACAAAATTATTTTCTTTTAAAATTTTTGATTTATGTAAAATCATAGAACGATGAAAAAGATAGTTTGAAACTTCAAGAGGTGACGTAACAATAGACGATACCACATGAGAATTATTAGTAATTTAATTTATTTTTTGTAAGTCACGTTTTAACCCTTTTTGTTGCATGTCCTAATGTTTCTACATAACTCTAACGTGGGCTGCTGGCACTTTTATCAAATGACACTACTGTGGGGAGAAGGAATTTCATTTGGGGACTAGTGCTGTTATTCGAGCCGAGCCGAGCCCAAACTCCTGAAGTTCGAGCTCGCTCGATAATGTTACCGAGTTGGCTCGATAACGTTATCGAGATGAAAATTGAGCTAGAGCTTGACTCGGCTAAAACACTGTCAAGCTCGAGCTCGAATTGGTTAAACTCGAGCTCGAGCTCGACTTAATTAACAGAATCGAGTCGAGCTCGTTAAGCTCGAGCTCGAGCTCGAGCTCGACTCGATTAGCAGAATAAAATCTAAATTAACAAAATGAACTCTAAATTAAGTTTGGATCGATTTAAGCTCTATAACAATTCTCCAATTAAATTTAGTCGCTATAGCATTATCTTTCATGTATTAAGTTAACCAATGATTGATATATTCTTCATTAGTTCATAAGGTTCTAACCAATTCTCAATCACCTTAATGTTCAACAACTTGTAACTGTAAAATTATTTACTTGACAACAAACGGAACCTAAGAACGTTCAATTATTAATGACTTGAAACTGGTGTTAGATGGAATTCACAGTTTGAAATGAACAATATATGCAATTGATCATTGGATACGAGTTCTTCTAACTTAGTGATGTGCTTCAAAAATAAATGGAATCAATTATACCCCACTAGATGAAAAGAAATTCACTAATATCAACTTGACTTTATATTGACAGTTGGGAAATGTAGACACCAAATTTTGACTATTTCATTTGTTTTCCTATGTTTTTATCTGTTAATTTTTGGTTATTTATTTTTGGTTTTTCTAACGCATTTTTCTCATTTTTGTAGGTTTTTCTTAATAAAAAAAAAAAAAAGGAGAAGAGTCAAAAACGCGGACCAGTTACGCGGATTAGTCCGCGTAACTAGTCCGCGTAACTTGATCAGAAGCGAAAAAAAAAATGACGCGCGGATTCTTCCAGAACTCGGATCATCCTTTTCCAGCTGTAATTTCCGATGCTTGAACGATAAGAAACCTATTTAAACATTCCCCAACTCACCCCTAACCCCTAACAACTCATCTAACGTTCAAAATTAGCTCACCTCATCCCAAGAACATCAAAACCCTTAGTTCTAGGTTTGGTGGCTATAAATAGCCTAGATTAGGGTTTAACAAGGAGGTTGGAAATCTGAGAGAAAAAGAGGCAATTAGGAGAGTTTTGAGAGAGAAAAAAGCAGAGAAAAACGGCTGGGAATTAGAGAGGAAAAAGGAAAAGAAAGAAGAAAAGAAAAGCTAGGGTTTCACACTTGAGGAGATTATTCTTGGAATTTCTGTCTTCTTCTCTTGTTTAGATTCAAAGCTTCCGATTCAGGTAACATCCTTCTACTTTATTTACCGTTTTTTGATCGTAAAATTACTGGAAATTTGGACCTTTTGGTGGAACCAAGGTCTTGAATAGTTTTTCTTTTAATTTGTGATATTTGATGATGATTATCAGTTGTTATATGAGCCTGTTGTGTTTATAAAGCCTTGGTAAGGCTAGTAGATTTGTTTTTACGTTTAAAATCAGACGTTTGATGCTTCTGTGATGATGCTTTGTTGTGATTCGAGAATTTCTGGAAAAATGTTCTTCACGTTTTGAAGATGTGAAGAAAGCGGACTACTTACGCGGATTACTTAACGGTCAGCGTTCCTCTGAATGTTTGAAGTTGTAAAGAAACGCGGACCTCTTGCGTGGACTACTTATGCTCCAGCGTTTGTTTGAATACTTGAAGATGTGAAGAACGCTGGCTTGTTACGCAGCCGGTCCGTAACAATCCTCGTTCTAACCTATGATTCTTCCCTTCCCTTTTTTGTCTATTTGATGATGTCGATGTTTAAGATTCGGCCTTCTTCGGTTTTAGTTTGTTTTGACAGGATCTGAATGCTTGTGTTTGATGTTTTAAATAGATCCCTTGCCTCTGAAGATTTTGTTTGTGATGTTGTCTGAAAAACTGGAAGCAACCTTCCTGGTATTTTGAAGATGGGAAGAGACGCTGACGGTTACTGCTGAGTCCGCTTCGGTCCGCGTTTCCTCTCGAACTTTGATTTTTTTGCTTGTGACGTGGCGTTCCCTCCGTAACCTATCTGTTTTTGTATTCTGTTGATATTTCCTGCTCTTTTGTTCCAAAATCTTACTCTATTTCCTAGTATTATCTGTTTGCTTGCGGAATCTGTTTAGATACCCTTTCTTTGAATTTTTGATTCATTTTTCCTTTAAATTGGTACCTTGATCCCTTTTGTTGACATTGAGTCTTAGATAACCATTCCCATCATCTAAGGATTCAATTAAGGCCTCATATCAAGGGATGGTAACTTCTTTCCCCTATTATGTGCTTATTATGTGTTTTTGCATGATTTTGCATGTTTTAATTAAGTTTTCCTTTGCTTTTATTCATGTCTAGTCTTTATTTATGTCATTTAATTTTGAGTAAATCATTTGGAGGCCTTGGATGCCAAGTTGTAATAGATAGGTTTAATTTGGCAAAAGTGTATTTATTCTAGAAAATGTAATAGTTAGATTATTATTCAATTTTCCCTCTAGAATGTATTTAGGGTCCCCCGATGTAATAATTAGGTTTTTTTTATATGCTTATCTTGCATGCTTGCATGATTATGTGTTTACTTGCTTTCCTAGGGTCTTGCATCTAGATATTATGCCTATGTGTTATGTGTTTATGTGTTTTATGTGTTTACTTGCTTTATTATCATGTCTACATATTTATTGTGTAAATATATTGACGTCACCACACTAGTCCAACGCTAGTTGTGGCTTTCCCCTTCGATTTCTCACTAATCCAATGTTAGTGAGAACCTTTGACGAGGGCTAGTCCAATGCTAGACCCTTAAACGCTTCATGCATTAGATACAAATTTCACACACTTTTCACTTTTAGAGTTTCTTTCCCATTTTGCATGTTACTATTCTCCCATTCCGTATGCGAAACATCTCATTTAGTTTCCTTTTTAGATTAGTGCATCTAAGGCATTACCCTTTGAATTAGGGAAAAGAGCGAGTATGGCTTCCCTAGCCTTAGCACGCTTTTATTTCCTTCTATGAAAAGGAAGAATTAAAGTCAAATTTAGTTCCCGCACCCGTTATGTTGCATTATCCCTCTTTAGGACATACACGTGCATTATTTTAAAGGCTATCAAATTCATTCTTTAAAAATCAACTTTCTTCTTCATGTTTTAGCAATTCAAAGTTAAAAAGCCACTTTTCTTAAAATTGTATATTTTGGAAATTCAAGTTCCTCTTTGCATTTAAAATTGATCCTTTCAAAAACCCAACTTCTTTTCTCTTGATACTTTATAAATTGCATTTTGAAAACCCTACTTTCCGTTCATTCGAGTCTCATCATTTGCATTTTTTTCGTGACCTCCTCAGGGATTAAAATTGGATGACACAACTAATGTGATCAATTCAATCACACCTCAAGGAGACATTTTGCCCCTCTCGATCCAACATTAGGTTTAGGTTTTGCATCCATATAGACAACATCCAAATGTGATAAATTTTAAAGTTAGAATTAGGAAACTTTCAACTAAATCTTGCAACTAGCTTTGGCTAGGTTAGAAAGGTGCCTTAGAGGCAGTAAAATCAGATCTTTGCCTTCCCTTCTTTCAACTGTGACCCCCGAACCTTTTTCTCTAGTTTTCAAAGACCTGGAGTCGTCTAAAAAAGGGTTTTCTTTGTTTATTTTAAATCAAAACTTTTTGGGTGACTTGGTACACCTAGACTCCATACCAAGTGGCGACTCCAAACTTTTCTAAAAACCCTTTTCTAGACTTTTTGTTTTGGGTCCAAACCGTCGCATTTTATAGTCCCATGACCCCTTTCCCTTTCTTTTTCAAAAAATCAAATCTTTCCCTTTTCCACAACACACAACATTTTTGTTTCAAAAAATGGGGCGCGACAGGAAAATCATGGTCATATTCTCTTTTTTACAATTAAAGACTAAAATAACAAATTTGTCCCTCAAAATCGAGCCTATCGAGTTGAGCTCGGCTCGACTCGTTAATGATACGAGTATTTTTTGAGCTCGAGCTCGACTCGTTTTCGAGCCTTGACGAACTCGAGCTCGAGCCTTAACGAGTCGAGTCGAACCAAGCTCACGAGCTACTCGACTCACATAACAGCTCTACTGGGGACGAAACATTTTGGAGCCAACACATGGTGAGTTAGAAAATGGTGACTCCAAATGATTAGTGTGCAGAGGCATTTTATGTTGACTAGAAACCGGGCAACAAGATTAAAGGGATAATTTCACAAACCTCCCTTGAAGTTTTTGACAATTTCACTGCCCTCCCTTGAGGTTTTAGAAATATCACTTACTTCCCCTATAAGTTATTTGGAGCCAATGATTACTTCATGGATGAGTAAATGACTTTATTATCCTTACAATTCAAAAAATATTATGTATTTACATGGAGAAAAATAATAGAGTCACTCGTACTAAATTAACCATGATTTGGAATATAAAAATCTTGAAAATCTTGAATACTAAATTTTATAATGATAATTGTTAACATTTAAAATTACTTTTTTTTGTATTTTAGTAGTTATTGTAATTTCTTCTCCTCCAAAAAAGATTGAAATTACTATTGAGATATTATTATTTCATAAATTTTTCATAAAGAATAATAAGATGAATATGAAAATACACAAACAATAGGGTAAAGTATTAAAATATGTTTACAATTAGGTTTTACAAAATTATGGATAAAGTGTAACTACACGTATTCTACTCTTTCCTTTCTTTTTTTGAAATGTTTGGTGTTTCCTTTTTCTTTTTTTTTTTTGTATATGTACTTCAAACAAGGTGGTTAGAAGCAAATTTCTCCACTTTGATCTATTGGTTTTCCATTAAAATTATTACTCTAATCCAAATATTTCTTGGGAGTTTATTTTTCTTATTATAAATGATGAAATTTTCTCATTAATCATGAAATAATGACCTTATAAGTTAAAGAAATAATTGAGAAAAATAATATATTTCTTACATACTTTTTGTTTTTATCATTTAGCAATCTATTGCGATGTTCTTTCCTTGAAGAGTTGATTTTTATTCTAATTTAACCAACTAGTAACAAGTTGAGGGGTAGTTTTGGTATGAAATGTTATTCTCACTCTTAAAATCAATTTTTTATTGTTGACTTTTTTGAATTGGACTAATTTGTTACAAGAACAATAACCTTAAGGGAGGTTTATGATATTTTTAAAACCTCAGGGGAGGGCAGTGAAACTAATAGAAACCACGGGGAAGGTTTCTGAAATTATCCCAAGATTGATCCACTTGGACATGTGGCCGTGGCACGACGTGCACGTAGCAATGTCTAGGGGATCACTCGAACCACCGACTTGAGGCATTTGGATTGATGACCTTTTGCCTTTTGGTCTGAAGGTTTGGGAGCCTGTAACCTTTATCGAGTCTAGATGCATTAGTGAGTTCAACCTCATGCATCCATGTTAGAATTGCCTAGGGGAGAGTCTACCTTACCCTATTAAGGTTCACTAGACACGAGAGGAGGGATTCCACCCCTCTTTATTTTTGTGCAATTTGTTGCTCCAACGTGTTATGTGATATTTGTTGATTAAACTAACCTTTCGTTGTCTTCCCTTTTCTTGCATTTCACAAACTCTAGAAAATAAGAGTTTTGACACTCTTTTAAGACAAGCCATCCTTCTAGATAGGCTATTGCACGTTTGAATTTACGTTTATTGCATTTAAGTTGTAATTGCATATCACTTTTAGGCTTACCCCGGCATTCAAATGGGGCTCCTATAGGCCATGTTTCATTTTGCACCTTTACTTGCTTTAATAAACTGGCATCATACATAAACCATAGAGGGAATGCCGCATAGGGAATCCCATGTTAGGAATAAAACTACCCTTGTGTCTCGGATATATAATCCGATGAGATTTGCATGTTTATGTTTTCAGTAACATCCAAAGGGGTAGCGCACAAGGTAAGGTAGGGTCCGATCCTTCTATGATGGCACCAAAGATATGGAGTAACCTTCGTATACTAGAATATAAGCCCCTAATAATCACCTTTTGGCCATTTTATCAAAGTTGGTAAAATCCCATGCATAAGGACACTAAATCGAAAAAAATCACAAATAATTTCTCATTGTTGAGATAATGATTTTATCAAGGCCAAATTTTGATTTTAGGAGGCTTATGAGCTAGTGTGTTGCAAATAACATTGAGATGTGGAGTTACAAGTAAGCAATAAACCCAGCTGATTTTTTTGAGTAAACCATCAATCCCGTCCGATCCATATTTCCCTCAAAGACAAGTCAAGGCACTACATTTCCCTCAAGAATAATCCTTTTCATGCTAAATTAACCTTTTAACCTCTCTTCACATATCAATTAAAGTAATGAATCCATTCAAACTTCGTCCTCATAATACGCCAAACAGTGCATATTCCTTTGGTCAACCCTGTGGATCGATTACTAATCGGTGAAGTGATCGGACCGTCGGTATTGTATGGTGCATACCCAGGATTGCATCTTCATGCTAGGCCCCTTGGCATCAAGGGCTCCCCTCTAGGACATACATCCAAATTGTATAAGCAATCACTAACTTCGTTCTTTTTCCTTTTTTTTCAAATAAATCTTTGCAGCTCCCCTTTGGAAATAAGCGCCTAAAGTGTGTATTTTCCCATTCAGGTACTTTTGAAAATAGCTTCACGCAGAAGCCCCATCGTTACCCGATCTAAAAGCAAAAGCTCAAAGCAACGCGTAAGCATGAGTTCTGCACCAGAAGGCTCAGATAGGAATGCTTTGGTCACTTCGCCCGATTTTGCTGCTTTGGGAGCTCAGTTAAGTGAAGTATTGGGAAGGTTTAATGAGATGAGCACCGAGATGGCTGCACAAAGGCGTGTAATTGATCAGTTGGTGGCAAATAACAATAGAGGAGGTGTCTCGAATGAGCATGGACCCGTTGTTAGCAACCCCCCTGTAACAGATAATCAATTCCCTTTCCTGACCAATATTCAAACTACTTTTGTCCCGCCTACTTCCAACCCATATGATGTTACCTTTTCTCATCACAATACCAATCTTCCACATTCCCATCCTAATCACATCCTATTAAGCCCAACCAAAGAATAAACCCTCATACTCAACCTCAGATCACTCTAAACATGCCTCCTCATGCTCCAGAGTCTCAATACCATACCACGGAACCTTTTGTGTGGGATCTAACTTCCCAAGGAAAACCGGCGGTGGATGACCTTGTTGCACCAGTCGACAAAGATTTGCTGAAAAGGTTGGATAAATTTGATGAATTCATAAGGAAGAACCAAGGTCTGAACCGACATGGTGGATTGGATTATGATGATCTGTGCCTATTTCCTGACATCCAACTACCTATGGGTTTCAAGACCCCCAAGTTCAGCAAGTATGATGGTACCGGGAATCCTAAGACGCACCTTAAAATGTTTGCCAACAAGCTTGGTAAACCAGTGGATGATGAGAACTTGCCTATGCGTCTGTTCCCCGAGAGCCTAGAAGGGGATGCTTTGGATTGGTACTCGAACCTGAAATCTCAAGAGATCAAAACTTGGTTGGATTTGTCAACAGCTTTTGTGAAACAGTATGAGTTCAATTGTGAGTTGGCGCCGACACGAACAACATTGGAAGGAATCAAAAGGAGACCCTCAGAAGATCACAAGTCATATGCCAAGCGATGGAGAAAGTTGGCGCTAAAGTTGAGCCTCCCATGTGAAGAAGAGATTGTTCGTACTTTCATCAAGGCACATGACCCACCTTATTTTGAAGAGATTTTTCGAATGACTGGGAGTTCTTTTGCTACAATTGTCAATAAGTTGGAAGAATATGATGAGTTTGTTAAAGTTGGAAAAATTATCAATGTGACCGCCCTGAAACAGCAATTGGAAACATTGCAAGAGCAAAATGGCAGTGGGAGGAAGCTCCCGTTTAGAAAGAATGAAGGAGAAGCTGCTCTTGTATGGGATCAGAACCCACCTTTAGGCCCAACTGACCACCCACCAATCAAACTCATACTTACAGTATCCCTACCATCAGTTTATCACACCGCCGCCTGCCCTATTCATTTGGACCCCCAATCTTTGTTTTCAACTTCCCAACCTATCTCCTACTCCCGTCAAAACTATGCTCCTAGACCTGCTCCACAAAATCCTGCTCAAAATTCTTTTCCGCCTAATGAAATGCAAAATCAGAAAACCTTTCGAACTTTCACCGATCTGGGCCGCCCATTGACCAGTGTATGAAGTTGAAGGCACTGGGAAAATTAGCTTGTCCCTCCCAAATCAGTATCCCAGGGACCCCTGGGGTATGATCCCCATGCTATCTGCGCTTACCATTCTGGAAGCCTGGGTCATTCGACGATTAATTGTTGGGCCTTGAAGCATAGAATTCAAGACATGGTGGATGCCGGGGATACAGTTCTGAAAAGAAAGAATGAGCAAGGGCCGAACGTCAATAGAAACCCTTTCCCGGAACATAAAAACGTCGTTGGAATGATCAGTGTGGAGGAAGAAATTGTTGACCATGCTCAGTTCATTAAAGAAGAAGATGAGGATGGTGGTGGATCATTTAAGGAAAGGTCTGATGATGATATAGAGACAAGGTTATCTCAACTGTTTATCGAGGTCACCCTTGACACCGATCCTACGGAGAATGTGGAGTTTCCTTCGATTCCTTAAGAGGCCACACAAAATTGGGCTACCGATTGTCTGCCTGCTCAGAGGAGGTTTTGGTAAATCTGAGGGGTTTGTCCTTGAAAAATGAATCATGTTTTAATCATTTCTTCAAAAACAATGCACTTGTTATCTCACTTTTTGCTTGTTTAAAATCATGCCTTTAACTATGCTTCTATGGTATTATCTGTTATCTTGCTTCTTTGCCAAATGAAATGAAATTTCTCCTTTTGTCCTTCAGTTATGGTCCACTCATTTTATTTTTCGCACATTTACTTTATTTGCTCTTGGATGATCATGAATAAAAACATTTGACCCTTGGACATCATCCTTTTGGAATTTGATGGACGAAAATTCTGATATCTCATGAACTTGGATATCATCATTTGCAAGATGATCAAAACACACCAAGATTGGCATGAGAAACTACCCTTTTGGCATGGAGAATTGCAATCAGGATTTCTACTGGGGCAACCCCTTACTCTCTCATGTATAGGATGGAAGCGGTATTACCTGCTGAAGTTGAAACCCCATCTTTGCGCGTTCTAATGGAAGCTCAGTTGGAAGAAGCTGAATGGACCAAGCAACGTCACGAGCAACTGTCTTTGATCGATGAAAGAAGTTTGAATGCCATTTGTCATGGGCAATATTACCAGCAGAGGATGGCTCGAGCTTATAACAAGAAAGTTAGACCTCGCAGGTTCGAAGTGGGGGACAAGATTTTGAAACGAATCCTTCCGATACAAGAAGAGGCTAAGGGGAAATTCGCTCCGAATTGGCAAGGGCCGTTCATTATTCAAAAGGTGCTACCTGGAGGAGCATTATTTCTCATGGAGATGGATGGACAGATTTTTTCTCAACCAATCAATTCAGACATGTGTAAAAAAAATTTTCATATGATTGAGCAAGGTTTCTTCAGAAATTTTTGCAAAAAGGTGGTCTGGAAAAGCCGACCTTATTCCTTTTCGTTTAAACACTTCAACCCCCCATTTTTCCCGTTTGAGCCTATAAAAGAATGATTAATTATTTAGCAAACCCCCTTTGAGAATCACAAATCCCACACTGGGGCAATTTTTGTATTTTTGAAAAAAAAAAAACATTTTAAGAAAAAAGGGACCAAACTGGGGCAAATTTTTCTATTAAAAAAAAAAAATTTTTTTGCATTCAAGTTTAAACCTGCCTCTACACCACACTCAAACCCCTTGCAAAAGCCTAGTGTTATAGACCCCCACCTTTTTGCAAAAATTTCTGAAAGGAACTTTCTCAATCAAAAGGCAAATGATGCAAATACATTCTATCTGAACTTTTGTCAGAAGGGATTGTCTCACTGATGCCACCATTTTAACAAACATGTTTAAATTGATGAAATTGGGGTTTAAGTCCGTCCATTTCACTATACTACTTTATCACCAACTTGATTGCAAATTTGAAAGGGTACTAAGGCAAGTTTTGAAAAGCAACAGTGCAAGCAGAAAGGAAAGGTTCATGGGACAAGAGAGGCCGGTGATTACGTTTATCAGGGTTTACCTTATATCAAGCATTCCCTTGTCGTCAGTAAACTCCAAGGAGATGATATCCAAAGGGGTCAAGTGCGACGCTTTTGTTTTAAATGGTTTTCCTGACGTTTGGCTATTATTGATTTAAAATGCCATGTTTAGCATTCATTCTATGGTCGTAATGTCATTTTAAAATAAAATTGTTTCTTTGCACAAACTTTTACACATATTTTCATCAAAAAGGCATTTTCGTCAAAGGACAATCCTCTTAGATTACCATGAAGGTATGGGTGATATGGATTCAGAAGCAAGCGGAACGACAGAACAGATCTGCACTGGTCGAACAAAAGGAATTTAGTTGACACCGCCATCGACGCGTCCAAGAACTCATGTTTACGGGCTATTTTGAGATAAAGGGGAGAACGGTGGCGGCGTCATCATTATTTTTTCACCATTTCTTTTCTTTTGCAGAGAAGCAGGGACAAGTGACTGATCGGTCAAATCGAGGAGACCAGCTTTATTTTGAGTCATGTTTGGACTGTATGATTAAATCATTTTGAAAATTGATTAATTGCAAAATTGAGGAAGGACAAGTGCCTTTTCGGGAAAATTTGGGAAAACGGGGTTTCAAGCACACACTACTAGATGTTATAACCCACAATTCTTTTCAAATTCTTTTCTTCTGAAACGTGGCATGCCTCGATATTCCGCCTGAGCAACCTGTCCCAGAGGCCACCGGAGGCAATGGTGGAGCTGAGGGGGTCGATAAACCCACTCCCCCCTGATTTGCAGTTTATTCCATTCTTGCTTTATTTCTCTTTTTTGTATTTTATCTTGTGTTCTGATTTTTTTTTAGACATAGGTTTAACTGTTAGAAATACTTTTGATTCATTTGCTTACATCAGAATGTGTACATTTGTTTAAAATTGGACTCTTATGTGCTTATAAATTTTTTGAAAAAAAAAAAAAAAACTTTTCTAAATTGCACATCTGCCTCACAAATTGATTTGTTTTTCAAAATTTGATCCAAAAAGGGTGCAAATGTCCAATTTTGGTTGCAATTGCTTTCATCCTTCGAAATAAAAGCCGGTGTGATCGAAAGATCCTTTTCCATCTTACTCGGAAATAATTGTTATGTGATTAAGACATTGGCATTTTAGAAAGTATGTTTTGTAAAATAGGGAAAATTATGCCTCAATTTTTTTTCCTATTAAATGAGATCTCTTCTTTTATTGGATTTTACAAGAAAATGATTGATATTGTTGGCAAATGATCCTTTTCCATTTGATATGAAAAAAAAAAAAAAAGAGAAAGAAAAAGAAAGAAAGAAAGAAAGAAAAAGCAAGAAAAGCAGCAAAGTGAGAACCAAAGTTCTACTCCAATGATTCTAGTACTAAGTAACCGGAGGTTTAGCATCTACAAATGTTAACTTTCGCGTAAAACGGTGCTTGAATTATGAGTATGCAAAGCAGTTTGGAAAAGTAAAATGTTGAGTAACCGGGGATCTTCACCTAAAAGTGTTGATTTTCGCGTCAAAATACATCTTTACTATTTGAGCAAGAAGGCATATGTCGAGCAATCGGGAGTTTTCACCTAAAAGTGTTGATTTTCGCGTCAAAAGACATTATTGAAATTTGAATAAGAGGATGTGTTTCAGTAAATCCTTTTTAACAGTAAAATCTGAGAAAATATGGAAAAGGCAAGCTTGAATTGACTATATGAGTCATTTGATTGCAAAATTTGGTGAAAGTGAGAAATCAAGCTTGAATTGATAAAATTGAGGTATAATTGTCTTTCTTTTACTTGACATTATGAGTACTTGATGCAAATTGAATAATTGCATAATAATGTTTTGCCTGGTTTATGAGGATTTGGATTTCCAGGATCACATGGTTTATTTCAATCCCATAACTTGCTTTTGATGCATATTTCCTATCACTTGAAAACAAGCAATGTTTCATAAGCATAAGTATCTCATGAATGTGTTTTATTGCATGATTCTCAAACGTTTTAGTCATTTTTGTAGCTAACAGTTGTGATCACAAGAGTTTTTTACACTTTATGATTTGAAAAAAAAAAAGAAAAAGAAAAAGAAGAGAGAGGAAATTGAATTGCCATGGACTAATTGGTTAATATTTAATGACTTCTGCAGGGTTAACAATTCAGTTGACACTGGGGCAATTTTGTTTTGAGAGAAGTGATCTCCAATTTTGGATAATGCATTCAAAATTAATTTTTGCCAGAAAAGATTTGCAGATCAAAACGATGGCAACATATGTGGATTTGTTCCAACCCTGCAGAGGAAGGGTTTCAGTTACACTCTTCAACTTTCCAAAATCCATCAATTCTTGAAAAAAAAAAAGAAGGAAAGAAAAGAAAAGAAAAAAAAAAGAAAAGAAAAGAAAAAAAAGAGAAAAAAAAAGAAAAAGAAAAAGAGAAGAAAAGTCATTGTTCCTATCAATCACTTACTTTTCAAGTCAAGAAAAATCAAAAATCAGAATGGCACCATTTCATCGAGTGCATCATTACTTACATTTTTATATTTATCATGTTTGAACAACTTGTGTTTTATTTCTCAAAGTCTGGCAATCTAGCATTTATTTTTTACTTTTTCCCATCTAGTCATTCAGGCTTGGGTCCAATCCCACTGAATAGTATGTTTAGTCATTCAGGCTTGGGTCCAATCCCACTCAATAGTATGTTTAGTCATTCAGGCTTGGGTCCAATCCCACTGAATAGCATTTTTTTTTACATTTTCCCATTTAGTCATTCAGGCTTGGGTCCAATCCCACTGAATAGTCTAAATTTGGAAAGAATTTAAATTTCATCCCTTCAATTTAAATTTACCCTTCTATCCCCGCTTCAAATTTAAATTTGTTGGTGAGTCTCAGCCTCCACCGGGCACCCTTCTATCTCCCGTTCTTGATATTTAAATTTCTGTTGGTGAGTCTCAACCTCCACCCTTCTATCCCTTCTTCAATTTAAATTTACGTTGGTGAGTCTCACCTCACCCTTCTATCACTGTTCTTGATATTTGAATTTACGTTGGTGAGTCTCACCTCCGTACCCTTCTATCCCTTCTTCAATTTAAATTTACATTGGTGAGTCTCTATCCCCTTCTTCAAATTTAAATTTACGTTGGTGAGTCTCACCTCACACCCTTCTATCTCCTTCTTCAAATTTAAATTTACATTGGTGAGTCTCACCTCCATTCTATCTCCGTTCTTCAAATTTAAATTTGTTGGTGAGTCTCAGCACCCTTCTATCTCCGTTCTTGATATTTAAAATTGTTGGTGAGTCTCACCTCCACCCTTCTATCTCCGTTCTCAAATTTTACAAGATTCAGATTCATTTCATCATAGTTCATTTGTTTGGAACTACGTTTGACCTGATTCTCATGTCGAGATACGTAGGCAACTCTACACGAGTTCGGTCACATTATGCATTTTAGTTTGAAAATTGGCAATCTAATATTCCTGCTTTACAATGGTTCGATGCAACCAGCAAAACTAAGTATTTGGTGTCTACGTCTTTGTCTAGAGTTTCTTCGAAACTCAGACAAAGAGGGGCAAGCTGTAGACACCAAATTTTGACTATTTCATTTGTTTTCCTATGTTTTTATCTGTTAATGTTTGGTTATTTATTTTTGGTTTTTCTAACGCATTTTTCTCATTTTTGTAGGTTTTTCTTAAAAAAAAAAAAAAAAAGAGAAGAGTCAAAACGCTGATTCTGGATTAGTCCGTAACTAGTCAGCGTAACTTGATCGAAAAAAAAAAAATGACGCATTCTTCCAACTGGATCATCCTTTTCCAGTGTAATTTCCGATGCTTGAGCGATAAGAAACCTATTTAAACATTCCCCAACTCACCCCTAACCCCTAACAACTCATCTAACGTTCAAAATTAGCTCACCTCATCCCAAGAACATCAAAACCCTTAGTTCTAGGTTTGGTGGCTATAAATAGCCTAGATTAGGGTTTAACAAGGAGGTTGGAAATCTGAGAGAAAAGAGGCAATTAGGAGAGTTTTGAGAGAGAAAAAGCAGAGAAAAGGGAATTAGAGAGGAAAAAGGAAAAGAAAGAAGAAAAGAAAAGCTAGGGTTTCACACTTGAGGAGATTATTCTTGGAATTTCTGTCTTCTTCTCTTGTTTAGATTCAAAGCTTCCGATTCAGGTAACATCCTTCTACTTTATTTACCGTTTTTTGATCGTAAAATTACTGGAAATTTGGACCTTTTGGTGGAACCAAGGTCTTGAATAGTTTTTCTTTTAGTTTGTGATATTTGATGATGATTATCAGTTGTTATATGAGCCTGTTGTGTTTATAAAGCCTTGGTAAGGCTAGTAGATTTGTTTTTACGTTTAAAATCGACGTTTGATGCTTACGTGATGATCTTTGTTGTGATTCCGAGAAATTTCTGGAAAAATGTTCTTCACGTTTTGAAGATGTGAAGAAACGCGGACTACTTACGCGGATTACTTCGCGTAACGGTCCGCGTTTCCTCTTGAATGTTTGAAGTTGTAAAGAAACGCGGACCTCTTGCGTGGACTACTTGCGCAGCGTTTGTTTGAATACTTGAAGATGTGAAGAACGCGGCTTGTTACGCAGCCGCAATCCTCGTTTCTAACCTAACAGTTCTTCCCTTCCCTTTTTTTGTCTATTTGATGATGTCGATGTTTAAGATTCGGCCTTCTTCGGTTTTAGTTTGTTTTGACAGGATCTGAATGCTTGTGTTTGATGTTTTAAATAGATCCCTTGCCTCTGAAGATTTTGTTTGTGATGTTGTCTGAAAAACTGGAAGCAACCTTCCTGGTATTTTGAAGATGGGAAGAGACGCTGACGGTTCTGCTGAGTCCGCTTCCGTCAGCGTTTCCTCTCGAACTTTGATTTTTTGCTTGTGTGTGTGCGGTTCATCCGCGTAACCTATCTCTGTTTTGTATTACGTTGATATTTCCGCTCTTTTGTTCCAGAATCTTACTCTATTTCCTAGTATTATCTGTTTGCTTGCGGAATCTGTTTAGATACCCTTTCTTTGAATTTTTGATTCATTTTTCCTTTAAATTGGTACCTTGATCCCTTTTGTTGACATTGAGTCTTAGATAACCATTCCCATCATCTAAGGATTCAATTAAGGCCTCATATCAAGGGATGGTAACTTCTTTCCCTATTATGTGCTTATTATGTGTTTTTGCATGATTTTGCATGTTTTAATTAAGTTTTCCTTTGCTTTTATTCATGTCTAGTCTTTATTTATGTCATTTAATTTTTGAGTAAATCATTTGGAGGCCTTGGATGCCAAGTTGTAATAGATAGGTTTAATTTGGCAAAAAGTGTATTTATTCTAGAAAATGTAATAGTTAGATTATTATTCCGAATTTTTCCCTCTAGAATGTATTTAGGGTCCCCCGATGTAATAATTAGGTTTTTTTTATATGCTTATCTTGCATGCTTGCATGATTATGTGTTTACTTGCTTTCCTAGGGTCTTGCATCTAGATATTATGCCTATGTGTTATGTGTTTATGTGTTTTATGTGTTTACTTGCTTTATTATCATGTCTACATATTTATTGTGTAAATATATTGACGTCACCACACTAGTCCAACGCTAGTTGTGGCTTTCCCCTTCGATTTCTCACTAATCCAATGTTAGTGAGAACCTTTTGACGAGGGCTAGTCCAATGCTAGACCCTTAAACGCCGTTCATGCATTAGATACAAATTTCACACACTTTTCACTTTTAGAGTTTCTTTCCCATTTTGCATGTTACTATTCTCCCATTCCGTATGCGAAACATCTCATTTAGTTTCCTTTTTAGATTAGTGCATCTAAGGCATTACCCTTTGAATTAGGGAAAAGAGCGAGTATGGCTTCCTAGCCTTAGCACGCTTTTATTTCCTTCTATGAAAAGGAAGAATTAAAGTCACGAATTTAGTTCCCCGCACCCGTTATGTTGCATTATCCCTCTTTAGGACATACACGTGCATTATTTTAAAGGCTATCAAATTCATTCTTTAAAAATCAACTTTCTTCTTCATGTTTTAGCAATTCAAAGTTAAAAAGCCACTTTTCTTAAAATTGTATATTTTGGAAATTCAAGTTCCTCTTTGCATTTAAAATTGATCCTTTCAAAAACCCAACTTCTTTTCTCTTGATACTTTATAAATTGCATTTTGAAAACCCTACTTTCCGTTCATTCGAGTCTCATCATTTGCATTTTTTCGTGACCTCCTCAAGGGATTAAAATTGGATGACACAACTAATGTGATCAATTCCAATCACACCTCAAGGAGACATTTTGCCCCTCTCGATCCAACATTAGGTTTAGGTTTTGCATCCATATAGACAACATCCAAATGTGATAAATTTTAAAGTTAGAATTAGGAAACTTTCAACTAAATCTTGCAACTAGCTTTGGCTAGGTTAGAAAGGTGCCTTAGAGACGAGTAAA
Source organism: Gardenia jasminoides (assembly GCA_013103745.1). Taxonomy (NCBI): domain Eukaryota; kingdom Viridiplantae; phylum Streptophyta; class Magnoliopsida; order Gentianales; family Rubiaceae; genus Gardenia; species Gardenia jasminoides. The sequence continues at coordinate 50,262,212 of CM023095.1, read as the reverse complement.
ATCGAATCTTTGCCTTCCCTTCTTTCAACTGTGACCCCCGAACCTTTTTCTCTAGTTTTCAAAGACCTGGAGTCGTCCTAAAAGGGTTTTCTTTGTTTATTTTAAATCAAAACTTTTTGGGTGACTTGGTACACCTAGACTCCATACCAAGTGGCGACTCCAAACTTTTCTAAAAACCCTTTTCTAGACTTTTGTTTTGGGTCCAAACCGTCGATTTTATAGTCCCATGACCCTTTCCTTTCTTTTTCAAAAAATCAAATCTTTCCCTTTTCCACAACACACAACATTTTTGTTTCAAAAAATGGGGCGCGACAGGAAAATCATGGTCATATTCTCTTTTTTACAATTAAAGACTAAAATAACAAATTTGTCCCTCAAAATCGAGCCTATCGAGTTGAGCTCGGCTCGACTCGTTAATGATACGAGTATTTTTTGAGCTCGAGCTCGACTCGTTTTTGAGCCTTGACGAACTCGAGCTCGAGCCTTAACGAGTCGAGTCGAACCAAGCTCACGAGCTACTCGACTCACATAACAGCTCTACTGGGGACGAAACATTTTGGAGCCAACACATGGTGAGTTAGAAAATGGTGACTCCAAATGATTAGTGTGCAGAGGCATTTTATGTTGACTAGAAACCGGGCAACAAGATTAAAGGGATAATTTCACAAACCTCCCTTGAAGTTTTTGACAATTTCACTGCCCTCCCTTGAGGTTTTAGAAATATCACTTACTTCCCCTATAAGTTATTTGGAGCCAATGATTACTTCATGGATGAGTAAATGACTTTATTATCCTTACAATTCAAAAAATATTATGTATTTACATGGAGAAAAATAATAGAGTCACTCGTACTAAATTAACCATGATTTGGAATATAAAAATCTTGAAAATCTTGAATACTAAATTTTATAATGATAATTGTTAACATTTAAAAATTACTTTTTTTTTGTATTTTAGTAGTTATTGTAATTTCTTCTCCTCCAAAAAAGATTGAAATTACTATTGAGATATTATTATTTCATAAATTTTTCATAAAGAATAATAAGATGAATATGAAAATACACAAACAATAGGGTAAAGTATTAAAATATGTTTACAATTAGGTTTTACAAAATTATGGATAAAGTGTAACTACACGTATTCTACTCTTTCCTTTCTTTTTTTGAAATGTTTGGTGTTTCCTTTTTCTTTTTTTTTTTGTATATGTACTTCAAACAAGGTGGTTAGAAGCAAATTTCTCCACTTTGATCTATTGGTTTTCCATTAAAATTATTACTCTAATCCAAATATTTCTTGGGAGTTTATTTTTCTTATTATAAATGATGAAATTTTCTCATTAATCATGAAATAATGACCTTATAAGTTAAAGAAATAATTGAGAAAAATAATATATTTCTTACATACTTTTTGTTTTTATCATTTAGCAATCTATTGCGATGTTCTTTCCTTGAAGAGTTGATTTTTATTCTAATTTAACCAACTAGTAACAAGTTGAGGGGTAGTTTTGGTATGAAATGTTATTCTCACTCTTAAAATCAATTTTTTATTGTTGACTTTTTTGAATTGGACTAATTTGTTACAAGAACAATAACCTTAAGGGAGGTTTATGATATTTTTAAAACCTCAGGGGAGGGGAAACTAATAGAAACCACGGGGAAGGTTTCTGAAATTATCCCAAGATTGATCCACTTGGACATGTGGCCGTGGCACGACGTGCACGTAGCAATGTCTAGGGGATCACTCAACCACCGACTTGAGGCATTTGGATTGATGACCTTTTGCCTTTTGGTCTGAAGGTTTGGGAGCCTGTAACCTTTATCGAGTCTAGATGCATTAGTGAGTTCAACCTCATGCATCCATGTTAGAATTGCCTAGGGGAGAGTCTACCTTACCCTATTAAGGTTCACTAGACACGAGAGGAGGGATTCCACCCCTCTTTATTTTTGTGCAATTTGTTGCTCCAACGTGTTATGTGATATTTGTTGATTAAACTAACCTTTCGTTGTCTTCCCTTTTCTTGCATTTCACAAACTCTAGAAAATAAGAGTTTTGACACTCTTTTAAGACAAGCCATCCTTCTAGATAGGCTATTGCACGTTTGAATTTACGTTTATTGCATTTAAGTTGTAATTGCATATCACTTTTAGGCTTACCCCGGCATTCAAATGGGGCTCCTATAGGCCATGTTTCATTTTGCACCTTTACTTGCTTTAATAAACTGGCATCATACATAAACCATAGAGGGAATGCCGCATAGGGAATCCCATGTTAGGAATAAAACTACCCTTGTGTCTCGGATATATAATCCGATGAGATTTGCATGTTTATGTTTTCAGGAACATCCAAAGGGGTAGCGCACAAGGTAAGGTAGGGTCCGATCCTTCTATGATGGCACCAAAGATATGGAGTAACCTTCGTATACTAGAATATAAGCCCCTAATAATCACCTTTTGGCCATTTTATCAAAGTTGGTAAAATCCCATGCATAAGGACACTAAATCGAAAAAAATCACAAATAATTTCTCATTGTTGAGATAATGATTTTATCAAGGCCAAATTTTGATTTTAGGAGGCTTATGAGCTAGTGTGTTGCAAATAACATTGAGATGTGGAGTTACAAGTAAGCAATAAACCCAGCTGATTTTTTTGAGTAAACCATCAATCCCGTCCGATCCATATTTCCCTCAAAGACAAGTCAAGGCACTACATTTCCCTCAAGAATAATCCTTTTCATGCTAAATTAACCTTTTAACCTCTCTTCACATATCAATTAAAGTAATGAATCCATTCAAACTTCGTCCTCATAATACGCCAAACAGTGCATATTCCTTTGGTCAACCCTGTGGATCGATTACTAATCGCATATCAGTGAAGTGATCGGACCCGTCAGGTATTGTATGGTGCATACCCCAGAGGATTGCATCTTCATGCTAGGCCGACCCTTGGCATCAAAGGGCTCCCCTCTAGGACATACATCCAAATTGTATAAGCAATCACTAACTTCGTTCTTTTTCCTTTTTTTTCAAATAAATCTTTGCAGCTCCCCTTTGGAAATAAGCGCCTAAAGTGTGTATTTTCCCATTCAGGTACTTTTGAAAATAGCTTCACGCAGAAGCCCCATCGTTACCCGATCTAAAAGCAAAAGCTCAAAGCAACGCGTAAGCATGAGTTCTGCACCAGAAGGCTCAGATAGGAATGCTTTGGTCACTTCGCCCGATTTTGCTGCTTTGGGAGCTCAGTTAAGTGAAGTATTGGGAAGGTTTAATGAGATGAGCACCGAGATGGCTGCACAAAGGCGTGTAATTGATCAGTTGGTGGCAAATAACAATAGAGGAGGTGTCTCGAATGAGCATGGACCCGTTGTTAGCAACCCCCCTGTAACAGATAATCAATTCCCTTTCCTGACCAATATTCAAACTACTTTTGTCCCGCCTACTTCCAACCCATATGATGTTACCTTTTCTCATCACAATACCAATCTTCCACATTCCCATCCTAATCACATCCTATTAAGCCCAACCAAAAGAATAAACCCTCATACTCAACCTCAGATCACTCTAAACATGCCTCCTCATGCTCCAGAGTCTCAATACCATACCACGGAACCTTTTGTGTGGGATCTAACTTCCCAAGGAAAACCGGCGGTGGATGACCTTGTTGCACCAGTCGACAAAGATTTGCTGAAAAGGTTGGATAAATTTGATGAATTCATAAGGAAGAACCAAGGTCTGAACCGACATGGTGGATTGGATTATGATGATCTGTGCCTATTTCCTGACATCCAACTACCTATGGGTTTCAAGACCCCCAAGTTCAGCAAGTATGATGGTACCGGGAATCCTAAGACGCACCTTAAAATGTTTGCCAACAAGCTTGGTAAACCAGTGGATGATGAGAACTTGCCTATGCGTCTGTTCCCCGAGAGCCTAGAAGGGGATGCTTTGGATTGGTACTCGAACCTGAAATCTCAAGAGATCAAAACTTGGTTGGATTTGTCAACAGCTTTTGTGAAACAGTATGAGTTCAATTGTGAGTTGGCGCCGACACGAACAACATTGGAAGGAATCAAGGAGACCCTCGAAGATCACAAGTCATATGCCGCGATGGAGAAAGTTGGTCGCTAAAGTTGAGCCTCCCATGAAAGAAGAGATTGTTCACTTTCATCAAGGCACATGACCCACCTTATTTTGAAGAGATTTTTCGAATGACTGGGAGTTCTTTTGCTACAATTGTCAATAAGTTGGAAGAATATGATGAGTTTGTTAAAGCTGGAAAAATTATCAATGTGACATACAAAGAAATTGGAAACATTGCAAGAGCAAAATGGCGGTGGGAGGAAGCTCAGTTTAGAAAGAATGAAGGAGAAGTGCTCTTGTATGGGATCAACCCACCTTTAGGCCCGAACTGAGCCACCCCACCAATCCAAACTCATACTTACAGATCCCTACCATCATCATTTATCACACTGCCGCCCAGACGCCTCGCACCCGCCCTATTCATTTGGACCCCCAATCTTTGTTTTCAACTTCCCAACCTATCTCCTACTCCCGTCAAAACTATGCTCCTAGACCTGCTCCACAAAATCCTGCTCAAAATTCTTTTCCGCCTAATGAAATGCAAAATCAGAAAACCTTTCGAACTTTCACCGATCCGCCCCATTGACCAGTATGAGCGGTTGAAGGCACTGGGAAAATTAGCACCCCTCCCAAATGTATCCCAGGGACCCTGCTGGGTATGATCCCCATGCTATCTGCGCTTACCATTCTGGAAGCCCGGGTCATTCGACGATTAATTGTTGGGCCTTGAAGCATAGAATTCAAGACATGGTGGATGCCGGGGATATAGTTCTGAAAAGAAAGAATGAGCAAGGGCCGAACGTCAATAGAAACCCTTTCCCGGAACATAAAAACGTCGTTGGAATGATCAGTGTGGAGGAAGAAATTGTTGACCATGCTCAGTTCATTAAAGAAGAAGATGAGGATGGTGGTGGATCATTTAAGGAAAGGTCTGATGATGATATAGAGACAAGGTTATCTCAACTGTTTGTCGAGGTCACCCTTGACACCGATCCTACGGAGAATGTGGAGTTTCCTTCGATTCCTTAAGAGGCCACACAAAATTGGGCTACCGATTGTCTGCCTGCTCAGAGGAGGTTTTGGTAAATCTGAGGGGTTTGTCCTTGAAAAATGAATCATGTTTTAATCATTTCTTCAAAAAAACAATGCACTTGTTATCTCACTTTTTGCTTGTTTAAAATCATGCCTTTAACTATGCTTCCATGATATTATCTGTTATCTTGCTCTTTGCCAAATGAAATGAAATTTCTCCTTTTGTCTTTCAGTTATGGTCCACTCATTTTATTTTTTCGCACATTTACTTTATTTGCTCTTGGATGATCATGAATAAAAACATTTGACCCTTGGACATCATCCTTTTGGAATTTGATGGACGAAAATTCTGATATCTCATGAACTTGGATATCATCATTTGCAAGATGATCGAAACACACCGAGATTGGCATGAGAAACTACCCTTTTGGCATGGAGAATTGCAATCAGGATTTCTACTGGGGCAACCCCTTACTCTCTCATGTATAGGATGGAAGCGGTATTACCTGCTGAAGTTGAAACCCCATCTTTGCGCGTTCTAATGGAAGCTCAGTTGGAAGAAGCTGAATGGACCAAGCAACGTCACGAGCAACTGTCTTTGATCGATGAAAGAAGTTTGAATGCCATTTGTCATGGGCAATATTACCAGCAGAGGATGGCTCGAGCTTATAACAAGAAAGTTAGACCTCGCAGGTTCGAAGTGGGGGACAAGGTTTTGAAACGAATCCTTCCGATACAAGAAGAGGCTAAGGGAAATTCGCTCCGAATTGGCAAGGGCCGTTCATTATTCAAAAGGTGCTACCTGGAGGAGCATTATTTCTCATGGAGATGGATGGACAGATTTTTTCTCAACCAATCAATTCAGACATGTGTAAAAGAATTTTCATATGATTGAGCAAGGTTTCTTCAGAAATTTTTTGCAAAAAGGTGGTCTGGAAAAGCCGACCTTATTCCTTTTCGTTTAAACACTTCAACCCCCCATTTTTCCCGTTTGAGCCTATAAAAGAATGATTAATTATTTAGCAAACCCCCTTTGAGAATCACAAATCCCACACTGGGGCAATTTTTGTATTTTTGAAAAAAAAAAAACATTTTAAGAAAAAAGGGACCAAACTGGGGCAAATTTTTCTATTAAAAAAAAAAAATTTTTTTGCATTCAAGTTTAAACCTGCCTCTACACCACACTCAAACCCCTTGCAAAAGCCTAGTGTTATAGACCCCCACCTTTTTGCAAAAATTTCTGAAAGGAACTTTCTCAATCAAAAGGCAAATGATGCAAATACATTCTATCTGAACTTTTGTCAGAAGGGATTGTCTCACTGATGCCACCATTTTAACAAACATGTTTAAATTGACGAAATTGGGGTTTAAGTCTGTCCATTTCACTATACTACTTTATCAGTCAACTTCAGTGCAAATTTGAAAGGGTACTAAGGCAAGTTTTGAAAAGCAACAGTGCAAGCAGAAAGGAAAGGTTCATGGGACAAGAGAGGCCGGTGATTACGTTTATCAGGGTTTACCTTATATCAAGCATTCCCTTGTCGTCAGTAAACTCCAAGGAGATGATATCCAAAGGGGTCAAGTGCGACGCTTTTGTTTTAAATGGTTTTCCTGACGTTTGGCTATTATTGATTTAAAATGCCATGTTTAGCATTCATTCTATGGTCGTAATGTCATTTTAAAATAAAATTGTTTCTTTGCACAAACTTTTACACATATTTTCATCAAAAAGGCATTTTCGTCAAAGGACAATCCTCTTAGATTACCATGAAGGTATGGGTGATATGGATTCAGAAGCAAGCGTAATGACCAGACCGGTCGAACAAAAGGAATTTAGTTGACACCGCTCATCGACGTCCAAGAACTCATGTTTACGGGCTATTTTGAGATAAAAGGGGAGAACGGTGGCGGCGTCATCATTATTTTTTCACCATTTCTTTTCTTTTGCAGAGAAGCAGGGACAAGTGACTGATCGGTCAAATCGAGGAGACCAGCTTTATTTTGAGTCATGTTTGGACTGTATGATTAAATCATTTTGAAAATTGATTAATTGCAAAATTGAGGAAGGACAAGTGCCTTTTCGGGAAAATTTGGGAAAACGGGGTTTCAAGCACACACTACTAGATGTTATAACCCACAATTCTTTTCAAATTCTTTTCTTCTGAAACGTGGCATGCCTCGATATTCCGCCTGAGCAACCTGTCCCAGAGGCCACCGGAGGCAATGGTGGAGCTGAGGGGGTCGATAAACCCACTCCCCCCTGATTTGCAGTTTATTCCATTCTTGCTTTATTTCTCTTTTTTGTATTTTATCTTGTGTTCTGATTTTTTTTTTAGACATAGGTTTAACTGTTAGAAATATTTTTGATTCATTTGCTTACATCAGAATGTGTACATTTGTTTAAAATTGGACTCTTATGTGCTTATAAATTTTTTGAAAAAAAAAAAAAAAAACTTTTCTAAATTGCACATCTGCCTCACAAATTGATTTGTTTTTCAAAATTTGATCCAAAAAGGGTGCAAATGTCCAATTTTGGTTGCAATTGCTTTCATCCTTCTGAAATAAAAGCCCGTGTGATGCGAAAGATCCTTTTTCCATCTTACTCGGAAATAATTGTTATGTGATTAAGACATTGGCATTTTAGAAAGTATGTTTTGTAAAATAGGGAAAATTATGCCTCAATTTTTTTTCCTATTAAATGAGATCTCTTCTTTTATTGGATTTTACAAGAAAATGATTGATATTGTTGGCAAATGATCCTTTTCCATTTGATATGAAAAAAAAAAAAAAAGAGAAAGAAAAAAGAAAGAAAGAAAGAAAGAAAAAGCAAGAAAAGCAGCAAAGTGAGAACCAAAGTTCTACTCCAATGATTCTAGTACTAAGTAACCGGAGGTTTAGCATCTACAAATGTTAACTTTCGCGTAAAACGGTGCTTGAATTATGAGTATGCAAAGCAGTTTGGAAAAGTAAAATGTTGAGTAACCGGGGATCTTCACCTAAAAGTGTTGATTTTCGCGTCAAAATACATCTTTACTATTTGAGCAAGAAGGCATATGTCGAGCAATCGGGAGTTTTCACCTAAAAGTGTTGATTTTCGCGTCAAAAGACATTATTGAAATTTGAATAAGAGGATGTGTTTCAGTAAATCCTTTTTAACAGTAAAATCTGAGAAAATATGGAAAAGGCAAGCTTGAATTGACTATATGAGTCATTTGATTGCAAAATTTGGTGAAAGTGAGAAATCAAGCTTGAATTGATAAAATTGAGGTATAATTGTCTTTCTTTTACTTGACATTATGAGTACTTGATGCAAATTGAATAATTGCATAATAATGTTTTGCCTGGTTTATGAGGATTTGGATTTCCAGGATCACATGGTTTATTTCAATCCCATAACTTGCTTTTGATGCATATTTCCTATCACTTGAAAACAAGCAATGTTTCATAAGCATAAGTATCTCATGAATGTGTTTTATTGCATGATTCTCATACGTTTTAGTCATTTTTGTGGCTAACAGTTGTGATCACAAGAGTTTTTTACACTTTATGATTTGAAAAAAAAAAAAAAAGAAAAAGAAGAGAGAGGAAATTGAATTGCCATGGACTAATTGGTTAATATTTAATGACTTCTGCAGGGTTAACAATTCAGTTGACACTGGGGCAATTTTGTTTTGAGAGAAGTGATCTCCAATTTTGGATAATGCATTCAAAGTTAATTTTTGCCAGAAAAGATTTGCAGATCAAAACGATGGCAACATATGTGGATTTGTTCCAACCCTGCAGAGGAAGGGTTTCAGTTACACTCTTCAACTTTCCAAAATCCATCAATTCTTGAAAAAAAAAAAAAGAAGGAAAGAAAAGAAAAGAAAAAAAAAAGAAAAGAAAAGAAAAAAAAGAGAAAAAAAAAAGAAAAAAAAGAGAAGAAAAGTCATTGTTCCTATCAATCACTTACTTTTCAAGTCAAGAAAAATCAAAAATCAGAATGGCACCATTTCATCGAGTGCATCATTACTTACATTTTTATATTTATCATGTTTGAACAACTTGTGTTTTATTTCTCAAAGTCTGGCAATCTAGCATTTATTTTTTACTTTTTCCCATCTAGTCATTCAGGCTTGGGTCCAATCCCACTGAATAGTATGTTTAGTCATTCAGGCTTGGGTCCAATCCCACTGAATAGTATGTTTAGTCATTCAGGCTTGGGTCCAATCCCACTGAATAGCATTTTTTTTTACATTTTCCCATTTAGTCATTCAGGCTTGGGTCCAATCCCACTGAATAGTCTAAATTTGGAAAGAATTTAAATTTCTGTTGGCTGCTTCTCGCTGCACCCTTCTATCCCTCGCTTCAATTTAAATTTGTTGCTCGTTCTATCATATTTAAATTTGTTGGTGAGTCTCAACCTTCTATCCCCTTCTTCAATTTAAATTGTTGGTGAGTCTCAGCCTCCACCCTTCTATCTCATATTTAATTTACGTTGGTGAGTCTCACCTCTATCCCCTTCTTCAATTTAAATTTACTGGTGAGTCTCACCTCACCCTTCTATCTCCCGTTCTTCAAATTTAAATTTCGTTGGTGAGTCTCACCTCTTCTATCTCCGTTCTTGATATTTAAATTTACATTGGTGAGTCTCACCACCCTTCTATCTCCGTTCTTGATATTTGAATTTCAAGTCTCACCCTTCTATCCCCTTCTTCAATTTAAATTTACGTTGGTGAGTCTCATCCTTCTATCTTCAATTTAAATTTCAGTCTCTTCTATCTCCGTTCTTCAAATTTAAATTTACGTTGGTGAGTCTCAGCCTCACCCTTCTATCTCCCTGTTCTTCAATTTAAATTTACAGGTGAGTCTCACCTCACCTTCTATCTCCGTTCTTGATATTTAAATTTAGTCTCAATCCTTCTTCATTTAAATTTGTTGGTGAGTCTCCTCTATCCTTCTTCTTTAAATTTCGTTGGTGAGTCTCAGCCTTCTATCTCCTTCTTCAAATTTAAATTTTTGGTGAGTCTCACTATCTCCCGTTCTTGATATTTAAAATTCTGTTGGTGAGTCTCAGCCTCCGCCGGGCACCCTTCTATCTCCCGTTCTCAAATTTTACAAGATTCAGTATTCATTTCATCATAGTTCATTTGTTTGGAACTACGTTTGACCTGATTCTCATGTCGAGATACGTAGGCAACTCTACACGAGTTCGGTCACATTATGCATTTTAGTTTGAAAAATTGGCAATCTAATATTCCTGCTGTTTACAATGGTTCAGATGCAACCAGCAAAACCAGGTAAGTATTTGGTGTCTACGTCTTTGTCTAGAGTTTCTTCGAAACTCAGACAAAGAGGGGCAAGCTGTAGACACCAAATTTTGACTATTTCATTTGTTTTCCTATGTTTTTATCTGTTAATGTTTGGTTATTTATTTTTGGTTTTTCTAACGCATTTTTCTCATTTTTGTAGGTTTTTCTTAAAAAAAAAAAAAAAAAGAGAAGAGTCAAAATTCTGGGATTAGTCCGCTGTAACTTGATCAGAAGCGAAAAAAAAATGACGCATTCTTCCGAACTTCGGATCATCCTTTTCCAGCTGTAATTTCCGATGCTTGAACGATAAGAAACCTATTTAAACATTCCCCAACTCACCCCTAACCCCTAACAACTCATCTAACGTTCAAAATTAGCTCACCTCATCCCAAGAACATCAAAACCCTTAGTTCTAGGTTTGGTGGCTATAAATAGCCTAGATTAGGGTTTAACAAGGAGGTTGGAAATCTGAGAGAAAAAGAGGCAATTAGGAGAGTTTTGAGAGAGAAAAAAGCAGAGAAAAACGGCTGGGAATTAGAGAGGAAAAAGGAAAAGAAAGAAGAAAAGAAAAGCTAGGGTTTCACACTTGAGGAGATTATTCTTGGAATTTCTGTCTTCTTCTCTTGTTTAGATTCAAAGCTTCCGATTCAGGTAACATCCTTCTACTTTATTTACCGTTTTTTGATCGTAAAATTATTGGAAATTTGGACCTTTTGGTGGAACCAAGGTCTTGAATAGTTTTTCTTTTAGTTTGTGATATTTGATGATGATTATCAGTTGTTATATGAGCATGTTGTGTTTATAAAGCCTTGGTAAGGCTAGTAGATTTGTTTTTACGTTTAAAATCAGACGTTTGATGCTTCTGTGATGATGCTGTTGTGATTCCTGAGAAATTTCTGGAAAAATGTTCTTCACGTTTTGAAGATGTGAAGAACGCGGACTACTTACGCGATTACTTAACGGTCCGCGTTCCTCTTGAATGTTTGAAGTTGTAAAGAAACGCTGACCTCTTGCGTGGACTACTTTAACGCCCGCGTTCGTTTGAATACTTGAAGATGTGAAGAACGCGGCTTGTTACGCAGCCCAAAATCCTCGCTTCTAACCTAACAGTTCTTCCCTTCCCTTTTGTCTATTTGATGATGTCGATGTTTAAGATTCGGCCTTCTTCGGTTTTAGTTTGTTTTGACAGGATCTGAATGCTTGTGTTTGATGTTTTAAATAGATCCCTTGCCTCTGAAGATTTTGTTTGTGATGTTGTCTGAAAAACTGGAAGCAACCTTCCTGGTATTTTGAAGATGGGAAGAGACGCGGACGGTTACGCGGCTGAGTCCGCGTTTCCGGTCCGCGTTTCCTCTCTGAACTTTGATTTTTGCCTGTAACGCGGACTGTGTCGCGCGGTTCTGTCCGCGTTTCCCTCCGCGTAACCTATCTGTTTTTGTATTCTGTTGATATTTCCTGCTCTTTTGTTCCAGAATCTTACTCTATTTCCTAGTATTATCTGTTTGCTTGCGGAATCTGTTTAGATACCCTTTCTTTGAATTTTTGATTCATTTTTCCTTTAAATTGGTACCTTGATCCCTTTTGTTGACATTGAGTCTTAGATAACCATTCCCATCATCTAAGGATTCAATTAAGGCCTCATATCAAGGGATGGTAACTTCTTTCCCCTATTATGTGCTTATTATGTGTTTTTGCATGATTTTGCATGTTTTAATTAAGTTTTCCTTTGCTTTTATTCATGTCTAGTCTTTATTTATGTCATTTAATTTTTGAGTAAATCATTTGGAGGCCTTGGATGCCAAGTTGTAATAGATAGGTTTAATTTGGCAAAAAGTGTATTTATTCTAGAAAATGTAATAGTTAGATTATTATTCCGAATTTTTCCCTCTAGAATGTATTTAGGGTCCCCCGATGTAATAATTAGGTTTTTTTTATATGCTTATCTTGCATGCTTGCATGATTATGTGTTTACTTGCTTTCCTAGGGTCTTGCATCTAGATATTATGCCTATGTGTTATGTGTTTATGTGTTTTATGTGTTTACTTGCTTTATTATCATGTCTACATATTTATTGTGTAAATATATTGACGTCACCACACTAGTCCAACGCTAGTTGTGGCTTTCCCCTTCGATTTCTCACTAATCCAATGTTAGTGAGAACCTTTTGACGAGGGCTAGTCCAATGCTAGACCCTTAAACGCCGTTCATGCATTAGATACAAATTTCACACACTTTTCACTTTTAGAGTTTCTTTCCCATTTTGCATGTTACTATTCTCCCATTCCGTATGCGAAACATCTCATTTAGTTTCCTTTTTAGATTAGTGCATCTAAGGCATTACCCTTTGAATTAGGGAAAAGAGCGAGTATGGCTTCCTAGCCTTAGCACGCTTTTATTTCCTTCTATGAAAAGGAAGAATTAAAGTCACGAATTTAGTTCCCCGCACCCGTTATGTTGCATTATCCCTCTTTAGGACATACACGTGCATTATTTTAAAGGCTATCAAATTCATTCTTTAAAAATCAACTTTCTTCTTCATGTTTTAGCAATTCAAAGTTAAAAAGCCACTTTTCTTAAAATTGTATATTTTGGAAATTCAAGTTCCTCTTTGCATTTAAAATTGATCCTTTCAAAAACCCAACTTCTTTTCTCTTGATACTTTATAAATTGCATTTTGAAAACCCTACTTTCCGTTCATTCGAGTCTCATCATTTGCATTTTTTTCGTGACCTCCTCAAGGGATTAAAATTGGATGACACAACTAATGTGATCAATTCCAATCACACCTCAAGGAGACATTTTGCCCCTCTCGATCCAACATTAGGTTTAGGTTTTGCATCCATATAGACAACATCCAAATGTGATAAATTTTAAAGTTAGAATTAGGAAACTTTCAACTAAATCTTGCAACTAGCTTTGGCTAGGTTAGAAAGGTGCCTTAGAGACGAGTAAAATCGAATCTTTGCCTTCCCTTCTTTCAACTGTGACCCCCGAACCTTTTTCTCTAGTTTTCAAAGACCTGGAGTCGTCTAAAAAAGGGTTTTCTTTGTTTATTTTAAATCAAAACTTTTTGGGTGACTTGGTACACCTAGACTCCATACCAAGTGGCGACTCCAAACTTTTCTAAAAACCCTTTTCTAGACTTTTTGTTTTGGGTCCAAACCGTCGCATTTTATAGTCCCATGACCCCTTTCCCTTTCTTTTTCAAAAAATCAAATCTTTCCCTTTTCCACAACACACAACATTTTTGTTTCAAAAAATGGGGCGCGACAGGAAAATCATGGTCATATTCTCTTTTTTTTACAATTAAAGACTAAAATAACAAATTTGTCCCTCAAAATCGAGCCTATCGAGTTGAGCTCGGCTCGACTCGTTAATGATACGAGTATTTTTTGAGCTCGAGCTCGACTCGTTTTCGAGCCTTGACGAACTCGAGCTCGAGCCTTAACGAGTCGAGTCGAACCAAGCTCACGAGCTACTCGACTCACATAACAGCTCTACTGGGGACGAAACATTTTGGAGCCAACACATGGTGAGTTAGAAAATGGTGACTCCAAATGATTAGTGTGCAGAGGCATTTTATGTTGACTAGAAACCGGCAACAAGATTAAAGGGATAATTTCACAAACCTCCCTTGAAGTTTTTGACAATTTCACTGCCCTCCCTTGAGGTTTTAGAAATATCACTTACTTCCCCTATAAGTTATTTGGAGCCAATGATTACTTCATGGATGAGTAAATGACTTTATTATCCTTACAATTCAAAAAATATTATGTATTTACATGGAGAAAAATAATAGAGTCACTCGTACTAAATTAACCATGATTTGGAATATAAAAATCTTGAAAATCTTGAATACTAAATTTTATAATGATAATTGTTAACATTTAAAATTACTTTTTTTTGTATTTTAGTAGTTATTGTAATTTCTTCTCCTCCAAAAAAAGATTGAAATTACTATTGAGATATTATTATTTCATAAATTTTTCATAAAGAATAATAAGATGAATATGAAAATACACAAACAATAGGGTAAAGTATTAAAATATGTTTACAATTAGGTTTTACAAAATTATGGATAAAGTGTAACTACACGATATTCTACTCTTTCCTTTCTTTTGAAATGTTTGGTGTTTCCTTTTTCTTTTTTTTTTTTTGTATATGTACTTCAAACAAGGTGGTTAGAAGCAAATTTCTCCACTTTGATCTATTGGTTTTCCATTAAAATTATTACTCTAATCCAAATATTTCTTGGGAGTTTATTTTTCTTATTATAAATGATGAAATTTTCTTATTAATCATGAAATAATGACCTTATAAGTTAAAGAAATAATTGAGAAAAATAATATATTTCTTACATACTTTTTGTTTTTATCATTTAGCAATCTATTGCGATGTTCTTTCCTTGAAGAGTTGATTTTTATTCTAATTTAACCAACTAGTAACAAGTTGAGGGGTAGTTTTGGTATGAAATGTTATTCTCACTCTTAAAATCAATTTTTTATTGTTGACTTTTTTGAATTGGACTAATTTGTTACAAGAACAATAACCTTAAGGGAGGTTTATGATATTTTTAAAACCTCAGAGGAGGGCAGTGAAACTAATAGAAACCACGGGGAAGGTTTCTGAAATTATCCCAAGATTAAAACATCCCTACGTTTATTAGGCTGCTGATTGATGTGATTGACAGCAGAGATGGGCATTCATTTGAAAATAAATAAATAAATAAAAAAGGACGCATCACCCCTTAGCGGTAATTATGATTTTTTTTTTTGCACTTAATCCATTTTAATCATTAAATGTATATTGTGTAATGGATTTTTTCCCTCTTATTTTAGTTTTTAAATTTTTGGCCAACAAATAGAATAAATTGTTGAATATCATTCACAATCTTAGGCCTTATTTGGATTGATATTTTTCTCCAAAAAACTTTTAGATTTTCAGTGAACACTTTTTTTAATCACCTTTTTACCACACATACATTAAATCGCTACAGTATATTTTTTTTATAAAAAATCTAGAAAATAACAATCTACATAGGTTCCTATTAAATACTGTACAACCCAAGAAATCATATATTTTAGTTGAACAACTTTACTCTTTTTTAGTTACAATTATATTTCCTATATCTATTTGCATATGTTTTTGGTGTCAATAAACTCATACATAAAGTAATATGTTAATTTTTTGGATCATTAGTAGGATCCTATGATTTTATGATTCTACCTACGATTCAAACCGATAACTTCCAAAATGACCAAGGGTAGGAACGTACCATTTTTGCATTTATCCCTTGGTGGTAATTTTGCATCACTGTATTCCCTAAACTATTAGTCGAGATTTATTTTGCATAGAGGGGAATGTAAGAAGGTTTTGATGCCCATAAGGATCAACTATAGTAAATCATTTTAAGGTATAGTGCATTTTATATTTTGCCACTTAATATCATTTTTCTCTCAATTTATCTATTTTTTTTTTTCTAAAATCATTAGTCAATTTTGATGTTTTGTTCATGAAGGAGATAAAACGCAAACAAGCTATACCATAAGCGACTATACCAAACTCCTAGGAGTATCAATGTCCTCCTGATATTCTATTACACCATACATCATATGACTAACAGTTTAAGAGATAAAATGAAACAAAATTAATGTTAAAGGAGAAATTACAAAAATAACTATATCATAAGGGAAGTTTTGTAATTAACCCTTTCAAAAATTGTTTTCTCTCTATATCTATTTTTTTTTGCCAAAAAAAAATTGTTATTAATGCACACTAATTAACCCTTTCAGAAATTGTTTTGTAATTAACCCTTTCAGAAAATTGTTTTTTTCTCTCTATATCTATTAATGCACACTAATGTTGCCGTTTAAATGATAGTACCAATATATAAGTTTTTTGGAGGTTATTTCTAAAATAGTATTCTTTTGAAAAAATATCCAAATTGATGCAGTTTCAAATTTTATTACTTTGTTAATTTTCTTATTTTCCACAGAGAGTCTCTATCAACCACATGAGGAAAAAAAAAAAAAGGAGCAGGCTCTGCTTCTTTCTCCCTTTTGATCTCTTCATAATTTTTCTCTATTACTTTCTACCTTTTGTTTTACATTTTTTCGTATTTTTTTTCCTTTATAAACTCATAACTATAATAAACAAATGTTCACAAAAGCTAAACTTGACAATAATTTCTCTCGTAATGTTTGAGTAGTTGAAGTTCTCTTCTTGTACACATAATGTCAAGGTAAGTAAGTTATTCTCTATTATTTTTTATTGGTCAACCTAATCTTATGGCCTCTGAAAAATCTAATACTATGATTATTAAGCCAAATAATAAGAATACGAAAATATGATTGGAGAGAATTAAAAATCAAAAAACTATAAGCTGATCGATAAAAAGATTTAGGGCTTTTCTAAAGTGTCCCATAGAGCACACGTTAATACATCTACAATTCACATAACTTATCATGTATATATACATACTAAAAATTATTACCCCCATTACATTCAAATGTTTTCCCTATCTAATTTTATTTACCCTCCCTTATATTTATTTACTTTTCCTAATTAATTTTATATTTTCAAAAGATGCTCATTGGGAACTCGTTAAGATATATTTTTTCAAAAGATCTGTCTAACGGGTGCCCACTGGGCACTTGTTAGGATATGTTTCAGGTAATACATTTTTGAAAAACGTTTGTCTTATGAGTGCCCATTGGGCACTTGTTAAGACATATTTCAAGCATCATATTTTTAAAAATATAAGATTAATTAGGAAAAATAAATAATAAGGGAAGGTCAGTAAGATTAGATAAGAAAAACATATGAACGCGAGGGAGAGAAACAATTGTTAGTATGTATATATATATATATATGATAAGTTAGGTGAATTATAAACTTATTAACAAATGACGTATGGCCTATGGGCATCCGCTAGAAAGGTCCTAAAAATATTTATTAAAGTATAATTGATACCTTGTATATAAAGCAGAAATTAATCAATTGATGAAGTTACTATGATAAGGAATTGAAAAAGAAATAAAACAGTAAATATAGTTACCAAAATAACTTAAAACAGTAAAGATAGGGAACTAATTGTTAAAAAAACGATTGACTAAAACAGTCAAAGACACAAAAATCAAAAGAGTCCGCCCTATTGGCATGATTCAGTTCCATGTGTTGCTTACAGAAACGGTACACTACTCTTTCTTTTTTGACCTTTTCTGATTGACCCTTATTGTCCACCCTTCCGGTGGTTAAAAGTATATAACCGGTTCCATCTCTCTCCTCATTTAATGCTGTCCATGTCAGTGTTGTTGTATTGTACTCTTCCGGTTATTTCTCCCTATTAAGGGCAAAATTCTTTTTCCCCACCAAAGATTGAACCCCCTTTTACCTGCCAAAAACAGGAAAAAACAGAAAAGGACATAATTGGAACAGGAGAGGCACCCGTTTCATTAAATACTGGTAAGTCACATTTTAGCGGTTTTTGTTGCATGTCCCACTACGTAAACTCTAACGTGGGCGGCTGACACTTTTACCTGCCAAAAAAAGAAAGAAAAAAAAAAAACAAAATAAGAGGACATAATTGGAACTGGAGAGGCACCAGTTTCCTTAAATAGTGGTACTACGCGAGGCCACTACCAGCAGCGCGAGCCCATAATTCAGTGAACATAGCTGTAGTCAGGAGATCGTCGGTGGGATCTTTTTAAGTACAGTAGTAATAGTAATATGGATTCTTTAGCAGAAACCCCCAAAAACCAAGTGGAATTAAAAGACGAAGAAGTAGAAGAAGAGCAGCAGTTCTCGTACGCCATGCAGCTGGCTACCTCCGCAGCGTTGCCCATGGTGTTGCTGGCTGCCATCCGGCTCGATGTGTTGGAGATCATCGCCGGAGCTGGTCCCGGTGCCCAACTGTCTCCTTCAGAAATTGCGGCTAAGGTGTCTTCCCAAAACCCTGATGCCGCTGCTGTGCTGGATCGGATGCTCCGGCTCTTGGCTAGCTACTCGGTGCTCACCTGCTCCGTCGCCACCAACGTGGATGGTGATCATGCTATCCAAACGCCAACAAGACTGTATGGATTGGCGCCGGTGGCCAAGTTCTTTGTACAGAACAAAACACAGGACGGAGGTTCCCTGAGCTCCGTGCTGGCCTTGCTTCAAGATAAGGTCTTCATTGGCAGTTGGTGGGTTTTTCACTTTTCTATTACCCCATTTTATTTAATAAAAACAAAATTCCAACAGACTGCAGTTGAGGCTACTCCTTTGAGGATGCATAGTGCACCAGGGGTGTTCGAATTTCGGGAAAGAAACTTGGCTGATCTAATCTAGATTGAATTTTAGATTTCGGTAAAACGGAAATTGGTAAAATCGAAATATATCCAATTTTAAGCATATGTTAAAAATGCTTTACTGAATTACCAGTTATATAATTATTACTAAAATATATTACTGGCCAATTTTTGAAATATTTTCTCTGTGTGTGTATATATATGTATATGTGTATGTTCATGTATATAAGTTATGTCCATACATCTTACTACATACAAATTAATAAATAATAATTACTTAACTACTAGCTAGTTACTACATATTGCAACCGACAAACTTGTTAATTAGTTTAACAATTGACTATTTGACTAGTGAGTACTAACCACTATCCATTTGATAACCCAATTCAACACTTAAATTTAATAGGTTCAAATCTTAATCGTTTAGATGCGTTTGATAACCAAAAATAAAACATCTGAATTAATTAAGTGGCATTGATCTTTTAGGCAAAACTTGATTCCAAAAATAAGTGTAAACTTTTCACTTATCACTGAATGTGATATATATCTAAATGTATTAGATCTAGTACTTAACAATTCATTCACTTAATAATTTCAGATTTCAGATTTCAGTTGTTAGGTTTCAGTTTTATCAAACACACCCTTAGTAATTAGTATTTGTTTCTTAAAACTAGTTGGACTTCTTGAGAATTTTGAGATTCTGGACAAGTGACGAATACAGCAAGACTACCTATATTCTCCTTCTCCTTGTTCGCCTCTCCATCTCCACTCCCTTATTTAATGTGATGATGAGTTGATGACTAATGTGCTCGCTTTTTTTTATTGAATTTTGTTAGAAAAAGCATATGGAATATTATTTTGGTGCAGTAATATTTTAAAAGAAAATTAAAACATTTTAGCTTTTTATTGGCATTTCGGATCTTGAGTAGCAAATTACGGATTCTTCGATTGAAATCCAGTTACCACTATCCAATTTACCAAACTAAAATTTAGATGGTAATCAGATATTAGTCTTGAAAAACTGATTGCTGAATTATTGAAATTTTTTTAGCAGTTGATGACCACCCCTTATATAATGCATCCTTCTGGTCCAACAATTTAGTGCCTATGAATTCCCCAATGGCCAAGATTAACAAAAAATGAATTTGGGACAAGAGCTGTTGCAGTAACAACAGCTCCTGAAAAGCTTATAGTCAAGATTGGCTAAGGAAAAAAAATATATATATATATCTATATATATGTGTGTGTGTGTGTGTGAGAGACTCAGATTATGAGTTGTCAATCATTTATAACATGTGTAGGTCCCACAAAAGATATATACTAAACTGACACGGTGTTTAAAATGATTTACATCCTGAATGAATGCATATATATCACCCTGGTAATCGTTTTGGCCCCCGGTCCATTAGAAATTATCATGCCTGAGAAAAAAAAAAAAAAACTTCTTTGCTTCTAGCTATGCCTTAACTTACAAGGTGTAATTATAAGATGCACCAAATCTGTTCGTTAGTGATGGGCATTTATTCCTCTCTAAGCGCTCCTTTTAGTGATTTTCTTCTAGTGGATCAGTGGATCGTTCCAACCCTTGGTCAATTAGAAATCACCAAAACATGATCACTGGATTTTGAAATAACAACACAAAATAGTGGACTTAAAACACATAATTCCTTTATGAAATAGTATCAAATCTAGAATCCATTTGATTTTATAGGCCTAGAGTCCATTTTGTTCATAGTTTTCACATGTAAACTCTATGGATGCTTTTCTTTCTTCTTTTGCTTTTAGTCCTTGCATGTGTCTAAGAACAATTCAGTTTGTAACAAGAGTCTCCATGAAATATGCTTTTTTGGACCCAAAATTTAGGTACAAATTAGAAGATGCAGTTCGAGAAGGGGGATATCCGTTTGAAAGGGCACATGGTGAACATGCATTTGAATATCTTGGAAGGGACCCCAGATTCAACGATGTATTCAACAAGGCAATGGTTGACCACACAGCTATCGTCGTAAACAGAATCCTTGAACGGTATAAAGGTTTTGAGCGAGTCAAAACTTTGGTGGATGTTGGCGGTGGTCTCGGAATGAATCTCAGTATGATCACAACTAAATACCCTGGTCTCAAGGGTATTAATTTTGATTTGCCACATGTTATACAACATGCACCAGCCTATCCTGGTATAATTTTGGCTCGTCTCCATTTCTTGCTAAGTTATGTTTGCTCTTTTGCTTCATTACCTTTAATTAACAGATTCAAGGTAGCATGTGAGAACAAATAAAGATAACAGATGCAGGCACTTCTAGTTTTGGGGAAGAAAGGCACTTAACGTCATGAGTTTTTCCATCTTTTTTTTTTTTTTTGTTTTGGGGTTGGGTTTAAAAAAGGTTCAATATGTTGTACGGCACTGTTTTTCTGAATCACATCTCCCACAAAGTATTATTTGAAAAGAAGAACTGTATATTTCACAAGTCCACAGCTTCAGAATAGGATTTATTTATTTATTTATTTTTTTTTTTTTGGGAATCTGTAATCCATTATCTTCTACTCTTAATAAGGTGAATTTGCAGGCGTTGAACATGTTGGAGGAGACATGTTTGAAAGTGTTCCACAGGGGGATGCCATCTTTATGAAGGTAAGTTCAACTTTGGAGGAACTCTTGTTAGAAGTTACAACAAATGCTATCTTTGAACAATATTATGCAAGTTTCTTCAATCTAATTACGTACAGTCCTCCTCTTTTGAACCACATTATGCAGATCTTCTCAATCTAATTAACTTATCCAACTTCTTGTTTGAGTTGCGTGCTTTTTTACCACTTTAATAAATGAACAGCAGTTAGGCGACAAACGCTTTAACTTTAAAAGTTACACATGTATGTAAAACTCTCTCTTAACTTTAGTTATACCATCTGGGATTTTAAATAATCGGGAAATCATCTACAGATCAGGTGAATACTTATGAATGAAGTGATAGGCTAATGACACATTCAGAAAAATTAGTAGTTGAGAGTGATCTATAACTCTCAAGTCATAACCTCTGTCATCTTCTTATGATGTTTCGTAAAAGGAGTGTCTTTTGTCCGGAATACTTACAGACAACATTCACCAATACTTTTGTAGTGGATACTTCATGATTGGGATGATGATCATTGCTTGAAGTTGCTGAAAAATTGTTACAAGGCTCTACCGGACAATGGAAAGGTAATAGCTGTTGACGCAATTCTTCCCGTCATTCCTGACACTAGTGCACGCGACAGAACATCTTGCCAAGCAGATCTTGTAGTGGTGGCTCAATACAAGGGAGGAATAGAGAGATATGAATCAGAGTTTCTTGCCCTGGCAACTGCGGCTGGGTTTAAAGGTATAAGTGTGGAATGTTTTGTATGTAACTTGTGGGTCATGGAGTTCTATAAGTAGATGACTTGTTCACGGTGCATTGTACTTTAAGACGTAACAACGTTGTATGTGTGGAGTGATTGTTAATGTTGTTTGTAGTGAAATCTACACTCTACAACGAGGAAAATAAAACTCTGGGTTTTGGTTGTAATATTGACCTCGTAAGAATAAATTTATATGTTGTTTTGTTTTGGAATATGATAATTATGATGGAGTTACGGCAAGTATGGTTGAGTAAGGTGCAATTGGACATTGTCACTTTACTTCATCCATAACTTATTTGACACCAATATATATGATTATATTTGTGCATTAAATTAGTGTACATGAATAAAATTGTGTGGACAGCACGTTTACATAAGAGTACATTAGTGTACATTGTCAAATAATTATACCTACCCGGTCTGTTGACGACCAAGTCTACTAACTTGTCTCAAGAAAAAGGATCATCATGTCACACACTGAAAAGTTCTACGTGCAAGAACACAAGCTCAAGTGATTGAATTGATCCAAATCTTTTATGTTTCCCTTTATGCTCGATTGGGTAATTTTGTTTAAAAAAAAAAAAAAAAGGATGCACAGCTCGTACAACTAAAAATAATCCTGACATAATTGATATGTATCAACTTACGTGTACGATCTTGACATAATTGATATGCACCAACGGACATGAACAATTACTATAGTAATACACCGTGGTAAGAATGCTAAACGGAGTTGATTATAGTAAGTTACTAGGTATGCCAATTGCCAATAGACCAAGCCAAACCACCACCGCCACCGCCGCCACCCCGGCCCCCCAACCTCTCCCGGGGCGGGGGGCTACGCTCTTATTTGTTTTACTATGTCATTTGGATCATTAGATGGAAAAGGGGCAATGAGCAGTATTGATCTCTAATAGATACAGTAATGAAAATTTTTGGAAACTATAAAATGAATGAACTCACAAGCTGCTCCTTACAAGTGCAAGCGCAATATTAACAGCTCAAGTGTCACATTTCAAATCAGTGGCTTAGATCAGCTCGCAAAAAATGCATTCCAATTTCAGGATTCGCTCGCTCACAAAACTTTTATCAAGTTTTCTTTTTCTTTTTTTCTTTTCTTTGGGGGGTGTCTCTGTGTGTGTGTCATTGACTCATAATGGAGTATTCAGAGGTCCAATTTGTATTGGAGGAGGACTACTCTAACAAAATACTTCTCCACACGCACAAGGAGGGTGCAAAGTACAAAACGGCATCTCTTCAAACCTCTCCTCCATACATAATCCCAAAGGAAAAGGACCAGTCACCAGTCAGCACAAAACAACACCGCACAGCTCAACATTTCAACGTCATCGCGTAAACAACTCAATCGACGCGTCACACGATTCCCTGCTCCCACTATTCTAATCCTATCTTTCTCCTCACTCTCCCCACCACTCAGATGACACTCTTACGCGCATCGGACGGCTGGCGTGTCCAGGCCTATATCCGCGCGTGCTTTTGCATCTCAACCACGGTGTTCCTATTCCGGTTTCAATACATCCACGTGGCAATGGTATTAACCAAAAGGATGCCGAAGACTCCTCCGCCAGCCACGAAGCTGCGTACATAGTAATTGCCGTGCTAACTACCAAAGTCTTCTTTTTCCTCCGCTGACCAATCAAAACCAAAAATCTGGCTTTATTAATTAGGCCCCCTATTGCTACAAGTATTTGTTGTTCATTTTTTCATTTGGGGGTTTGCAGACATCTGTGGGACTATGATGATGATTATAAAGTTGTCGGCTTGTCCCCAAAACTAACCGGTTGCTGTTTACCCTTCAGTGTTACTGTTGGGTACAGGAATTGAGGGATACAGACCTAGTAGTAGTCCTACTTAATACTATCTACTACGTATACAAGATCATCTCTACACTTGTGTGTGTGTGTGTGTCTATATATATACACTAGAAATCTTCTGGCTGTGCAAGGCACAGCCAATGCCCAATGTGTTGTATCAAAAATGTTAAAAAATTTCTTGTTGCTCTTAGTTTTAGATGGAGACATAATTATACCTATATTGAAAATAATTTACCTATGAAAAGGTTAAAATTTTAATTAGATTAAATAGCCATTTATTTAAATAACTGAAAGCATTCAAATTATAAGTCAACAATGAAAGTTCATATATAATTAGCATATGGCCTTTTGGTGGCGCTGCTCCTACTGCTATTCACTATAACTGTTACGCATGTTAGCATAAATCCCTACTCTCTGAGTGCATCCGTTGCTTCTCCTCCTATCCCTACACACTTTACCTTCTCTTCTACGTTGTATACTTTAGCAAAGCCTTCTAGCTCTCAACGCTTAGCATTGCCATTATGCTGATCAAAGTTCTGGATTCATGCAAAGTTGTATACTTCTCGCTGTGCTAACATTTTATTGGCTAAAGCATGTGATTCAAAGAACCTAAATTGTGAAGTTAGGATTGATTACCTCTTTTTTTTTTGTGCGTAGATCACAATGATCCTCAATATAGAATCAACACTACATATCAAAAACATTTTCTAAATTTGTCATGAAATAAGTTCTTTTTCATAATAGAACAGAGTTTGATGTGCTCAGAGTGTAATTTTATGTGTACAGATATTTTATATAAATATCTGAGAAGAATTAAGAAGACACAAATACTCAGATTGGAAAGCAAAGTTGGAGGCATTTGGAAAAGGAAGTGACATGATGGACTTTCTAGCCTTCGGATTATGAATGAATATGAAATCGGCTAAAGCCTTGACTGTTGAGGATATCAATGATATGTTTAGGCTGATTGAGGTACCCTGTTGCTGAGAGTATTGGTTTTTTGTCAAAAACTTCCGTGTAGATGCACCATACAGATTAGGCGTCAATGGAGGTCCTCTAATTATGGCAACAAATGAGTACTTCCGGCACATGATACCACCTTTCAACTAAGAACATAAAGGCTGTAATTCGATTAGAAAGACAACACATCGAAGGCTCCAAATAAACAAAAAATACAAAAGTCCAATCCAGCAAAACAAAAGATAAAATTTTTATGGCGTTTTTTACACAAACCTCACAGTAGCAAATGCAAACTTTCAGAAGAATAGAGCCACGACCAATAATGCAGGGAGCTTGAATTCAAAACGAAGATGCACATTTTTTAGCTAGAAGCCATGACAAAAAGGGAAAAATCAGCACAAAGGATAAACAGGAAAATTAAAACAAAAAGGAATACTAATAAAGCAATAGAAATAACCAAACAATTCAATAACATCGTGGGATAATGTGCAGTGAAGTTATGTATTAAGAGCTCATCCTCAATTTCTTAATACACACTAATCGATGTGAAAAAAAGTTATTAACCCCTCCTATCAATATTTTAACATCTTCTAACAAACTTTACTTACTCAAGGGAAGGCAAACTTTACTTGTTCAAGAGAAGACAAACTTTGGCCAATCAAAGGTCGTTGGGAATTTTTTTCATATTTAGAGTGATTAAGATGACAAGTTAACATAATAACCAAAGAGCATTGGACAAAAATAGCAAGATTTATAGTTGGCTGATAAATCTCCAGAGTCTTGGATAGTGTAATATCAACTTTACTTACACTTAGCCTCAAGGAAAAATCCCATTTAGATGTGTATCAAACAGCTTCACAGTTCCCCATTTGATATGCTACGAAAAGGCTAGTGAGAGTACACTTGCAGTAAAGTGTTGTATGAAAAGGTAAGTACAATAACGTGTCATATAGAAGTACATTGACTTGATGCTGTGCACTTCAAATGGGGCCATAACAGAACAGGAGGACATTTCTTGGATCAACGATTAGTGAAATGAAAAAGATCATCCAAGCACTTAGATAAGCTAAAAAGCTAACAAACCATTTCTCTCATTAGCCAAAAGAAGTCCCTTTTGGGGAAAAAAATGGTCTTGTTTTATTTCCAAACAAATTCAGCATCGAGTTACCAATTCTTTTAGGAAAAATAAGTAGCTTAATTTCATACAACAACTCAATAAAAAAAAACTAAGAACTAATGTTACTCTAGTTTATCTGACTCAGATCCTAAAACTCAATCAATAAGGTTCTTAATTTCAGAACCTTATGATTGCTACCCTTTAGGTTAACCCCATTAATAAAAAAAAAATTCAAGCATTGCATCAGCGAAAAAGAAATATCAATGGACCAATACAAATAACTCAAAAAAACGGTAATTTGATCTCTTGCAACTTGATCAGTGATTTTAAAATAAAAACATAAATTTTTTCTGGCATGTTTTCTAACAGTTTCATGGGGCGAAGAAGAAGTAAATATAAATAGCAAGGAACTAAGAAATACTTAGCCAAAAATTCAATATTTTCAATATCTTCTAACACATCTGATTACATATTTAAGAAAGAATAGAAACTAACCTGCACACGAAACCAATCCTTATCCGAAGCTCTTTCTAGTCAATCAACAAGGGTACAAGCTCCTCAAGAGTGATATAATCGAACTGCAATTTTGCCAAAAGAGCCACAGAAAAGACTAAAAAGGAAAAGGAAAAGAAAAGAAAAAGTCAGCATATCAATCCAAGTTTGTATACATGCGAAAAAGAGTTATTCCAAGAAATAATAGCAACAATAAGGTTCTTGATTTGAAGTTCTGAACAAATCTTTTATCGTCCAGCAGATGATGGTTTGATTAATTTTCTGTCTTAGAGGGATGTGAAAAATCATTTAGCAATCCTTACCATGAGTAGTTAACAAAAGAAACAACACAAAAAAGAGCCATATGATAGGACTGCAGACAGAAAAAATAGAAATTAGTGGCAAAGATAAATTCCATTTCAGAATTGTGAATAAACTCAGATCATGAAGAAAAAGGCTGAAACTATAGAATCAACTAACCTTATTCCGACCACAAATTCAAAATCTTCCTCGAGGGATCTCTTGATGTATGTCCGAAAATCAAATCTTGTGTCATCCTCAGGTGCTGAATGTGCCTGATGTGCAAGTTATTAGAAAAACTAACCTTTTCATCTGCATATTAAAGCTCAAATGGATACAATAGTATATCTTCTATTGAAAGGACTTTCAATAACTTACAAGGACAAAGCCATGTCTAAGCGCCAAATAGTCAACTTTTGCAACTGATGCAAAAAATTGTCTTAAAAAAAAAACCTGATCCAGGAAAATAAAGAAAAGGATCAGGAAGCATCAATTTTGCACTACTACTCACTTTTGAGGGGAAACAAAATAAATAGAATCTATCTCAGAGTCCAAACATTCTGTATTCTCAGAAGCATTATAAATCAAAAGTTAGGTCATTGCTCTCATCAAAACGAGAACTGAAAACTTGCTCCGTATGTGATGTTCACGCCCAAAGGAAGTATCCCTAGCAAACTTGAGTCTTTCAGGATCTGTGATGAGCATGTCAAGATTTGGTTAATGAACGTTTATCAAAATATTGGAATATCAAATCAAGGCATCTAATTATCTTAGCATGATTATTGTTGGAAGACTACCACAAAGTTGAAAAGCCAAAAAATGTTCGAAACAGCTACTTGTCACTCTGATAAACATGTTTGGCAAAATTAGGACTTAAGCGGACAACTAAAATGATATAAGTATTGTCGACCATACCATGATTTCAATCCTTGGAAGGAGATTCTCCTTTGACAAACTTGTGTTAATGTAAATTGACAGGCCAAAATATGATTGTCATCACATACAAATTGACTTGTGCAGACTTGGCTCAAATCATGCGATTATTTATATCAAAAAAAATAGAGTGAATTTTATAATGGAAAAGCTGTCAAAATTATATCATCCAATTGCACCCCACTTCCCTAGAAGTCATGAATACTGATTTCTAATTGCTGGGAAAAAGCCTACAACTGCATCCATTACTACCAATGGAAAAAACAAAAAATGGCTTGTTCTTATGCTAAACATTGGGTAAATAGTTTTTTTTGTAGATGTATAACCCCAAACGCATTATTGAGAAGGACTATCTGAAATGTCAAATGACTTGATCATAGCTAAAATTTGAGTAAATAGCAAAATGAGAATTACTTAATCAATCAATTAAACTAATATTAATTTCATACCTTTCGTTTTTAGCTTCCAAATGATCTTGTTTTCAGTGATCAAGCAGACGCCAAACAATTCCAAATCTTCTCTTTCCCTTTTCTCCCCAATTTCCATATTCATAAAAAGGTGAGACAAAGAATCGTAATTTCCAAACTAAAGTACATAAATCAAATTTAGTGTCAAAATCATCAAGACAAACCATAAAAAGGACCAAAAATTCGGAAGTGAACTGAAACAATGGTAGCAATTGAACCATGATAACAACTGATGCTTACGAGTTACCAGACAAATAAATAGTAGGACACAAAGCTTCATAGCAAATCAGACCGGGATGTGACTCAATCTAATGTAGAAAATTGCAAGTGAAAGCAACATGTGTTCAGTGATGGCAAGGGCGACATTGAATATCATCACAATATTAGATTTTGGAAATTAATTTTGACACCCAATACCATATGCAGCCTTTGAAATTTAAATTTTATCAACATACCAATGTAAAGTCGAAAAATTAGCAAAACCATGCATGAAAAGGCTCAGTACTCAGCGCCAAGAGGGAGGAAATGTACCATGGCTGCAAGAAAGTATGACACAGAGCATTCAACCAGATTAGAAAAACTAAAACATTAAATTCAGTAAACAATACACTTGATAATTAGCCAAAATGAAAAAAATTAAAAGTTCTGTCAAATAAATGTTACATTCACAAGTGGCCTATTTCCTATAACAACTTTTGTCCATGATTCTGTCATGGAATTCGATTAAGCACAAAATACACTTAATATCTAAAGGAGAGTGCAAACTCAACATAAATCTGTCATAGAAGGAAAAATAATTCAATTCGGCTGGTTTAAAATAGCTTTTACTACCCAAATTCCTATAGTGCATTAAATTGGATAGTTTTTGGACCTGGTCAAAGCAAAAGCTCCCAAATCAGCCATATGAGGTAGCATGTAGCTAGTACAAAATCAGAAAATGTAAAAGTACTTAAAAAATATGTAAAATTCAATCATCTAATAGATAAACTATTAACGGAAAAAGAGGAAAAGACAAAGGATGAAACATACCAAGACTACAAGATGGGAGGATCCTTCGCAAACCTTGAGCTCTTTCAATATCCGCTTTGATGCTATCACCTAATTCTTAAATTACAACTTTAGATCAGAACCTATACCAACGAAAATAATAATACATTAAGCTGGAAAAATACTGAAAGTGAATAAATAAATAAATAAAACTCTTTCAAGGCAAGAAAAAAAAATACTAAGGCCATATGCATTCAAAACAAAGACCACATCGTAAAATGCAAAGAGGCGTCAAGGCTGATGACCGTTGAGGCAAATGAACGAACAAATTAAGTAGATCCAAACACATTCATCACAACATAAAAATCTAAAAGATGGGTTCTTAAACAAAAGATTAAAGAAACAAAAGAAACAGAGAAGCGTGCGGTGGAGAGGGGGGAAAGAACTTGGACGGACAAAGAATGTAGAGACGAATAAAGAACAAGCAGAGGAAGAGCGGAGGAAAGAGGATATATTGATTTTTTTATTCCATTTTTTACTTAATTTTTTCTAGGAAATGCAATAGATTGCTAGGAAACCTATTTCTCGTCATAACTAGAAAAGTGGAAAAATCATACCTGGAAATCTATTTTTTTAGGCAAGAATCCCACGGTTGTGAGATGCGACACCATACCTCTCAAGAGAATCGAATGGCAAGGCATAATTTGGGAGGAAAATCCCTAATTTTATGATTAAAGAGTAAACCAATTCTAACAAAATTTCCCATTGTCCTCCTTTCAAGTACACCACGTGGTGGGAAAATGCTATAGCAAGAAATCAAAGCAAAGCGTGGTTGATTTGACAGAATGAAGAAGAAGAACGGGCCATAGTTTGCAAAGAAAGCAAATTGCTTCTTTTCTTTGCCCGAGAGAAAGGGGCAACCCCACACAATTGATGTGGAGAAGTACGAAAGGTGTAGATTAATTGAGTAGGGTATGGGAAAAGTGAAGAAATATGCCGATCGTGAGGCTAAGAAACCCTGAGTCCTCGCCCATTTCGCTTCCTTCCACATTGGCCTACAATAGAGGGACAAGCAAAGAAAGAACAGGAATCAAGAGTGATGAAATAGGATGAGTGAAAACCCCAAAATGGCCCCAAACAGTTTGTAACTATTCAGAGACCCTTTGGTTTTATCAAGGGCATCGTTGTAATTTAAAATAAAAGACAAAACAACCCCAAATAGTTGTCTACCGTATGCACAGCAAAGCTTTATCAGACATTTTGTCAAAAGACTCAAACAAGCCTCCCACCTCTGCTGCCACGTGCCTCAATGTGGAGCAAGAGCCTTGCGTTTTTATATATATGTAGGATAAGTTCTTTAAAAGGGTGTACGCTATTCAAGCCTCTCCCCTTTCCAATAGCCATCCCACATTGTTCTTGGTCATTCTTAACACTTCTTCTTCTTCTTCTTCTTTTAATTTTGGGATTTCAGAAACCTTCCTTGAGGTTTCTGACAATTTCACTTACTTTCCCTGAACTTTAAAATTACACAAATCTCCCTTGAGATTAAGATTTTATAATAAAGTTAGTCTAAATAAAAAAAGTAATATTAAAAAAATATTTTGAGGAGAGAGATGAAACTTTATTCCATAAATGTCCTTTATGCTTGTGTAAAATTTGTATTTGTAAATGAATGAATTAATAAAATAGGGAAGGTAAATGCAAATAATAAAGAACCAAAAATAAATAGCAACTAACTTTTTCTATAAATTTAGATCAATGACTAGTGCACTGAATTAGCAATGGATATTTTTTCAGATCTTTGTCATTTTGCATATAAAGGCAACAAAAAACATTAAGATGGATCTTATTTTCACTTGAAGCAACAAAATTTAAGATAGCAAAATAGTGATTTTGTGTCGATTTCGCAAGTTGAATGTGAAATATAGGTGCAAAAACTATGGCATTGTCAAGATTTGGGGCAAAATCATGAAATTCACAAGTATCCTTTAACATCAATAACAAATATAGCAAATATAATCGTAAGAAAAATATTTGGTACCATTTTTAGAGAGAAATTCAAACAAATTGCTATTTGCTGTATCGGTTTCTACGAGCGAGCAAATATTTGGTATATCAATTAGTACTATTTTCTAATTGCAAATAATTGTTCATCATTAAAAAAATCATCAACCACTATTTTCATTAATTAATTACTAACAATTAATTAGTGTCCTAACTACTTAATTACCTATATTAGTTTTCAATAGGGCTAATTTTAGAAACCTCCCTTTGGATACCCTAACCACTGTTTTCCCACCTTAAATTTTATTGTTTCAAGTGAAAACGACAAATTAATATTTCTTGTTGCCTTTATATGCAAAATGGTAAAAATTAAAAAAAAAGCCATTATAATTTAGTACTAGTTATTGATCTAGTTTTATAGAAAAAAATCAGTTGCTACTTATTTTTTTGTTCTTTACTATTTGCGCTTATTTTTCCTCACTTTTATTAATATATTTTTCATTTTGTTACAATATAATTTTTGCACAACTATAAAGGGTATTTATGGAATAAAAGTTTCATCTCTCTCCTCAAAGTATTTTTTTAATGTTACTTTTTTTTTTATTTGGACTAACTTTATTATAAAATCTTAACCTCAGGGGAGGTTTATGTAATTTTGTAAAACTCAAGGGAGGTGAATGAAATTATTAGAAACCTTAAGGGAGGTTTTTGAAATTATCCCTTTAATTTTTATAGAGGAGGGGAGCGGGGCGGGTAGTCAAGACCTCTTTGTGGCTGTGTATTTAAACTCATATTAGATATGCCAGTCTGATTGATCGAACGGACCAGGCTTCCCATTTGAGTCTCTTTTAAAAATTACTTATCAAAAACTTGATAATATCAGTAACACTGGGTGTTGTTCCTTTTTTCAAGACTTTTTTTATTACTAATTTCTATTTTTTCCTATATTTTCTTCATCTCTAAATCCCTAATTAACATGTATAAAATCACAGAGAAAAAGTTTCAAAAAAATAGCAAGATAGAAAATGCAAAAATAGGATCTTTCAAAGATTAATAAATCTAGATAAACAAAGAAAGCAAGAAAGAAAACAATAAGGAGAATGAAAATAAAGAATAGGTAGAAGTCTCTTGCCTACTTAGAGATGGAACCACAAAGAAAAGGAAAGCATCCAGAAAAGAGCCAAAAAATGGAAAAAAAAAAAAAAAAAAGGAATGTAGAAGAAGGCTGGAACCCTCGAGGTGATGCACTATGGAGAAGATGATAAAAGATGAGGAATTTCATTCTAAGTTTAGAACTGTTCTAGTGTGTCTATATATATATATATATATATTTTTCTTTTCTGCGTGCTTCTTCTTCATCTCTCTCTTCCTCCCTACCTCTTTTTTTTTTTTTTTTCCTTATTCGCTGCTGCTATTCTTTCTTTTTGCAGAGCCTACTATCTCCTGATACGTCTGTTTAGTTTTTTCTTCTTTCATAATCTGAATGAATCTCGCAATCTGCAACTTGTGATTTCTTCACTAGGTCTAGGTCCTGCGAATCTCAACGATATTCTCTCACAAGCACTTGAAATCAAAATTGAAGGCTTTTTCGTTAAGCTGTTTTTAATTTAAGATTGACTTTCTTATGCATTTATTGCTTGGTGACTCTCTCTCACTCACTTTTAGTTTATTATTTGAGTCTAGATGTTTGAAATTGATTAAACTCAGAACTACATATATTCATAAATCTTTATTAAGTTCTGATTATTTTCATTAATTCCCCTATATTTACTATCGGTTTTTGCAAACTAGGGATAATTTCAGAAACCTCCCTTGAGGTTTCTCATAATATCACTTAGCGCCCCTGAGGTTTTTAAAATCTCACTTACCTCCCTTAGATTTGTATTTCTTGTAACATTATAACCCCTTTGAAAGAAATGCAATAAAGATAAAAATTTTGTTCCAATACTACCCTTGTATTATTCTACTTATGAAGTTTACGACAACAATAAAAAATAAATCAAGGCTAAATTTTTATAAGGTGTAAATTTCTTGATTTAAACTATTTATTTAATTGTAATGAAACAAAAGTAAGATTTACACCTTGAAAAAATTACACCATGAAAAATTTATATGTATAAAGAGATTATTTTAGTTATCAATGTAATTTAAACTACATCATGTATTAAAACATATTTTTCAAAACACTTTTTGAATTTATTAATTATAATTGTCCATAAAATTATTTAAGATGTTAGCTAGTCACTAAAATCCTCCTAAGTTGTTGATTTTGATTAGATTAAATTTATCCATGTCCTTTGTTATTCTAACATGATCTCGATGTAGAGAAATATGGACCGTTACTATATAACAAGTTTTTTAATATACATTTTTTGGTTTGAAAATTTTATTTTTGGTTTGGTTTTTTAGTTAAATAGTTATCAAGATCAGGGGTAATGTTGTCAAATTGTAAATTTTGATAGGAATATTTAATTTCATCAAGTTGACAAGGGTTAATTTCATTAAGTTGACAAGGGAGGTAAGTGAAATTTTAAAAATTTCAGGGGCACTAAGTGATATTATGAGAAACCTCAGGGGAGGTTTCTGAAATTATCCCTGCAAAAACTATGTGCTCGGGCTTTATTGCTGCAGGTCTGGGTCAGAATGATTCCAATTGCTGTAATAGGGAACTTCAGCAATGGAAATGGCTTATCTGAGTTAGCCAAGGATGGAATGTATTTCTTCAAGTCCTGTACATGGTGCAACCTCCAGTCCCTTTACATGATTCAGCTAGGCTTCCTTCATACAATGCAGCAGTAGGATAAAAAACAAAAATGTGGAGTGTACAGGAAGTGTCTTTTCAAAAAAAAAAAAAAAAGGAGTATAAGAAGTGCATTATCACAATAAAATTTCATGGAAAGATGAACCAAATAATTCGATCCTCAGATTGAATTCAACTTGATATGGACTTTTTTGAGTCTTTGCAAATCAATCAAGCTAAATTTAAAACAGCATATTTTATGATTCGTAAGATATCAAACTCTACTTAAATTTAGTTTGATTAGCATAAAATTGAAATTTATAGATAAGAAGCGTAAATCATTCAAGCTTGACTCGAGATTGAATTTGGTAAAAACTCGTTCAAATTTAGTTTCACAAATAAACAAGGGAAACTTAAATATAATTTCAAATTCGTTAATATAATTAAACAACTTTAAACACTAGAACGTTTGCAGACATATTTACGCCTCTAGATCTCGACTACTCATCTTTTATTTTCCGAAAAGTTATTCAGTGAATTTGCCAGTTTCCTTATCCGAGGTGCCACATGGGATGCTGCAGCTATCCCCGTCATCACCACTTCACTTGGGAACAATAAGAATGAACAGCGAGGGCCCCACCAAAATCCTCTTCCCTTTCATCTCTGAGCTATTCTCCTTCATCTGCTCCAATATTCTTCCACAACTAATAGTACTGAAGTCGTAGCTCCACAAATGGAATCTTCCAACGGCTCAACTACGTCGCCGCCAGCGCCAGCGGTGGTGAAGCTGAAACCCATTGAAGCCACTCCAGAGACCTTCCAAGAATTCGGCCAAGTGATTGAGGCCAGCCCTGATGGTGAAGAGTTTGGCCCTGCTGATGCCCAACTTGACCTCTCCCGTGGCATTCCTAGGTTTCCCTCCTCGTCTCTCTCTCTCTCTCTCTCTATCCATCTCCTTTGCTTGATTTTGATATTAATTGTGAATTTGCAATGAATTTATTGATGTTTGAAAAAAATTGCATTAAGAGCTATTTGGGTTTATTCATTTGTCTTGGTTTTGGGTCAGATGGACTTCTCATTGGCACACTGTTTCATTGCTGGTGTCAATTGCTTTGGTTTTTAGAAGATATAATACCTAAGAACATAGCACTTATGTATATGTATTGTAATACTACATTAATAAAATTTCACTAATGGATGGTTATCCTGAATTGATTAATCGAAGGATTAAGTAAGCAGGTCCATTCAAATGTAGGGCGCAAGGTCATTCCTGCACCTTTTCTAAATTCTATCTTCCTATTATTGTTATGGTATTTATAAAACTTGACATGGAAAAATAGTAGCTTGCTTGTTTCCTTTCATTTTTCTAACGCCTTCTTACTGAAAGGGAGCTACGCTTGTAAATGAGACGATTTGGGTTAGTGTCAAGCATGCGTAACTTACTCATACACTATAATCCAAATTCCTCCTCCATGCTATGACACCTAACAAAAGCTGGCACCACAATAAGAACCTTTTTTCATACACCTGATATTTTTGCCCTTTTCAACTGGACAAAGTAACTTCTTTTATTCATGGTTTCTATGTATGCCTACTTTTCCAGGTTTTATATTATGCATCTTGAAGATAGGGCTCTCAAGTTTTCCAACATAACCCATCATGCTAATGTCACACAGTGTTTGGGTTCAATTGGTGGCAATGTCTGGTATCTTGGAGTTGCTAAACCATCAATTGTCGATCCAAGCGAAATTAAGGGCACAATTGGGCCGGACGTTATACAATCACGTTGTGGCCATTTCCATGTTCCTCCCTCCGTTGATGATGTGCGCGCTTTCAGAATTTCAGGTCCTAAGTTTCTGAAGTTGAATCGTGGTACGTGGCATGCAGGTCCTCTGTTTAAGGAAGATGCAATGGACTTTTACAACCTAGAACTCAGCAACACCAATGTAAGCAATTTTTTATGTCAATTTATTTATACTGCTTTTTCTTTTTGTGATTTTTGTCAATTCCTTGGCATTCTCTTCAATTCACCTGTATAGTTTAAATTGATGTTGTCAATTCTAGTACGGTTTACTTGGTCTTGGGTGTGTGTAATGAGTTTCAGTCCAACAATCTGGCTTACTTCATCCTGTACTGTGAAACTCGATAAACTTGTTTGTGGAAATTATGATTATGTCCCTTGTTAGGAATTGAAATACATGGCAAATGTTGGAACAGACATCTTTAGCTTCTTTGCAGTTTTAAGATGCTATTACTGTGTGTACAAAGCATAAGAGAAAGCTTAGATCAAAGGTGTCAACGGGGTTCAGCTATTTGCCAAGGAAAAGATAGCACCATCTTCACATTATTTCTGAGGTTTAAAATTTTAAAAAAATAATAAAAAAACCCATGGAAGAGTTATATCTGATGCCATGACTATTATGCACCTTGAAGTAAAAGCTGGATTGATACATGTTGGTTCTACAGTCAAACAAAAAATGTATTAGTGCTCATCCTAAAAGTTTCCCAGACACAAATTAGTGCACCACTAAGAATAGTGAAGTTCTCCATAACTCTAATAATCAGCTAAAGAGAAGAGGTAAAGTGACCTCAAATGAATAAAGTGCTGCTTTCATGGCAGAGTGGAAGACAATCTTGGCTGTATGAATCTTAAACCATTTAATCTTCTTGAAGCTTTTCGTCTCCTCTCGCCTTCTGTTTTCTTCATTTCCCTTCAGGGTCAGTATGTTAAATGTTAGTCGTACAATGCTGGCTAGAGCATCAATGAATCAGCAGTTGGGGTAATCAATGGATGAGAAGAAGAACTATCCTTTCTTTCCGAAGTTCATGAAAGCGACATGTGCAGTGACCAATAATCCTCTCTGTACAAGTTCTTTACTTGTGATTGAGACAACATTGTAAAGTCAATACATGCCATACCAAAGCAAAGAGGCTTATTGATCTCTTTCATCCAATACTATGATTTTGCTCTGCTCTAGAGTTTTCAGCTTACTGAATCAAAATATTTTTATGTAAATAAATGCTGCTAAATAGTTATGAGGCTAGATCTAATTGTAGGTTCAGTTTGGCAAAATGTATATTAGGTGAAATTTTTTCCTCATCCTTGCCCATCAGCGTTAATTTGTTAAGGAAGTCATGCTCAAAGGCTTGTTAGTCCACCTAAGTTGTGTGGTTCTGTATTTTAACTTATGCTCATCTGCATTTTGTTGTCTTCAAAATAGTCTTTCTTCAAGAATTAATGTGATGTTGTTTACTCTTTTTCAGGTGGTTGACCACACAACACATAACTTTGCTAAGAAGAATAATGTGGTCTTCATGCTGGATGACTAGCAAACTTCCTCCAACTGGGTGTGATCAAACTGTAACATAATATGCTGTTTTAGATATTCCTTCTTCTTCATTTTCCCTGTTGTACATCTTCTGCCCAAGTTAGAGGCTCTTTGTTATGGAACATTTGTTTTTCCTAGAGTAATAAACAAAACCCGTTCACATAAGCTTATACTCGATGCCTTTTTTTTTTTTTTAAATTCATCGCTCACTTCTATTTCTTTTTTGGGCTGTTGCCACCAGCAACTTTCTCGTGCATTGTACAACTTAAAATTTCCTGGTGATAGTTGCAGTATGAGAAACCTTCTCAGTAATGGGGTTGGCTGTGCTATGGGAAACCTGCCTAGTCACATTATGGCGGCTCTAACTACTGTCAGCAATTGATTAAGTGGAGAAATGCTTATTGGATTGCATGGTGACTTCTTTTGATATGGATTCTGAGCCGAAGAGATGTAGTACCAATTTTTATGGAGCCTCGAGATCCTCCACACTTGATGGTACTAGCGTGCCATCTGTACTCACTATGAGTTACATAGTCTCGTCCCCATGCCACCAAAGGTTATCCTGTAGAGGTATAAACGGCTCCAGTTGCGAGTCGAACACTACTACTAGTTGGGGCGTGCATCGGAATCGAAATCGATAAATTGGAAGTTTGAAATTGGAATTTTTTGAAAAAAATTGATCTGCAAAATTCGATCGGTTTCGATTTCGTTTTTGGATTCTTCCGATTTCGCATTCATTTTGAAATGAATTTAGAATTCGGTAAATTTTCTATAATTTTTATATTATAATTTATATAACATAATTATATGCTAAATTAAAAATATTACATGGGTTAATCAATTAACATATTATTATATAATATACTTATAAGATTAATATAATATTGTTATATAATATAAATAATATATATATATATATATATATATATAGCATAATATATGAATTCGAAATTGGAATTTTGGATTTCAAAAAATCCATTTTCGAATTCAAACCAAATGCACCACTTTTGAAATCGGAAGTTCTAATTATCAATTCCGTTTTCCGTTTTTCTGAATTTGAAATTTCGAGAATTCGGTCGGTCGTAAATTCAGAAATTTTCGAATCTCCATACTCCTAACTACCGGTAAGCTTGTTTACTTGTCATAATGAACTTGAAATTGTGCTTTTTTCAAGTTCAACTGCAACTCTAGCTCGTGTATTTAGAACATAAATTCCAAATATAAATTTCAAATTTATTGAGCTGAATGAGCTTGAAATTTTTACAGATATTGAATCTTATTCATGCATGACTTGAGCAATTGTTGAACAAGCTCCAACAATCTCCTATCAAACTGAATTCAATTCAAGTATCGGGAAGTTGGACTGTCTTTCAACCCTATTCACGTGTATTAGCATTGTGGGTTCGGAACACCAAATGTTACCCTACTCGTTGTCTTCCTCTTCAGGTTCTCTCTGTTACCATGTAATTCCAATTTTCTATACCACAACATTGCTTAACAAGTTATTTGTGGTAAGTATTTCACAGATCTGGCGTATTGTTCACCAAATTCTAGAGGCAACTGGTAGTTTGGTGTTAATTTAGATTTCAATTACGATCCATCGATCTGGGGGATAGGAAAAAGAATGAAACAAGGGATGAAAAGTGAAAATGTGCATTAACAACCAATTCAACGGGAAAATGATAGAAAACGATGCATGAACTGAAATAAAAAAGACTCGAGGAGCCGGAAACTGGTAACACGGATACAACTGTGTGCCTTCACCCTTCCCTGGAAGTCAGTTTAGGAAAGAGTTTGGCAGCTGCTTTTATTTATCGTAACGGCAAATAATCAAGGTAGGATGATAGCCCCTCTCAAGTATTCAGCCAGTAGTAATCGATACTAAGCGCAGTACTGGCAGTAACAATTAAAACCATTGCAGATGCCACCAATGGCACCTTCGTAGCCAATGCATACATCTTGGCAGATATTATCCGGCCAGCAGAGGGCATTATTGTTTCGGCTTAGACGAGGACAACCAGCCTTGACCACCATAATCCCTCCTTGATCTGCAAGCAAGTTAGATCTCAACTACTTAGATGAAAATCCCAATGGATGATATGTACAGTGATATATCTGGAAAGGTTCTGAAGGAAATCAAATTATATAAATTATAGGACAAGATGTTTGGGCCACGAATTTAATATCAACATCCCAAGTGCGGCTTTTCCTGACAAAACATTGCAATGCACAAGTATGAATATTAACAATATTCCCTCCAAGGGACCAAATTTATCTGTTCAATTAACTAAGTTTCAAACCTTAAAAGAATAGTCTGAGAAGTTAAGGATACGAACTATATATGAAACTTTTTGAAAATGTTCAAGGACTTCTTAGCATATAGTACCATACAAACATGATATCTTGATCGACGTACGTAACAAGGGGGGGCTACCATTTTTCACATGTTTTATTCTAGATGGTTTTGTCACTTCGTCTAATGAGCAAAATAAATTTGGAAAAAGAACAAGTGATGTATACCTTTGCCTGGAATAGCAAGCAAAAGGATGAAAATGGCGAAGACCAAACTGGTGGAGCACCTCATCCTGTCTGTGCGTACCAAGTATGAGGGGGGCAAGGAAATGGTAGCTTTCTTTTTCTTCTTTTTCCTAGTGGAAAAGCTAAGAGTATCTTTATCACTGCCTGCGACTTGGGAGCCCATTGGGTGCTAAGTGTCTCCTTCTTATATATGTGCAGTCTTGATTTTGGAATTTGATCATAAGCCATTAGTCAACTTATTCATCTTCCCAATACTTTCCACAATTACTATAGAAGTGTTAGTGATACCGCAAGCTAAGGAGAAATGCATCTTCCCCCATGATACTGGTTGCCCACTTGATCCAGTCACAGAAAAGGAAATTAGAGGTGATAAAGACTAAAAATATGTAGGTGATAGGCTAGACTTCATATAACATTTGTGAGTCGCATATATTCAAGAACCCTAGTCATTAATTCGCATTTGAAAGTTTCAAGTCAATACAGCCAAAAATGTGCGTGGTACCTTCAAAAGGCATTGACTGGCGCATTGCTCTAGTCTTGGATCTAAAACTAATTTAAGTCTTTTGAGTTACAAACTGATAGGATCATTAGTCCATCAAATGCATCTTGTTCCTCAGTAAACTTCCTGTGCTTTTTCATTTACAACTTGATACATATGAATGGTGAACGCCACACCACTTGGCCAGTCGAGTCAAACAAGCCATTAACGCCATAAGAATTAATACGTTGGGATGCTTTCAATATTGATTCAACTGCACAAAATTACAGGCGAAGTTTGCACCTACTCCTTCAGGACTAGAAGCTACTACTATTAACCCGTAACGATCTTGATGGAGTACTAAGACAAAATATAAATCTATTGTCGATTACCCAATTGCCTTATAAAGAAAAAAAAAAAAAAGTCCGTGCTGCGATGAATGCTCCGGCTGTAATACTGTTCCGATGACAACATATGTCTAAGCCAATGGTATTGGTGGGCATACTTAAATTTCAGTAGCAGATAATGGTCCGAACTGATTACTTGAGACTTACGTAGACAAGTTCATTCACGATGGGGTGAAAGATTGATTCCTGCGCTTGTGTATCATTTTTTCTTGCGATTATATTGAATTGAACTGGAAATATATAGTTTCCAGTATGTCTTCTTTTACTTCTGGAATGACTTTGTAATCAGAGAGATCCAAGGAGATACATTATATCCTTTTTTTTTTTAAAGTAAATTTTATTAACAAGATTGTCAGAAATCGTCTAGTACCCACAATTAATCATGTTTCCACAAAACTTGTCCCCTTTACAAAGTGCACCCAATAATTTTGTTAAACCTTTACATTACTTGGCTATTCATGCTTTGTTATGTTAGCATCTTGACGTACCAGGTTTTGGAACGTAACCCATCAAGCTAATGTTACCCAGTGCGTAGGTTCAACTAATGGCAATTTCTGGCATCTCAAAGTCTCATACCCAGGTGAAATTAAGGGCACGATGGCGTTATTGCGGCCATGCTCCTTCATCATTGGGGTGGAACTTCACCTTCTTATTTCGTGGTACATCAATCTCCTGGAGAGCAACTCTTCATCTCTTAATTGTTAATTAGTTACTTTTTAATTTTTCCTTTAGTCATGATTTCTGATATTTTATAGAATAGCATTATAAATATGCTTTTCTTTCTAATAGACGAGGTGGAAGTAATCTTTCGCAAATTGAGCAGGCCTTGCCAAAAAACAAGTAAAAAAAAAAAACTCAAAACTCCCAAAGAAATTTGAAACCATTTATTTTGGTAAAAATTAAATAGATTGTTCCAGATATGCGAGAACCAAAAAAAAAACTATCACCAATGAGTTTCGCTATATACAGGCAAGATATTATAATTTTATCTACTACCATGTCCGAGCGGATGCTGGGACCATTGATGGTTATGTTGTGAATGGACTCCCTGAAAACAGAAGCCCCCTAAAAGTTCAAATCGTCGGTAGGTAGCTACGGAGATGATCGGGGATGTTTGAAATCTACCATAAATGTTGGCAATTGCACTCTTTACCGAGTCCAAAGTCGATGACTTCTGTGGTAAGACGCATGTCTGTTATTGGGTAGTAAGATCAAATGGTTTCTACATTGCCAATAACACCAAACCTTCTCCTCAGGATCTCTCTTTAGTTTGTAGTTGGCACCCACCTCTTAAGTGTTAGGTTTCACTTGTAAAGTGTTAAACCCACGTATAAACGGAATACCATCTATTATAAATTCTTGTTTCAATCTCCTCTTAAGTTCGTATTTTATAGAATAGCATTACAAGGCAGGGAAAAAAAAAAAATCAAATCCCTAAACCAATTTTGGTAAAAATATGAGCTATCCGCGCTAATACAGGTATTATAATTT
Source organism: Gardenia jasminoides (assembly GCA_013103745.1). Classification (NCBI taxonomy): domain Eukaryota; kingdom Viridiplantae; phylum Streptophyta; class Magnoliopsida; order Gentianales; family Rubiaceae; genus Gardenia; species Gardenia jasminoides. Next base: position 50,220,072 of record CM023095.1, on the reverse strand, counting down.
TATCTACTAAATGTTGCAGCTATTAGGATTTTATCTACTAAATGTTGCAAATTACAATTACAACAAGCATCTCTTAAGTCCCACCCCTATGTGAATTAGATATCTTAATTTAAATCTCCCACCTCCTCGCTTCTTAAGTCTCGCACTCCTCCTTTACATTAATTAATAAAGGAGTAATCCTTCGCAATGTGAGTTTGTTGACAAGCTTTACCATAACAAGCTGATCCAAGGACCAAAAAACTTTAATTATGCTTGTTGTCTTTTGTTAATTAGTTGAAAAGATATTGGATAAGACAAAGCAATATGACGGTACGTAAATGCATGTAACTGCCTTCCTTATTTGGTTTAGTCTTTTACTTAACACCATCAATAGTTGTTGGAGAATTTTGACCCTTAGTAAAAATCTTAAACAATGACCAATCTGTTCATTGTCAACTGTACAAGGGAAGATTAAAGTTTAAAGAGTCTAAAACTACACCATAGTTGACGAGCAGGATGAGCTATATGGCAACTTTTCTGAGCTGTATGGCAACTTTTCTGTGTAGTTGACAAGCAAGATGAGCTATATGGCAACTTTTCTTTCTTTAACCTTAATTATGCCATCATCTTACCATGTTTCGAGCGGATGCTGTTAGGACGCCCGATTGTTATGTTGCCAATGGACTCCCTGATAACAGAAACACCCTCAAAGTTCATATTTATGGCACTGACGGAAATGATGGGTGGACTAATATCATGAAAGTAAACTACAGTTATCATGGGAAGTTTCAAAAATCAATGACTTCGTGACAACAATGGGGGGTTTTGGTGGAAGTACAAGAAAGCAGGAGTTTCACTCTTCCATAAGTTCATAGACGATCGCTTTTATAGTAAAACCCATGTGTGTGTTACTGGCAGTTGGTCACTAGAGCCTTTATTCTGGGTGTAAGTTGGAGTATTGAATCTTCCCTCCTACATTTCAAAAGTGTCTTAAATGCATCGAATTTGTTCTTAAATCCAACCTCAAGACAAAGAAATTTCAAAATTTTCTTGTGAGACTGTCACCCAAAGATCTAGTAAATTGTTACCTTTTTCATACTAATGTCAACTTAATACATACACCCGTTTCACTCTATCATATATATATATAATAAAGTCATATTTTCGTAATTATCTCTTCGCTTTTATTTCTTTAGTACATGGTTATTTGACACAACGAGTTTTCTGTACTCGATCTCTTATCATTTACGCGCTTTAGAATTTTCAAATTTCTCTCTCCTATTACCTTTATCTTTATTCTATTTTTTCTCCTGATAATATTTTCAATAATCTTCCTACTAGTCTCTCCAAGTTTCACTTGACCACTCCTTTCTTTCTCTTTTTGTCCTTTTTTTTTCTCATGATAATAGTTTCGATAATCTTTGCACTAATTTCTTTAAGTTTCACTCAGCCATTATTCTCTCTTTTTTCCCATGTTAATTTGCTTGATTTTTTTATTTTCAACTCTCACTGCTGCTTCTTCAACACTCCTGTCTAAATTTTATTTTGAAGTCAAATTCTAAATATGATATATTCTTTCATTATTTTAAATATTTTTTTATTGGTAATTAGATTCCTTATTCTATTTATTTAAAATTTTATGTTAAATATCAAAATGATTCTGTACTAATCCACCCGAAATAATCTAGTTATATTATAAGGAAGAAGAATCAATTTCTAAAATAGAGCTCTGATGATGATTTTTACTATAAATTACTGGTTACAGATGGAACACTAATCTGCCAAGGAGGGCACACCAGCCAACATTGCGGTCTAAATCTAAAGTACGGTCCTAAACAAGTTTGAATTGGGCTTAAACTGAGCTCTGGAGCATATTCTTTCTCGGCCCAACCAGCATGCCTAATTGGACGTTTGACTTGGCTTCTCATCCATTTTCGAATAAATCACTAATTTCTTGCATTTCACATTAACCGCATGGTTTTCAGACAACCCGTTTCATTTCTTGGTAAATTCAAGTGAACTGACTATATGTTAATAGTTTTCTGTATAATTTCTGCATAAATGTTAGAATAATGAATTATGGCTATATAAAACAAGTAATCTTGTTCTCATTTTGTTTTGGTTCTCAAGTTTTATTGCTCAGAAGCATTAATGAAAAACTTAAAATCTTTAGCTTGGATTATTATATAAATAAATATTTTTAATTTCTACGGGTGCACTGTTTACATTTTATGTTTAGCTTGAAGTTTAAGACCCTGCATAATATCTACCATCTTAATCATCCATCCAATGTACCTTCTCTCCCATCTCACTGGAGGATACTGAAACAAACAAACATCATAAAATTATAGTGTTGAAACCTAATTTTACCATCTCAAATAACTCAAAATCGTTGTCAAGTCAGTTCTGAGTATTTAGTCTAAATTTAAGTTGAGCTTAAATAGTATTTCTTTTCCATCAACTTTTTTTTTTTTTGGTTAAATTAAATATGCACATATAAATGTACTAGATAGCAGAAATCTTACCTCTAGCTAATTGTTACCAAGGAGAGCCTATAAATTAATTTCATATGCCTCCTTGTAAGTTAATCCCATATGCCTCCTTGTCTAGAAGAAGAATTTAAAGTAAGGGAACTTCCACTCAATACTTAACTAGAGACTGTTTTGTAGATGGAATATTATAATCTATTTAGAGGTGAGGTTAATGACTCTTACTAGCAAATATCAAGAAAATATTACCATAAATTATAACTGAGAACAATATATTGATTTAATTGATTATTTGATTGGGTGAAATATCAATTAACAAAAGATATCAACTAGTTATTACTAAATAGAAGATACTAATTAATCATTGACAGATACATCAATTAGTTACTATGGACTCTAAAAATGAGCAAGTTTACATTTTTGTATGTGTCTTACATTTTTGTGTATCTCCAAAATTGAGCCCCAAAGGAACTCCTAACAAATAGCATTGAAACTTGGTTTTCCTATATGAACTAACTCGAAATCGTACTTTTTAAGTTAGCTTTGTAGTACCTAGTCTGAATTGGAGTCTAGCTAAAATTGCATTTAACTTCCAAATTTGGGGAATTCTACAATCTCTATTGAGTATCAATATTTAAGGTTAAATTAACCATTAAATAGCAAAAATAAAGGACTGTACCCTTACATCATAATAAATTCAAGATTTGAAATATAGTCTATATCATCAAAGGATACGAATTGAGGGAATACATGTCTAAATTCAGGCCCAAAGTCAAATGACCTCCGAAATATGTTCCCCTTAAGTGTGTGAGGAAAAGAAGATGACCAACTTTTCTTTTAAAGTTTCTTCTCTCCCTTCTGCTAAGTATCCCTTTTAGCAATTTTTGATCACCGAAAAAGAGTTTGTCATTTCCATGATTGGGTCCAGGTAATTAAACCTCAAGCGCCTTGGCGACCGTTTCATAATAGTTATTTTCTCATCAATGATTTTTTGAAAACCCCCAATTAATTGCTAAAGTGAGAAGGAAAATCTGTCAATATTTCATCAAGAATTCAAATTCCGGCATTTCAACGTATACTTCACCCGTCATCACTAACACTTAACGCTCCAGCACCACCAGATTATACTGTGAATTGATATATAAAGCAGTATTGGTGCTTTGAAGTTCAAAATTAAATCGAATTTATGCATGCATGCATGGAGATTGCAGATGCGGGTTTGAGTGAGTAAAGCTGCACAATGGAAACTGGGATAGTGAAGCAGAAGCTTAGTTTCATATATGGCGATCTTGAAGGTGAAAAGCTTATCGATATCACAGAGGAGGATGACAATCTTCTCATCAATTCTGATTTATTTGATTCTCTTGAAGATCAAGACATTCGTCTCTCAGGTTGATTTTCTTACTTCTTCCATTATGTTCTTTATAGTCTTGTCCTTTTGGTTCATGTTCTTAAAACTCCAAAATTCATATCGCTTTATTGATGATCTTGAATACATTTTTGGATTTGCTGAACTGGGTCTTGCCAATTTTCACCTTTTCTTGTGAAACTAGTGCCCAAAGTAAGGCTTTCTTGATCAAATTGAGCTTGAAATTCGGGCATTAACCTAGAGACTATTCTTGTGTGGGATGCTTCTTTGTAGCTGGAAGCGGTTATAAAGTTACAATCTTGGGGCTAATTTTCTGAATCTCAAGTGGAAATACCATGATGAAATCTTGTTTTGATCTTTCTGCTTATGTGGAATATCTGCATTTTGGGTGAAGGAAAAAGAATGGAAAGAAACGTTTGCTTCCGTTTTCTTTGATCTATTTCATTATTGGGAAATCGATTATTCATATGCTTGTTGATCCCATACTATAGGTTCAAATGGGCTAAATGCATCTTTCAATGGTTTCCAGTTTGTCCCTGTCTTATGGAGGTCAATCATTATTAACAAAATCTTGATTTTGTCACGTTCACTCTGTTCTTCCCTATAATCTGAATAAGGACAAGGTCATCTCAACAATGATTTGTGTCCCTTTTTTTTTCCCCCTCCACATAAACTAATCCAATGTAATTTTCAGGGTCTGTAATTTTTTAGGACTCTGCATAGAATGTTTTAAAGTAGAACAATTTTTTTGTTTAATTTAATGTAAGTGAAAGATCCCGAACCCAGAACCTTTCGCTCACATCCCCCTACTTCTCATTACTTGCTCTTTTAGAATAGTGCAATTCAACTGTGTAATCTATGTGCCGCATGCATGGTAAAGGAATCAATAGTTGCTACGTTTTTTGTATTTATGTAAGGTAATTGAGGAGATATAGTTGGTGACTATGAGTAGTAGACTAGGACATTTGAGCTGAAGTGCTTGCCCTATATGCATATGTCACAAGTAACTGAAATCAAAATGTAATAAGTACATCAGCAATTGCAGAGATTGCCAATTAAAACATCTTTTATCCACTTACTAGATTTCAAACTCTCTCCTCTTCCCCGATATAAAGCTCATTGAAAATATTGACTCTTTCAGTAAGATTTGATAATCCAAATGAGCATGAGGCTCAGTCTCAGGAAATTGAAAGCTCAACACTGGAAAAGCTCCAGCAAGAGGGAAAGAAGCTATCTTGTCATGATTTTCTGCCAGCAAGACCAAGCTACTTGCGCCAAAGTTTGGCTTGGGACAGTGCCTTCTTTACTAGCGCAGGTGGCTTTCTCAATCAATGAGAGGCTAGATGTCTTTAGATTTACTGCCTTGAATTATATCTTCTATGCCTTTATGCACCTGTTCATCTTCAGAATTTTGAGAATGTTGTTCCTTTACTAGGAATTCTTGATGGTGATGAGTTAACTTTCATTAATGAAGGCTTCAGGACAGCTGAAATGCAACGACCACCTGACACTGGTAAGGATGATGCTTTTTCTCTAGGTAGCTTTAATTTTGATCTGTTCTTTTATAAGTGCATGTCGAAATATGAACCCCATAGAATTTTGAATGTGGTTAGTGCGTTGTGAACTACCATCTAGAAATGCAAGCTTGCCTAATATCCAAATTGGAGAGTAAGTACACTTTGTAGTAACTGAGATGAGCTTGAAGAAGAACCCCCCCGTATCTTTTCCTTCTCTTTCCCTTTTGTTCAGAGCAAGACTTGAGCTTTAGTCTGAGATTAATAAGACAGAAATATGATCTTATACTGTTCCCTTTTCCCCATGTCAACTGACATAAGAGCAAGAGATTTAGTGATGAATAAAGGCAGCTTAATATTAAACCAGCAGTAAGTTGTTGATGATCTAACTGGGTATGTCATTACATGCCTCTACACAACAATGACTTCTCTGCGCTATTGAGATGGTGTTCTGAGAGATATTCTAGTATGAAAGTAACTGTGCAGTGTGGAGCAGAAATCTCCTGTTTGCCCATGAGCCTTTTGCCTGCTGCAGAATATATACGTTTGTATCCTCCAGTGGTCCTTTGCTCGTTTGTGGAAGGCATTCCCTCTTCATAAATTGCTCGGCTAGTATCTTTTCATTCTGCTATTCATCAGAACGAATACTCATTGTGTGGTGTTCCTTTTCAGCGTCAAGGAGCATAAAGATTGACATTCAGAATAAGGTATGTCAAATTGTCAGTCTGAAATGTGTTTGTTATTTGATTGAGAAATGAATAAACTTGCCCTTTGGTTTTTCAGACTAAATCATCAGCTTCAGAGAGAAGAAAAATCAACACTCAAAGATCAGTGAAGAATAATTATGAGGTTTGTCATTTCCTCATTGTACAGCCTTTGCATAATTAAATAGAATTATGGTTTCTTTTGCTCAGTAGCATGTTTAATAGAAAGTGTATCATCTCCAGTTCCTGAATAAGGCCCCTTTTCAGATATAAACAGGTGAGGTGTTGTATTCTTTCTTTTGGGGAATTATTTGGGGGATAAAGGGCAAAAACTAAATATTTCAATCTCATGCATGGCTTCTTCATGTACTAGCATAGACAAATTATTGAGGTTCCAAATGACTGACATTGTCAACTTTTTTATCTTTTGATCAATGAAGCACATGTCTAAAAGAGCAGAGCCCCATTCCCTGCCTCTCAAGGCTCCCAAGGTATTCAGCCGAATGAAAAATGTATTGATGGGACAAAGCAAGAGTGCATCAGTTGATTATCATGCTAAAGTGGAGAATGTAGCTGCCAAAACTTCATCTGGTAAGGCGCTGCTACATCCTTGGAATAAAATGAACTTTGAATTTTTGTTCATATCTAAACTCTAGATGTAACCAATTGAGATATCTGCTTTGGGAAACTCATGCAGCCTATACAGCAGTAATTCAATTTTATTTTCTGAACGCTCTACTCTTATATCTAGTGCTGCCAAGACTTCAACAATTTCTAGTTCTTCACATGATAGAAATACAACTGAGTCATCTACTAAAGTTCATTCTTCTCTCCTGAAACGGAAAACAGGATCAAGAAATAGCACATTGTCTGACTCGACTTCCATTTCTGACACTGCTGTGGGATTCCTGTCCAAAAATAAAGGATTGAGAAATTCTAGATTGTCAACTCAATCATCGCTTTCCAACAACTTTTCTAGCATATCACCCGCTAGTTCTTCCCTCAGTATGTCGTCCTCTAGACCAAGATCAAGAGTCAAGCAAAAATCTGATGATACAGAAGTTCATTTGGATACTCCAGTTATATTGAGAAGGACCAATTCACAAGATGAAGTACATCGATCGCCACATTCATATTCGACAAATAATCTCCACAGGAAATTCACTGCTTGTCTGCTGAATAGGCAAACAAATTCTCTAGATCTTCAGAGCAATCAAGTTTCAACTGATACTTCTCATGTCCCAACTGAATCCAGGAAAAAGCTTAAACCATCATATCTTCGCATGCCATCACCAAAGATTGGGTTTTTTGATGAGGTACTTTTAGTTTCACTGGCTAATTTTTATGAATTCATTGATCTATTTCCCTGAATAAGAACTCTTTATTTTAGTTCACTTGTGAAGGTTGCTGTTCAGTAACATGTCTCTTTTGTGCAGCAGAAATCATTGAATGCCAACTGTTGGACGAAGTTTACAGTTTCATTTTGAAATGCAGTGCACCCCACCTGCAAAATCTGGGCCTACAAGTAGGAAAGGACCTGATAAGCCTCTGAAAGCAAGGACTTCATCAGAGACAAGGTGCATGAAGCATAGTTCACGAAGCACTAATCCTGCTAAAGACATAAATGTTCCATCAGATGGAGAGCTCAAGAGTTTTTCCCCACAAGTTTGGAGTACCATGAAATCTGGGTTAGATGCAAGTTTGAGATTTCAGTCTCGTACATGTGGGGAAACAGAAGAAAAATTTTGCTCAAAATGCAGGAAAGTCCATTCTAAGAAATGTGAACGAAAAAGAGTTGGCGAAACTGATGAAAGGAGCAGAGGTATGGGGAGCAGAGAGGCTAAGGTACAAAAAACTGACCCTGTCATTCAACCACAACGATCAACTCTGGTTAAGAAAGAGAAAAATGGCCGCAAGCGACATTATGCCAATAATTCGCATTCATCAGTTCAGAACAAGGCAAAAACTTTGGCAAATCTCAAGGATCAAGTTAATGATTTAAGCAGTTATTTAGAGGTCATTGACTTGAGCAGGGAAATGCTGACAGATAAGAAAGAAGCTGATACAGGTTGCCCTCTTTCTCAGGTTGACAACAATATATCGAAATTGATTTGTGACAACAATGTCATCATGGAACATGGTCAGAAACAGGACGTGCCGCCTAACACAGTCCCAGGTCCTTGTCCGCTTTCAAGCTCAAGAACTCCATTGGCTGACAAAACTTCCATCTCCAATACAACCGGATTGTTTACTCAGTCAACAACAATAGAGAAGTTAGCAGAGAAGCCATCAAAACTCCCTCCTCCAGAAGGCCCTCCTAGTTATAAAGAGAACACCTTAACCCTGTACGAACTCTAGGAGTACCTCGTTGATGAGGCATGGGGAAGCTGTCATGAAGGTTGCAACCGGTTAAAGTGGTTTTTAATTATATTACCAGTGATCTTGGCTTGAACTGACTAGATCACTAGCATTTGAGTTCTAATTAACAGTCAAAGTGCAGCCTCATTTGTAATTTTTTTTTTTTCTCGTGGAATGACAACCAAGTTAGGGGCACTGTGAAGAAACTGCAAGCGTTTGGTATCTTACCAAAACCAAAACCATAAATGAATTTATCTTCTATTTGGCATGAGACAGAACAAACAGATCTTAATTTAGTCATTGTAAACGTGCACATATGATACAGGTACAAATTGGGAAAAGGAACCACAAGAAGTTAGTAATTTATTCTGAGAAAGCATGATATAGATCTACGGAATACAAATCCAACTCCTACTATCCAACTATCACATAGATTGCATATATGATTCCTGGTATGTATCCCAGTATAGTCAGCAACAAATCAATCCAGAACTCCACCTGCAATTTCACGAAAAAATGGAGCAAAAAGAAAGGAAAAGAAAGAGAGATTGTCAATGCCTACCATCATTAACAACTAATCTGAACAAAGAAGATTTAAATGGTAGTTATAATTCATTGCATGCGGTGACGTTCATTAGCACATTTGGTTATAAAAATTCAAACAGATGAATCTGATACAAAAACAAAGGGGGAAGGCATTACCCCACATCCATAACGGAGGAAGACTCCAACAGGGGGCAGCAATATTGCCAATAACACTTCAAGAAACGTTTCTGAACCCATGTTTGGACTTGATCTACTCAAATTGACAGGTCTTTGCTGTCCAATAAACCCCACAAACTATTTGTTTTCTGCTAATGAATGTAGACAAGGCTAATTCAGTTACCTTAATTTGAGGGTTACTGTCAGGTTGTGAACGTAGAGAACAAAAGCAGTTTGATATGGCAGGGGGGGGTGGAACCAGGGAAATGTGTCAGCTATGCAGGAGCAATGGTGCTATATACCAACCACGTGGAAAATTGTAGTACACGTGGCATGACGGGAATATGTTTAGTTGTCTTGGTCCCCTTGACCCGGATCCTGGACTTTTTAGATTTGCCCATAACCTTGGGGCCAGAAGAGTGAAAATGGTACACTATCATAAACCCGAGTTTTGTAAGAAATAAAAGAAAAAAAATTTCCTATATTTGGTAAACATATTTTTCAATCACCTTTTCACCTCATATTATTACTACAGTAATTTTTTACCAAAAAATTCTAAAAATAACAATCCAAACACCCTCTTATCAATGGACTCCTAATGGAGTAACCACAAATCAATACTGTGAATCTTTATATATATATAGCTCGACTATGATATTAAAACTTAAAAAATCTAAAAAATTATGGTTTACTTAATTTCATCCCTATATGATGAAGCGCCAGAAGACTCCCACAGCCCATAACTTTCCACAATTACATTTATTCGGGTAAAAAAAAGACATACACATAATTTCAATAGCAAATATCTATACAATATTGTACAAAACCAAAGGGGTGGTAGTTGGTGTAAACCCTTTTTTTAAAATTATTTTCTGAACTTTCAATTTTATTCTTACAGAAACTAGTTTTATCTTAATTACCTAATCATTTCTTACTAAAATAACTACTTATAACAGTCCTCCTAAGTACCGTAACTATCAAATTTCTACAGCCTTATAAATCAAAGTTCTTTAATTAATTTATATAAATTGTATTTATGTGAAAAACAAGATTCTTACAATATTTATTTATTTGAATTTTTATAAAATTATGGGTGTATCTTTAGCACTAGTATCAATAACCTCTATAACCTATTGAGTGATATTTTTCACTCTGAAATTGTTCTCTTGCACTCTTTGTGCCGTTTTATTTATAGAGTGAATGGGAGTAAGAGAACGCGTGCGTTCTCGACTTAATTGTCTCTTTCTCATAGGAACGTCTCAAATTAGAGAGCCACATAGTAACTAATTGGTTTTTATCCATTCAAATTCGGACAAGAATTTCAACCAGAATACTTTGTCCAATTTGTGATTTGTTGGGCAATTATTCATGCGCTAATTAGTAAGATTGCCCATTAAACATTTGCTATGAGGTCGAGTTGGTTATTGTAAATTGGACATCTCGAAAACATTTGGACAGTTTGGCTTTCCGCTCATCATTTTCGTTTTCTTGTACACAAATCAGTCCCATTCGAACAATTCTTCTTAGGGCGGGACGAGAAGGTGGAGATGGAAATTTGCTTGGTTCGGAGAGGACCCCTGCAATCAAGACCTGACATGTTCAAGCAAGCTCAACTCACACTTTTCACTACAGAAACTTTTTTTTTTTTTTTTGATAAAACATATTTCATTAACATATGGTTGGAAATCGTCCAACATGATTGATATATATTGCTGCCCTAATGGCAGATAAAACATGCATTAAAATGATAGATCTTGTAATTTAACAAATACAAACAACCTGAAAAATGTAGAATAGATCTAACAAATACAAGGAATTTTAAAATCATCTTCTAATAGGATAAATTACTGCAGCTCACTTCTGCGCATATTGCAATCGTCAGATCTCTTAATGAACAGTTATAAGCGCCAATAATAATGATGAGATCTATTGAGATAGACCCAAAATCTAAAAAAATTTCAGATTTGACAATTAGATTTCAAATGAATTTAGATCTAAACAATAGAACAAGAAAAAAAAACACAAAATCTCCATAAGACCTCCTAGGAAAACAGAAAATTCTCACTAGAAACTCTAAGAGAAACAAGATCTCTCACTATGAAAACTTAAGGAGAGAATTTAATAGAAAATAATAAAAAATGAAATGTATGGGAGGGAGACAGGGGAGACCACCATGGTTTCCCTCCCGACGAGAAAGGATTTCAAAGAAAAGGAGGAATAGAGAGAAGTTGGAGAAAAGGAGTAGAGAGAAGTTTGGATGATTCTCAAAATCAAACTTTTGTTTTGCTTCCCTCAGTTGCAATTCTGATAATTACACTAGAAAGCTGTGGGCTTCTGAGCCAATTTGATTCCGTTCAAATTTTCCTGAATTTGGGACCTATGGTCGTATGGTAATCAAAGGTGTTATCCACACATTCACATTGAAACCACGCCTTAAACGTTCTGATTCATAAAATTCGCTGAACTCCATAGTGAACGGCTACTTTCAACTGCATAAGCTCTCTCCTTTTATGCCCTCTCCTCTAACTCTAAAGTTGGGATTTTGTTTACATATATTCCTAGCCTTTTTCAGAAACCAGTATGTAGGAAATTGTGGACTTTGACATATCATCATTTTTTTCATTTGAGTTATCCCTCAAGAGTCAAGACTAAGTTCCCAATTTCCAGAGGTGGTGCACAAGAATTTGCCATGGTATTTGAAACACTTGATGACCACACTTTCTCCTTCTTCCATTCAAGCCCACAATGCTACCGACTTCTAAAATTGCCACGATTCCTGCAGAGTCCTTCAAGGGTTTGTCTCCGTTAGCCAACAGAGTCTGTAGTCTGTAGAGCAATGTTCAATGTGATTCCCTCATTGCATTTGCTATTACGACTTAGAAGAGCTTTGATGGGTTGCATTTTAGTTGTTTAATTGTGTAAATATTTCCTAATTATCTAGGCTAAAATTGCATTATTGGGTGGATTCTATTGAATTTGTGTATTTGGTGATTAAATGCAGGAAATTGTGAAAAAGGTGTTAAAAAGCTTTAATTCCTAAGCTTTCTTAAGGCATTAGGATTCCAAATCTGGAGATGTGCTGGAGTTAATTATTTTGTTTTCCTATTTGGTAGTTGATTTGTATTAGGAAACTACTTTAATATTTGTATTAGGAAAGTAGAAGTTTGACAGATTTTCCATTTCGCTTTTATGCTTGGTAGCTTTTCCGTGGCTTAAGGGTTTCCCTAATTGACTCCAATCGGGAAGAATCCTTTATTTTGATAGGTCAGCTCGCGGAAATGAAATAGGGAAGAACTACTAGTAGTAGTAGGGGTGCATATATTTTCCTTAGGCTTTCAAATTGACAATTAGGGAAGAAGGAAACGATAGCATTGTTCTCCATCCTTTTCCTTCGCTATTTCTATTTACTTTGGAACAAGACAACGAATGGCTTTGTTAATTTTCATTGAAATCTTTGGTGGAATTTACTCTGTCATGCGTGGCTAATCTCTTCGTCTAGTTAAAGATCAACTCGACGATGCAGTCCAAGATATTTGTGAGATCTAACTGATTTATCTTTTGTTCGTTTAATTCTTTGGTATTTGGGCATTCTTTGTTTTATGTTCTTATGATTATTTTTTTAGTTGGATGTCAAGGGCCCGATATTCATATTAACTTGATAATCTACCTCCAGTTTAATTTGCTAAATCCGTAATTGTTAAGTAGATTAATATTAGTGGCAACTAATCTAAAAATGAACCCCGTAGTGTGTTTGTTGGTTAGGATTTGACTTTTCTAGTTCTTAGTGCAATTGAGAAATTAAATCGGGTTGTTTCGGAAGAGAGAGAGTTGGTCAGCTATAACCATGAATTAAATTAAATGAATTAACCTTGTATCGATGATAAGGTATATGGATTGTGTCTGAGTAGTTGGATCTTTGGTTAGAACTTATCTCTCATATATTCAATTCTCTTTTATTTCAGTTATTTGCTTTATTATTTAATTTTAATTATTTCTTTATTGTCTCAAAAATCCCCCTATTTCCCGTGCTCGAGAAGAAATGAATTTTCCCCAATCCTTAAGGAGACGATCCTACTCACCCTTGTACTCAAAATTTATATTTCCTGGAGTAGGTATTTATTGTTGTCAAGCTTAATCTTGAAGTTTTGGCTCTTGCAAATATGGTTTGGGATCTTGAGTAGGCCCAGTCATGGTAATGGTGTTTAAGAATTAAGACTCCACACTCTTCTGAGTAAAGCAAGCAAAAAAATAGATGTACTGGGCAGTGAATTTCAGAGTCATGTCATTTCGAGGACCTAATCAAAGAAAATTGTGTCTATGATTCAAGAAACTGCAGAAACTTCGCACTTCATTTTTTTCTTCCTCTTACTCGTCTCAGTTGATATTTCTAGGAAATTCCTGACTTACTAGATTGGTCATTAGCGGTAGCCATTTAGACAAACAGGCAGATGCATCCCTCGTTTGAAAGTCCCCATTCTGAGCCTTTGCTGCAACTGATACCATAAATATCTTGAAGCCATTGGAAAAGGTTATTAAGTACTTTCACAAAGGAAAAGGTGCTAAAAGATTGCTTGCCATAGTTCTGAAGCATTCCAAACTTGCATAATTACCAAGAAATGTTACAGCAAAAAGTTGAAGTGATGCATGCTAATAGGGTTACTTGTAACAACATTAGGTATAATACTGCCAGAAATTGGTCAACAGTTGAGAAGAATCACATTACATGATAATTGAAAATCGTTGTGTATCGTCAGTTTGAGTCAATTATTTACAACTTCTGTATAGGCAGTATCCATTATTGAAAGATCAAGAAGAAAACTAAAGGCTGGGTATACGATTTTAGGAGTGTGCTACCTGCCCTGAATAATTGTCAAACTGACATCATTAACAGAATGTCCTCTTTGTTGCGGATTTTCACTTTCTGATAAACCCGATCTTGCAGTATAAGCTGGTAATTTAGGACGAGGTAGCTCTACAATTTCACTGTTCAACATTGAAAGGACACTAGAGACGTTTGGCCTATCATTGGCAGATTCCTGCACACATAATAGTCCCGCGTGCACATATCTCAAGATCTCCATGTCAACTCTTGGATCAGATAATGCTGGTTCCACCAATTTTACGGCTTTGTTCTCATTCCATAGTTTCCAGGCCTGAAATGTTGAAACATGACAAAGTATGGATTTAGTGACAAGCTAAACGAAATGGAAGTGAAGTTCTTATTGGCCATAATCGTTAGAAAACTTACATGTCCTATCAGACTCAGATCATTCTCGTCATCATGGCAGCCAGTATTTTTCTTTCCACTTACAATCTCTAATATCAATACCCCAAAGCTGTATACGTCTGATTTCTCTGAAAACTTACCCTTCATCGCGTATTCAGGGGCCATATAGCCACTGCATCACATTTGAAGATTTAGTTTTGTAGTTTCAATTTGTTAATAAAGGTTTGGAAGAAGAGAGTTGGAATTTATCATAATTGAACAAAAGGTAATTGAAGAAGATGTGTACTTACTATGTCCCTACAACTCTATTTGTGTTGGCTTGATCCTGGTTGCCTCCAAAAATTCTTGCTAAGCCAAAATCTGATATTTTTGGATTGAGCTCTTCGTCTAGGAGGATGTTGCTTAGTTTCAGATCTCTATGAATAATTTTCAATCTTGAGTCTCTGTGAAGGTAAAGGAGGCCTCTGCCAATCCCTTCAATGATTAATTTGCGTCTATACCAACCAAGTAAATCTCGTTTTTGTAAATCTGAAGAGAAAATGAAGTAGAGGGTTAGTATAGTTCATTAAAGTAGGTGCTCTGGTGTCGGAACTTTGAAAATTATCTGAACATGATAAATATGCTAGCAATCTGGAGTCTATGGAACTAGAACATCTCTAAGGGAAACAGGAATAACCATCTTTCATCAACTAACCAAATAGATAGGCATCCAAGCTTTTGTTTGGCATGTATTCATAGACTAACATTTTTTCTTCTCTTTCGACACAGCAGCCCAGGAGCCTAACAAGATTACGGTGCTGCAGCTTGGAAATGAGCTCAACCTCATTCATAAACTCCTGGATCCCTTGATTGGAAGAATGTGAAAGCCTTTTCACTGCAATTTTCTGGCCACTTAAAAGTTTCCCCTGCAAATAAGTTGAGCAGATTAGTAAATCCCTCATGGATCCCTTCAATCCATTTAATTCTTGAGTTACAGAAAAACACCTTGTACACTGGACCAAAGCCACCTGCGCCTAGCTTATTCTTCACATGAAAATTATCTGTTGCAACAGCCAGCATTTCATAACTGTACAATGGCAGCTCTACGAGCTTTGATTGTTCTGAACTGTCACTCGGAATGCTTTCCATTTTATCCACTTCCCACCCTCCAAATAATGGCAATTCGACTTTTTGCTTATTCCCTAATTATGGGCAAAATGTAAGTAGATGTGTAGTAAGTGATGACAATACTCTTTTACAATTTAGCATATTACCTCTATGCCTAGTCAACCACTTCCGCAGAAAGTATGCCGATATGGCCAAGAATAGGAGTCCCACAGCTACTGTGCTTGCAATGACGGCTTTCATGTTCTTCTTCCCAGAAGCTGCATTCAGGGTGTTGAAGCTGGTTAAGAAAATTTAGAGCAAAGGAACTAGAAGTAATCATTCAATTGGATTTCTGTTCAATTAATCATTAAGAAAATGCGTTGAGGATATTTTACAAACCAAAGCAGAAATTCTATCAGGTTTGTATCTGAGAAAACGGGTATGCAACAATAGCATAGCACAATGTATTACCAAGTTCCGTATAGGCCACCCTTACGTGAAGATCTGCCCCAGTAACAGAGAACTGTTGAATGTCAATTAGGCTGCTGCTCCAGTGCATACATCCAATCCCTGTACTATAGGCATATGCTATACAGGAGCAATTGTTCAAGCACTGATTACCACATTCTTGTTCTGTAGATGACGTGAGGAACTCCATTAAATGAGCAAAATCTGGAACTTTTGCTTTTGCAAGCTTCAAAAATCCATCTGGTTTGCCTCTTGACCAGCAGAGATGTTTCTGTTGCATTGCAGCAATGCCTTCCTTGAGCAGCCACCAGTCCAGTTTCCCTTGTTCCATTCCTCCTTGTCCTTTGGTTCAAAACCCGGCAAACATGTGCAAATTGGCGAACCCTGAGGATTGCAACTTCCAAATGGGCCACATTTGCCATAAACATCACATTCACTCTTTAGACTTGTCCACGTAACCTTGGAATTTCCATCTCCATAATATGAAACCTTCTCTATTAGAACCCCTGAAGAATTCAGCACATAGTATAACAAAGCAAAATCATTGATGTAGGAGTGTATAAAATATTCAGATCCATTATGGTCTGTCACCAGCTCAAATCGATTCTGGTATGCGGAACTCATTTCATCGACTCCAATAAACACGTTTCCGTTCCACGGACCACTGCGCCAGTAAGTTTTACTATGATTCCAGATGAAAAACTCTGGAATCCGGAGAGGGTCAACGCCAAAAGAGAAGTTTCCAACGGAGGGATCAGAAGGACTTCTCCATGAGGTCAGCTGGGTCTTGTTATTTTTGCTTATTGCACCTATTTTCATCGTCAGGAGGGTATCCGTAGGAGTCTGAAAACTTTCCCACCAAATTCTTCCATTTGAGTTGTCTCTCAAGACCAAGTTCCCAGTATCCAAAAGTTGTGCACTAGAATTTGCCACAGAATTTGATACATTGGATGACCATAGTACGTCCTTCTCCCCATTCAAGATCACAAGATTACCATCTTCTGAAATTGCCAGCATTCCTGCAGAATCCTCAATGGGGTCGTCTCTGTTAGCCACCCATACAACACCCTGTGTCTGTGCTGGAATATTGAGAATGATTCCAACATAGCGGTCACTAGTATTTACAGGACTGAAGAATGCTAATTTAAAGGTCTGGTTTGCGGAAACTATAGTTGCAGGATCTCTTATTGGCTCGTTGATTGTTATGGTGTCTGAAGCAATGCAAACTTCTAACCAAAAACATGCAAACAGGGAAAGAAGAGGGAACAAGATTTTGAGTCCCCTCATTTTGATGGCCAAGTGAAGAGAAATATACTGTATGTTTTTATATGAAACAGTGCTAGAAATGCAACAGCTGAGAGTATATATTGAGACTTTCCATGAACCTCATTTGTTCGTCTTACTCAATCACTTCTGCTCAAGTTGCTCTCTTTTTTTGGGTAAATTGCTCAAGTTGCTCTCTAAGTCTGCTCGCTTTTGTTTCTGAATTGGAAAATACTGCTAAAAGAAAGACGAGTTGAGTTGATTAAGGATAGTAAAATGACACTGATAGGGAAAAAAACAATTGCTTGAACTTGGGTCATCATCCTCAAGCTACAGAGAATATTTGACCTTTCCTGCCTTCCATTGTTTATATCTCAACCATCTACCTTGATTAGTCGTTCTTGGCGTCGGCGGCACTCGGCAGATGGCCAACTGACGTATTTTAATTTTCCAAGTGGTTCCACCAATAATATCAAATAAGAGGAAAAAGAAAAAGGTCCAAATACTAGTTGAGATTCCTCTTTCGGACAATTGGATTACTTTTTCCAGTGATTATTTTGTGTGATGTCCTTTTCCATCCAGTCTTGCCGCATTGCTGAGACTCTTCCAGCGAATACTTCTAACTTGACTTAATTAAATTAGTCTTACCAAAATGAAAAAACTAATTGATTTGCTGTTAATTAAGGTGTCAAATGAAGGAAGAGCAAGGTAAGAAATGCCTGCTTGTTTCACTCGTAAAGTTTGACTGTCTTATGACCATTAAACAGGGTGAAATGCATTGAAGACACCAAATTATGGGTGATGGAAACTGGTCCAAAAAGGTATAGCCGAACAATAATTAAACCCGATTCGGATCTTGATCTGGGGAGATGATCGGTTCACTATATTGTTGGTTCAATTGCAAGTGGAGTGATCGAACCACAGATTAACTATTTGCTATATTAAAAAAAAATATGTTTTAAAATTTGTAGTGAACTATTTACTTTTTTGTCATTTAACTGATTGAATTGTCAGATTGTTGACAGTTCAATAAATTTACTGCATGCTCCAATTAGTAATCCAACCCGATCCTAATTCACCAGGTTAACTGGTTGGACTGTCGGGTTTGGTCATATTTTATAATTATGCAGAAGGGCCCCAAACTCCAGAGCCCAGATTCGGGCGAGGTTCCAATGGTCCTTCACTTTCACTCGCCAATGAAAGAATTCAAACTTTGAATACGCTCCTAAACCTGACCAGGCATGTATCAAAGAAGTCAACACTCGCTCTAATACTTTTTTTTTTTTTGCACGTTTACATTGCTTTTATTATTATTACAATTATTATTATTCGATCATCTCTAGAAGTGGCCATGGAAAAACTAGTCTCTCTCTCTCTCATTCTTTTTGGTCCATGGTCTTGTTTAAGTTGGGTCACAAATTTCAGCATCTCGTGCAAGTAAAGGTTTATGGAAAAGTATATGGATGCAACTAGGATAAATGTATGTGCATAATCTATATTTGTGTACCTTTCCTCTATATCAAGCTATATCTATATTTTTCTTGGACAGAGAGTATTTGAAATAATTTTTTGAAATAAAACACTGTAGCACTTTTTTGATGTGATGTGTGTGAGGTAAAAAGATGGTTGGAAAATGTGTTGATGATGCAAGCAAGTAAATTTTGGGAATGAATTTGATATCCAAACATTAGTTATATCTAGACTCTGTATCTGCGTTTGGAAGTTTCCATTTTGAGACCACGAGGCACGATACAGTAGATATCTTGAAGCCACCGAAGAAGGTTCAAGTCCAGGTAACTCAAAAGTGAAAAGAGATTGCAGCTATAGATTCTAAAGATAAATTGCGTGCAAGTAATGTAACTGGTAAGAAGTTGAAGTGTAATTGTCTGTTAACAGGGATATATCTAGCAACCCTGGATATAATACTGGCAGAAATTGGTACAAACTGAGGAAAAATTTTCGTTGCATGACAATTGAAAATAGCTATGTATC
Organism: Gardenia jasminoides; assembly: GCA_013103745.1. Classification (NCBI taxonomy): domain Eukaryota; kingdom Viridiplantae; phylum Streptophyta; class Magnoliopsida; order Gentianales; family Rubiaceae; genus Gardenia; species Gardenia jasminoides. Next base: position 50,200,921 of record CM023095.1, on the reverse strand, counting down.
CTCAGTTGAGTCATTTATTTACAACTTTTCTCTGGGCAGTATTCATCCGTGAAAGATTAAAAAGAAAACTAAAAGGTATGTATACAACAACAGCATGTAGGCTATGCATCCAACAACAGAATGTGCTATCTTCCTTGAGGAGTTGTCAAACTGACATCATTAACAGAACGTCCACTTTGTTGTGAAGATTCACGTTCTGATAAACCCAATGTTGCAGTATAAGCTGGTAATTTAGGATGAGGAAGTTCTGCAATTTCACTGTTCAACATTGAAAGAACATTAGACACGTTTGGCCTATCACTGGCAGATTCTTGCACACATAATAGTCCCGCATGGACATATCTCAAGACCTCCATTTCAACTCGTGGATCAGATAATGATGGGTCTACCAATTGTATGGCTTGTTTTAAAGTCCACAGTTTCCAAGCCTGAAATGTTGAAAATACAACATCAAGTGGATTTAGCGATCGGCTAAATAAAGTGGAATGAAGTTTTATTGACCCTGACTATGTAGAAACTTACATATCCTATTAGACTCAGTTTATTCTCGTCATAATGGAAGCTAGTGTTTTTCTTTCCACTTACGATCTCTAATAACAATACTCCAAAGCTGTATACATCTGATTTCTCTGAAAACTGGCCACCCATTGCATATTCAGGAGCCATATAACCACTGCAATACATCGTTTAGGCATGAAAATTTTTAGTTCCGTGGTTAAATTGTGCTAATTAAGGTTGGTAAGAAGAGAGTTTGAGTAAATCATGATAGAACAGAAAGCAATTGAAGAAGTTATGTACTCACTATGTTCCTACAACTCTATTTGTGTTGGCTTGATCCACGTTACCTCCAAAAATTCTTGCTAAGCCAAAATCTGATATCTTTGGTTTTAGCTCTTCATCTAAGAGGATGTTGCTTAGTTTCAAATCTCTGTGTATAATCTTCAATCTTGAATCTCTATGAAGGTAAAGGAGACCTCTGCCAATCCCTTCAATGATGGATTTGCGTCTATTCCAATCCAGTAAATCTCGTTTTTGTGAATCTGAACAGAATTAAAATGAAATGGAGAATTAGTATAGTTCATTAAAACTAGGTGCTTTGGGACAGTATTTCTAAGCTTAATGAAATGCTGCATATGCTAGTATTCTGGAGTGCATGGAATGGAAACAGGTATGTCCGACATTAACTTACTAACCAAATACATAGAAATCCAGGCTTTTGTTTGGCATATATTCATAGACTAACATTTTTTCTTCTCTTTCGACACAGCAGCCCAGGAGTCTAACGAGATTACGGTGTTGCAACTTAGAAATGAGAACAACCTCATTCATAAACTCTTCGATCCCTTGATTCGAAGAGTTTGAAAACCTTTTCACTGCGACTAGCTGGCCATTTAAAAGTTTCCCCTGCAGATTAATTGAACAACATAAATAAATCATTCATGGATCCCTTCAATCCGTTTGATTCTTGAGTTGTATGAAATACCTTGAACACGGGACCAAAGCCACCTGTCCCCAGCTTATTTTTCACATGAAAATTTTCTGTTGCATCAGCAAGTGTCTCGTAACTATATAATGGCAGCTCCTCAAGCTTTGATTGTTCTGAGTTGTCAGTCAGAATTCTTCCCATTTTGGACACTTCCCAGGCTTCATATAATGTCAAATCGATGTTTTGCTTATTCCCTGATTATAAGCAGATATGTGAATAGATATGCAGCAAGTAAAGACTCCTCTGACAATTTTAGCATGTTACTAAAGACTCATCTTTTTTAGCATGTTACCTCTATGTCTAGTCAACCACTTCCGCAAAAAATATGCTGATATGGCCAAGAATAGAGACCCCAATATTACTGTGCTTGCAATGACTGCTTTTATTTTGTTCGAAAAACCTGCATTCAGGGAGTTGAAGCTGGTCAAGAGAATATAGATCACAGTAACTAAAAGTAATCATTCAATTTTCTTTTTTGTAGAATCATTAGTCATTAAACAAATAGACTGAGGAGATTTCAAAAATCAAAGTGTAAATTCTACCAGGTTCGCATTTAAGGGCACAGGTTGGCAACAGTAGTTACTAGTTAAGCACAATGTGGTACCTGGTTTTGAATAGGCCACCTTAACGTAAAGATCTGCCCCATTGAAAGAGAATTGTTGTATGTCAATTAGGCTACTGTTCCAGTGCAGACATCCAACACCCGTACTAGAGGCATAAGCGATGCAGGAGCAATTGTTCAAGCACTGATTACCACATTCTACTTCTGTTGTCTTGAGGAAAACCATTAAGTGAGAAAAATCTGGAACCTTTATGTTTTGAAGCTTCAAAAATACATCTGGTTTTCCGTCTTGACCAGCAGAGATGTTTCTGTCGCATTGCAGCAATGCCTTTCTGGAGCAGCCACTGGTCCAGTTTCCCTTGTCCCATTCCTCCTTTTTTTTTGGTTCAAAACCTTGCAGACATGTACAAACTGGCGAACGCTGAGGATTGCAACTCCCAAAAGGACCACATTTGCCATAAACGTCACATTGACTCTTTGGGCTTGTCCACGAAACATTGGAGTGTCCATCTGCAGAATACGAGACCTTCTCCATAAAAACCCCTGAAGAATTCAACACGTAGTATAACAATGCCAAATTACTTGTGAAGGACTGGACAAAATATTCAGATCCATTTTGGTCTGTTACCAGATCAAATCGTCTCAGGTACGATGTACTCATTTCAGGAATTCCAATAAACACGTTACCATCCCATGGACCACTCCGCCAATAAGGTTTACTATGATTCCAGATGAAAAACTCTGGAAGTCGAAGAGGGTCAATGCCGAAAGAGAAATTTCCAGTGGAGGGATCAGAAGGACTTCGCCATGAGGTCAGCCGGATCATGTTATTTTCACTTGTTACACCTATTTTCATTGTCCTCACAAGAGTATCCGTAGGAGTCTGAAAACTTTCCCATAAAACTCTTCCATTTGAGTTGTCTCTCAAGACCAAGTTCCCAGTATCCAGAAGTTGTGCGCTGGAATTTGCCACAGGATTCGATACATTAGATGACCATAGTACGTCCTTCTGCCCACTCAAGACCACAAGATTACCATCCCCTGATATCGCCAACGATCCTGCAGAATCCTTTATGGGATTGTCTCTATTAGCCACCCACACAACACTTTGTGCTGGGATATTGATAGTGATTCCAATATACCGATATTTAGAATTTACGGGAGTGAAGAATCCTAAGGTGAAGGTGTGGCCTGAGGAAACTATAGTTTCAGGATCTTTTATTGGCTGGTCGATTGTTATGGTGTCTGCAGCAATGCAATCTTGTAACCAGAAGCAAGCAAACAGGAAGAGTAGAGGCAATAAGTTTTTGAGTCCCCTCATTTTGATGCCCATATGAAGAGAAACATATGTCATCTACGATATAAGCAAATTATACAACTACCGAAAATGTCGAGTTTTTCCATCCACGCACCCCATTCCTTCCTCGTACTTGCCTCTATAGCCCAATTGCTCCGCGGCTGCGCTTTCCTTCTGTATTGAAAAACGTGGTTATTGAATGAACCTGAGAAGAAGTAAGGGATAGACAAGTTTGAGCTAATTTTACGCCCAAACACCTATAATATCAAGAAAAGTTCACCTATGAAGGATTTAGAGGGCAAGATGCATCTCAAAGCTTTTACTTGAATTTCTCCGACCCTGCAATTTCTTTCTGAATTGGAAAATGTGGTTAATGATTAGATTCAACACCTTTTTTGGGAGAGGGGAGGAAAAGTTTAGCTAATTTACATCTCTCCATTCAAAATGGAACTGTGAAAAAAGGCCAATTTGACAAGTTGGTTGACAAGTTGACCTGAATAACGATAGCAAAACAGTTAGTAGTATTTAGAACGTTTTCGAACTTGGGTCAGAATCCTCATGCTAGAGAGGTTAGATCTTGCTCTTGCCTTTTATTGGTCAATTTTGGCGCTATTAGACGATCAACTGGCAAACTTCCAAGGGTTTCCATCTATAATATGAACTGATGACGAAAAAGTTTGAGTTAGTAAAATAACTGGGTAATGGTTTTCAGTACTAATTGCATGGTTTTTTCTTCCTCCAGACTTGTTTACCAGTCAAATTATGAATATTCTATTTAACTGCATTTACTTTTCCTCTCCATCTTTGTACTTTGGCCACATTGATAAGATTAATGCAGGGAATAATGTTAAGATAAATCACTCTTTCATTGTACTCTTTCAGGTTGCAAGTGATAAAAGAGCAGTATAGCAAGCAGAAATTGAGAACCTTTTACCCTATAATCTCAAATGTCAAATGCTTTCTTGTTTCATGATTTTTCATTTGCTTCATACATCTTTCCCTTCCGTTTAGATTTTGCTGTTTTGTTATTTCATGGGATCCTGGTTTTCCTACAAGAAAACTAATGGGTTTGTCTAAGGTACTGATCAAATGGGACCAAAAATTTCAGTATCTTGAATTATTGCTAAATGGAGGTGTGTCTACATGCAATGAAAGATAAAAATATGTCCATTTTTGATAGAGAAGTTTTGTCTTGAATGGGTCCCAGTTAAACATATAGTCAAAAAGATTTAATGAAAAAAATTAAAAACTTAAGATAAAAAAATTTATGCCTTCGTTATGCTAATTGATTTGCAACTTGTACATACGTGTTTAACAGTAGAAAAATCTAAAGAAAATAATAATATTTGTCCATACTGCTCTAAAATGTGCTATCAGCATACAACAGTTGTTACATTAACATGGTTAGAGGAATGCATATACTTTGTTAAGAATATTCATTTTCCGGGGAACAAAATTTGCGCTCTTTTTGGGAGTTAATTCCATTTTCACCCTTTAGTTACACTAAAATTTTCATGTCTGATCCTTAAACTTTAACATGAGACACTTTAGCCTGAAAATTATAAATTTTGTCTCGTTTAGTTAAGATCATTGAGGAAGTTGAATAGATTTTAGATTTGAGTGGATATACTTTAGAGACTATAATAGAAATATTTTTTTTATTTTAAGGATTAAAGTGGGTAAGTTCTATATTTTAGGGACTAAAGTGGAGCAAATTTTATAGTTTAGAAACTAAATTGTTCTATCTTAAAGTTTAGGGACCAAAGTGAGAGTCTGCATGTAGTTAAATGGTACAAAATAAAATTAATCTATTTTTAATAAGGAAAAAGTTTGGATAAATTTAGTCCATCACTATCACAAATCAAGGCTTACTCTTGAAATCATAAGTTACTTATTGAGATTCTTCCAAATCGCCTGCTAATACAGTCTTTAAATCAGAATGACATTCAAATATACGGTATTTCATAAAAAAGTGGGCAATTTTAAATTTAGAATGAGGGAGCTATAGTATTTCACATTATAATATAAGCCCATGGGTTAGGATGAAAGAGCCCGAGTGCTCAACTTCTTCGGGGTAAAGCATTGAACGAATAGTGGACATGTTCGGCCCATCTTTTGCAGAGTCTTGCGCACACAATAGCCCAACATGGATGCATCCAGCCTCCACTTCAGTTGGCGGATCAAAAAGTGCCGGATCGATAAATTTCTTGAAAATTTGTGAGAGTAAAATGATACTGGAACTAATCATGAACGTCCGAAAATTTAGAAAAAATTGTCCCCCTATAATGTGGATTGAGTAGTAAAATACCCCTTATAATGAGAAACTAAACAAAATTGCCCCCTGCAAAAATTTACTAGTTGTGATAATTCATGCAAATTTTTGTATTTTCATAAGCAAAATAATAATATACACTTAGACATTGAAAGGACTTACTAATAGAGAAAAAGAAATAAAAATGAAAGTGAAATACTTTTCATGTGTCTTTAATCCCCACTTTTATGAGGAACTGTTATGAAAATTAGTATGCATTTTTGCAACAAAAAAAAAGTATATATATTTAATCCTTGAATTACGCCAGTGTTTTAATATGTATATATATATTTTTCACTTTTCATTTTCTTTCTTTTAAAGTGATACAAATACATAGAACATTAATATTTGTCAAATACAGTGTTATTTTTAAATAAAAACACTTAAATATGTGTGTGTATCTATCTATATATATTCGATAGGTTTTTCAAGGCCTCGAGAAGGGTTAACACCGTAAAGCAATACTTCTGTAATTTAACACGGCAATAATTTCTTATCACACAAAAAATGGAAAATAAGACTCATAAAAAATATTCACTTTATGAAGAGAACTTATGTATGTCTTCCATCATGTAAGCAAATCGGTACAACTACTAAGACAGTACCAAGGCTTCCCATGCACCTCATTTCTTCTCCTTACTTCTACCTCAATTGCTTAGCGTCTGCACTTACTGGAAGATGTTATTAATGAATAAACATGTAAAGAAGAACAAACAGACTAGTTGAGCTAATTGTACACGTACACTAATTACACTAGTATTTAACCTAGAGCTGGCAAGAAAATCCATAACCCAACAACCCACCCACTAATTTGAGAAGTTGGGTTGGGTTAGTTGGGTGTTGGGTCAATTGGGTGTTGGGTACAAAATACCCAAGTAAGTGTGGGGTGGGGTGGGTTTTGAAGTTGGGTGTCCATAACCCAACTTTTTTTTCACATAGCACAAAATAAATGTATGTACTCAAATATTTTTATCCTTTTTTTTAAGAAAAAAAGAGTGATGGTTTTGGCAACCTCATTTCATTTTTCCCAATTATAACTATTTTTTTATTTTCTTTTTCTATTGGACTCCAACCATTTTCTTAATTAATGACCCATCAATTTTTAAAATCCATTTTCTTTTTCTTTGTTCTAATTTTTCTTTAATATAATTTAGAAAAAACTAAGAAAAGTTAGAAGCACAATTTAGTCTTTCAACTTTCCCAACCTCAATTTTCCATTTTCCCATCATTCATCAAACACAAAAATTCAAATTTTCAATCTTAAAATCTCTAATTTTATTCCCAAAAAAATCAAATTAATCTTCCCAAATTTTTTCTGCATCCCCATTAAATTCGTTGTCTTTTCTTCTTATTATTTACCAAGTCATTTTTTCCCATCAAAATTTTGAACTAAAAGTGAACATTTTGAGCGCTTTACTTCTAGTTTGATCCAAGTTTATAGTTTTAAACTTTATTAAAATTACTATAGTGCTTGAACTACTTTTAATCATCCGTGATGTATCGTGTCCCAAGTGGGTGTCACCGCAATAACAACATTTTTTTGTAGTAATTGGAGATTTCATAGCATAATATTTAGCACATTTTAAAATTTTGGTTGCCCCTTGTGAATCAAGAAAGAAAAAATATCTATTTAGATGACTACATTTGCTTGAATTTTACAATTCTTCAGGTCAATTTAGTGACATTTTACATGATTTGATTTGTCTTTGAAAAGGATTTTTACATTAAATTTGTCCATCCAAGTAGTTTAAAAAATTAGTAATGCATGTTAGTGTGTGTTTTAATATGTTTGTGTGTATGAAAATAATGTATTTCCATCAAATGAGATTAATAACTGAATGTGTGTTTATATTATGGAAGTGTTTTAGTGTGTGATAATATGTTTATGTATGTGAACTAGTATTTATATGTAAGAAAAAATCATTTTATGTATATAAATGTGTGTGAGAAAATATTATGTTTAAAATATATAACATAATATATTAACATAACATATTTGAAATTCAAATCATGTATATGGGTTTCCAAAGAGTTAACCCATATATGACCCAACCCAATTTAAACTGAACTGGTGTAACCTAAATAAATGAAAACCCATTACTAACCCACCCAAAAACCACCCAACCCGCCCAATTGCCACCTTAACGGGAGACAAAGAAAAATTCTTCTATTCAACTATTATTTAAAACAAAGCTGCGGCTGTAAAAGTACAAAAGGGAAAACTTGGCAGAGGCTACACGGACCCACACACACACACACACATAGGCTATTGACTAGTATTTATATATTTAAAAACCTGGTCCGCTTTCAAACTTGAATACTTACTTTATTTTAAACTTTTTATCATTTGAAACCCATTTCAAAATATAATGTTAAAAAATTTATTTTGGGTCAGAGAATATAATTTTATTCCAAGTTTCTTTCCTTTTTTTCTTATTTTCTTACTATAATACACCAAACTTATCCTAATTTTAAAAATAGATGAACGAGTTTTAATAAATATTTAGAAGTTGATAATAATATTAATTTTTAAACTTTTAATTATTTTATGTCGTTTGGAAAGAAATGTTAATTAAAAATTATTTTATGAATAATTTATAATAAAAATAATTCACATTATAATTAAAAATATATATCATGAAAATACCTTTTGCTTGATTTAAAACAATACAAACAAATTTATATATAATTTTAGCATATTATATTTTTTAGTTTTCAAGCCATCAATTTGGACAAAAAGTAGAAAATTGAAAAAAAAATCATCTAAATACATTTGTAAACTTTAAATTAACTCAAAACACTTTGGAATAAAGAAAATATTATCTTTATAACTTATAGAATTCCCAAAAACAAGGAAAAAAGTACTAAGGTAAACCTACGTGGTTCAATCAAAGGAGTCGTGGACGAAGTGTTTACTATATATTTTTCAAATCAAAGAAATCAAACTTGAACCTTCATTTTTTTGAATGTATGAGACTTACTCAGAATATGCCAAAGAAATGAACACTTGCCCTCTGCGCATCTAAAACATGGCCGTTTACTTTTCAAGCTTCGTCATTTGAGAGTTGAGACGCTCATTTGTCATGGTAAACCGTAAACCATGGAAAACTGCATCCAACAACCGTTAGTTGCGAAATTGTTGATAGTCCAAAATTTGTCATCACATATTTTATTTTAAATATGGGTATCTTTCTTGTAAACATGATTTACCAAAAGAAAAGGAAGGGAAAGGAGTGGAAGGGACATCCATAAAAAAAAAAAAAAAGAAAAAAAAAATAAAGGAAAGAGAGTAGAGGAAAACTATTCCCATCTATCTTATTTGGATTAAGTATGGAAAGAAAATAAAAGAAATATTAAAATTTATTTGGATCGAAGAAGCAAAAGAAAGAAGAGGAAAGATCAAGTATTAATTTACTATAAAAGATAGGGCAAAAAAATGATCTTTCAAAAAAATGAAATTATCCCAATTAATATTTCCCTATTTCTATATTACAGAAATGATAACTACAATATAACCCTTTCCGTCCCTATCTTCCCTGAAACCAAACTAACTCAAATTCCTCCGATTCCTTTATTTTCCTTCCCATCCCTTATTCGAAACTGTTACTTAGGTCATCCCACGTGGCAAAACTTAAGGAAAAGTTTGTCTAAGGCTGTTTTTATATTTAGTGGAGAAATGTAGGATCAATCCCTTAATGCTTAGTTTATGTGCTAAATTGACTCTTAATTAAGAAAAATTTGGTCTTCAAAATTTTTGATATTAGTCACATTTAGGAAGTTTGATGAAAATTCAACACTGGCTAATGGGCAAAATCAAATTTCTGCTGGTCAGCAGTTTTAACTTTGCCCTTTTGATCCCTAATATTTGAATTTTAATCATTATAGTCATTTAAATTTTAAATAACAATATTGAGTGTTTTAGGATAAAATGAGAGGCGAACTACAATAAAATTTTGTTAAATGGGTAATTAGAATTCTAATTAAAGTTCTCTTCTTTTATTTTTTTTCATTTATTGATGCCATTAATTCCCATGTACTTCTTTTCTTTTGCATAATTGGTCTTGTTTTGCACTATTAATTATTAATTGATAGTGAGTTGTATCATTTTTTTCACTTGTAGTGATAATTATCTAGATTAATTAGATATACCCCTTTAAGGTATATATAATACAAGTAAATTAAGTTGATCTTTGTTTTTGTGGCATTTTAATAGGCTATTGGTTGAGTTGGAAATAAACTCGGTATTTTCCAAAAATGTTTAAACTATTCAATGGTTATCAATAGACATGAATATTGAAATACATACTTTAAAACTTTAATATTGGAATGTTAGACTTTAACCAGTAGCAAAGACAACAAAAAAAAAAAAAGCTTTAAAAAAAAAGGATCTTAAAAGCATTTCATATTAGTATTTACCTTCACTAGTTTTTATAATTATAATTCATATCTACAACAATTTAAGGCCTATGTGCTCAAGGAATGCAAGAACTTATGCAGTATACTTGTAGTGATGATAATAGATTCTTACATTAATACTAGAATTTCCCTTTTCTTCTTTATTTTATATATTATCCATTTATGGTCATTCAATTGTAACTTATTCAACAAAGAAATATTCTTTAAGTTAAACGGTGATATTGTGTTGAAATGAAGCGTTTTCATAAAATTTTATAGGGATTTATGAACATATTTTCTCATATATAATTCAATTCATATTTCATTTCATTTCAAGACCCCTAACTATAACTACTTGAAATTTCAGGGACCATATTGATTAAAACTTCAAATGTTAAGAGCTAAAAATGCAAAGTCAAACTTTTTGACTAATATCAATTTGATTTTGATCATCAGTTATTGTGATTTTCCATTAATCACCCTAAATTTGTATAAAATCAAAAAAGTTTCGAGACTAGATTTGTTTTGACTAAAAGATTAGAGATAAATTTAACATACAAGCTAAACATTAGAGACTGAAACTGCAAATCTCTCTATTTTAGTATTTTGTGGAAGTATACTTAGATGGGAGGTTTTTTAAATGCAACCAGGAATAAAATTTTATGAATGAGAAAAAATGTTAATGCTAATCAGAACCTAGTTAAACATGTCATAGTAAAATTTGATCAAAAAATTAAAAAAAAAAATAAAATAAAATTGATACATTCAGTTTGGCCATTGATTTGTACTGGAACAATCTAAAGAAACACTAATAAAAAATTTCATTTGGAAAACCCCAACATTTTGTTTGGATACCTCATTATTCTAGTAATCTTTGTTCATATTGCTGTAAAATTTGCTATCGGCCTACTTCAGCTGTTATGGTGACATCACTGGAGGAATGTTCACCGAGTTCAGAATATACACTTTCTGAGGAACAAAATCTTGCATTATACGCAGGTAAGTTAGGATGAGGGAGCTCAACTATTTCACTTTTAAGCATTGACAGAACAGTGGATACGTTTGGCCTATCTTTCGCATGCTCCTGCACACATAATAGTCCAACATGGATGTATCTCAAGACCTCCATTTCAATGCAAGGATCAAAAATTCTTGGATCAATTAATTTCACTGTTTCGTGTGCATTCCACAGCTCCCAGGCCTGCAAATTATGAGAACAAAATGAAGCTGGAATTACTCGCGAGTTATATGAAAGTGGAAATTTTGAATATAGGAATCACCCCTACAAACTTACATGTCCTATCAGGCTGAGATCATTCTCTTCGTTACCAAAGCTAGTGTTTCGCTTTCCACTTACCATCTCCAGCAGCAGCACTCCAAGGCTATAGACATCTGACTTTTCAGAAAACTTTCCTCTCATTGCATATTCTGGGGCCATATAGCCGCTGCATTCCATTATCCAAAACACCATGTGAAATTGATTTATGCTTGAACCTCAACGAAATGGGGTTGGAGTTTCCATGGTTGAACTAAGATAACTGGTATGTACTTACTATGTCCCCACAACCCTCTTTGTGTTGTCCTGATCTTGGTTGCCTCTGAAAATTCTTGCTAAGCCGAAATCTGATATTTTTGGAATCAGCTCCTCATCCAAGAGAATATTACTGGCTTTAAGATCTCTGTGGATAATTTTGAATCTCGAGTCTCTATGAAGGTACAAGAGGCCTCTACAGATCCCTTCGACGATGGTGGTGCGTCTACTCCAACCAAGTAAATCATGTTTGCATGTATCTGAAATCAGGTAGAATGTAAGTACAGTTTTGTTGGTTAGTCGGACAATCACCCGTCAACAATTCTGTAAATCTGATAGAAGACATCCTAGTAATCAACATTTTGGTTCAGGAAATTATAATCAGCTAACCAAATAGATAGGCATCCAGGCTTTTGTTTGGCATGAATTCATAGACTAGCATTTTTTCTTCTCTTTCAGCACAGCACCCAAGAAGTCTAACAAGATTTCGGTGCTGGACTTTAGAGATGACCACAACTTCATTCTTAAACTTCCTCACTCCCCTGACTTGAAGAGTTTGAAAGCCTTTTCACCGCAATTTCCTGGCCATCTATCAGTTTCCCCTGCATATGTGTGCTACACGATTATTGAGTTCTTTACTGTCCAACTGCATAAAGTTCTTAATAGAAAAAGGAACACTTGAAATACCTTGTAGACTGAACCAAAACCACCTTTCCCAAGCTTGTTCTCCACATGAAAAGTATTTGTTGCATTAGCCAGTGTCTCGTAACCATACAGATGAAGCTGATCTTCACTCTCACTGAGCACGTTTTTCATTCTGTTTGTTTCACCTGCTTCAAATAATGCAAATCAGCTCTGTGCATCTTCTTCGTATTGTGAACACATGTAGGCAATAAGCTATGACTTTGTCTTTGCAAATTTAGCGCTTTACCTCTATGATTAGGCAACCACTTCCATAAGAAATATGCAAAACCAGCAACGAACAAAGATATCATAACAACTATGCTAGCAATGACTGCCTTCTTGTGACTTTTGCTTTTGCTATGATCTGCATTTCAGGTGGTTCAAAGCAGATTCTTAGAAATGACAAGGAACTAGACCTATGCCATTGTATCAAATTTCAGCATCATTTTGAGGTAGATTTGTGCAATAACTTATCAAAACATAGCTTAAAAAGATATCACTAATCAAAGAGAAGCTGTTATGTGCTTCATACTGGATCAAATCCATATATGGAGGATGCAAGTAATGAACAAGGGGAGCTGCAAAAATAGTTACCAAGTTCAGAATAAGCCACACGCACATGTAGATCTGTCCCATCAAAAGGGAATTGTTGTACATCTATCAAGTCGCCACTCCAGTGCATGCATCCAATGCCCTTGGGATATGAATAAGCTATGCAAGAGCAATTGTTTGAGCACTCATCACCACATTCTTTTTCCCTAATTAAGCTGAGGACGCCAACTAAATAAGAGGAATCTGGCACTTTTACGTTGTTAAGCTTCAAATACCCATCTGGTTTGGCCTCCTGACCGCCAGAGTTTTTTCCCTGGCATTGCAGCAATGCCTTTCTTAAGCAGCCACCAGTCCAGTTTCCTCTCTTCCATTCCTCCTTGTCTCTTGGCTCAAAACCTTGCAAGCACGTACAGATTGGCGAATCCTGAGGATTACATATCCCAAAAGGACCACATTTTCCATAGATATCACAGTCACTTCGTAGACTTGACCATGTCACATTGGAATCTGCTAGTCCATTGTACCAGCTCTTCTCCAAGAAAACCCCAGAGGAGGTCAAGACATAGTATACCAAAACAGAATCGTTGCGGCCATCGTAGGTCAAATATGCAGCATCTGTATTTTCATTCGCTATATATAATCCATTTCCTCCAGAATACATGCCAGGAACTCCAATGAACACATTGCCGTCCCATGGACCACTCCGCCAACGAGGCTTGCTTTGATTCCAAAGGAAGACTTCCGGAATTCCTGGAGGGTTAAAACCAAAAGAGAAACTTCCAATGGATGGATCAGAGGGACTTTTCCACGAGGTCAGACGATTCTTGTTTTCTAGACTTACCCCAAGTCTCATTTTCTTCACTTGAGTGTCTGTAGGAATCTGAAAACTTTCCCATATAACTCTTCCATTCGAGTTGTCTCTCAGTACCAAGTTCCCAGTATCCAAGAGTTGTGCACTAGCATTTGCCACCGAATTTGAAGCACTAGAAGACCATAATTCCTTTTCCTGCCCGTTCAGGACCACAAGGTTGCCATCTTCTGAGATGGAAAATATTCCTCCAGAATCCTTCAAGGGTTGGTTTCTGTTAGCTACCCAAAGAACAGTCAGTCGGGGAAATTTGTTGAAAATGATTCCAACGTAGCGATCACTTGTATTTGCAGGGCTAAAAAATCCCAATTTGTAGGTTTGCCCTGCGGAGACTACATATTCGGGGTCACGAATTGGCTTAGTGATCGTAATGGTATCATTAGCTCTGCAATCTTCTATGCAGAAGCAGGCAAGCAGGAGTAGTAGAGGTACTAAGTTTGCAAGTTCCTTCATTCTCATGCTGCAGAGAAAATGGTCTATCATTATTTTTCAAGTAACTTCTGAGTTTCGACGCCACACATTTGATTGCTTCCTCTTACTATCCAAACCGCGTTGCTGAATATTTCTTAGGGATAATTTCAGAAACCTCCCTTGAGGTTTCTGACAATTTCACTCACCTCCCCTGAGGTTTAAAAAATTACACAAACCTCCCCTGAGGTTAAGATCTTGTAATAAAGTTAGTCCAAATAAAAAAAGTAACATTAAAAAAATGCTTTGAGGAGAGAGATGAAACTTCTATTCCATAAATACCCTTTATACTTATGCAAAAGTTATATTACAACGGAATGAAAAATATATTAATAAAAGTGAGGAAAAATAAGTGTAAATAGTAAGGAACCAAAAAATAAGTAGCAATTAATTTTTTCTATAAAACTAGATCAATAACTAGTATTGAATTATAATGGCTATTTTTTTAGATTTTTACTATTTTGCATAGAAAGGCAACAAGAAACATTAATTTGTCATTTTCATTTGAAACAATAAAATTTAAGGTGGGAAAACAGTGGTTAGGATGTTTAAGAGGAGGTTTCTAAAATTATCCCTATTGAAAACTAATATAGGTAATTAAGTAGTTAGGACACTAATTAATTGCTAGTAATTAATTAATGAAAATAGTTGTTGATGATTTCTTTAATGATGAAAATTAATTTACAATTACAAAATGGTACTGATTTATATACCAAATATTTGTTCGCTCCTAGAAATTGATATAGCAAGTAGCAATTTGTTTGAATTTTTCTCTAAAAATATTACCAAATATTTTCCTTACGATTGTACTTGCAATATTTGTTATTGATGTTAAAGGATATTTATAAATTTCATAATTTTGACCAATATCTTGACAAGGCTATAGTTTTTGCACCTATATTTCACATTCAATTTGCGAAATCATCACAAAATCACTATTTTGCTATTTTAAATTTTGTAGTTTCAAGTAAAAATAAGATCTATCTTAATGTTTTTTGTTGCCTTTATATACAAAATGACAAAAATTTGAAAAAAATATCCATTTCTAATTCAATGCACTAGTCATTGATCTAAATTTATAGAAAAAATCAGTTGCTACTTATTTTTGGTTCTTTACTATTTGCATTCACCTTCCCTATTTTATTAATTCATTCATTTACTATACAAATTTTACACAAGTATAAAGGGCATTTGTGGAATAAAGTTTCATTTCTCTCCTCAAGGTATTTTTTTAATGTTACTTTTTTTATTTGGACTAACTTTATTACAAAATCTTAACCTCAGGGGAGGTTTGTGTAATTTTTTAAACCTTAGGGGAGGTGAGTGAAATTGTTAAAAACCTCAAGGGAGGTTTCTGAAATTATCCCTATTTCTTAATGACAAGTTTTCCTACATTAGTCATTCATCGGCAATAATTTAGACACCTAGACATATGCAACTTTGTTTCAAAGTCTTTATTTAGACCCCATGATGCGACTGTTTTTATGCCACCAAAAAAAAAAAAAAAACAGTTATTGATTTATAAAGTTGTTATAAGTCGTTCTCGAATCTCGATCCATCACTCGCTACAAAGTCATAGGTCTCAATTTCTTATTCTTCTCCTTCTTTTTCCGTTTTTCCTCCCTTGCGTGTTTCAGACGTAGATAGCATCCGGACAATTAGCCATTCTTTAATTTAAGGTACAAAAGGCAAATTGAACCAAAAGATTCATGTTCGAGAAGGACGGCAGCTACCCGAAATTTTCTCCATTACCCTCTAAAACCAGATTGTAGCACAAATTTTATTGCCTAAGACAAAAGATAAGAAAATACATACAAATATCAAATATAGTAAATCAAAGAGTGAAAGGATTATGATCTTTGAAAATCCTTAAATTAAATAAATTAATCCCCTCATCCTTCTGCACAATGGATTTTAATTGAACGGCAGGGATAGGTTTGCTCTCTCAAAGGGTGTTTCCTACAATTTAGTCGTACAAAATAGCGATTTGATAATGTCGATTGAACACTAGAGTTTTCAACCTTCAACCCTTCAATACGAAGGAAATGATTTTGTTTGACTTGATTTCTAGAATTTTGGGGATTTCAATTTGTCTCTTGTCTTGAAGAAAGATCTCTATAGATCCTCTACAAATAAAACAGTTCATTTTGAATTAATAATTCCATTAATTCACTTTAATTTAGATGGGTTTTGAACCTTCACTTTGAGCCCCCATGCAACAATGGCCCAACTTGTCAATCAAAGGATTAACAGACATGAAATAATTAAATTTAATCAAGACGAATTTATTTCTTTCAATATTGACTGAATAAATTAAATAAAAATTTCACTGTCTACAGACATTAACGTGCTTCCACATCTTCTGTGCACTCTAAAGATGAAAGCACTTGCCAAAAAAATAAAAAATAAAAAATAAAAAAAATTACAAGTGTGGGATGTGCTACCTGCCTTGGACACTTGTTAAACTTGCACCATTCACAGAATCTATGCTTTTTTGAGAACGTCGGGCTGAAGCACCCAATCTTCCTGTGTAGGCTGGTAAATTAGGACGAGGAAGCTCTGCGATTTCACTATTCAGCATTGACAGAACAGTTGAGACATTTGGCCGATCCTTTGTATACTCTTGCACACACAGCAGTCCTACATGTACGTATCTCATGACCTCCACTTCGATGCATGGATCAAAGATCAATGGGTCTATCAAATTTTTTATATCATTTCCATTCCACAATTTCCAGGCCTGAAACAATTGGCAAGGTAATCAATCTTGGAGTTCAGAGATTCAAATGTCAGACTTAGAAATGAAAATGAATCTTTAGAAATGCAGTACTAACGAAGAAAGAAGCTTACATATCCTAGAAGGCTGACCTCGTTCTCATCACGGTAGAAGCTTGTGTTTCTCCTTCCGCTTACAATCTCCAACAACAGCACTCCAAAACTGTAAACATCTGACTTTTCTGAAAATCTTCCGTGCATTGCGTATTCAGGGGCCATGTAGCCACTGTTATCGCATAATTTGGAGTCATGAGCGCAAAGTTAATCCACGGAAGTTGCATTATTCATGAGATAATTAAGATATCGTATGAGCAGTATGCTTACTAGGTTCCCACAACCCTGTTGGTTTTTTCTTGATCTTGGTTGCCCCCAAAAATTCTTGCTAAGCCAAAATCTGAAATTTTTGGCTTAAGCTCTTCATCTAAGAGGATGTTGCTTGCTTTTAGATCTCTGTGAATAATTTTCAATCTTGAGTCTCTGTGAAGGTAAAGGAGGCCTCTTGCAATCCCCTCAATGATGCTAATGCGGGTGCTCCAATCGAGTACACCTGGTTTCGATGACTCTGAAAAGATCAGGAGGACTAAAATCATCATAGGTTCACGAAACAGTAGTGTTTGGTTCTATAACGAAAGACGGTTCTATGGACCTTCAGTAACCACATTGGAAAAAGAACCACCAGATTGACTAACCAAAGAGATAGGTATCCAAGCTTTTATTTGGCATGTATTCATACACGAGCATTTTTTCTTCTCTTTTGACACAGCAGCCGAGAAGCCTAACAAGATTTCGATGTTGAAGTTTAGAAATCACCATGACCTCGTTCATAAACTCCTCAATTCCTTGACCAGAAGATTTTGAAAGCTTTTTCACAGCTATCCCCTGTCCATCTGATAGCTTTCCCTGCAATTAGATGACCGTTACAATTGCTGAATACAACCATAGCGAACACCACATGCAGTTGTTGATGTATACCTTGTAGACAGGGCCAAAGCCACCTTTTCCAAGCTCATATTTTGGATCAAAATCATCCGTTGCATTAGCTAGGGTTTCATAACTATACAGTGGTAGCTCTTCAAGCTTGGATTGCTCCGAGCTGTGGCCAACCAAGCTTTCGACTTTATGTACTTCCCTGCTTCAATCGATGAAATCTCATGTTCGTGCCCTGTGCTTACCATGAACAAGTGCTTGGTAAATTTTTAACGAGTGATAACAATATCTGAAAAATGAAGCTGAAATCAGAGTAATACCCTTCTGCTTAGCCAGCCACTTCCAACAAAAGTATGCAGACAATGCAAAGGCTAAACATGCTCCAATTACTGAGGTTGCAATGACTGCTTTCATAATATCCCTTTTCTTGCCTGTAAATGTCAGAGTTTCAAAGCATGTTCACAAAGCCTACCATCGAGAAAGGAACTAGCCGAAAGCAATTCTATGTCATTTTGACTTTCCTGTAAAATATATAGAATCAATGTAAAGAGAGGTGAAGGGGACTTGATAACTTAGTTACATTTCGAAATATAGCATTGATCGAATTCAAATCCTACTTGATTGCGGAAACAGAAAATAAAATGCTACATTAAAGTTATAGAGGTACTAAAATATTGTAAAACAAGTGTGTTACCAAGTTCAGAATAAGGCACACGTATGTATAAATCTGCCCCATCAGAAGAGGGAAACTGCTGTATATCAATTAAGCTTCCCCTCCAGTGCATGCAACCAATGCCTGGATAAGTTGCATAAGCAGCACAGGAGCAATCATTTGAGCACTGAGTATCACATTCGTCTTCTGAAGTTGCAATCCATTCAGCCAAATCTGGAACTTTAATGTTTGGTAGCTTCAAGAATCCATCTTGTTTGCCCTCAGAACGAACAGAATTATTTCTCTCACATTGCAGCATTCCCTTTCTTGTGCAACCACTAGTCCAGTTTCCTCCTTCCCACTCCACCTTATTTCTAGGCTCAAACCCTTGCACACACGTACAAATAGGTGAACCATGGGGATTGCAGCTTCCAAAAGGTCCACATTTGCCATAGACATCACATTGACTTTCTCGGCTTGACCATGTAATCTCCCAATCCCCTTTTTTATCTGATAAAACTTTCGCCAGTACAGCCCCTGAGGAAATCAACTCATAGTACAACAAAGAAGTATCATTTGCATATGTGAAGGACAGAGACACCAATCCTGTATCATCCCTTCCCAGGTTAAAACCATTTAGATAAACTGTATTCATGCCAGGAATTCCAATAAAGATATTGCCATTCCATGGACCACTGCGCCAATAAGGTTTATTGTCATTCCAAAGCATGAGTTGTGGAATTTGTTGTGGTTCAATACCTAGGGAGAAACTTCCGATGGATGGATCTGAAGGACTTCTCGAAGAGGTCAATCGGATATTCTGGCCTTGGGTACCTGAACTTAATTCCATCCACCGTATATACGAGTGAGTTGGAAACTGAAAACTTTCCCACAGAGTTCTTCCACTGGAATTGTCCGTCAAAACCAAGTTTCCAGTATCCAAAAGCCGTGCAGTAGAATTTGCTGCAGAATTTGAAGCGTTAGATGACCATAGCATCTCCTTCTGCCCATTCAAGACCACAAGATTTCCATCTCGTGAGATTGTCAGAGTTCCTGATGAATCATTCATTGGTTCGTCTCTGTTAGCCACCCACACTACTGGAAATGCAGGAGTATTAAGCATGATTCCAACATATCGACCGCTACTATTCGGAGGACTGAAAAATCCTAATTTGAAAGTTTGGCCAGAAGAAACTAGAGTTTCGGAGTCCTGCAGAGGCTGAGTGGTTGTTATATAATCAATGGCTGTACAAGCTTCTAAACAGAAGGAAACAAGCAGTAGAAAAAGGGATCCCATCATTGGTGATCGACAAATTATCATTGATGATGAACAATCTAACTATCTAGCTCATTTAATTCCCTCCACGAATCTAACGCAAGAATACAAGATTTTGCATTCTTCCTAGAAATTTAGACCAACGCATAACGTAAGAAATTAAACTCGGCGTTTGAGGGAGGTAGAGTCAGCTTAATAATGAATCATCCTTGTTGACTGCACTATTACTCTGAATCAAGCTCATCATAGGCGGCTTAAACATAAGAGTCAATCGCCATTTGTTAGCCGTCATTTTTGAAGTTAACACTCTCAACTCAGTAAACCAATCTTCAGGTAAAATCATATAACGCAGCAAATTGCTACTAAGAACAGCCAACCTTTGACGTTTGCAGTTGCAACCTGCAATTGGCTGTATAAAGTTTTTACCATCTGAATCAGTATAACCAATAAAAGCAATGTAAACTGCAACCGTGGGTAAAAATGTTTGGTATAATTGGTCAATAAGGAAAGATCCAAAAATATTAATCAAGTCCAGGTAGTCAACATTATAAAACATTCTTCTACTGTTCCAAAGTAGCATATTTGACCTGAAACCTTAAATTGACCCGAGAAGTTTCCACATCAGCATTTTCATTTCTTCTGTTGAGCAAACAGAATTCAACCTAAGACAAGTCAAACACATTAACGAGCCCCTGTTCTAGAACATTTGACTACCGTTTTTAAATTTTTTTGGGATAATTTAAGAAACCTCCCCTGAGGTTTGCAATAACTGCAGCCACCTCCTTGAGGTTTGAAAAATTACAGAAACCTCCCCTAGAAAATATGTTTTGGTGAAAATTGGTGATGTAAGCATAAAAGGTCTAGTAAATATCCTATACTACCCCATTTGATTTACAAAACAAATTAAATGACCAAAAAAAATCAAATATAAGAATTATGTGTTAAGTAAAAAAATTTAAGATAATTCTTTACAATAAAATTTAGGCTATGTTTTAATGTATCATTTTTTGATATTTAGACTTCTTTTTTTTTATCCACCCTTCGCTAAGTAAGTTGTAAAGGAACTATTTTTAACAAATGCATCTCTACCGGTCCGTTGTTCATAAAACTAGACAAGAAGTCCATTTAAATGACTTAACAATTGAATATAATGTATTAAGCGAGATGAGGTTGGAGTTTTTGGATAAAGAAATATTAGTAAAATGCAGTTTTCTTTTTTTCTTTACAACCACTTTTAACTTATAGAATTTGTAAAGCTATCAAGGCTGTTTGTAAAGTTGTCAAGTCTATTACAATCTTTTTATAATACAAAGAGAGGTAAGTGTAACTTTTCAAACATTAAGGGAGGCAGCTACAATTATTAGAAACCTTAGGGGAGGTATATGAAATTATCCCTTATTTTTTTTTAATCCATCCTTTGAAGCGTCGCCATCTTGGCATTCATTGAGCATGGTGTGGTGAAACTTTGGGAGGAGAGATGAAACTACATGATTGACTAGGTGGTTCACTGTTATCTCAGCAGCTAACCAAATTACTCTCAAAGGTTTTATGCTCGCATTAAAAGCTGTAGTATATGATCATTTGACGCAAAGATAACAATAGTTTAAAAAAGAAAAAGCTACTATGGATAAACAGAAGATAACAATAGTTAAAAGAAAACAAAAAAAAAAAAAAGCTACTATGGATAAACAGCAAATGCAGCCCACCAAACTGACAACAAAGTTTACTGAAGTCCAAAAAGTTCAACAAACTAGCCATTAAGATCCTAGACATTTAATTCTGCAACATGTTGTTGAATAAAACTTGTACTGCATACCGTGAAGTGGTTCTGTTATCGGCCTTCAACAATTGTTACCGTGACTTCTTTTTTTTTTTTTCCCACCCAATGGCAACATATATATCTGTCTATTTCCTATCATCTATCTATCTATTATCTATTATCTATATAAAAAGTATGATGAGTCTTGCTGTGTAACTTGTAAGTGTAAGTAAAATTTGATCTTAGTTTTTATAATACCAAAATTACCCTTGACACTAATAAATAGACAAATTGCATTGTATTTTCTTAAAATAATTAAAAATTATGCTAACAATTACAAAGAAATATTCATTGAGTTGTGGTGAATTAAACTTAAAAAAAAAGGAAAGAAAAGAAGAACCATTTCATTGCATTTCGTTTGTAGATTATGTCAATAGTTATAAGAATGAAAAACATTTCCTTGAATTATAGTGAATTAAATCAAAAAATAACAACCAATTTATTGGATTTCCTTAATAATTAATATCAATGTGAATAGCTGCAAAAATGAAAAACATTCCCTTGAGTTATGATGAATTAAATCAAAAGGGAAGAACAAATTTTATTTATAAATTATTAAAAATATAGTGAATTTTGGTGGTTAATAGTGTCAACAAAAAGGAATATTTATTATTTGATCCATATCCCGACATAAGAAGTCCAATGGGAGCAATACTTGAAATGGCGATCCATAAAAAAACACCAATAGTAAGATCGGCTAGAACAAGTCAATAACCAAAAGGAATTACTGAATAACTTAGTAAAATTGATATGACTGCGATGGATGGTCCAATACTGAATAAACGAGCATCGCCCCTAGATGGAAGGAGGTTCTCTTTGAAAAGTAGTTTTGTACCATCCGCTAAAACTTGAAGAATTCCTAAAGGGCTGGCATATTCGGGTCCAATACATTGTTGTATCCCTGCGGATATTTCTCTTTCAAACTAAACAATCACGAGTACACCTATTGTGATTCCTAATACAAGAGTCAAAATGGGGATAAGTATCCATATGATCCCATAGACTTCTTTAGGACATTAGTTTTTGATGCCAAAAGTATGATGAGTATTGGTGTAGGTATAAACAAAATTTGATCTTAATTTTTGTAATTACCATTGACACCAATAAATAGAAAAATTGCATTGCATTTCCTTAATAATTAATAAGAATTATACTAACTGTTACAAAGATACATACCTTGAGTTGTGATAAATTAAACTTAAAAAAAAAAAGAACTTCCAATTCATTTCATTTTGCTCAATAATTGATATAAATTATGTCAACAATTACAAGAATAAAAAACGTTTCCTTCAGTTATGGTGAATTAAATTGAAAAAAGAAGAACAAATTTTATTTATAAATTATAAAAAAATAGTGAGTTTTGGTAGTTAATAGTGTAAGCAAAAAGTGATATTAGTTTTGTGAGGGCAAAATTATACTTCTCTCTAATAAATGGAAAAATTGCATTACGTTTTATTAATAAATAATATCAAACATGCTGACGAAAGCGAAGCTACTAACAAATATTTCAATTTTTTAGTATATTTAGTCCTATTGACTGGTTTTGGCAAATTTTATCGGAATCCGGTACTCACATGCTGGCAACCAAATTCTTTAAAAAAAAGAAGAAAAAAGGCAAAAATTTTAGCTTTCATAATCTATAATTAAAGTTCACTAATTATACTAATTGGTTTTAATGTTTAACTCAAGAAAAAAAGAAAAAAAGCTAATAAAGCTTGAAAAAAGTTGGGATACCTTATAGGGGGGAGAAAGAGAGGGGAGGGAGAGAGAAATAACTTGTGAGTAAGTGTGAGTACTGAATAGGTGTTGAACTTTTTTTTAGATTTTATTAGCTTTTTTCATTTATTATTTGAGTTGAAGAGTAAAAACTAATTACCCAAATTAGTGACGTTTAATTATAGATTATGGCAACTAGAATTTTTTCCTTTTTTCTCTATTTTTTATATTTGTTCGCTGACACATGAGTAGCACTTGACCGGATTTCGATAAAATTTTACCAAAACTGGTCAATAGGACTAAATATGCTGAAAAATTGAAACATTTGGTACTAGATTTGCTTTCGTCCAAAGTTTAAAAACTAAAACTACCAATACCCAAATATTTGGTACCAAAACTGCAATTTTCTCATAAAAGGCAAGTCCTGCACACAACTATTCTTGTGCACATAGTTAAGTGCAAAATAGTGATAGTGACCTAATCTTTTATGCCATAACTCTGATTGATCCTCTAAACTTGAATATGCATTTGAAACAACATTCAACCAATTTAGAGAAAAACTTTTGCCATTCATTTTTACTGAAAAAAGTTTATCTCCATCTTGATAATAAATGACACAGGTCCTATTTTGAAGATGACAAAATAATTTTTCTCAAACAACTGTCTAACACTCAACAGGTTTTGATTAATTTCAGGCACATATAAAACATACAAAAATTATCTTAGTATCTGAACTATAATCAATAACCACGGCCTGTTTGGCACCATGAGTTTTTTGTGAGTTTGTATAATACTAGTTTTTTCCCTATTTTAGCTACAGGAATCTCAAAAAACTTCCTTCATTTTTTTAACATACATCCCAAAAAAACTACACAAAAAATCTCTTTCATTCCTTTTAAAAATACAAAAAAACATTCTTCTTCCCTTTTCTTTCTTTCTTTCTTCTTCAACCACGCTCGATTTCTTCTTGTTTCTTTCTTCCTCCTCCTCTCCTCAACTCTTTTCTTCTTTTTTCTTTTTTTTTCTTTCTCCCCTCTCCTCCCTCCTCTTCCCAGGTCACACCGAGTTGACAGGATTGTGAGAAAAAGAAGAAGAAGAGTTGTCATCAAACTGAGGAGAGAGAGGAGGAGGGAGGAAAAAAAAAACAAGAAGAAGAAGATCACCATTGGCCATGGTGACAGTTCGGGAAGGGAAGAAGAAGAAAGAAAGAAAGAGAAGGGAAAGAAAAGAAAAAAGAAAGGAAAAGGAAAAGAAAAAGAAAAGAAAAGGAAAAGAAAAAGAAAAGGAAAAGAAAAGAAAAAACAATTTATCAAAGTTTTACATATCTAACAAATTTTCTACTACTCTGAGTTACAATAGGTTTATATCTACTCCCAAAAAACTCACCTACCAAACAGGCTCCACATTACTTTTAACTTTTACATCAATGCAACCTCCATTTCTAATCTTAACTTTGAAAATATATGATTTGCCCAACTTCTACCATGTGATGAGTATAGCCACTGTAAATGAGCCATACTTCACTAGAGATATTGCTTGCAAAACAAGTGGCCACAAATAACTGCTCCTGTTGTTGGTCAGCTACTTGAGCATATTGGTCTCCTTGGTTATTTTTACTTACCTTTTCTACATGTCCCTTCTTATTGCATGACCTATATTGAACGTTAGGTCTCCACCAGCAATATTGTTGTAAGTGTGAAGTCTTCTTGCTGTGTGGACATTGAGGAAATTTTACTCTTCTTTCATCATCTCTACTTCGCTCACCTTCCTTCTTGTTCTTCTTGTTCCACTACTGCTTCTTCCCTTTGCCACCTTTTTGACTTTTGTTTTTATCATTTGCATAAAAAACATCTTCTACTGCTTCCTTCTTCTGGATGGCTCTCCTCTGCTCTTGTACTTGTAAGGCATTGATCAGCTCCGATAAAGTGATTCGAGAGAGATCCCTTGAATATTTGTGAGGTTTTTTTTGGGTTCAAAACTTTCAGGTAAGCTTCCCAAAACTTTCTCTACGACTCTGCTATCATGTAATTATTCGCCAATCAACCTGATTTATTGACAACAACTAAGAGCCTGTCAGAATACTCTTTAATGTTTTCTGAGTCTGTCATCCTAAGGAGTTCAATGTCTCTCCTAAGATTTAAGATTTGCATCTGTCTTGTTCTGTCATTTCCTTGAAAAGCCACCTTCAGAGAATCCTAAATTTCCTTTGCAATTTCACAAGTCATAATTTTTATGAAACTACATCAAAAACTACTGAGTGAATGCACGTCATGACATTTGATGTCCTTTTGATTGCATCCTTATGGGCTCTCATTATTACAATTGTTGTATTTTCAAACAATTACGGAACAGGATCATCTTCCACCATATCTCAAAGATAACTGGCTACCAAATAGGACTTATTTTGACAGTCTAAATTTGATAGTTGTCACTAGTAAAATTTGGAGGGTTGGACATGATATTGTTTCCTAGTATTTCGATGTTGAAGGCTTAAGCATATAATTTTATAGTGAAAAAAAATATTCTCACCAGATTTATTCACTCTCAAAAGAAATAAGCCCCTTAAGACTTTGGCTCTGATACCACTTTGTTAGTAAAATGAGCATGAATAAGGATATCAAGACTTGTATTTGAGGGTTGGAAAATGAGCTTGTATTCTTCATTAATCATTATCCATATTTATAGTGTTTACAAAAGAACAAGCTAGTTAACATTTTTCTAAAAAATTTCAACCAAACTACTTGATAGCATGGCCAAATCTTGACTAAAATATTTGCTAATAAACCAAAATGATGTTTGGTTAACAAATATTCTAACAATACAACTTATTTAGCTAATAACTAACTTGTTCTCATATCAAAAATGGTTGGCGATACTGCCAGAGTATAATCTTCCTACCAGAGCGATTTTTATTCAAATTTCGACATTACCCTCAATTGTTCAAACTCATATATTTCTATTGATTTTTTTGGGATCCATTGTCCACTGATTAATCACTTTTTCTTTCTCTCACTTTCGCTTCTATTCCCACCTTACGATCATTTTACAACTTTCCTATTTTACAATTTTTTTCATTTTCTTGAGATTTTTATAGCATTTGTTTCAAGATCTTTTGCATAATATTTTTTTTTCTTCACTCTTACTACTTCTCCATTACTATCAGTAAGTTCTTTCTTGCCTTTTTTTTCTTTTCTTTTTTTGGTTTTATTCCATTATGTTTTCTACCAAATAATCTTTGTTTACAATTTTTTGGAGTGATCATAAATTTTGATTAAATTTGGGATGCAATTTTGTTGCAATTATGGTGCGATTTAAGTTCTCATTTTTTGAGCAATTTTTGTCGCAATTATAGCAATATTGTGGATTATTATTAATTTTTTTTTTGCAATTCACCTAGTTCTTATTCACATATTCTTGTTTTTAGATTTTGCAAATGAAAAATAGGATTCACAATCAATTTGAAGAAAATAGTCCGCACAACTCAAGTAGTAACATTCAACAACTACAACAAGTTGGCTCAGGAAATGTTGTTGAATTATTTGATTTTGATTTAAAATTTGAAACATGTAATGATCTAATGAATGTTTTGAAAAACTTCTTCTCGACATAAGGTTATATCCCATCAATTAAAAATTTGAAAGGGAAAATATGTTACTATTGATTGTTGATTTCCTTACAAACTTTACAATACTTTTCACTTTTCTACTTATTACTTCATGAAAATATTGACTTCAACATATATCCAGAATGCAATTTAAAATGTAATGGAAAGAAGTGCCTTTGTTTGGCAAGTATTCATAGACTAACAAACTAAATGGATAGAAGTCAGGCTTTTTGTTTGGCATGTATTCATAGACTAATGGATAGAACTCCAGGCCTTTGTTTGCCATGTATTCATAGACTAACTTTTTCCCCCACCTCTTTCAACACAGCACCCTGGGAGTCTAACAAGTTTCCGGTGCTGGAGTTTAGAAATGACGATAACTTCATTCACAAACTCCTCAATGCCTTGACCGGAATTTGTTGAAAGCATTTTCACTGCAATTTCCTGGCCATCTAATGGCTTTCCCTGCAGATGCAATGATAATTAGGGCCACATCCTAGCCAAAAACTCCTTTAGTTCGTGAAGCAAGTTGGAATTACGTGAGGAGCTTTCCCCGCTAATGCAGCTGTTTTTATACGACAAAAAAAATTTTGAAAATTGACATTCTCACGGGATTATGATCCCGGAAATTGTTCAAGAAAAGATCCATAATTCTATTCGTCTTTGTGGGTCCCTCATGAGTTGTGCCATTAATTGCAGGAGGAAGATAATGAGATCAAAGAACTTCTTTGTTCTTGCTCTTTTAGGTTTTTAGCATTGGACGTTTGTTGAGAAACACACCACTTCATGATTTATAAGTTGTTGTCGATCCATCACTCTATAAAGTCACAGGTATCAATTACCTTCTAAAACGAGACTGTAGCACAAATTTAGACTATGACAAAAGACAAAAACAATTTGTACAAATGTCAAATATATTAAATCAAAGATTAAAAGGATTACCATCTCTGAAAATTCTTCGAACAAATAAATTAATCCCATCATTCTTCTGTTCAAAGGATTTTAATCGTTGGGCTGAGAGGTTTGTTTTCTAATGAAAAGCATGTTTCCTATAGTTATGGCGTAGAAAGCGGTTGATTTGATTACTTGATTGAATACTAGATTTTTCAACCTTCAAACTTTCAACATGGACAAAAAGATTTTATTTGACTTGATTCCAAAATTTTGGGGATTTCAATGTGTGTTTGCCTTGAAGAAAGATCCCTATAAATTCTCCACAAATAGTAGGCAAAAAAAAAAAAAAAAGGGAATGCCACAGTAGCTCTCAAACTATTGTGAAATTTAACTTTGACCCTCTAACTATTAACGGATAAATTTTAGCTCTCCAACAAATTAAAATATATAATCCTAACTCTACCATCAGATTGAGTCATTATGTTTAATAGAGATAGCACGAAGTGCACAACAATTGCCCTCAAACTATTATAAAGTTCAACTTTTGTCCCTCCAACTATTAACGATTAAATTTTACCCCTCCAACTAATTAAAATATATAATTCTAATCCTTCTGTTATCTTGAATCATTATATTGAATAGAAACATTACCATGTGTATGATAGGGGCATAATCGAGGGGCATTTTTGTCTTTACATGATATGTGCTAGTGTAAAATTGTTTTATCCCTATTTGATTCATAAACTAATTTACCAATTCTTCAATTGATAAAATCGACCAAATGTAATTGAAAATCCAAAATCTTGAACAGAGAAATTTCAAAAAGATTAGGCAACTTGAAGATATTGAGTTGTCTTCATTTGGAATTTAACTCATTTTCTGGTATTATTCCAAATTCCTTAGGTCATGTGCTTTTCTTAATGACAAAAATCTGGCACACAATTTAATTTCTTAGAACATTTAACAAGCCTTGGTTTCCTTCCAAGTTTAAACTTTCTAAATCTCTCAAACAACCAATTCTCTAGTGAGATTCCTCTGAACTTATACATTGCTTGTGACAACCCCACCTCCTCCTAAGGCGAGCCAGAGAGTTCGACGAACTGCCTGCCTAACTCTCGCCAGGACTCCGTCAGTCAAACTCACCCTAATTAGGGTTTAAGTTAAAGATGCAACCATCGAAGTTGGTTCAACTTAAATA
The DNA here is from genome assembly GCA_013103745.1 of Gardenia jasminoides. Lineage (NCBI taxonomy): Eukaryota > Viridiplantae > Streptophyta > Magnoliopsida > Gentianales > Rubiaceae > Gardenia > Gardenia jasminoides. The sequence continues at coordinate 50,171,906 of CM023095.1, read as the reverse complement.
CATCAAATCAATCACCAGAGTTCATTCTACAAATCCTTAATACGTAAAAATCCACAAAGGGTAATTAACAGAAATTTTCTTCAAAAGTCATCAGCTGATAAAGTGTTTAAAAGTTAAACACAGCAGGATTACAAAAGATTAGGTCTGGTCTTCGTCTGGGTCTCCGCACCCGATCTAAAACCTTGAAAATCCTGGGAGGGAAAAATATAAAGGGGTGAGCTTTTACGCCCAGTCAGTGTCCCAAAACAAATGATCAGATAAACATATCAGTGTAGCATGCTTTCAAAAACAGAAATATCCATATAATGCAAGTTTTCATTTCAGGAAAGTCATGAAACAATAATATTTCATCATATAAACAGGCTCAATAAAGCAGTAGCAGTCACAATAGAAGGATACGGTGTTCATTGAACTAGTCGGTATACAGTCTGCAGTACTTTGGTCAGGTTTCACTGCTTCCCATTCACCAACCTCTTACTCCCAACTTGGCCCGAAAACCAACAGTCTGTAGGTGGTGTACACTCGAGGTAACCTTTAAACAGTCCCTAGGATCCATCGACGTACCCGACCAGACCCTATTGCCGGCTCAGAATAGGCCGACTCGCCTCTGGATTTTGGGATCTCAAGGCCTAGCCTATTGAGGTAAAGTACGCAATGGCTTCACGGTCATGCACAGTTGACACACACATGCACAATTAAAGTACTTCAAAAATAGTTTTCATAGGACGAGGGTGCCGGTGCGATAAAGTACACTCGGTCCCTTTATCAAATCATTTTTGCATATCTTCAATAATTAAAGCAATATAACAATTAACAATTAACAAAGAAGTAGCACTTAGCAAACAAATAACACTTAGCAACAAGTTGGAACCCTCACCTCGGTAATTTAAGGTTGGGTTTCTAAATCGAGAGTCTCGGTATCAAAAACCTCGTTTGTTTCACCACCAGATCCTGAGGTACATATTTACCATGTTACTAAAATTTTTACTTAGACGTGGTTAAGAAAAATGGTAGGTTTTAGCTAAAAGGGGGAAGTGAACGGACTTCCTCAATTATGAGAAAATGGCTTAATTCACCTAACCTTACTAAATTTTAATCATTAAAATCAATTTTGACCAATAAAGGTCGATACTAAATTCTTAGATTAAATCGAACTTAAGCGTCTAGTTATATGAGTCACTATCATTCTCGACGAATATCTTATGATTTGAAGCGTTTAAGTTTTTGATTAGTCTTTTATAACGTTTTAGTTTCGCCTACTCACACATCCTAAGACAATTACAAACCACTATAAGTGTAGTAAAAGAATATTCAAATTTAGTTTAAAAGGTTTTGTAACAACCAATGATTTTCACAAAATGTGATACTGCAAATTTGGATAGCTATATACATGTTACTAAATCAATCAAAACTTACAACTTTTGGGTCAAAATTCACATACTGGAAACTAGATTGAAAGATTTAAAAACTGTTAGAAGACACTTCTGTGAAATTAAGCCCATAAGACGGTCAAATTTGTTATTCAAAAATTCTGTTTTAAACTTGAGAAACAAAACAGGTTTTGAATTTCAGTCAAATCTATGGATTTACTGGGATTTTTAGAAAATGAATTAGACTCTGAAATTTGTAGGATTTAAAGTTCTTTAAGTCTAGTTTCTAACGTAATAAATAGAGCTCAAATCGGATTTTTCTACGTTGAGTTAGGAACAAGGGGGAGCTTTCGGTTGAAGTTTGATGAAGAAATTTCTGGAGAAAATGGAGAGAGTGGGGAGAGTGTTTCGGGTAAAGCTTGAGGGAAGAAAATGCTGAGTGAGGTAAGAGAGTTTGAGGGATTTCGGTTGGGGCTTGGAAAATGCTTGAATGAGTGAGTTTTGGAGAATGGAAGGAAGGATTGAGCATTTTCTGGTGAGGATTTGCAGCAAGAGGAGAAATACAGCTGAAGTTCTTGTTCAAATGAACAAAGCTTGGCTGAAGTGAGTGCCAAGTGTCATAGCTTCATGCATTAAAGGGAGGTGGAACATCATTAGCTTGACTAATGGGTCTGAAAATCCCATGCTCAAGACTAATGATGCTCCGGTTTTGGAAGAGAGGAAAGATGCATGCTTCTGCCAAATTTTTTTTCAGCAAGGTTTCACAAGTGGCAATCATGGAGTGAAGGGGAGGGCTGGTTTTTCAATTTCTGGTGAAATTTCGAATTGAATTTGGAGGCGTGAGTTCAAACTTGCTGAAATTGATCCGATATTTGGCTGAAATGAATTGGTTTCATTCAGATCATGTCGGTTAAGATTGATGGAGTGAAACCGATTGGAAAGTGGAAGAAGAAACGCTTTAGGGTTTAGTGCACTATTGTCATAGTTTCAAGATGATTCATTTTAAGTATGGTTGGACCCTAATTTTATTGAAATGATTTCAAATACTTACTTGGGCTATCGTTTAAAATCTTTTGGTCAGTTTTAAAATTTTCATGATCATGCACATGCAATAGTGAAATTACGTAAAACCGCTCATGAAAAGTCTAAATAAGAGTTAGGGTTTAGTTTACTCTCACGCTGCCCCACGCTTCCTATAAGAACCATAAGACCCAAGCCGGCCCAACTCTCGCCAGGACTCAAGCAAGCAATCAATCTAACTAAGGTGTGTTAAACAGGATATATCCTTAAAATAGATCAATATAGCTTACAACCAACATCCATCAGGGTTCGATCCACAAATCTTTACTACGATAAATCAAGGGAAATTTCAAGCATTGTCATCAATATCATAATAGACAAATTACATCAAGCATTCAAAAGATTCAACGGCTTGACTTTCCTTCACCGCCAACTTAATACACTGAATCACGGGAAGGGAAAATATATGGGTGAGCTTCTAAGCCCAAGTGAGAGCCCCAAACACATAGCAATACTTAGCACATAATCATAACAAGCTTTTGTAAAGCAGTAATGTCCATATAGGATTAGTTTTCAAATACGGTAAAGTTTCCAATTTAGGAAAATTGTAAATAGTAGTATCTTTTCCAAATTTCAGGTTTCAAACAGTAATCGTGGTGCTCATTGAGCCAATCAATCGAAGAACAATGGATTGGTACGGCTCTAGAGGTGGCCCTCGTCGAACGTGGCACTTAGCCCGCCTAATCAAACAATCAACAGTGCGGTAACAATCTGGGAGGAGAAAGCAGTCGCAGACTCGGTCATTTTTTTTTTCATTCTCCAACCCCTTTCACTCAACTTCGGATCCGAAAACCAAACAATTAGTAGGTGGTGTACACTCAGGGTAACCTTTAAATGGTACCGTGGTGTACCTCGACCAAAGCCCTACTGCTCGGAATAGGCCAACCGCCTCACGGGGTTTGGGATCCCTACACGGTTATGCAGTTGACATGCAGCACAATTACAGTGGTTTATTATTATTTTTTTTTTTGTAGAGGACAACCGACAATCAATTTTAACCTCGAGCCCCTTAGAGAGGTGCACCCAGCCTTTAGGGGCGAGGTCTTGAAGGCCAGCCTCTTCACCTCAAGCCTCAAAAAGAAAACAATTTTATTGTTCTTTTAAAACAAAACATACTAAACCACCTAAGCGCTTGAGTCAAGTTAAGCAATAAAACTTATTTTACATGGAACCCTAGTTTCAATCAATCAATGATAAATCACATGTAGTAACAGGTATCATACAATAACAAGTAATACCTAGCAACAAGAATCAATTAGTAACAAATAGGAACCCTCACCTTAGTTGGTCAAGGTTGAGTAAATGAGTCAAGTCCCGGTCTCAAAGTCCGTTTGTACCAATCGCGGGTCCGAGGTACATAATTATTATATCAACTTTTAATTATTAAAATCAATTTTGACCAATTCACTTCTTTTATGAAAACAAGAGTGTATTTTGATTCATCTAACGAGTTGATAGAGTGATAAAACGGTGGTTTGAATTTTGAGAACATAGGTCTTGGTTAGTTAGGTCGAAATGCGTGAGCTTCAAAAATTGGTATAATTAGGGTTGGAAAAATTGATTAATGGTTTTTAATCTATTAGGTATAGTTCAAAAAACAAGTTTTCGTGGCTTTGGTTTAAAATAATTTTAATTTTGCTTTACATAATTAAAACAAGTGCTCATGCCAAAATTGGAATAGCGAAAATCAGGGTTTTGGCCAAACAACCACATTTTTGAAAATGGAACGTTTTTATGTTTTTCATGGCCAAAGCTAATCTGTCATGGTTTCTTTCAAAATTCAAATCGGAAGTTTTATTTAGGAAAATTGTACGATTTCAGAATCGTTGAAAACTAGATTCATAGTTTTTATTTTCTCAGAAAATATCAAAGGCCAAATCAATTTGAAAGTACTCAAATTTGGACATTCATTTTCGAAACCATTGGTTTGTAGGTTGGATTTTGAGCGATGTTCGTCGGTTCGCCACGACGTGTAGAAAATGAGTTATGGGGCGTGTAAGGTACCGAAACGAAGTTCTTTAGGTCTAGTTTCAGATGCCACTGATGGTACGTGATTTGGAGCTGTAAACAGTGAGATATAAGTATTTTATTTTGGTTCGGTTTGCTCACTGGTTTCTTGGAAAAATATAGTTTAAGTAACTTTACGAAAATCTCCATCATAGATCCGCGTGGTTAAAGGTTTGGTTCAATTTCCAGAATGCTAAGCGAGGCTCTTAGCACATAACACATCCATCTAACAATTTAAAACTCATGCACACGGTCAAAATTAAACAATACGTGTAACTAGACAAATTTGTTCCAAGTTGAAAAATCATCAAGTCCAATTCTCCCTTTTGTTGTATAAATCATCTTTTCATTTAAAAACCAAACTTTCAAGTCATTGTGTTTTCAGCCTTTAAGCTGACCGAATAAGTTTCATGCAAAGAAAAATAATTTTTTTTTATCTTTCAACAAGCAACAAACAACTCAAGCTCGGTCTTGTTAAACTCTTTACCCAGCACACTTTTAACCTAGGGTTTCATAAGCAAATGGAATGTGGCACATGCAAGGTCGATTTCAACAAGTTAACAAATAAAAGGGCTTCATCGAGGTGGGCAGAGCCCTTTTTATATCAATCAAACAACAAGAATCAAGGTTATCAAATCATAAACTAACACAAGAAAAAGCTCGGCCATCATCAAACATCATGCATGGAATAGTTAGGTCATTTTCATAGTTTTAAAACTTTTGGTCAGTTTAGGGACATCAAAATGACATCCCTTATTAATCCACAAAAATTTCCAGCAACATAATAGGGCAATATAGGCATGCAAATATGATTTTAAGTTCAATGATACATGCATGGCAGTTTTGAAAGCAAGATGACATCTTTATGTGTAAAATAGTTTATTTATGGAAAAAGGGGAATGTAAGAGGGATTTACTACCTCCAACCGGCCTCAAGAGCAATGCACAAGTGGTGTTTTGAGCTGATGAAATCGAGTCCAGCTACAAGAGAGAGTGATTCTAAGAAAGGGAAAACTAAGCTGTGTGGAAGAAGTGTACACAAGAGGTTATAACTTACCTGTTGAGCAAGGACAGTTGATCAAGACTGCTTGAGGGTGGATTCAAGTCTGTTTTCTAGCTTCAAGAAGCGGAATAAGCTAAGGAAAGAGTCTTCAAGCTAACCAGAAAATTTTACAAGAAAATGACTAGGGTTTACCTCTTCTTGCCTAGCTAGGATGGAAGATGATCACTTGGTCTTTCAAATTTGAGCTTGTTTTCCAGCAACATTTGACCAGAGGAGTTCTTGGTGTTAGGGCTGATTAACAAGAAAAGACAAGAAGATGTAGGGGAAGGAGGGAAGAGCTTCTCGGTTGAAGCTTGAGGGAAGAAAATGCTGAGTGAAGGTAAGAGAGTTTGAGGGGATTTTGGTTGGGAGCTTGGAGAAAATGCTGAAGTGAATGAGAGAGTGAGTTTTGGGAGAATGGAAAGAAAGGACTGAGGTGATTTTCTGGTGAGGATTTGGACAGCAAGAGGGAGAAATGCAGCTAGGTTGCTTGTTCAAATGAACAAAGCTTGGCTGAGTGAGTGCCAAGTGTTATAGCTCCTTTCATGCATTGGGCATGAAGGGAGGTGGAGCATCATTAGCTTGACTAATGGGTCTGAAAATCCCATGCTCAAGACTAATGATGCTGCCGGTTTTGGAAGAGAGGAAAGATGCATGCTTGCAGCCAGATTTTCAGCTCAAGCTTGACAAGTGGCAACCATGGAGTTGAGGTGAATGGGAGGCTGATTCTTGCTGGAATTTCTGGTAGAATTTTGAATTGGATGTGGAGGGAAATGTGGTTTCAAACTTGCTGGGATTGATCCGATATTTGGCTGAAATGAATTGGTTCCATTCGTGATCATGTCGGTTAAGATTGATGGAAGTGAAACGGTTGGAAGTGGAAGAAGAAAAGCGTTTAGGGTTTGCACACTATTGTCATAGTTTCAAGATGATTCGTTTTAAGTATGGTTGGACGCTAATTTTATTGAAATGATTTCAAATACTTACTTGGGCTATCGTTGGAAATCTTTTCATCGGTTTTAAAATTTTTCATGATCATGCACATGCAATAGTGAAATTACGAAAACCGTTCATAAAAAGTCTAAACAAGAGTTAGGGTTTAGTTACGGCCCTCACAACCTCCCCCACTTAAGAAATTTCGTCCTCGAAATTATTACCTCTTGTCATTTGAAGTTATGGGTATTTCTGGTTCATCTCTTCCTCCAACTCCCACGTGGCTTCTTCTAATCCATGATGTCGCCAAAGGACTTTCACCAGGGGAATTTGTCTCTTTCTTAAGACTTTAACCTTTCTGTCCAAATTTTCAAGGATTTCTCTTGGTGAAGTCAATGATTCATCTAAATTAGACCTCTAGGGTTGGTAGGACGTGAGATGGAACCTTGTGATACTTTCTTAATCAAGACACGTGGAAAACATTATGGACTCTGGCTAAGCTTGCTGGCAAGTCCAGCTGATATGCCACCTTTCCAATCCTTTTTGAAATTCTAAAGGGGCCTATAAATCTTGGTTTCAGCTTCTTGCCTTTTCCTAATTTGAGACTTCCTCTTAATGGCGTGACTCTTAAGAAAACTTCATCCCAACTTGAAATTCTAAATCTTTCTTGGTTATCGGTATAGCTTTTAGACTACGAGCCATTTGAATCCTTTGGCGGATTAACCTAACCTTCATTATGTCTGCCTCAACCCATGGTATCCTTCGGCACCCAAGAAGTTTCCTTTCCTATTTCATCCAGATATCGGGATCTACACTTTCTTATATAGCCTCATATGGGGCCATTTGAATTGAGGAATGGTAACTATTGTTGTAAGCAAATTCTACAAGGTTAGATCTGGTCCCAATTACCTCCAAAATCCATGACACAAACCCTCACCATGTCTTCCAAGGTTTGTATGGTTCTCTCAGATGTCCATCGGTTTGAGGGATAGCAAAAGGTGCTAAGATTTAACTTGGTCCCTAAAGCACTTTGTATCTGCTGCAAAATCTAGAAATGAAAGCGTGGATATCTATCCCGATACAATGCTTTACTTGCACCCGTGCAATCTAACAATCTCGTCCAAATAAATTTGAGCAGGTTTCTCCATCTTGTATTTCATGTTGATTGGTAGAAAATGAGTCGACTTGGTCAACCGATCTACTATAAATTGCATCATGCTCTCGGCGAGTAGGGGGTAATCCTGTAACAAAATCTATTGTAATCTAATCCCATTTCGATTCAGGCGCTTCTAAGGGTTGTAGTAATCGAGGGTCTGGTGTTCGATTTGACTTGTCGCACGTGAAGACATGCTTGTGACAAGCGAGCTATGTCTCTTTCATGTTATCGCGGTATAATTTCTTCACGTCGATATATCTTATTCCTTCCGGGATGAATGGTATACCTAGACACAGTAGACTTACGCCATAATTTCCCTTTTCAATTCATCTTGGTGGGGTACTACCGGTTGGTTTGGTATCTTAAAATTCCATCTTCTCTCAAATTGAAGTTAGGCAACCTCAGCTGCTTTGACTTTACTTATCCATTTTTGCACTTGAGAAGCGTCTTAGCCTTGAGACTGTATCGCGCTCAATTATGGGAGGAATTTAAAGTGATACTTCCCAAAATCACTTTTCTGCGGTTACTTAATTGTACACTCCAAGTACTAATTTCTTCCAACATCTTCCATTCCTTAACCATTAGTCCAGAAATTTGAACTTTCCTACTTAGAGCAACCGCTACCTTATTAGCCTTTCGTGGGTGGTATTTGATAGTGCATTCATAATCCTTCAAGAATTCTATCCATCACCGTTGTCTCAAGTTCAGTTCCTTTTGTGAAAATAAGTACTTAAGACTCTGGTGATCGGTATAAACCTTAAAAACCTCAAAAACTACACCATACAGATAGTGCTTCCATTTCTTCAGAGCAAACACTATTGCTGCCAGTTCTAGATCATGGGTTGGAAAATTCTACTCATGAGGCTTTAACTTCCTCGAGGCATAAGTCACTACTCTTCCAGCCTGCATTAAAACACATCCCAAACCTTCTTTGGATTCATCAGTGTACACGGTAAAACTATCCTCTTCGTTCGGTAAAACTAGCATAGGGGCTTTGGTCAGTCGACTCTTGAGCGCTTGGAAACTATCCTCACTTTTCGAGTCCTATACGAAACGGCTATTCTTTCGAGTCAGGTTGGTTAGGGACCCATAAGTTTGGAGAAATCTGAATAAACCTTCGGTGAGTATCCGGCCAAGCCTAGAAGCTCACGAACTTACGTTGGGTTCTCGGTTGTTTCCATTCCACCTTGCCTTCACTTTGGCTGGATCAACGTAATGCCTTTCTCGGAGGTCACATGACCTAGAAATGATACTTCCTCGAGCCAAAACTTGCGCTTGCTAAACTTAGCATACAAGCGGGTGTTCATTCGAGGTTTGCAGGCTAACCTCAAATGCCGATCATGTTCTTCTTTGGACTTTGGTAGATCAAAATATCGTCTATGAAAATCACCACAAATTGATCTAAGTAAGGCCTAAAAACACGATGCATTAAATCCATGATATGCTGCGGGGCATTGTAGGTTAGTCCAAATGGCATAACTAGAAACTCATAATGCCCGTATCGGGTTGAATCTTTGTTTTAGAAGCGTCTTCTTCCCCCTCGATCTTTAGCGTGTAGCCTTGTTTAAGATCAATCTTAGAAAACACTACGGCACCTTGTAGTTGATCAAACAGTTCATCAATGTGAGGTAAAGGGTACTTATTCTTGATAGTAACCTCATTCAATCCCGATAATCTATCACGAGAGTCTTAAACCTCCATCTTTCTTTTTCATAAACAAAGCGATGCTCCCACGGAGACTCACTCAATCATATGAAACTTTTTTCTAGCAAATCCTGTAATTGCAATTTTAATTCCTTAAACTCAACTGGCGCCATTCGATAGGGAGTCTTAGAGATAGGTGCTTCTCCAGGGGTAAGTTCAATCTTAAACTCAATATCTCTAGCAGGGGGTAAAGATACTAGTTCCTCCGGAAATACCTTTGGATATTCGTTCATTGTAGGCACATCTTCTAAGTTCAGCTTATCCTTTTGAGGGTTTATCAAAAATGCCAAATATCCTCGAGCTCATTTACTTAACAATTTTCTAACTCGAATCCCTGAAATGAGAGCAGTCAAAGCTAAACCCTGTCTTGCATCAAACCTTAGGGTAGATTCTCCCGGAATGTGAAATTCAACCACTTTCATCCTACAATCCAGTTGTGCATGAAGTCGGGTTAGACTATCCATCTCGAGTATGACATCATAACCTTTGATAGGTAAAGAAATTAAATCTGCTAAAATTTTCCTTTCTCCTACCCAAAGCTAACAATTCCTATAAACTTCATTCACTAAACACGGATCCTTTGTAGGAGTTTGTATTATCGGATCAAGGGTAAAAGATGGGACTTAACATTAATATGCGCATAAATCAGGGATTCGTGAGCGAATGACTAGCACCGGGGATCAATCAATATCTTAGCTAGTCTATGAAAAAGGGAAATAGTACCTTCCACCACTCCAGCTGGGTCAGGCACATCCTGGCGATCAGGGAGTAAATCACGCGGTACCACAGGGCGATTTCCTCATCTATTGGCGGTTTAGGGTTAGGACCTCTTGGTACTTGTGTTCCAACTTCTTGGGGAATTGACGAGCAGGGGCAATTGCCCAACCCATGCTCAGCACTGACTAGACATTTCCGGTCTTGCCCAGCAATCATTCTCATGGTGGCTTTGCCGCCCACAGAATCCCACAGGTGGGCCGGGTTGATGGGTTTTGCCTGGTTGAGATGGACCGCCTCTTTGGCCAGGTCCCGTCCTGGTACAACTTCGCTCTCCCTCAAATCCTGGGTCCAACTTTGCAGGGCGGTTGACTTCCTCAGTCTCCCAAAACCACTACCGATTCCGAGGCTGCTTTCTTTTCTATTTTGAAAGGCTTTGGGTTGAGTCTTGGTGTTTTCTACCCTAGAGCCTTTTCTGGGCATCAGGTAAATTGAGCATCTCTGAAAGCGGTTGCTAAAGCCTCTTGAATCTCTAGGTTTAGACCACGGACAAAGCAGAGCACCCTACTGAGGTTGGTGGCACAATTCAGGGCAAACTTAGATGGGTGGGTGAATGGGTTTCATACTCAGCTACACTTAGGGTTCCTTGGCGCAACCTTATAAACTCGTCTTCCCATTTTTCTTGAACTAGGTGAGGCATGTATTTCTCATTAAACTCCCTAGTGAAGTTGGCCCAGGTCCATTTCTCCCTAATAACATTCCACCAAGCTCTTGCGGCACCTTCAAATTGAAAGACGGCAAAAGTCACCTGCCGTACTTCTGTTTAACCTAAAGTTCCAAAAATGTTAACCATGCTCTCTAGCCACCGCTCGGCTATATCTGGGTCAGGTCCTCCAGCAAACTTGGGAGGAGAGAACATTTGAAATCTCTCCAAGGCTCTGTCTTCACCTAACTCTGGTCCTCTTGGGTCTACTCTAGGTCCTTGATCTTGTCGATCAGTCACACGTTCTAAGAGGGTGGTCATTCGGTTCAAGACCTCAGCTATTTGATCTCTAGGTTGCTCCTACGCTTTCTTGATCGAGGTGGGCGTGGATCTCTCTTCCTCACCCACGGGTGCATTGCCTATGAGGTCTTCCTCTCCTTTTGCCTTTCCTTCCATTTCCTTTATACATGTGCAAGAGTTTTGTTTATAAAGGTGAATTATAAGGAAAAGAAAATAATGCATAAATAACATCAATACACTAACACAACTCACATTGATATCAAACATCATACAACAAGTTCTTAAACAAACACAACATAGTAGTCATAACATTCACGAAAATTGCAAACATAACATCAATCCAATACAGTTATCCAAATAACAAACAAAGGGATCTCCACTAGGCATTCAGCCTCAACCCCAACTCTAGGGACATAGGAATGTCAGGACCTTAGAGTCACTCTGGGCTAAGTAGGAGAAGCCTCTCGATCTCCCGAAATAGTCTCTGCAACATCTCACGGGAGTACCTCCCAACACTAGAGCCTTTCTACCTTGGCCCTCAGTAGATCTCGATATCTCACTCAATTATGGTCTCACAATCGGTCATGATGCCAACGGTGCAATCTACATGTTAGACAATTAAAGGGGTGGTTAGCTACCTCCCTGGTTCTGAACCCTAACGCACGTAACATGGTTCTGGGTCCTCAATGTCTCTATCTGGCGTGGCCCTCCAGGCAGTCACGAGGCCAAAGTCTTCCTTTCTTTCTTTGCACACCTACGTGGTTAGGGTAGGCATAGTCTCTCAAACAGCTACATGGGTTGGTCTTGGAACTAGGGCTCCAATGAAGTGTAGGACCTCCAGTCATCGGCTGATATCGCACTAAAGGCAAAGGCATCCTAGGTGGGTCATTGTTAGCTCCATTTTCATCCATAACCTACAACCACAATCAACTTTAAGTGAGTTCCAAATGTACTTACAATTTCAATTATCAGTTTCTATCCTAACAAAATTAGGACCTCATAACCTTACAGGCCTATTTTCTAACCTAAGCTCTGATACCACCAACTGTGGCGGCCCTACGTTTCCTAACCATAGGACCCGTGGCATGAGCCATTCTCGCAGGGACTCAAGCAAAGCAATCAATCTAACTATGTTGTAAAACAGGATATATCCTTAAAATAGATCAATATAGCTTACAACCAACATCCATCAGGGTTCGATCCAAAAATCTTTACTACGATAAATCAAGGGAAATTTCAAGCATTGTCATCAATATCATAATAGACAAATTACATCAAGCATTGAGCTGAAAATCTGGCTGCAAGCATGCATCTTTCCTCTCTTCCAAAAACTTGTTTTTTAAACTACACCTAATAGATTAAAAACCATTAATCAATTTTTCTAACCCTAATTATACTGATTTTTGAAGCTTACGCATTTCGACCTAACTAACCAAGACCTATGTTCTCAAAATTCGAACCACCGTTTTATCACTCTATCAACTCGTTAGATGAATCAAAATACACTCTTGTTTTCATAAATGAAGTGAATTGGTCAAAATTGATTTTAATAATTAAAGTTGATATAATAATTATGCACCTCGGACCCGTGATTGATACAAAGCGAGGACTTTGAGGCCAGGACTTGACTCATTTACTCAACCTTGACCAACTAAGGTGAGGGTTCCTATTTGTTGCTAATTGATTCTTGTTGCTAGGTATTAGTTGTTATTATATGATACCTGTTACTATATGTGATTTATCATTGATTGATTGAAACTAGGGTTTCATGTAAAATAAGTTTTATTGCTTAACTTGACTCAACGTGCTTAGGTGGTTTAGTATGTTTTGTTTTAAAAGAACAATAAAATTGTTTTTCTTTTGAGGCTTGAGGTGAAGAGGCTGGCCTTCAGACTCCCCTTGCCTAAAGGCTAGTGCACTCTCCCAAGGGGCTCGAGGTTGAAATTGATTGTCGGTTGTCCCTGCCTCACAAAAAAAAAAAAAACTAAACCACTTGTAATTATGCAGCATGTCAAGCTGTGCATGACCGTTGGCCATAGGGATCCCAAACCCCAAGTGAGTCGGCCTATTCGAGCCGGTGATGGGCTTGGTGAGATGCGTCGGCGGACCACAGGTGCTGTTAAATGTTACCTCAAGTGTACACCACCTACTGATTGTTTGATTTTCAGATCCGAAGTTGGGTGAAAGGGGTTGGAGAATGAAAAAAAAATGACCAGAGTACTACAGACTATGTTTTCTCCTCACGAGATTATTCATTGTGTTGATTGTTTGATTGGGTGGGCTAAGTGCCACATTGACGGGGCCACCTCTAGAGGCCATTACCAATCCATTATTCTTGTGACTGTTCACGATTGATTGGCTCAATGAGCACCGATTATTCTTGTTTTGAAACCTGAAATTTGGAAAAGATACTACTGTTACAATTTTCCTACATTGGAAACTTTACCGTATTTGAAAACTAATCCTATATGGACATTACTGCTTTACAAAAGCTTGTTATGATTATGTGCTAAGTACTATGTGTTTGGGATCTCATTGGGCTTAGAAGCTCACCCATATATTTTCCCTTCCAGGATTCAGGGTATTAAGTTGAGGTGAAGGAAAGTCAAGCCGGTTGAATCTTTTGAATGCTTGATGTAATTTGTCTATTATGATATTGATGACAATGCTTGAAATTTCCCTTGATTTATCGTAGTAAAGATTTTTGGATCGAACCCTGATGGATGTTGGTTGTAAGCTATATTGATCTATTTTAAGGATATATCCTGTTTTACACACCATAGTTAGATTGATTGCTTGCTTGAGTCCTGGCGAGAGTTGGGCCTGCGGCCACGGGTCGTATGGTTCGCCTTAGGAAACGTAGGGCCGCCACAGTTGGTGGTATCAAAGCTTAGGTTAGAAAATAGGACTATAAGGTTATGAGGTCCTGATTTTGTTAGGATAGAAATTGATAATTGAAATTATAAGTACATTTGGAACCCACTTAAAGTTGATTGTGGTTGTAGGTTATGGCTAGAAATGGAGCTAATGGTAACAATGACCCACCTAGGATGCCTTTGCCTTTAATGCGATATCAGCCGATGGCCGGAGGTCACGCACTTCATTGGACCCTAGCCGAGACCAACCATGTAGGCTGTTTGAGACTATGCCTACCCTAACGTGAGTCTTGGCGATGGTGTGAAAGAAAGGAAGACTTTGGCCGTGCATTGTTGAGGAGGAGCCAATCTTGAGATAGAGACATTGAGGACTGAGAACCAGATGTTACGTGCTAGGGTTCAGGAACTCGAGGAGGTAGCTAACCAATTTCTTCGATTGTCTAACACTTTGCGAGATTGCACCACTGGCATCATGACTGATTGTGAGACGATGATTGAGGAGATATTGGAGATCTACTCAGAGGGCCAGGGTGGAGAGCATTCTAGTGTTGGGGAGGTACTCCCAGGAGATGTGCGAGAGCGATTTACGAGGGAGATGAGAGGCTTCTCCACTACGGCCAAAGAGTGATCCCTCAGAAGACCCTGACATTCCTATGTCCCCTTGAGTTAGGGTTGAGGCTGAATGCCTAGTGGAGATCCCTTTTGTTTGTTATTTGGATAACTGTATTGGATTGATGTTATGTTTGCAATTTTCGTGAATGTTATGACTACTATGTTGTGTTTGTTTAAGAACTTGTTGTATGATGTTTGATATCAATGTGAGTTGTGTTAGTGTATTGATGTTATTTGCAATTATTTTCTTTTCCCCCTTATAATTCACCTTTATAAACAAAACTCTTGCATATGTGTATAAAGGAAATGGAAGGAATAGGCAAAAGGAAAGGAAGACCTCATAGGCAAGTACAGACCCAGGGTGAGGAAGAGGCATCTACTGCCCACCTCGATCAAGAGCGTGGTGAGCAACCTAGAGATCAAATAGCTGAGGTTTTGAACCGAATGACCACCCTCTTAGAACGTGTGACTGATCGACAAGATCAAGGACCTAGAGCAGACCCAAGAGGACCAGAGTTAGGTGAAGACAGAGCCTTGGAGAGATTTCAAAGGTTCTCTTCTCCCAAGTTTGCTGGAGGACCTGACCCAGATATAGCCGAGCGGTGGCTAGAGAGCATGGTTAACATTTTTGGAACTTTAGGTTACAGGGTGACTTTTTGTGGTCTTTCAATTTGAAGGTGCATAGGGGCTTGGTGGAATGTTATTAGGGAGAAATGGGCTAGAGACCAAACCCATGGACACAGGCTAACTTCACTAGGGAGTTTAATGAAAATACCTGCCTCCCTAGTCCAAGAAAAGCGGGAGAGAGCGAGTTTATAAGGTTTGCCAAGGAACCCTAGTGTAGCTGAGTATGAGCCAATTCACCATATATAAGTTTGCCAGGATTGATCGCCAGAACCTCGTGGGGTCTTGCGTTTTGTCAGGGGTCTAAACCTAGAGATTCAAGAGGCTTTAGCTGCTTTCGGATGCTCACTTTCGATGCCTAGAAAAGGCTCTAAGGGTAGAAAACTCAAGACTCAAGTCAAAGCCTTTCAAAATAGAAAAGAGCAGCCCCGACTGGTAGTGGTTTTGGGAGACCAGGAGGAAGTCAACCGCCCCAGAAAGCTAGAAGAGGATTTGGGAGAGGGCGAGTTGTACCAGGACGGGGACGAGGCCAAAGAGGCGGTCTATCTCAATCGAGGCAAAACCCATCAACCCGTCCACCTTGTGGATTCTGTGGCAGGGCAGGCCACCATGAGAATGATTGTTGGAAGAAGACCGGAAAATGTCTAGTCTGTGGAAGCGCGGAGCATGGGGTTGGCAATTGCCTGGTTAGTTGCGACCCCAAATAGAACACAAGTACCAAGAGGTCCTAACCCTAAACATGGGATAGAAGAAATCGCCCTAGAATTTTGGCGAGGATTACTCCATGATCGCCAGGAAGTGCGACCAGGTGGGTGGTGGAAGGTACTATTTCCACTTTTCATAGGCTGCTAAGATATTGATTGATCCTGGTGCTAGTCATTCGTTCGTGAATCCTGATTTTATGCGTGCTATTAATGTTAAGTCCGATCTTTTACCCTTTGATCTGATAATACAAACTCCTACAAACGATCCGTGCTTAGTGACGAATGAAGTTTATAGGAATTGTGAGCTTTGGGTAGGAGAAAGGAAAATTTCAGCAGATTTAATTTCTTTACCTATCAAAGGCTATGATGTCATACTCGGGATGGATAGTCTAACCCGACTTCATGCACAACTGGATTGTAGGATGAAAGTGGTTGAATTTCACATTCCGGGAGAATCTACCCTAAGGTTTGATGCAAGACAGGGTTTAGCTTCGACTGCTCTCATTTCAGGGATTCGAGTTAGAAAATTGTTAAGTAAAGGAGCTCGAGGATATTTGGCATTTTTGATAAACCCTCAAAAGGATAAGCTGAATTTAGAAGATGTGCCTATAGTGAACGAATATCCAGAGGTATTTCCGGAGGAACTAGTATCTTTACCCCCTGATAGAGATATTGAGTTTAAGATTGAACTTACCATGCTCGTTTACCCGAGGCTACTTAGGTAACCCTGTGAAATTTTTTAGAACGTGGCAAGTTGGAGGAAAATGGTTTCTTTCCCTCAAAAACTAATGTTTTCAACCAAAAATTGACATGCATACATATATATTCAACGTACAAGTGATGTAGTTTGATTATATAGCAAAATTTTAACCAAAACTCTCATGTTTGGACCTATAAACAACCTGTCGGCTTTCATATGATTTTCTAGCAGCAAAACTCAACAATCACCTCTCAAACTTCCATCAATTTCAGTTTTACTTGCTTAAAACACCAACCATTCAATGTACAATATTTTTAACACAAAAAGGAGCAAAATCATGCACTTAGCATTGTTAAGTCAAGTTATCAACCAAAATTCTAGAAATAGAAGGGAAATGCATTTCTTTTCTCTCTCGGCCAAATCATCATTTTCCAGCAAGGTTTCCAGAAATTTTTACCAAGTTTTCCCAACTGTCTCACTTAAACTCATGGTAATTTCCATTATAACTCATCTTAACATTAAATGAGGCCATTATCATGTAATTTCAACAATTGATTTCACAAGAATCCACATATAAATCTGTCATCAACTAGCATAGAAATTTCCAACAATTGCACTTCAAAATTTCATCCCAAAATCCATCTTCCAAGTTTTTAAAGTTGGAAATTTGAATATACATAGCAATAACATAGTGTTATAAGGGGGTTTAAGCAATTTACATTATTTTTACTTCATCCAAAATTCGAAATTCTATTTTAAAAAAACATCACTCAATCTCGGGTTTTCAAGCTGGAAAATCAGTTTACTACATCAACAATTTTGTCCACTTTTCTCTAGTATAAGCTCAGAAATATCCACATGCATGCTATGATTAAAGTGTCATAAGATATATTAAGCAAACATATGCCAAGTCACAGCTAAAATTTCGGAGGTAAAGCTGGAAAAGTCCTAGCTTCCTCTCTCTTGGACTTCAGCAGAAATTCCAGCTTCAAGTTTGTTTCAAAACCACCAACTTTCTCACTTATTTCAAAGGTAAAACACACAATATATCATATAACACACAAGATAAGACATATAGCATGAATTCCTAGTAAAGATCCATTCAAATTCGAATTTAAAAACTATAAAACTAAACTTTCTTTCCTCACGGTCAGAGCTGGAAATTTCCAGCAGAAATGGTTTAGAAATGGGGTTTTTCTTCAACAAACTCGTTTTTCATAACTCAAAACCAACATGCATTAAGTATCTCTAAACATATTGAGGGAATGAAGGGTATTACTAGCAATTTTACCCTTTTCTCAACACAAATGAAAGCTGGAAAAAGGGCCGGCAGCTCTTCCTCTTGGTTTTACTTGGCAGCAAGCATGGATGGCAAAATGGAATGGCTTTCTCTCAAGCTTCAACTTTCGGACTAAGAGTTGGAATTGGAATTTATGCTCAAGAGACAAGAGCTTCGGACAAAAGATGCAGTGGAAGTTGAGCTTTAAGAAACAATAGCTTCGGACAACAATAGCTGAAATGGAATCTTGTTACTTATTTTCTTTCTCCCCCCCTCTCTCTCAGGTGTTAGGCAAGGAAATGGCAAGACAACAACTAAATGAATGGTTTGTCTTGATGTTTAGTGATTTTATTGAAATTGGCATTGGTTGCATGGTAATTTTTTGAAGAGTGAAGGGTAGTTTAGTCATTTAACAAGATCTTGACAAATGGCACAAGGAAGCTGCCACTTGTTGTTTCATTGCATGAAGCTAAAATGCTTCCAATTTGGCCCCAATTCTTAGGTACTTGTTTCATCTAGAACCCCGAATAATATCTACGCTCATTCAATTAAAGTCCCCGGAATAAATTTAGGGTAAAATAAATTATATACATGCTAAAAGAAATAAAATTCTACTTATAAGAAACAATACATTTAAAATAAATTAGCAAAAAAAATTTTTCGGGCTCTCACATTGCTACATCTAAATCTTCTTGATTTGTCAAACAACAAGTTGGTTGGCCACATCCCAACAATAGTTTTTTCTATTCGACATAATGACTTAAATTGTCAAAAGGATTAGAATTATACGTTTTAATTAGTTGGAGGTCTAAAACTCATTAGTTAATAATTGGAGGGTCAAAAGTTAAATTTTAGGGTAAATAACTTATAACCCTCCTGTGGTGTTCCTCAATTCTAGACGACCCCCCTAAGATTTCAAAATATCCATATAACCTCCCTGTGGTTTTATGTAGAATGAAAAATGAATGGAATGCAATCAATTGCGGTGTTTATAACAAACGCGCTGTGAATGCGTCTGTAATAAATCTTAATGTCCATTTAATCCCCTTATGGTTTATATAAATATCTATTTTACCCTCCTTTGGTTTTATATTTATTCACATAATTCCCTTACACTTTTATACAAGATGGTTAAGCCATCGTCTGATTTAGTATTTAAGTAAGGGCCCTATAGGTATTCCAATTAGGGACGTTACATGGGTTATTTTCCATTAAGTTTCCACTTCACATAAAACCATAGAGGGATAAAGTAGACATTTTGAAATATTAGAAAAATGGCAATACACAAAACTACAACGAGATTATATGCAATTTATCCTAAATTTATAATTATTTGAGGGCTGCTAGAGCATTTTGTCCATCCCATGAATCCTCTAACTCTGTTAGATGTAACAACTCAAGTTGATGGAAGGGTGAGAATATTATATATCTTAATTAGTTGGAGGCCTAAAACTTATCAATTAATAGTTGAAGGGCAAAAAGTTTAATTTTATAATAGTTTAAGGGTCATTGGGCATTTTGCCCTAATAATTCTATTAATTCACTCTAATGTAGATAGATTCTGTACCTTCACTTTGAGGACCACAACACAATGGCCCAACTTGTCTATCCAAGGGTTAACGGATTCGAAATAATTAAATTTAATCAAAATGAATTTATTTCTTTCAATTTCGACCAAATAAATTAAAGTGTAAATTGCTTATAATCCTCGTGTGGTTTCGTCTGTTACCACATGATCCCCCTAACATTTCAAAATATCCACTTTACCCCTTACAGTTTTATGTAAAGTGGAAATTTGATGAAAAATAACTTATATAACATCATTAGTTGAAATAACAATAATGCCCTTACTTGAATGGTAAATTAATTGATGGCTTAACCATCTTAAATAAAGTGTAGGGGAATTAAGTGGATAATTGTAAAAATTACAGGGGATAACATGGATATTTATACAAAATATAAGAGGGTTGCATGGGTATTAAGATTTTATCACACGCTCTTTTAGAGAGTATTTGGTATAAATGCCATAATTGATTACATATTCAATCCATTTGCAACTTTACATAAAACCATAGGCAGGTTAGGTGGCTATTTTGAAACCTAAGGCAGTCGTCCTGCATTATGTAAAACCACAAAGGATTATAAGAAATTTATCCTAAATTAAATAAAAATTTCACTGCCTACCGACATTTACATCCCTCGAAAGATGAAAACACCTGCCAAAAAAAAAAAAAAAGAAAACATGTATGGGATGTGCTATCTGCCTTGAACACTTGTTAAACTTGCACCATTCACAGAACCTATGCTTTCTTGAGAGCCTCGGGCTGAAGCACCCAATCTTCCTATATAAGCTGGTAAATTAGGACAAGGAAGCTCTGCAATTTCACTATTCAGCATTGACAGGACAGTTGAGACATTTGGCCGATCCTTTGTATATTCTTGCACACACAGCAGTCCTACATGTACGTATCTCATGACCTCCCCTTCGATGCATGGATCAAAGATCAATGGGTCTATCAAATTTTTTATATCATTTCCATTCCACAATTTCCAGGCCTGAAACAATTGGCAAGGTAATGAATCTTGGAGTTCAGAGATTCAAATGTCAGACTTAGAAATGAAAATGAATCTTCAGTAATGCAGTACTAATGAAGAAAAAAGCTTACATATCCTAAAAGGCTGAGCTCGTTCTCATCGCGGTAGAAGCTTGTGTTTCTCCTTCCGCTTACAATCTCCAATAACAGCACTCCAAAACTGTAAACGTCTGACTTTTCTGAAAACCTTCCGTGCATTGCATATTCTGGGGCCATGTAGCCACTGTTATCGCATAATTTGGAGACATGAGAGCAAAGTTAATCTACGGGAGTTTCATTATTCATGAGATAATTAAGGTATCGTATGAGCAGTATGCTTACTAGGTTCCCACAACCCTGTTGGTTTTTTCTTGATCTTGGTTGCCCCCAAAAATTCTTGCTAAGCCAAAATCTGAAATTTTTGGCTTAAGCTCTTCATCTAAGAGGATGTTGCTTGCTTTTAGATCTCTGTGAATAATTTTCAATCTTGAATCTCTGTGAAGGTAAAGGAGGCCTCTTGCAACCCCCTCAACGATGCTAATGCGGGTGTTCCAATCAAGTACACCTGGTTTCGATGACTCTGAAAAGAATAGGAGGACTAAAATCATCATAGGTTCACGAAACAGTAGTGTTTGGTTCTATAACGAAAGACGGGTCTATGGACCTTCAGTAACCACATTGGAAAAAGAACCATCAGATTGACTAACCAAAGAGATAGGTATCCAAGCTTTTATTTGGCATGTATTCATACACGAGCATTTTTTCTTCTCTCTTGACACAGCAGCCGAGAAGTCTAACAAGATTCCGATGTTGAAGTTTAGAAATTACCATGACCTCGTTCATAAACTCCTCAATTCCTTGACCAGAAGATTTTGAAAGCTTTTTCACAGCTATCTCCTGTCCATCCGATAGCTTTCCCTGCAATTACATGACTCTCACATTTGCTGAATACAACCATAGCAAACACCACATGCAGTTGTGGACGAGTACCTTGTAGACAGGGCCAAAGCCACCTTTTCCAAGCTCATTTTTTGGATCAAAATCATCTGTTGCATTAGCTAGGGTTTCATAACTATACAGTGGTAACTCTTCAAGCTTGGGTTGCTCCGAGCTGTGGCTAACCAAGCTTCGGACTTTATGTACTTCCCCTACTTCAATTGATGAAATCTCATGTTCATGCCCTGTGCTTACCATGAACAAGTGCTTGGTAAATTTTTAACGAGTGATAACAATATCTGAAAATTGAAGCCAAAATCAGAGTAATACCCTTCTGCTTAGCCAGCCACTTCCAACAAAAGTATGCAGACAATGCGAAGGATAAAGATGCTGCAATTACTGAGGTTGCAATGACTGCTTTCATAATATCCCTTTTCTTGCCTATAAATTTCAAAGTCTCAAAGCATGTTCAGAAAGCCAACGATCAAGAAAGGAGCTAGCCAAGTGCAATTCTATGTCATTTTGACTTTCCCGTAAAATCTATAGAATCAATGTAAAGAGAGGTGAAGGGGATATGGTAACTTAGTTACATTCCAAAATATAGCCTTGATCGAATTCAAATCCTATTTGATTGTGGAAGCAGAAAGTAAAATGCTACATTAAAGTTATAGAGGCACTAAAATATTGTAAACGAAGCGTGTTACCAAGTTCAGAATAAGGCACACGTATGTATAAATCTGCCCCATCAGAAGAGGAAAACTGCTGTATATCAATTACGCTTCCCCTCCAGTGCATGCAACCAATGCCTGGATAAGTTGCATAAGCTACACAGGAGCAATTATTTGAGCACTGAGTTCCACATTCATCTTCTGAATTTGATATCCATTCAGCCAAATCTGGAACTTTAGCGTTTGGGAGCTTCAGGAATCCGTCCTGTTTGCCCTCAGAACGAACAGAATTATTTCTCTCACATTGCAGCATTCCCTTTCTTGTGCAACCACTAGTCCAGTTTCCTCCTTCCCATTCCACCTTATCTTTAGGCTCAAAACCTTGCAAACACGTACAAATAGGTGAACCATGTGGATTGCAGCTTCCAAAAGGTCCACATTTGCCATAGACATCACATTGGCTTTCTTGGCTTGACCATGTAATCTCCCAATCCCCTTTTCTATCTAATAAAACTTTCTGCAGTAGAGAACCTGAGGAACTCAATTCTAAGTACAACAAAGAAGTGTCACTTCCAAATGTGAAGGACAGAGACACCAATCCTGTATCATCCCTTACCAGGTTAAATCCATTTAGATAAGCTGTATTCATGCCAGGAATTCCAATAAAGATATTGCCATTCCATGGACCGCTGCGCCAGTAAGGTTTATTGTCATTCCGAAGCAAGAGTTGTGGAATTTGTTGGGGTTCAATACCTAGGGAGAAACTTCCGATAGATGGATCAGAAGGACTTCTCCAAGAGGTCAATCGGATATTCTGGCCTTGGGTACCTGAACTTAATTTCATCCACGGTATATAGGAGTCCGTTGGAAACTGAAAACTTTCCCACAGAGTTCTTCCACTGGAATTGTCCGTCAAAACCAAGTTTCCAGTATCCAAAAGCCGTGCAGTAGAATTTGCCGCAGAATTTGAAGCGTTAGATGACCATAGCATCTCCTTCTGCCCATTCAAGACCACAAGATTGCCATCTCGTGAGATTGTCAGAGTTCCTGATGAATCATTTATTGGCTTGTCTCTGTTAGCCACCCAAACTACTGCCACTGCAGGAGTATTGAACATGATTCCAGCATATCGATCACTACTATTTGGAGGACTGAAAAATCCTAATTTGAAAGTTTGGCCAGAAGAAACTAGAGTTTCGGAGTCCTGGAGAGGTTGAGTGGTTGTTATATAATCAATAGCTGTACAAGCTTCTAAACAGAAGGAAACAAGTAGTAGAAAAAGGGATCCCCTCATTGGTGATCGACAAATTATCATTGATGATGCACAATCTAACTATCTAGCTCATTTAATTCCCTCCACGAATCTAACGCAAGAATACAAGATTTTGCATTCTTCCTAGAAATTTAGACCAACGCATAACGTAAGAAAATTAAACTCGGCGTTTGAGGGATGTAGAGTCAGCTTAATAATGAATCGTCCTTATTGACTGCACTATTACTCTGAATCAAGCTCATCATAGGCGGCTTAAATATAAGAGTCAATTGCCATTTGTTAGCCGTCATTTTTGAAGTCAATAAACCAATCTTCAGGTAAACTCCTATAAGACCAGCCAACCTTTGACGTTTGCAGTTGCAACCTGCAATTGGGTCTATGAATTTTTTACTGTCTGAATCAGCATAACCAATAAAAGCAATATCTTATCTTAATCTTATCTTAATCTTATCTTATCTTAAACTACATAAAGCGCCGAAGCTGACCTACAGTAAATTGTGCTGGTATGGGTGCAATTTCGCACCTGATTTTGGCTGTTTCTGTCTTTTTGCGTGTTCCATTGCCCATGCTGCCTTCCCATGTGCGTTGCTCTTCGGTTGATTTTGCCTTCTTCTTCCCATAATGCCCTGTGTGCTGGTATGGGTGCAATTTCGCTGCTGATCTTGGCCGTTTCTGTCTTTTCCCATGTTCCATTGCCCATCCTTCCTCCCGTCGCTTGTGCGTTGCTGTTGGGTAAGGTTGCATTTGCCTTGCTGTTCCCATAATACCCTATGTACTGGTTTATTCATAATTTGCTGCTCCATTTTGTGCTTTCTTGTTCTGTGGCGGGGCCCGCCTCCACTGCCCGTTGTCTCCCAATTGCTGGGATCAAGTAACATAAACATTTAGTTACTGAAATTGCTGGGATGAAGCAATAGCATAAGCATTGCGCTGAATACTTTTTTAGAAAATTAAATAACACTTTGTATACGATCCATCAAGTTTATTTGTAAATTAATGACTGCTTTACAGAATATTAGCATGTGTACATAGCTTATTTTTTATTGTTTACTTGTTCCTTCGAAGGAGCAATTTTAGTACTTTAATCCTTTTTCATTACCAATTTATCAATACGCATGCGCTATTAAAAGTATTGAAAGTATAATCTATGTTGCTGTTAATTAATCAATTGCTAGATATCAATAAAAGTGACAAATTTGTTCTTCCCCCTTTTGATATACACGTATATGCTTTTTTTCCAAATGCATACATATACTTATTTCCCCTTTGTATTCATAAGAGTACCTAATATTTTTATTAGTTTTTTAAAAAAATAATTTTTAAATATTTATTTTCATTAAATCAATCGAACCACATATTTGAGTCCGACTTTAGTCATGTTCTCCCATGCTCGATACTTCATGAGTCAGTTGAAATAAGGTCACATGCATATTCTATTTTTTATTTTAGTAACCAAATTACATATATATCTTCAACATTTTTATTTGCTACTAAGAAACATAATTATTCTTTTTGGTTTTAAAAAATAATTCAGCTTTTAGTTGCATTAGCTGTGACTCGAGTTGCCTTTTCTCACACGCGATAATTCATGAGCTAACTATGGTAAGTTCACGTACATATTATTTTAAAATTTTAACAGTAGAACTACATATGTATTCCTAATATTTTTATTACTTACTGACAACAATAATTATTCTATTTATCTTTAAGAAATATATAATAGATTTCTCCTCCCCATAACCTCAGGAGTGTCAAGTTCTCGGTTGATTAAGCTCGAATGAAGGCTCGACTTCAAATTCGAGTTTCACTTTTTAGGACTTATTTAACTTGATCCTCAATTTTAACTCGATGAAAAATTAATCGAGCCCGACTTAATTAAGCACCTTTTTTTTTTACCAAATCCAGGTAAGTTCACGTACATATTATTTTAAAATTTTAACAGTAGAACTACATATGTATTCCTAATATTTTATTACTTACAAAAATAATTATTCTATTTATTTTTAAAAACATTTATAATAGATTTCTCCTCCCCATAGCCTCAGGAGTCTCAAGTTCTTGGTTGATTAAGCTCGAATGAAGGCTCGACTTCAACTTTGAGTTTCACTTTTTAGAGCTTATTTAGCTTGATCCTCAATTTTAACTCGATGAAAAATTAATCGAGCCCGACTTAATTAAGCACCTTTTTTTTATCAAATCCATTCATATACTTATTTCCTTTTTTTATATAAAAGCGTGACTGATATTTTTATTACTTATTTAAAAAATAAATATTCTTTACATTTATTTCTATTAAATCAATTGAATCACATATTTGAGCCCAGCTTCAGTCATCTTCTTTCCTGGTCAATACTTGATGAGTCGACTAAAATAGCCTCAAATATGTATTCTATTTTTTCTTTTAATAACCAAATTGCATATATATCCTTAATATTTTTATTAGTTATTAAGAAAAATAATTATTCTTTTTGCTTTTTTAAAAAGTAAATTGACTTTTACTTTGCTCAGCTATGGCTCGAGCTACCATTTTTCCACGTTCAGTAATTCACAAGCTGGCTGCAGTAAGCTTAGATGTACATTATTTATTTATCTTGATCTTTAATTTTAACTCGATGAAAAATTAATCGAGCCCGACTTAATTAAGCACCTTTTTTTTTTATCAAATGCATTCATATACTTATTTTCTTCTTCTATATAAAAGAGTGCCTAATATTTTTATTACTTATTTAAAAAATAAATATTTTTTATATTTATTTCTATTAAATCAATTGAGTCACATATTTGAGCCCAACTTCAGTCATCTTCTTTCCTAGTCAATACTTGATGAGTCGACTGAAATAGCCTCAAATATGTATTCTATTTTTTCTTTTAATAACCAAATTACATATATATCCTTAATATTTTTATTACTTATTAAGAAAAATAATTATTCTTTTTGTTTTTTTAAAAAGTATATTGACTTTTACTTTTCTGAGCTATGGCTTAAGCTACCATTTTTCCGCGCATTCTATTTTTTCTTTTAATAACCAAATTGCATATATATATCCTTAATATTTTTATTAGTTATTAAGAAAAATAATTATTCTTTTCACTTTTTTAAAAACTAATTTGACTTTTACTTTGCTCAGCTATGGCTCGAGCTACCATTTTCCCGCTCTCAGTAATTCACAAGCTGGCTGCAGCAAGCTTAGATGTACATTATTTTTAAATTTTATTAGTAAAATTGCATATATATTCCTAATATTTTTTTTACTCACTAACAACAATAAAAAAAATTATATAGATTTCCTGTCCTCAACACTCGAGCAGTGTTGACTTTCAGCTTTATTAAGCTCAAATTAAAATTCAACTTCGAATTTCACTTTTGTTTTTTACAATTGATTTAGTTTATTTTCCAATCTGAATTCAATGAAAAATGAGTCGAAATCAACTTAATTAAAACCAAAACTCAACTTTCCTCGGTTCGTTTATATAAGTATATAATTGTAAAGCTACTTTTCTCTTGACATTGCTTACATCTCCTTTTCACTATCTAATCACCATTCAATGCACACATGTGCTTATTTAGTACTTGCAGTGACTTGTAGCCACTCATTATAGTTAGTGGTATTTTCCCTATCTCCCCCACCGTTGGATCTCTGCTCTGATTGTCTGCTACCTTTATTACCTATTATTATTAGTGTTCTTATTCATTGCTGCATTGTTTCTTTTAGCTTGGCTTCTACTTCTTTATTCCCGTGGTCCTCAGCTTGCTTCATTGCTTTTCCAATTCTGCTCCATCTTTCAGGTGGTGAGTTATTTTTTATGTTCTTTGATTTCCAATATTTTTTTCTCCTATTTGATGGTTACTTTATTTTTACTTGTAGGATTTGTATATGTCCGCAGTTTTCAGCTCGATCATGTTTTTTTTTTTTTTTGGTAAGGCAGCTCGATCATGTTAATATCTCCTTTATGTTTCATTCCTTTCTCTTTGTATTAGCTGATCAGGACATGGTTGCATTGTGATCATTGACCATTACTTCTGCCACTTATGATGGTGTATTTATGTCTATTTGAGAGCCTTTTTATGCCCGTAGTATGCTTGGTTCTTTTATCCTGTTTCATGTATGCCATCTTTTAGCCTCTGTCTCATATTTCTCAATACTCCACTGCTTTGTGCATCGGCCAGCTGCTATTTTCCTCATCCCTTACTTCTTAGTTGGTCAGACAGTCTTTCACTTGCATAGATCTTTTGACTATCAAATGTAAAGAGAGTTGTTACCTTTTACTTCATCCTTTTTCCCATCCCAGCTAAT
Organism: Gardenia jasminoides; assembly: GCA_013103745.1. Classification (NCBI taxonomy): domain Eukaryota; kingdom Viridiplantae; phylum Streptophyta; class Magnoliopsida; order Gentianales; family Rubiaceae; genus Gardenia; species Gardenia jasminoides. Next base: position 50,144,358 of record CM023095.1, on the reverse strand, counting down.
AGCTTTTTGTTTATCTGTTTTTATTCTTCTTTTACCCTTTCTGCTTACTGTTTCCCCTATCAAGCAAAAAAACAATTATTGCCTTCTAATTTTTTATGCTTCAAGAATTTTCCTTATTGCTTTTGATTCTGCAATTCCATCCTTCGCTGTTTGGTTTCATAGCTTCACATATCACTCCATTATCTTCTAACATCGCTGTTGCTATATTTTTATTTCAGGTTTCTGTCCCCGTGGTTCTCATTTTACTACTTGTCATCCCCTATATATCATATAAAACCTGGTCAGTATCATTTTCTGCTATGCCTGTTATTTTATATAATTCACTCGTTTTATTTCTAATCAAATGCTCTTGTATTACTTTCTTCCTTTGTGATCGTTGGTGCTTTTGTAATACTATAATTATCATTTCTACCTATTTCGCTTATACCTCATCCCATGCAATAATAGCCGTCATTTACCCTGCAATATGCTCTCCCTTCTGGCTTAGTTTTATTTGACGTAAGTTTTCGTCCGAAGATGAATATCGTATAGAAAGAAATAGGCGCTGGTGAGAAAGATATGCTGCGAAGATAGCCAGCCGTAATAAGCACTCTGGTCCAGTTGATCGCCCTGAGAATAATCACAGTGAATCTCCTGCTGCTGTTTTTGTGCCTTCTTCGCATGAGCATGCTTTAGTTGACGTACCAATAAATGCTGATACATCAACTCCTCAAGATTGTCTGGTTGATTTGCCTGCTCAGCCTCTTCTGTTGGACTCATCTTATGTTCCAGCTACTTCTTCATGTTTCCCTTTGGCTGTCATGCCAATTTCTAGCATAGCAGACACCTTATCTTCATCAGCTATTCTTCGCATTGACCCATGTATTCATTCTCCCTTACATTCTTTCATGTATCAATTTATACAGATTTATGATTGAATTAATCAATGACAAAATCATGATTGTTTGATGGATATAGACTGCCTTCCAACAAGAGATGACCCAGTCTTGCAAAACCTTTTTGCTCCGCCATCAGTTGATGTTGATCTTCGCACGCTATCGCCTCCTTTTTCCACTGGTATATTTTCTACTTAGTGCATTAAACTTGCTAACCATTCAATGCTCAGTGATTATAATATATATAGAATTGTTTTCTATTCCATCATCAACACTTTAAGCTAATTTCCAATGCCTTATTGTCAGCACAGGCAACATATATTGGGTAGGCATCTCATCCATGTCCATCTGTATACAATCAAACTGGTACTAAGACACTTGCTGTACTATTTCAAGACACATAATCTTCTCTTCTATCCTACGTTTTCTGTTAATGTTTATCTTATGCTCTACTCATTATAAGATCTATTCCTTTTAGCTGGCTTTCGACGACTGACACATGTACCATTACTTGAGCAAGTACCATTATAACCAAGCATCTTACCTACTGTTCCAGACTGTCAATATTGCCATGCTATCCGCTTTTGTATGGAACCACCAAGGTTTTGCTGTGCATCAGGGGAAGTGCGCTTAGTAGAAACAAAAATGCCTGACAGATTGCTTCAGCTTTACAAAGCAAACACTCCAGAATCAAAGGAATTCAGGTAATGTATCAGAAGCTACAATAATATGTTTGCCTTTACATCCTTAGGAGTTTACTATGACACAGACCTCAGCAAGAGAAATCATGGCATCTATACATTTCGTGTTCAAGAACAGCTCTATCATTTTCTCAATCCATTAAAGCCTTCTGATGGTGAAAAGGCATCAAATCTGCAGCTTTATTTTTATGATGTAGAACATGAATTGCAGAATAGAATGTCTCTGTCAAGAAAATTTAGGGAATCAATTGTTCAGCAACTTAAATTTATTCTAGATGACAATCCCTACAGCATTTTTATCCGAAGCTTAGCACAAATCGAAGATTTGGACAAATATAAAATTTCTCTCAAATCTAATCTCAGATTAGATCAGCATGTCTATAACCTCCCATCAGTTTCTCAGATTGCGGCAATTTGGTCAGACAATGATAATGTCAATGGAGACACCTCAAGGCACGTTGCCTCTTGCAACCCCCTCAACGATGCTAATGCGGGTGTTCCAATCAAGTACACCTGGTTTCGATGACTCTGAAAAGAATAGGAGGTCCAAAATCATCATAGGTTTAGGAAACAGTGTTGGGTTCTATAATGAAAGACGGTTCTGTGGAACTTGACTGACCAAAAAGATAGATATCCAAGCTTTTATTTGGCATGTATTCATACACAAGCATTTTTTCTTCTCTTTCAACACAGCAGCCGAGAAGTCTAACAAGATTTCGATGTTGAAGTTTAGAAATCACCATAACCTCATTCATAAATTCTTCAATTCCTTGACCAGAATATTTTGACAGCTTTTTCACAGCTATCCCCAGTCCATCTGATAGCTTTCCCTGCAGTTACAAGACTGTTACATTTGCTGAATTCAACTGTAGAACACACATGCAGCTGAGAATGTGTACCTTGTAAACAGGGCCAAAGCCACCTTTTCCAAGCTCATTTTTTCGATCAAAATCATCTGTTGCATTAGATAGGGTTTCGTAACTATACAGTGGTAACTCTTCAAGCTTGGGTTGCTCCAAGCTGTGGCCAACCAAGCCTTCAACATTATATACTTCCCCTGCTTCAACTAACGAAATCTCATCTTCTTGCCCTGTGCTTACCATGAAAGAGTGCTTGGTAAATTTATGATGAGTGATAACAGTATCTGAAAAAATGAAGCTAAAATCAGAGTAATACCTTTTTGCTTAGCCAGCCACTTCCAACAAGAGTATGCAGACAATGCAAAGGATAAAGATGCTGCAATTACTGAGGCTGAAATGGCTGCTTTCATAATATCCCTTTTCTTGCCTGTAAATGTCAGAGTTTCAAAGCATGTTCACAAAGCCTACCATCGAGAAAGGAACTAGCCAAAAGCAATTCTATGTCATTTTGACTTTCTTGTAAAATATATAGAATCAATGTACAGAGAGGTGAAGGGGACTTGATAACTTAGTTACATTCCAAAATATAGCATTGATCGAATTCAAATCCTACTTGATTGCGGAAACAGAAAATAAAATGCTACATTAAAGTTATAGAGGTACTAAAATATTGTAAAACAAGTGTGTTACCAAGTTCAGAATAGTGTGTTACCAAATGTTTCTTTTAAGCAAAAAGTGATATTAGTTTTGTGAGGGCAAAATTATACTTCTCTCTAATAAATGGAAAAATTGCATTACATTTTATTAATAAATAATATCAAACATGCTAATGAAAGCGAATCTACTAACAAATATTTCAATTTTTTAGTATATTTAGTCCTATTGACTGGTTTTGGCAAATTTTATCGGAATCCGGTACTCACATGCTAGCAACCAAATTCTTAAAAGAAAAAAAAGAAAAAAGGCAAAAATTTTAGCTTTCATAATCTATAATTAAAGTTCACTAATTATACTAATTGGTTTTAATCTTTAACTCAAGAAAAAAAGGAAAAAAAGCTAATAAAACTTGACAAAAGTTAGGATACCTTTTAGGGGAAAGAAAGAGAGGGGGAGAGAAATAACTTGTGAGTAAGTGTGAGTACTGAATAGGTGTCGACTTTTTTTTAGATTTTATTAGCTTTTTTCATTTATTATTTGAGTTAAAGAGTAAAAACTAATTACCCAAATTAGTGACGTTTAATTATAGATTATGGCAACTAGAATTTTTTCCTTTTTTCTCTATTTTTTATATTTGTTCGCTGACACATGAGTAGCACTTGACCGGATTTCGATAAAATTTTACCAAAACTGGTCAATAGGACTAAATATGCTGAAAAATTGAAACATTTGGTACTAGATTTGCTTTCGTCCAAAGTTTAAAGACTAAAACTACCAATACCCAAATATTTGGTACCAAAACTGCAATTTTCTCATAAAAGACAAGTCCTGCACACAACTATTCTTGTGCACATAGTCAAGTGCAAAATAGTGATAGTGACCCAATCTTTTATGCCATAACTCTGATTGATCCTCTAAACTTGAATATGCATTTGAAACAACATTCAACCAATTTAGAGAAAAACTTTTTCCATTCATTTTTACTGAAAAAAGTTTATCTCCATCTTAATAATAAATGACACAAGTCCTATTTTGAAGATGACAAAATAATTTTTCTCAAACAACTGTCTAACACTCAATAGGTTTTGATTAATTTCAAGCACATATAAAACGTTACAAAATTGTCTTAGTATCTGAACTATAATCAATAACCACATTACCTTGTAACTTTTACATCAATGCAGCCTCCATTTCTAATCTTAACTTTGAAAATATATTATTTGTCCAACTTCTACTATGTGATGAGTATAGCTGCTGTAAATTAGCCATACTTCACTAGAGATATTGCTTGCAAAACAAGTGGCCACAAATAACTGCTCCTGTTGTTGGTCAGCTACTTGAGCATATTGGTCTCCTTGGTTATTTTTACTTACCTTTTCTACATGTCCTTCTTATTGCATGACCTACATTGAACGTCAGGTCTCCACCAGCAATAGTGTTGTAAGTGTGAAGTCTTCTTGCTGTGTGGACATTGAGGAAATTTTACTCTTCTTTCATCATCTCTACTTGGCTCACCTTCCTTCTTGTTCTTCTTGTTCCACTACTGCTTCTTCTCTTTGCCACCTTTTTGACTTTTGTTTTTATCATTTGCCTAAAAAACATCTTCTACTGCTTCCTTCTTCTGGATGGCTCTTCTCTGCTCTTGTACTTGTAAGGCATTGATCAGCTCCGATAACGTGATTGGAGAGAGATCCCTTGAATATTTGTGAGGTTTTTTTGGGTTCAAAACTTTCAAGTAAGCTTCCCAAAACTTTCTCTATGACTTTGCTATCATGTAATTATTCGCCAATCAACCTGATTTATTGACAACATCTAAGAGTCTGTCAGAATACTCTTTAATGTTTTCTGAGTCTATCATCCTAAGGAGTTCAATTTCTCTCCTAAGATTTAAGATTTGCATCTGTCTTGTTCTGTCATTTCCTTGAAAAGCCACCTTGAGAGAATCCAAACTTTCCTTTGCAATTTCACAAGTCATAATTTTTATGAAACTACATCAAAAACTACTGAGTGAATGCACGTCAAGACATTTGATGTCCTTTTGATTGCATCCTTATGGGCTCTCATTTTTACAATTGTTGGATTTTCAAACAATTGCAGAATAGGATCATCTTCCACCATATCTCAAAGATAACTGGCTACCAAATAGGACTTATTTTGACAGCCTAAATTTGATAGTTGTCACTAGTAAAATTTGGAGGGTTGGACATGATATTGTTTCCTAGTATTTTGATGTTGAAGGCTTAAGCATATAATTTTATAGTGAAAAAAAAATATTCTCTCCAGATTTATTCACTCTCAAAAGAAATAAGCACCTGAAGACTTTGGCTCTGATACTACTTTGTTACTAAAATGAGCATGAATAAGGATATCAAGACTTGTATTTGAGGGTTGGAAATGAGCTTGTATTCTTCATTAATCATTATCCCTATTTATAGTGTTTACAAAAGAACAAGCTAGTTAACAATTTTCTAAAAAATTTCAACCAAACTACTTGATAGCATGGCCAAATCTTGACTAAAATATTTGCTAATAAACCAAAATGATGTTTGGTTAACAAATATTCTAACAATACAACTTATTTAGCTAATAAATAACTTGTTCTCATATCAAAAATGGTTGGCGATACTGCCAGAGCATAATCTTCCTACTAGAGCGATTTTTATTCAAATTTCGACATTACTCTCAATTGTTCAAACTCATATATTTCCATTGATTTTTTTGGGATCCATTGTCCACTGATTAATCACTTTTTCTTTCTCTCACTTTCGCTTCTATTCCCACCTTACGATCTTTTTACAACTTTCCTATTTTACAATTTTTTTCATTTTCTTGAGATTTTTATAACATTTGTTTCAAGATCTTTTGCATAATATTTTTTTTCTTCGCTCTTACTACTTCTCCATCGCTATCAGTAAGTTCTTTCCTGCCTTTTTTTTTTCTTTTCTTTTTTTGGTTGTATTCCATTATGTTTTCTACCAAATAATCTTTGTTTACAGTTTTTTGGAGTGATCATAAATTTTGATTAAATTTGGGATGCAATTTTGTTGCAATTATGGTGCGATTCAAGTTCTCATTTTTTGAGCAATTTTTATAATTATAGCAATATTGTAGATTATTTTTGTATTTTTTTTGCAATTCACCTAGTTCTTATTCACATATTCTTGTTTTTAGATTTTGCAAATGAAAAATAGGATTCACAATCAATTTGAAGAAAATAGTCCGCACAACTCAAGTAGTAACATTCAACAACTGCAACAAGTTGGCTCAGGGAATGTTGTTGAATTATTTGATTTTGATTTAAAATTTGAAACATGGAATGATCTAATGAAGGTTTTGAAAAACTCCTACTCGACTTAAGTTTATATCCCATCAATTAAAAATTTGAAAGGGAAAATATGCTACTATTGATTGTTGATTTCCTTACAAACTTTACAATACTTTTCACTTTTCTACTTATTACTTCATGAAAATATTGACTTCAACATATATCCAGAATGCAATTTAAAATGTAATGGATAGAAGTGCAGGCCTTTGTTTGGCAAGTATTCATAGACTAACAAACTAAATGGATAGAAGTCCAGGCTTTTTGTTTGGCATGTATTCATAGACTAATGGATAGAAGTGTTTGGCATGTATTCATAGACTAACTTTTTCCCCCTCCTCTTTCAACACAGCACCCAGGGAGTCTAACAAGTTTCCGGTGCTGGAGTCTAGAAATGACCATAACTTCATTCACAAACTCCTCAATCCTTGACCAGAATTTGTTGAAAGCATTTTCACTGCAATTTCCTGGCCATCTAACAGCTTTCCCTGCAGATGCAATGATAATTAGGGCCACATCCTGGCCAAAAACTCCTTTAGTTCGTGAAGCAATTTGGAATTACGTCAGGAGCTTTCCCCGCTAATGCAACTGTTTTTATACGACAAAAAAAATTTTAAAATTGACATTCTCACGGGATTATGATCCCAGAAATTGTTCAAGAAAAGATCCATAATTCTATTCGTCTTTGTGGGTCCCTCATGAGTTGTGCCATTAACCACAGGAGGAAGATAATGAGATCAAAGAACTTCTTTGTTCTTGCTCTTTTAGGTTTTTAGCATTGGACGTTTGTTGAGAAACACACCACTTCATGATTTATAAGTTGTTGTCGATCCATCACTCTATAAAGTCACAGGTTTCAATTTTTTTTCCCCCTTGCGTGTTTAAGACGTAGACAGCATCCACACAATCAGACATTCTTTAATTTAAGGTACAAAAAGGCCATTTGAACCAAAAAATTCATTGTTCGGGAAGGATGGCAGCATAACCGAATTTTCTTCCATTACCTTCTAAAACGAGACTGTAGCACAAATTTAGCCTATGACAAAAGACAAAAAGAATTTGTACAAATGTCAAATACATTAAATCAAAGATTAAAAGGATTACCATCTCTGAAAATTCTTCGAACAAATAAATTAATCCCATCATTCTTCTGTTCAAAGGATTTTAATCGTTGGGCTGAGAGGTTTGTTTTCTAATGAAAAGCGTGTTTCCTATAGTTATGGCGTAGAAAGCCATTGATTTGATTACTTGATTGAATACTAGATTTTTCAACCTTCAAACTTTCAACATGGACAAAAAGATTTTATTTGACTTGATTTCCAAAATTTTGGGGATTTCAATGTGTGTTTGCCTTGAAGAAAGATCCCTATAAATTCTCCACAAATAGTAGGCAAAAAAAAAAAAAGGGAATGCCACAGTAGCCCTCAAACTATTGTGAAATTTAACTTTGACCCTCTAACTATTAACTGATAAATTTTAGCTCTCCAACAAATTAAAATATATAATCCTAACTCTACCATCAGATTAAGTCATTTTGTTTAATAGAGATAGCACGAAGTGCACAACAATTGCCCTCAAACTATTATAAAGTTCAACTTTTGTCCCTCCAACTATTAACTAAATTTTACCCCTCCAACTAATTAAAATATATAATTCTAATCCTTCTGTTATCTTGAATCATTATATTGAATAGAAATATTACCATGTGTATGATAGGGGCATAATCGAGGGGCATTTTTGTCTTTACATGATATGTGCTAGTTTAAAATTGTTTTATCCCTATTTGATTCATAAACTAATTTACCAATTCTTCAATTGATAAAATCGACCAAATGTAATTGAAAATCCAAAATCTTGAACAAAGAAATTCCAGTAAGATTAGGCAACTTGAAGATATTGAGTTGTCTTCATTTGGAATTTAACTCATTTTCTGGTATTATTCTAGATTCCTTAGGTCATGTGCTTTTCTTAATGACAAAAATCTGGCACACAATTTAATTTCTTAGAACATTTAACAAGCCTTGGTTTCCTTCCAAGTTTAAACTTTCTAAATCTCTCAAACAATCAATTCTCTAGTGAGATTCCTCTGAACTTATACATTGCTTGTGACAACCCCACCTCCTCCTAAGGCGAACCAGAGCGTTCGGCGGACTGCCTGCCTAACTCTCGCCAGGACTCCGTCAGTCAAACTCACCCTAATTAGGGTTTAAGTTAAAGATGCAACCATCAAATTTGGTTCAACTTAAATACATCAAATCAATCACCAGAGTTCATTCTACAGACCCTTAATACGTAAAAATCCACAAAGGGTAATTAACAGAAATTGTCTTCAAAAGTCATCAGCTGATAAAGTGTTTAAAAGTTAAACACAGCAGGATTACAAAAGATTAGGTCTGGTCTCGGTCTGGGTCTCCGCACCCGATCTAAAACCTTGAAAATCCTGGGAGGGAAAAATATAAAGGGGTGAGCTTTTACGCCCAGTGAGTGTCCCAAAACAAATGATCAGATAAACATATCAGTGTAGCATGCTTTTCAAAAACAGAAATATCCATATAATGCAAGTTTCCATTTAAGGAAAGTCGTGAAACAATAATATTTCATCATATAAATAGGCTTAATAAAGCAGTAGCAATCACAATAGAAGGATACAGTGCTCATTGAACTAGTCGGTACACAGTCTGCAGTACTTTGGTCAGGCTTCACTGCTTCCCATTCACCAACCCCTTACTCCCAACTTTGAACTCGAAAACCAATAGTCGGTAGGTGGTGTACACTATAGGTAACCTTTAAACAGTCCCCAGGATCCATCGACGTACTTGACCAAGCCCTATTGCTGGCTCGGAATAAGCCGACTCGCCTCTGGAGTTTTGGATCTCGAGGCCTAGCCTATTGTGGTAAAGTACGTAATGGCTTCACGGTCATACACAGTTGACACACACATCCACAATTAAAGTAGTTCAAAAATAGTTTTCATAGGACAAGGGGGTCGGTGCGATAAAGTACACTCAGTCCCTTTATCAAATCATTTTTGCATATCTTCAATAATTAAAGCAATATAACAATTAACAATTAGCAAACAAGTAGCACTTAGAAAACAAATAACACTTAGCAACAAGTTGGAACCCTCACCTCGGTAATTTAAGGTTGGGTTGCTAAATCGAGAGTCTGGATATCAAAAATCTCGTTTGTTTCGCCGCCAAATCTTGAGGTACATATTTACCATGTTACTAAAATTTTTACTTAGACGTGGTTAAGAAAAATAGTAGGTTTAAGCTAAAAGAGGGAAGTGAACGGACTTCCTCAATTATGAGAAAATGGTTTAATTCACCTAACTTTACTAAATTTTAATCATTAAAATCAATTTTGACCAATAAAGGTCGATACTAAATTCTTAGATTAAATCGAACTTAAGCGTCTAGTTATATGAGTCATTATCGTCCTTGACGAATATCTTATGATTTGAAGCATTTAAGTTTTTGATTAGGCTTTTATAACGTTTTAGTTTCACCTACTCACACGTCATAAGACAATTACAAACCACTATAAGTGTAGTAAAAGAATATTCAAATTTAGTTTAAAAGGTTTTGTAACAACCAAGGATTTTCACAAAATGTGATAATGCAAATTTGGATAGCTATATACATGTTACTAAATCAGTCAAAACTTACAACTTTTGGGTCAAAATTCACATACTGGAAACTAGATTGAAAGATTTAAAAACTGTTAGAAGACACTTGCAAAATTAAGCCCATAAGAAGGTCAAATTGGTTATTCAAAAATTCTGTTTTAAACTTGAGAAACAAAATAGGTTTTGAATTTCAATCAAATTTGTAGATTTATTGGGATTTTTAGAAAATGAATTAGACTCTAAAATTTATAGGATTTAAAGTTCTTTAAGTCTAGTTTCTAACGCAATAAATAAAGCTCAAATCGGATTTTTCTACATTGAGTTATGCTCGTTTACCCGAGGCTACTCAGGTAACCCTGCAAAATTTTTCAGAATGTGGCAAGTTGGAGGAAAATGGTTTCTTTCCCTCAAAAACTAATGTTTTCAACCAAAAATTGACATGCATCCATATATATTCAAAGTACAAGTTATGTAGCTTGATTATATAGTAAAATTTTAACCAAAACTCTCATGCATGGACCTATAAACAACCTGCCAGCTTTCATATGATTTTCTAGCAGCAAAACTCAACAATCACGTCTCAAACTTCCATCAATTTCAGTTTTACTTGCTTAAAACACCAACCATTCAATGTACAATATCTTTAACACAAAATGGAGCAAAATCATGCACTTAGCATTGTTAAGTCAAGTTATCAACCAAAATTCTAGAAATAGAAGGGAAATGCATTTCTTCTCTCTCGGCCAAATCATCATTTTCCAGAAAGGTTTCCAGAAATTTTTACCAAATTTTCCCAACTGTCTCACTTAAACTCATGGTAATTTCCATTATAACTCATCTTAACATTAAATGAGGCCATTAGCATGTAATTTCAGCAATTGATTTCACAAGAATCCACATATAAATCTGTCATCAACTAGCATAGAAATTTCCAGCAATTGCACTTCAAATTTTCATCCCAAAATCCATCTTCCAAGTTTTTAAAGTTGGAAATTTGAATATACATAACAATAACATAGTGTTATAAGGGGGTTTAAGCAATTTACATTATTTTTACTTCATCCAAAATTTGAAATTCCATTTTAAAAAAAATCACTCAATCTCGGGTTTTCAAGCTGGAAAATCAGTTTACTACATCAACAATTTTGTCCACTTTTCTCTAGTATAAGCTCAGAAATATCCACATGCATGCTATGATTAAAGTGTTATAAGATATATTAAGCAAACATATGCCAAGTCACAGCTAAAATTTCTGAGGTAAAGCTGGAAAAGTCCTAGCTTCCTCTCTCTTGGACTTCAGCAGAAATTCCAGCTTCAAGTTTGTTTCAAAACCACTAACTTTCTCACTTATTCCAAAGGTAAAACACACAATATATCATATAACACATAAGATAAGACATATAGCATGAATTCCTAGTAAAGATCCATTCAAATTCGAATTTAAAAACTATAAAACTAAACTTTCTTTCCTCACGGTTAGAGTTGGAAATTTCCAGCAGAAATGGTTTAGAAATGGGGTTTTTCTTCAACAGACTCGTTTTTCATAACTCAAAACCAACATGCATCAAGTATCTCTAAACATATTGAGGGAATGAAGGGTATTACTAGCAATTTTACCCTTTTCTCAACACAAATGAAAGCTGGAAAAAGGGCCGGCAGCTCTTCCTCTTGGTTTTACTTGGCAGCAAGCATGGATGGCAAAATGGAATGGCTTTCTCTCAAGCTTCAAGTTTCGGACTAAGAGTTGGAATTGGAATTTATACTCAAGAAACAAGAGCTTCGGACAAAAGATGCAGTGGAAGTTGAGCTTTAAGAAACAATAGCTTCGGACAACAATAGCTGAAATGGAATCTTGTTACTTATTTTCTTTCTCTCCCCCTCTCTCTCAGGTGTTAGGCAAGGAAATGGCAAGACAACAACTAAATGAATGGTTTGTCTTGATGTTTAGTGATTTTATTGAAATTGGCATTCGTTGCATGGTAATTTTTTGAAGAGTGAAGGGTAGTTTAGTCATTTAACAAGATCTTGACAAATGTTACAAGGAAGTTGCCACTTGTTGTTTCATTGCATGAAACTAAAATGCTTCCAATTTGGCTCTAATTCTTAGGTACTTGTTTCATCTAGAATCCCGAATAATTTCTACGCTCATTCGATTAAAGTCCCCAGAATAAATTTAGGGTAAAATAAATTATATACATGCTAAAAGAAATAAAATTCTACTTATAAAAACAATACATTTAAAATAAATTAGGGAAAATTTTTTTCGGGCTCTCACATTGCTACATCTAAATCTTCTTGATTTGTCAAACAACAAGTTGGTTGGCCACATCCCAACAATAGTTTTTTCTATTCGACATAATGACTTAAATTGTCAAAAGGATTAGAATTATACGTTTTAATTAGTTGGAGGTCTAAAACTTATTAGTTAATAATTGGAGGGTCAAAAGTTAAATTTTAGGGTAAATAACTTATAACCCTCCTGTGGTGTTCCTCAATTCCAGATGACCCCTCTAAGATTTCAAAATATCCATATAACCTCCCTGTGATTTTATGTAGAGTGAAAAATGAATGGAATGCAATCAATTGCGGTGTTTATAACAAACGCGTTGTGAATGCGTCTGTAATAAAATCTTAATGTCCATTTAATCCCCTTATGGTTTATATAAATATCTATTTTACCCTCCTATGGTTTTATATTTATTCACATAATTCCCTTGTACTTTTATACAAGATGGTTAAGCCATCGTCTGATTTAGTATTTAAGTAAGGGCCCTATAGGTATTCTAATTAGGGACGTTACATAGGTTATCTTCCATTAAGTTTCCACTTCACAAAAAATCATAGAGTGATAAAGTGGACATTTTGAAATATTAGGGAGATCATGTGGCAATAAACAAAACTACAACGAGATTATATGCAATTTATCCTAAATTTATAATTATTTGAGGGCTGCTAGAGCATTTTGTCCATCTCATGAATCCTCTAACTCTACTAGGTGTAACAACTCAAGTTGATGGAAGGGTGAGAATATTATATATCTTAATTAGTTGGAGGCCTAAAACTTATCAATTAATAGTTGAAGGGCTAAAAGTTTAATTTTATAATAGTTTAAGGGTCATTGGGCATTTTGCCCTAATAATTCTATTAATTCACTCTAATGTAGATAGATTCTGTACCTTCACTTTGAGGACCACGCCACAATGGCCCAACTTGTCAATCCAAGGGTTAACGGATTCGAAATAATTAAATTTAATCAAAATGAATTTATTTCTTTCAATTTCAACCAAATAAATTAAAGTGTAAATTACATATAATTCTCGTGTGGTTTCGTCTGTTACCACATGATCCTCCTAACATTTCAAAATATCCACTTTACCCCTTATAGTTTTATATAAAGTGGAAATTTGATGAAAAATAACTTATATAACATCATTAGTTGAAATAACAATAATGCCCTTACTTAAATGGTAAATTAATTGATGGCTTAATCCATCTTAAATAAAAGTGTAGGGGAATTAAGTGGATAATTGTAAAAATTACAGGGGATAACATGGATATTTATACAAAATATAAGAGGGTTGCATGGGTATTAAGATGTTATCACACGCGCTTTTAGAGGGTATTTGGTATAAATGCCATAATTGATTATATATTCAATCCATTTTCACCTTTACATAAAACCATAGGCGGGTTAGGTGGCTATTTTGAAACCTAAAGGCAGTCATCCGGCATTATGTAAAACCACAAAGGATTATAAGAAATTTATCCTAAATTAAATAAAAATTTCACTGTCTACCGACATTTACATCCCTCGAAAGATGAAAACACTTGCCAAAAAAAAAAAAAAAGAAAACATGTATGGGATGTGCTATCTGCCTTGAACACTTGTTAAACTTGCACCATTCACAGAACCTATGCTTTCTTGAGAGCCTCGGGCTGAAGCACCCAATCTTCCTATATAAGCTGGTAAGTTAGGACAAGGAAGCTCTGCAATTTCAGTATTCAGCATTGACAGGACAGTTGAGACATTTGGCCGATCCTTTGTATATTCTTGCACACACAGCAGTCCTACATGTACGTATCTCATGACCTCCCCTTCGATGCATGGATCAAAGATCAATGGGTCTATCAAATTTTTTATATCATTTCCATTCCACAATTTCCAGGCCTGAAACAATTGGCAAGGTAATGAATCTTGGATTTCAGAGTCTCAAATGTTAGACTTAGAAATGGAAATGAATCTTCAGTAATGCAGTACTAATGAAGAAAAAAGCTTACATATCCTAAAAGGCTGAGCTCGTTCTCATCGCTGTAGAAACTTGTGTTTCTCCTTCCACTTACAATCTCCAATAACAGTACTCCAAAACTGTAAACATCTGACTTTTCTGAAAACCTTCCGTGCATTGCATATTCAGGGGCCATGTAGCCACTGTTATCGCATAATTTGGAGACAAGAGAGCAAAGTTAATCTACGGAAGTTGCATTATTCATGAGATAATTAAGATATCGTATGAGCAGTATGCTTACTAGGTTCCCACAACCCTGTTGGTTTTTTCTTGATCTTGGTTGCCCCCAAAAATTCTTGCCATGCCAAAATCTGAAATTTTTGGCTTAAGCTCTTCATCTAAGAGGATGTTGCTTGCTTTTAGATCTCTGTGTATAATTTTCAATCTTGAATCTCTGTGAAGGTAAAGGAGGCCTCTTGCAACCCCCTCAACGATGCTAATGCGGGTGTTCCAATCAAGTACACCTGGTTTCGATGACTCTGAAAAGAATAGGACTAAAATCATCATAGGTTTAGGAAACAGTGTTGGGTTATATAATGAAACAGTGCTGGGTTCCAAAACGAAAGACGGTTCTGTTTCACTTGACTGACCAAAGAGATAGGTATCCAAGCTTTTATTTGGCATGTATTCATACACGAGCATTTTTTCTTCTCTCTTGACACAGCAGCCGAGAAGTCTAACAAGATTCCGATGTTGAAGTTTAGAAATCACCATGACCTCGTTCATAAACTCCTCAATTCCTTGACCAGAAGATTTTGAAAGCTTTTTCACAGCTATCTCCTGTCCATCCGATAGCTTTCCCTGCAATTACATGACTCTCACATTTGCTGAATACAACCATAGCAAACACCACATGCAGTTGTGGATGAGTACCTTGTAGACAGGGCCAAAGCCACCTTTTCCAAGCTCATTTTTTGGATCAAAATCATCTGTTGCATTAGCTAGGGTTTCATAACTATACAGTGGTAACTCTTCAAGCTTGGGTTGCTCCGAGCTGTGGCTAACCAAGCCTTCAACATTATATACTTCCCCTGCTTCAACTAACAAAATCTCATCTTCTTGCCCTGTGCTTATGATGAAAGAGTGCTTGGTAAATTTATGATGAGTGATAACAGTATATGAAAAAATGAAGTTAAAATCAGAGTAATACCCTTCTGCTTAGCCAGCCACTTCCAACAAAAGTATGCAGACAATGCGAAGGATAAAGATGCTGCAATTACTGAGGTTGCAATGACTGCTTTCATAATATCCCTTTTCTTGCCTATAAATGTCAGAGTTTCAAAGCATGTTCAGAAAGCCTGCAATCGAAAAAGGAACTAGCCAAATGCAATTCTATGTCATTTTGACTTTCCTGTAAAATCTATAGAATCAATGTAAAGAGAGGTGAAGGGGATATGGTAACTTAGTTACATTCCAAAATATAGCCTTGATCGAATTCAAATCCTAGTTGATTGTGGAAGCAGAAAGTAAAATGCTACATTGAAGTTATAGAGGCACAAAAATATTGTAAACGAAGCGTGTTACCAAGTTCAGAATAAGGCACACGTATGTATAAATCTGCCCCATCAGAAGAGGAAAACTGCTGTATATCAATTAAGCTTCCCCTCCAGTGCATGCAACCAATGCCTGGATAAGTTGCATAAGCTA
Source organism: Gardenia jasminoides (assembly GCA_013103745.1). Classification (NCBI taxonomy): domain Eukaryota; kingdom Viridiplantae; phylum Streptophyta; class Magnoliopsida; order Gentianales; family Rubiaceae; genus Gardenia; species Gardenia jasminoides. The sequence goes on along the minus strand of CM023095.1, from coordinate 50,128,382 downwards.
CACAGGAGCAATTATTTGAGCACTGAGTACCACATTCATCTTCTGAATTTGCTATCCATTCAGCCAAATCTGGAACTTTAGCGTTTGGGAGCTTCAGGAATCCGTCTTGTTTGCCCTCAGAACGAACAGAATTATTTCTCTCACATTGCAGCATTCCCTTTCTTGTGCAACCACTAGTCCAGTTTCCTCCTTCCCATTCCACCTTATCTTTAGGCTCAAAACCTTGCAAACACGTACAAATAGGTGAACCCTGTGGATTGCAGCTTCCAAAAGGTCCACATTTGCCATAGACATCACATTGGCTTTCTTGGCTTGACCATGTAATCTCCCAATCCCCTTTTCTATCGAATAAAACTTTCTGCAGTAGAGAACCTGAGGAACTCAATTCAAAGTACAACAAAGAAGTGTCACTTCCAAATGTGAAGGACAGAGACACCAATCCTGTATCATCCCTTACCAGGTTAAAACCATTTAGATAAACTGTATTCATGCCAGGAATTCCAATAAAGATATTGCTATTCCATGGACCACTGCGCCAATAAGTTTTATTGTCATTCCAAAGCAAGAGTTGTGGAATTTGTTGGGGTTCAATACCTAGGGAGAAACTTCCGATAGATGGATCAGAAGGACTTCTCCAAGAGGTCAATCGGATATTCTGGCCTTGGGTACCTGAACTTAATTTCATCCACCGTATATACGAGTCCGTTGGAAACTGAAAACTTTCCCACAGACTTCTTCCACTGGAATTGTCCGTCAAAACCAAGTTTCCAGTATCCAAAAGCCGTGCAGTAGAATTTGCCGCAGAATTTGAAGCGTTAGATGACCATAGCATCTCCTTCTGCCCATTCAAGACCACAAGATTGCCATCTCGTGAGATTGTCAGAGTTCCTGATGAATCATTTATTGGTTCGTCTCTGTTAGCCACCCATACTACTGGTACTGCAGGAGTATTAAGCATGATTCCAACATATCGACCGCTACTATTCGGAGGACTGAAAAATCCTAATTTGAAAGTTTGGCCAGAAGAAACTAGAGTTTCGGAGTCCTGCAGAGGCTGAGTGGTTGTTATATAATCAATAGCTGTACAAGCTTCTAAACAGAAGGAAACAAGTAGTAGAAAAAGGGATCCCCTCATTGGTGATCGACAATTATCATTGATGATGAACAATCTAACTATCTAGCTCATTTAATTCCCTCCACGAATCTAACGCAAGAATACAAGATTTTGCATTCTTCCTAGAAATTTAGACCAACGCACGACGTAAGAAAATTAAACTCGGCGTTTGAGGGAGGTAGAGTCAGCTTAATAATGAAGCGTCCTTATTGACTGCACTATTACTCTCATCATAGGCGGCTTAAATATAAGAGTCAATTGCCATTTGTTAGCCGTCATTTTTGAAGTCAATAAACCAATCTTCAGGTAAACTCCTATAAGAACAGCCAACCTTTGACGTTTGCAGTTGCAACCTGCAATTGGCTCTATGAAGTTTTTACTATATGAATCAAATATCTTATCTTATCCTATCTTAATCTTAAACTACATAGAGCGCCGAGGCCTGACCTACAGTAAATTGTGCCGGTATGGGTGCAATTTCGCATCTGATTTTGGCTGTTTCTATCTTTTCACGTGTTCCATTGCCCATGCTGCCGTCCCATGTGCGTTGCCCTTCGGTTGATTTTGCCTTCTTCCCATAATGCCCTGTGTGCTGGTACGGGTGCAATTTCGCTGCTGATCTTGGCTGTTTCTGTCTTTTCCCATGTTCCATTGCCCATCCTTCCTCCCGTCGCTTGTGCGTTGCTGCTGGGCAAGGTTGCATTTGCCCTACTGTTCACATAATACCCTTTGTGCTGGTTTATTCGTAATTTGCCGCTCCATTTTGTGCTTTCTTCTTCTGTGGCGGGGCCCACCTCCACTGCCCGTTGTCTCCCAATTGCTGAGATTACTGGGATCAAGAAACATAAACATTTTGGGTTTGGGTTTGGGAATTTCTTAGGTTCTACATTTGCTATCTTTGACTAGAGAAAAAAAGAAATAAAATTTTCTTTGTCTCATTGGGTTAGTGAAAAATTCAGTGTGGAGTGAAAAAACTTTCCCCTGTTCCCTATCCCACATCGGTTGTGAGTGTGTGTGAGTTGTAGTACTTGAGTCCCCTCTCCCTTCCCATTAGTCAGCTAGCCTTTTGGGTTTGGGTTTGGGAATTTCTTAGATTCTACATTTGCCATCTTTGACTAGAGAAAAAAAGAAACATAAACATTTAGTTACTGAAATTGCTGGGATGAAGCAATAGCATAAGCATTGTGCTGAATACTTTTACAGAAAATTAAATAACACTTTGTATACGATCCATCAAGTTTATTTGTAAATTAATGGCTGCTTTACAGAATATTAGCATGTGTACCTAGCTTATTTTTTATTGTTTACTTGTTCCTTTGACGGAGCAATTTTTGTACTTTAATCCTTTTTCATTACCAATTTATCAATATGCATGCGCTATTAAAAGTATTGAAAGTATAATCTATGTTGCTGTTAATTAATTAATTGCTAGGTATCAATAAAAGTGACAAATTTGTTCTTCCCCCTTTTGATACACACGTATATGCTTTTTTCCAAATGCATACATATACTTATTTCCCCTTTGTATTCATACAAGTACCTAATATTTTTATTAGTTTTAAAAAAATAAATTTTAAATATTTATTTTCGTTAAATCAATGGAACCACATGTTTGAGTCCGACTTTAGTCATGCTCTCCCATGCTCGATACTTCATGAGTCAGTTGAAATAAGGTCACATACATATTCTATTTTTTATTTTAGTAACCAAATTACATATATATCTTCAATATTTTTATTTGTTACTAAGAAACATAATTATTCTTTTTGGTTTTAAAAAATAATTTAGCTTTTAGTTGCATTAGCTGTGACTCGAGTTGCCTTTTCTCACACGTGATAATTCATGAGCTAACTATGGTAAGTTCACGTACATATTATTTTAAAATTTTAATAGTAGAACTACATATGTATTCCTAATATTTTTATTACTTACTAACAAAAATAATTATTCTATTTATTTTTAAAAAATATATAATAGATTTCTCCTCCCCATAACCTCAGGAGTCTCAAGTTCTCGGTTGATTAAGCTCGAATGAATGCTCGACTTCAAATTCGAGTTTCGCTTTTTAGGGCTTATTTAGCTTGATCCTCGATTTTCACTCGATGAAAAATTAATCGAACCCAACTTAATTAAGCACCTTTTTTTTTATCAAATCCAGGTAAGTTCACGTACATATTATTTTAAAATTTTAACAGTAGAACTACATATGTATTCCTAATATTTTATTACTTACTCACAAAAATAATTATTCTATTTATTTTTAAAAACATTTATAATAGATTTCTCCTCCCCATAGCCTCAGGAGTCTCAAGTTCTTGGTTGATTAAGCTCGAATGAAGGCTCGACTTCAAATTTGAGTTTCACTTTTTAGAGCTTATTTAGCTAGATCCTCAATTTTAACTCGATGAAAAATTAATCGAGTCCGACTTAATTAAGCACCTTTTTTTTTATCAAATCCATTCATATACTTATTTCCTTTTTGTATATAAAAGAGTGACTGATATTTTTATTACTTATTTAAAAAATAAATATTCTTTACATTTATTTCTATTAAATCAATTGAATCACATATTTGAGCCCAGCTTCAGTCATCTTCTTTCCTGGTCAATACTTGATGAGTCGACTAAAATAGTCTCAAATATGTATTCTATTTTTTCTTTTAATAACCAAATTGCATATATATCCTTAATATTTTTATTAGTTATTAAGAAAAATAATTATTCTTTTTGCTTTTTTAAAAAGTAAATTGACTTTTACTTTGCTTAGCTATGGCTCGAGCTACCATTTTTCCACGTTCGGTAATTGACAAGCTAGCTGCAGTAAGCTTAGATGTACATTATTTATTTAGCTTGATCTTTAATTTTAACTCGTTGAAAAATTAATCGAGCCCGACTTAATTAAGCACCTTATTTTTTTTATCAAATGCATTTATATACTTATTTTCTTCTTTTATATAAAAGAGTGCCTATTTTTATTACTTATTTAAAAAATAAAAAATTTTTTATATTTATTTCTATTAAATCAATTGAGTCACATATTTGAGCCCAGCTTCAGTCATCTTCTTTCCTAGTCAATACTTGATGAGTCGACTGAAATAGCCTCAAATATGTATTCTATTTTTTCTTTTAATAACCAAATTGCATATATATCCTTAATATTTTTATTACTTATTAAGAAAAATAATTATTCTTTTTGTTTTTTTAAAAAGTATATTGACTTTTACTTTTCTAAGCTATGGCTTGAGCTACCATTTTTCCACGCATTCTATTTTTTCTTTTAATAACCAAATTGCATATATATCCTTAATATTTTTATTAGTTATTAAGAAAAATAATTATACTTTTTACTTTTTTAAAAACTAATTTGACTTTTACTTTGCTCAGCTATGGCTCGAGCTACCATTTTCCCATTTCGATGAATTCACAAGGGTTAGAGATTAGATGTACATTATTTTTAAATTTTATTAGTAAATTTGTATATATATTCCTAATATTTTTTTACTCACTAACAAAAATAATTTTTCTATTTATTCTTAAAAAAATTATACTAGATTTCCCGTCCTCAACACTCGAGCAATTGTTGACTTTCTATATATTCCTAATTGTTGACTTTCAGCTTTATTTCTATATATTACTAATTGTTGACTTTCAGCTTTATTAAGCTCAAATTGAAATTCAACTTCGAATTTCACTTTTGTTTTTTACAACTGATTTAGTTTGTTTTCCAATTTGAATTCAATGAAAAATGAGTCGAACTCAACTTAATTAAAACAAAAACTCGACTTTCCTCGGTTCGTTTATATAAGTATATAATTGTAAAGCTACTTTTCTCTTGACATTTCTTACATCACCTTTTCACTATCTAATTACCATTCAATGCACACATGTGCTTATTTAGTACTTGCAGTGACTTGTAGCCACTCATTATAGTTAGTGGTATTTTCCCTATCTCCCCCACCGTTGGATCTCTGCTCTGATTGTCTGCTACCTTCATTACCTATTATTATCAGTGTTCTTATTCATTGCTGCATTGTTTCTTTTAGCTTGGCATCTGCTTCTTTATTCCCGTGGTCCTCAGCTTGCTTCATTGCTTTTCCAATTCTGCTCCATCTTTCAGGTGGTGAGTTATTTTTTATGTTCTTTGATTTCCAATATTTTTTTCTCCTATTTGATGGTTACTTTATTTTTACTTGCAGGATTTGTATATGTCCGCAGTTTTTCAGCTCGATCATGTTAATATCTCCTTTATGTTTCATTCCTTTCTCTTTGTATTATCTGATCAGGACATGCATGCATTGTGATCATTGACCATTACTTCTGCCACTTATGATAGTGTATTTATGTCTATTTGAAAGCCTTTTTATGCCCGTAGTATGCTTGGTTCTTTTATCCTGTTTCATGTATACCATCTTTTAGCCTCTGTCTTATATTTCTCAATACTCCACTGCTTTGTGCATCGGCCAGCTGCTATTTTCCTCATCCCTTACTTCTTAGTTGGTCAGACAGTCTTTCACTTGCATAGATCTTTTGACTATCAAATGTAAAGAGAGTTGTTACCTTTTAGTTCATCCTTTTTCCCATCCTAGCTAATAGCTTTTTGTTTATCTAACTTTATTCTTCTTTTACCCTTTCTGTTTACTGTTTCTCCTATCAAGCAAAAAGACAATTATTGCCTTCTAATTTTTTATGCTTCAAGAATTTTCCTTATTGCTTTTGATTCTGCAATTCCATCCTTCGCTGTTTGGTTTCATAGCTTCACATATCACTCCATTATCTTCTAACATCCCTGCTGCTATATTTCTATTTCAGGTTTCTGTCCCCGTGGTTTCTCATTTTACTACTTGTCATTCCCTATATATCATATAAAACCTGGTCAGTATCATTTTCTGCTATGCCTGTTATTTTATATAATTCACTCGTTTTATTTCTAATCAAATGCTCTTGTATTACTTTCTTCCTTTGTGATCGTTGGTGCTTTTGTAATACTATAATTATCATTTCTACCTATTTCGCTTATACCTCATCCCATGCAATAATAGCCGTCATTTATCCTGCAATATGCTCTCCCTTCTGGCTTAGTTTTATTTAACGTAAGTTTTCGTCTGAAGATGAATATCGTATAGAAAGAAATAGGCGCTGGTGAGAAAGATATGCTGCGAAGATAGCCAGCCGTAATAAGCACTCTGGTCCGATTGATCGCCCTGAGAATAATCACAGTGAATCTCCTGCTGCTGTTTTTGTGCCTTCTTTGCATGAGCATGCTTTAGTTGACGTGCCAATAAATGCTGATACATCAACTCCTCAAGATTGTCTAGTTGATTTGCTTGCTCAGCCTCTTCTGTTGGACTCATCTTATGTTCCAGCTGCTTCTTCATGTTTTCCTTTAGCTGTCATGCCAATTTCTAGCATAGCAAACACCTTATTTTCATCAGCTATTCCTCACATTGACCCATGTATTCATTCTCCCTTACATTCTTTCATGTATCAATTTATACAGATTTATGATTGAATTAATCAATGACAAAATCATGATTGTTTGATGGATATAGACTGTCTTCCAACAAGAGATGACCCAGTCTTGTAAAACCTTTTTGCTCCGCCATCAGTTGATGTTGATCTTCGCACGCTATCGCCTCCTTTTTCCACTGGTATATTTTCTACTTAGTGCATTAAACTTGCTAACCATTCAATGCTCAGTGATTATAATATATATAGAATTGTTTTCTATTCCATCATCAACAATCTAAGCTAATTTCCAATGCCTTATTTTCAGTACAAGCAACATATATTGGGCACGCATCTCATCCATGTCCATCTATACACAATCAAACTGGTACTAAGACACTTGCTATACTATTTCAAGACACATAATCTTCTCTTCTATCCTACGTTTTCTGTTAATGTTTATCTTATGCTCTACTCATTATAAGATCTATTCCTTTTAACTCGCTCTCGACGACTGACACATATACCATTACTTGAGCAAGTACCATTATAACCAAGCATCTTACCTACTGTTCCAGACTGTCAATTTTGCCATGCTATCCGCTTTTATATGGAACAACCAAGGTTTTTCTGTGCATCAGGGGAAGTGCGCTTAGTAGAAACAAAAATGCCTGACAGATTGCTTCAGCTTTACAAAGCAAACACTCCAGAATCAAAGGAATTCAGGCAATGTATCAGAAGCTACAATAATATGTTTGCCTTTACATCCTTAGGAGTTTACTATGACACAGATCCCAGCAAGAGAAATCATGGCATCCATACATTTCGTGTTCAAGGACTGCTCTATCATTTTCTCAATCTACTAAAGCCTTCTGATGGTGAAAAGGCATCAAATTTGCAGTTTTATTTTTATGATGTAGAACATGAATTGTAGAATAGAATGTCTCTGTCAAGAAAATTTAGGGAATCAATTGTTCAGCAACTTAAATCTATTCTAGATGACAATTCCTACAGCATTTTTATCCGAAGCTTAGCACAAATCAAAGATTTGGACAAATATAGAATTTCTCTCAAATCTAATCCCAGATTAGATCAGCATGTCTTTAGAATATAGAATTGCAGCAATTTGGTCAGACAATGATAATGTCAATGGAGACACATCAAGGCACGTTGAAATCTGCACAAAAGCAGGGAGCAGGAAGATACTTAAGCAACATTATGGCTGTTATGACACATTACAATATCCACTTATATTTGCACAAGGAGAGACTGGGTGGCATCCAGGAATTCTTTGAAAGACAAAAGCTGAGATTCTTGCACATCCTGATCAAACCTGCCATGAAGAAAATTTGCTTCCTATTGCCCAATGTTCTGACATAGATCAAGTTTTAAATGCAAACAAACAGGTATATTTATATTATGCACCTTTCCTTATCTATGTTTTTTACTATCTGTTCCATGTAATATAATATAATTGATTCATATGCTCTTCCTTTGTTAACAATTGTTAAAAAAAAAAAAAAAAAACCCGTGTCATGTAGGGAATATTATGCTTACAAATTTCAGATCCCAAATGGAGATCAATCAAATTTATTGCATATTGGCCGCCTCCTACAACAATACTCGAGCGATAGTTATGTCAAATTAGAGACATCACGCCTTAATTCCACTGTAACAAAACAAAAAACAACCAGAACGAGCTTGATGGGGTTGCTTGATATCATAGCAAAGGGTCAAACGAATGCATCGATATTGGAAAACGCTTATAATTTTACCGACAAGTTTCATAGGAGGGCCAAGAGACATGCGTCGAAGGTAAATGGATGCTGTGACCCATGTTCAGCATTATGGCAAGCCGGATATCTTCCTTACCATGGCCTGTAATCCATCCCAGCCTGAAATCAAAGATCATCTCCATCCAGAAGAAGAAACTTAGAATAGGCGATCTCATTTTGCACCAGTATTTCGTGCAAAGATTGAGCAACTAAAAGAAGATCTGTTTCAAAAAACATCTTTTGGCCATGTCATTTTACACATATGTTATTGAATTCCAAAAGAGGCCTCCCACATGCTCACTACGATCATTCTAAAGCAAAGTTCGAAGCTATCTTCTCCAGAAGCATATGATAGAATTGTATCTAGAGTTGCCGGATAAGGAAAAAATCATCATACCTATATTCTCTGGTTATAAAGTACATGCTTCATGGCCCATGTGGATCCATGAATCCAACTAATGTTTGCATGCGACGTAATCACAAATGCGTAAACAATTATCCCAAGGATTTCGAATATACATGGCAAAACTCATACCCTATATATAGGAGAGACGAGATAATGGGAGGAAAGTCTATATCAGAGAACATCAGCTTGACAACCGATGGATAGTTCCATACAATGCATATCTTCTTGCCAAGTATGATTGCCACATCAATGTGGAAATATGTTCTGCTATTGGGGCTGTAAAATACATATATAGGTATATATACAAAGGTCATGATAAAATAATGTACTAGTTGACAGCAGAACAAGTAGATCACATTATTGATGAAATAAAAAATTTTCAGTCTCCAAGATAGGTATGCGACTTTGCAATGTGCGAATTTACGCGCATTTGATCTTAGTCTTATTACCTCATCTGCTATATCGCTACATCTACATCTCAAAAACTATCAATGTACTTTGATAAAATCGCTCCTTGGCAAATATATTAGGATATGATCGACTTTCTTGGACAATGTTGATGAATTCTTTACAATGAATGAAATAGATGAAAAGCTCAAAATCTGAGCTTTATACAAAGAATTTCCTTAGCATTTTGTCCGATGAATAGAATATGGTATATCAGGAAAAAACGCGATCGTAATTGGTCGGGTCATACAAGACATCCAATTGAAGGAGAGAGATACTATCTAAGGTTGTTGCTCATACATGTTCAAAGCCAACTTCTTTGATGATCTTAAAAAGCAATAATGGCTATCTAGCATCTTCATTCAAAGAGGCAAGATAGCTAAGAGGCCCCGCCTAACAAGACAATGGAGCTGAGAAACTTTATCGAGCTACTACTTTATGCAATGCATAGATTAAGCAAGACAACAATTATTTGTAGTAATTCTGATCCATTCTCCCCATCAGTCAAAATAACTCTGGTGGAAATTTCAAGCATTCTTATTAGAAGATATATGGATTCATCATTGTCGACAACCAAATAAGTCACAAAGTCCTTGAATTCATTGATCAACATTTGCGATAATGGGCAAAGTATAAAAGATTTTGGGTTTCAAATTTTGTCCCAAACCGATCAATTCATCAATGCGCAAAGGAGATAGAAGCTAAACGTCCGTTCAATACCTATATCACCGTAAGATCTATGAACGATCTATGTTAAACACTGCTCGAGACATGCATTTGATACCATAATGCAAAAGTTAACACAATTCACCAGTGATTTTTCATTGATGGCCTCGGTGGAACTGAAAAATCCTTCCTTTATAGATCTCTACCGCAACTATCGATGTAAAGGTGATATTGCATTAGCAACGCTACAACATCGAGCAGCTACATCAATACTTCCGGAGGGACGCATCAACACTCGCGGTCGTAATCCCTTGCATCATGAAGCCACTAGAAGATGCAATCTGCCTCAAGCAGAGCACTTGATTCGTGTAGCAAAACTCATAATATGGGATCAAACAGCACAGCAAAAAAATAAATATGCACTTGAATGTCTTGATACATTACTCAAAGATTTACTCAGTTCTGATACCGTTTTTGATGGAAAGGTTATCGTTCTTGGAGGTGATTTTTGCCAAACTTTGCCAGTAGTAAGGAAAAGCCAAAAAGAAGATTACATTCTTGAATCACTTGTTAATTCATATATTTGGCCGCAACTTCAAAAGATCCATCTGACTCAGAACATGAGAGCACAACGAGATCCATCATTTTCACAGTTCCTCTTAAATGTTGGAAATGGAATAAAACCTACTTTTGCAGATGATAGAATAAAGCTGCCTACATCTATCATGATTCCTTTTACCGATGATCAAACAAGTTTGAACACTCTCATAGACACCTGTTATCCATCTGCTCAATTTCATTCCCGAATCTCGCTCTATCATCAATGTAAGCATTTTGAGTACAACAATTGAGATTGTCAATGAAATCAATAAAATTTTGATCGACATTCCCCTAGTGAAGAAGGTGAGGTACATAAGTTTTGATCAAACAATTGATCCAAGTAAACAAGCGCATAACACGATGATTTCTTAAATTCCATCCAACCCGCCGGATTGCCTTCTCACGATGCTGTTTTGAAGCAAAAAAGCCCAATTATCTTGCTAAGAAATCTCAATCCTACACAAGGATTACAATAGAACACGCTTTGACTTGCTTGAATTTCAATAAAATGTCATTCATGCTCGATTGGTTGGAATTTATTCGGAGACAAGTTTTCATCCCACGTATTCCATTACATAGCTCTAATGATGAGTCATATCCAATACCTTTTAAGCGCACTCAATTTCCAATTTCATTATATTTTGCTATGACAATTAGCAAATCACAAGGGCAAACACTTGATTTTATGGGATTATTTTAAAGGAGCATGTGTCCTCATGGTCAATTGTATGTTGCACCTATCAAAGCAAAACTACTGAATGTAAAAGTTCTTGTCTGATTCTCTACCCACTCTGATTGTTCATCGACAATTTACCAAATGTTGTTTATCATGAAATTCTAGCAGGCCTAGTGATTGAGTACTAAATTTACAAATTCATAATTTTACTTTATCTTAACTGCTGCCGTGATACATTTATATATTTTCCTATACATCATCTCCTTCTCTCTATATTGCGGAAATATGGATGATAGATGTTCTCTTTTAGCCGCTTAACATAAACGGGTAACTGTTGGATGATCAAAGTTATTGTAACTTAAAAGACAAATATCTTCCCGGAAAAGATCAAAGCACATTCCACTACATGTTTATGTGATATGTAGGTAACTTTAATAATATTCATTATACTAGTTAACTAATATCATTTATTAAATAAAATTTCTAAATCAACTTTTTTAAGCAGCTTTATCAATGTAATATGCATCAATAAACCAAGAAACCAAACAAAGCTAATTATTACCCATTATCTCATCATACTACCCATTCATCATTTGATTTATAACTACATTCTTTGATCACTATTCATGTTTTTTTTCTCTCTCTACGAATCACCAACTCAAGCTATTGCTTTACAAGGGATCTCAATTATGCGTATAGTGTAGCAAGCTACACTTAAACCATACTTTACTATGTTTAAAATGTGTCGCAATCTCACCTATTAATCGATCCAGAGGAATTTCTAGTTCTATTCACGGCAATTGATAATAACCAAAACAACTTTCATCAAACAAGTCCAAAGGAAAAGCTCAGAATTAAGCCTCCAAGATCAATTCCCATTGACTTACCGGGCAGCACTTGATAGATACAAGAACAATGATACTATCGCATTCACAAGCTTACACCTTCTATTTACATTCTCTTATATCTATCATAAATATTTTAAATCCTTCCTCCCTAAAAAATTTTTTCCATCACATTATTTTATCTCGCCTAGACCTGCTTATGTTTTGATCCAAGGATTCCTGAATCTGGCATAACAACAAAGAAAGGGACCATGTAATTCAAAAATTTGTTGCTCTTAACCCGAGTAAACTGCTTCACTTTTCTCTTTATAAATCCACTTACATCTATTACTTCTTCTATTCTAATAAACCATCTCAAGCTCTTTTCTTTCCAACAACACATCATTCTATATATCTATTACACATGATGCAGCCAATGATACTATGTAGGGAGCCATGCGGTGTACATTGAAAGGATCCAGCTCATGAATATCATCCACATATTCTAATAATTCTTCTTGTGCCTAAAAGATCACAACACATACCATGGTTAGCCTCTTATTCTTACTTAAACCCAAGAATTAAATTCCCTTATATATACTCTACATCTCATATACATGCTATCCTCTCTCTTAACTTGGCTACAAAAAACAATAAAAGGCATTGATATTGCTACCCGCCCACTACTTCAATGATGTCCTTGATCCACCACTTCAGCAGCAAATAACAACACTCAAAATCTGGTAGAAACACTCTGTTTCCTATTGTTACTACCAACAATTTTTCCATGCATAGGCAAATTCAAAAAAAACTTTTCAAATATTATGTGTGATGAAAACAAAGCATATATCGCAAGGTAATTAGCCAAAAGCTTTATGAAAAGGCAAATTAGGAGGCACGGGCTCTGACCACAAGTGAGACCAATCTCACGATTCTTGCCTCACAAGATTTGGTAAAATCTACTCCTTTCTTCATCCGTCTAACCAAACATCTTATCTCGATATTTACTCATGCGATACACTATAATCAATTGACTTTTCACACCAGATCAAAAACTTTGGATCAAAGGAACTCCATCAATAATCGCTTTGATCAAAGTTTTATTCCTAGGCCCCTCACGCTGTAAAACGACAGTGCAATGATGGATATCGAATTTGATTGTAACTTCAAAGCGATAAAACCAAAACCAAAGTATCTTTTTTTCACTTCCCCGCTCTTAAATATCCTTTCGACACTAATAACAATACTTCATATACTCACTTCATTCTCATTACTATTTATATAAATAATCTCCAACATACATATAATGAGACATGGATATCTCCCCAAGCATGTTGAAGACAAATACTGTAGTTTTGTTGGCATGAAATGCCAACGATCTATGATAATTATGTTAAGGTCCATACTAAATTATTCTTTGTCGAGCACACATTACATTCACCCAAAAAATTTTATTTCCCTGCCTTTTCCTGATCACGATCTACAATTTCTTTTGTCGCTACAAAAAGCTACCTATGCCTCTCTCGGCATTCATCAATGAATGAATCCAGCAGCAATTGTTATCTATGAAATGAGGTCATACTTGCCATCTCAAAGACACTTTATGCCTCTTTACTTCTCTTCACCGCTGTTCCCAATGAGCCATTGAGAGTAATACGTAACAGAACGAAGTACATCATG